>CM031237.1:452674382-453874382 GCA_018340775.1 Taxus wallichiana var. yunnanensis | reverse complement strand
GCAAGCCGTAGGAGGGTTTCCATGTGCCAAGAAGTAAGTTGGGTGCTGAAAATACAAGGAAGACAACAAGAAAACAAAACAGCTCCCATGCATGGATTAAATTTCATGCATTTTGCTCTCTATTTTTGTTTGTTTTTGCAGTAGGAGACCACCATGCACCCATTAAACAAATTCCCATGCATACATAGCCAAAGAAGAGTCTAAAACATTCCACGCAGGCAAGCAGTCAGGAGGGGACAATTCTCACGCATGTTTTCAAGGAAGGAAATACCCATGCATGAGCAAAGCCTTCTCACGCACCCACTAGAATAGGCCACGTGGAGGACAGCAAAGGACATGCACAGAGGTTGAAGAGGAAAGGAAGATAAGAAAGGTAGATTAAATTTTTTTTTAAAGACCTTCAATTCCAACGCATTTTCTAGAGAAGATTGCCACAGGGAATTCACAGAGACTGAAGTTATCTTCAAGTTCGAGGATTTCAGTTCATGTTACATGCAAAAACATCGATGTAAGGGAGAGATCATGCATGATAAAAAACGTGAAGAGAATCAAAACGAGATATTTTTATTGCCTCCAACGTCAAGTTTCATCTCAAACTGATCCGAGCTCTATATCAAACTCATATTGCCGCTTTATAAAAATTGTAACCCAGAATTGCTCGACTTTATTTTTAAAAATAAAATAAAGTGAATAATAATAATTTTTGTAACCAGGATTATTATTTATTATTATTATTATTGTTTTTAAATAATAATAATAATAATAATAATAAAATTAAGACGAAACATATTTCTCTTGCATCGACGGGGTTTCGAGAGGCGAGACCCGACCACGCTGCGTTGTTTTACGTGCCTGAGTCATTTTTTTGTGAAATTCATAATGGCTGAAAAATCTAACAAATCTGCAGGGGGATCAAGGAAGTCAGTGGAGAAATCAAACAAATCTGCCCTGAAGTATGAATTTCAAGGAATTATCCCTCCTAGTTCCTCTAAGTCAGCGTATGACAACATCACTGATAGAAATCTAGGTCACATCAATGTGCAAAAATTCTGCAAGCGGGTGAAAAGTGAAGGCAAAACCATTTTCTCAGATAGATTTTACCATAGTGGTCTACCCCAAGCAGCAACATTTCCTATCTCGGTGCATTGTCCAAAATTGGTTATCGCTTGCGCGAAGTATTATGATCCTGAGAGACGAGGAATTTTTAAAGATAATCATGAGCCTTTCCTCTTAATCACACTAGAGCACATTGAAGAATTGCTCAGCATACCCGACTTTCCCGAGAAAGCGGATATCACTCACCAGTCAGCACAAGAATTCTGGGATAAAGGACCCCTGAGATGGAGCAAGATGGTTAATAACAATTGGTTAGTAACCAAGAGACCTCGAGTGTGAGACAGCTTCCCAAAGAAGCATCTTTGCGTTGAGTTCGTGGAAGAAATCGGGGATATGATTACTCTCCTAAGTCGAGTTTTTGGTCTACCTTCTGCTAGGATTTTCCACCCATGGATGTATCAGTTTATTTGTATCATCCTAGCCAAGAAAGAGTTTGTGGATTGGGCCACCATCATCACTTATACGTGTACATAAAATGTTAGATCGCGACCAAAATGACTGTTTTTTTGAAGTGCTTGTAATTTACTCTGTGAAAATCCTTGAAAATTGGTTAGTAATTTCTAAATAGCAAGAATACCACAAAAACAAGGTTAATTTCACAAAAATGATGAAGAAACAAAAAATACGTGGTTTGGTCCCACTGGGTATGCCAGAAATGTATACAAGAGAAAAAATAATAATAGAAGAAAACATACACCAAGTGTAAACCCGATCCTTCCTTCGTATCTCCTTCGCAACATCGATGAAACTATTGAAGTTTGAAATGAAACATCAAGCTTGTTGAATCTCAATGATCAAATGTTTTTGGATGCTCCAAAATGTTTGAAATGAAAGTAAATTTCAGCTACGAGAAAAGCGATTGCATGACTGATTGAATTGATTATTGGATTTGTGATCGATTGGACATCATAATGACATGTAGAATTGAATGACAATTTGACACAATAACAATGCAAATTTCAAATCTTTTAAAGATAAAAATGGAGAGGAATGAGTGCTTATTTATAGATGAGGAAGAGAATCCCAAATCTTTAATTTATGTGATTGATTTGTCGATTTGAAGCTAACTAAAGCATGATTGGAGAGATTTGTTTGAGTTTCCAACTTGATTGGCAAGATAAGATGTTGTTTTGAGCTTGATTGAATGAGTTATCATTGAGTTGGAAAAGGTGACATGCATTTTGAATATTTTTAGCTTTTGCATTGAAATATTAAATTCATGTCTTTTGTTTTATTCACCCAAAAAAGTGATGTGAGTTTTAGCTTTCGAAATATTTGTTTTAATTTTGGAATGCCATGCTTTATGGGATATGTTTAGTTAACTCAAATACATGATTTGATTTAATATAAACTTGTCCTCTTACATATATTTAATGATTTTATCTTTAATTGATTTGTTTTGCTCTAGTTAACTTGAGATGTTAATTAGTGAAGTGAAAGTGAATAAGAGGTGAGGTGGAAATGGATATATGTAGGATTTATTTAATTATTTTAATATGAAATTAGCTAATAAAATTAGCTAATGGGATAGGGATGAATAATAAGAGTGATATGATTAATTAATTAATCCTAGGAATGGGATATGAGTGTAATAGGGTTCATAGTACACGAATATTTAATAATTCGAGACCTATGTGTGAGTGATAGGAATGATTAGGGGAGTTGTGGGACAATGTCATAAAATTCCATTAAAGGTCATAAAATAGTAGAATATATCAAAAGTGGTCGAAAATCGGTTGTAATGTATTGTGAAGTAATTACGAGATGATTTCGAAGGTTTAGAATGTGTAATGCGATATTTTAGGGTCTTTACAATATTCTATAATATATACACTCAATTTGAGTAGTAAAACACATTATGGGGGCATGGTATATCCATTCCCTTTTGTGGTTTTATCTTACTCGATAGTTCAATGATAGTTACAAAATTGGACCTAGATTTGTCTACATTAATTTGGTCCATGGGATTGTGAAAGGTATCAAATAAGATAAGTTCTTCATAGATTGTCCTTCCTCTTCTCTCAAAACTTTCAAAGGGGAATATATCAAGGTTACTAAAAATTATGATATGATAGTATTTCTCTTTCTTGATGGGGTACTGTACGTACCCAAAATTATAAGGTACTGTATTGCCAGAACAACGTGACACGTGCCCCAATGATGATACAGGTTTCCTCGCAAGGTGTTCGGGATCCGAAAAATCTCTCCAAGTGTGCGTTAACATCCCGCATGCCCCGTTTAGCCCCCGTGTGCTTTATTTTTCCTTTTCTCCTCTTTTCTTAGCCTTTTTCTCTTGATGGCGAAACCGCCGCCTCGCCTGGCGGCGTCTCGTGACTGCCGCCCCGAGCAGGGGTGGCGGTCTCAGTAACCGCCGCCCTGCTCAAGGCGGTAGTCCTTTACGCATTTTCTAGAAATCTCTTTTAACATGAATCATGTAAATTCAACGTTTTACCAGCTTTCTTTCACCGCCATAAGCTTGCATTTATGATTCTGGTTCCCTGGAATAGTGTTTTGCCATTGTTTATAGTTTAAGAGTTCTATTTGGCTTTTACCTTGGGTAAATGCAAATGCTATAAATAGATGGCTTGTGCTCAAGCAAATGGCCCCTCATTCACTTCTCATCTTCTCATTTTCAGTAATTCAGTCTTTTATTTTGCTTAGGATTCATAGTTTAGTTCGTTACATGCTTAGTTAGCATTGTTTTACTGTTGGTAAGCCACATATCCATCTTGTGCAAGCAGTGTTGTTATTTCATCCAATCCATTTGAGTATAATAGCTTAGGAAGCCATTAAAGTTGCAGGTTTTGCTCCTTAAACAGGATAGTTTCGGGTTCTGGATGCTTTATGTTGCATGACTCGCAATAGATCCAAATTAGGAATTGCATAAGCCAAGCTCTGTACTCTTGCGCTATCCCTCTCCTACTCGCATTGTATTCGGTGTGTATTCTGAGCTGCCTTTATCCCAATATCTACTTCTATTGATGCTAGCATTACACGCTTTTCTAGATCCATGTGAACATGAAGGAACGAGGAGATCACACTGAGGGGACAAGATCACACACACCATCAGATTCGCCACTGTTTCTGCAGAATCCAGGTTCTAGCTTTCAAAGTTCTAGTTAGAATCATATCAAATAGAGTAGTTAATTGCTTTATTTCAGTAAATTCTATTCTCGATATTGCCAGGGAAGCTGTGGGGATTGATAGTTTCTAAGAAACTATGATTCACTCCTCACTTCTGAGGTAGGATCGAGAATCTTGCAAATAGATTAGATGAGCTATTTTATTGTTTAGAATAGATCTACAAATTGCACAGACAAATGGCTACACTCGGTTATTTTGTTTGTTTTAAATTATTATTTTAGTTGTCTTTCTAGATATTTTAAATAGCTGTTTTCTTAAATTCGTAAAGTTCATCAGAAAAACACAAAAAAATAGAGAAAACATATATGCTATAGATACACTTCACATAGTTAAATTTCATTTTGTTACAGTTAATTTACTTTGTTACTTTTGTATGACAATCACGGGACCTAGAGAGCCCAGGGAATACATATTCGAGCCAATCGTGCCCCAGCCCAATCTCATCACGGAAATAACCGATATAGATCAAAATCTTAGGATTCAAGTCTTCCGAACAACGGTAAGCTTGCAACAAATCAATTCTCAGTTGAGCGGACTAAACATAGAAGACGACCAAGCACACATGTTTTGGTCGAATCAACCGAACTACAGATTACCCTAGGCAAACATTCATATGACTGTAGAAGGGTTCGAAAGAGAAAAAACCTTTGGTTGTGATCCTTTGGTCCACAATGCCTAGATGCTGGGAGACACTCTTCTAGATATAGATACCAGCCTAAGAATCAGGTTGCACGAACACCTGTAGGGTATTCTGAGAAAATCACACAGTTATTGATCCTAAATATAGAAGCTGAGAAAGCATACGATTACTGGATATTAGGGATTAGGACTTGATTTCACGCATGACCATAACAGGTCCACAACGACTAAGAGTCTACGGTTGTGACCCACAAATCCCGCAGCCCAACGAATCTGCAGGAGAATTAGACATAGACACTGGCCTACGCACACTAGTATTCCAGTCTACTCCACTTCCACCTATCATCATCGAACAATTATCCTTGCTAGACACAACAGCTAACAAAGCTAGAGAGTTCTAGACTAGGCCAGAGAACCGTCCATAGAATTGACTACATTTACCATCCACCATATGACCCTGTCCAGGAGAAATACACGAAACTATCCGGGTCATTTTCCACGTATTCCACAACCCATAGATCGAATCACGCCAGAGCTCGATATTGATTGGAGCCTTTGAGCAGTCATCCTTGCTGACCGATCTATCACACTAGCCCAAGTTAGGAGGGCTTTCTTTGCTTTAGATTCACAAGTTCCGTTAGTGCGCATTGAAGGCATTAGATTGCCTAACTAGTTTATCTGTATCTCACACATATTCCATCCCCACTGGCTATCTCGGCACGACCTCGGGAGGTCGGGTGCGAGGAAGAGTCACTTGTAGATTCCCATGCTCTCTTGTCACTTTTTCGCCGTGTGTACTTCAATTCTTCTCTCTCCTCTAGTGTTGGGTTGCATGCACTCAACACTCCAGTTTCTCCTTTGGCACAATTGGGGAATAATCACCTTTAAGCCTTCGCCATCTCAACAACAATTTAAAATATATAAAGTAAAATATAAATGAGAGTTTCTCCCTACGTAAAATGAACAATTTTATTTCGTCGATGTTTTGTATATTCTTTACTTTATGTATGCAAGTTAAAACTTACAAAATTTACAAGCACTATTTATACTTTGAGTTACCATTTAATTTCTATCATAGGATTAACTAGACTATGTGTTGTAGGTCTTACCATGGGCTTGCCAACACAAATAAATTAGAAGACAACTATCGAGAAAAGACAAAGTGTTTGTGCACACTCACACATATATTTTCCTTTAAGCATGAAATTTTCAGTTACACACTTAAAGGGGGTAAATGTAGACAATAAAATTGGGTAACTTGTCCTTTTGCAATGCCAAGTTTGGTTATGCTCCCTTCCTAATACTTATGCTCACATTTATAATTCAATTAGTATATCTCCCTATATATTTCATGACTTGCTCATCTTTACACTCTTCTCTGTTGTAAATAAAGGAAATATTAATTAACACAACAATAAACTATCACTTTGCAACATGCTACAACTTTCTATTTCGCATCAAATTCCTCCTATCTAGGACCATACAGTTTGGTTAGAATGTGACATCCGGCCCTTGCCCACTTGTACACTAAACTTTCACATTCTTCAACTCTATTTTCAATTTGAATATTTGTATTGTGTCGTTTCATCTTCCTAGGGTCGACCTTATTAGAATATTTTACCTACTAAATTCTATATGAGAAAGTCAATATCACTTTATAACTCACCTAACACTCTTACAAGATACTATTACAAATAATTCAAACTCTCAAAATCTTCCTAAATCGGTGGCACATAAATTAGAACAACCCCTACTACAGGGTCTAAAGAACTCAACCAAGTCAAAGAGTCTATCTTCCTTTATTTCTAAGCATACAAAGCTTTTAGATCCATGTCTTAACAAGAGAAAAGTCGGTTTGAGAATTGCCAAAGGATATCAAGGAAATTGGTTTAAATCACGTAGTTGAAAAACACATCACACTACTACCACATTGAGTACATTATAAACTATATAATTAGCCCATTATTTTTTATGTTTAGAGACACAAGGGAACCCATAGAGGGTTAACCTAGACCACACTCACACATGTAAAAACAAATAGGAGAACTACATGAGGCTTGATCTTGCACGAGAGCATGTAGTGTAGCAATTGGATTAGTTAAAATGGGTTGACCACCAAGGGTAGTCTACACTCACCACACATGATTTCTCCTTTTGGTTTGCAAATGATTTGATAAACGATATTGTAGGTTTTTACGGTTTCCACTAAGTTCAAGGTTGTTCAAGCCATCCCAAGGTTGTGTGAGAAAGAGCGAAATACAAGAAGGAAATTCCTAGGAAAGTGAAGCACATTGAAATTTACAGATCTTGACTATTAAAAGCTCTAAGATGTAGTGCCCCCTTCGGCTCATAGAAAATTTCCCTTACTCCAGCCTTTATGGTTTTCTTGGATTATTGAAAAATGCTCGTGTTAGGTGGTTGTTTGACCGCGTTTGGAGTGATTGTAAAATAAAAATAAATTAAACATTTGATATAATAAAATAACAGGGATAAGTTTGAAGTTGCCCTTTCACAAAGCAACCCTTTTAAACCCATGGTGTGACTTCGTGTCTTCGTCTTGTGTGGTGATGTCATTCTTCTTGCGATTCATCCAACTCGGGATCATTTTCGATGCTTGAAGTTTGATATTTATAGTTGTTTTAATGTTAACGTTGATCTAACTAAATTGTACTATGATATCAATAAAGATAATTTGTAAAACTTTCAATGAAGATATTTACGCAATAAAGTAAGTGGCTTATCAAGGAACAATTGAGGTTTTGGTTAAAATAAATTTTAAAATAATAAAATAAATCATGAAATTAACAATAGAAGGGAATTCTATTAAATTTAAATAAATCATTAAATATTGTTATATCCCTAAATTCTTCCAATTGTTTGAGGCTTGTGCCAAAACTCTTACCAAGAAATTATTATTTAATTTCTTCTTGGGTATTAATGGGTTTGTTTGCCATGAGAAGATTTTGAGAATTCTTCTTGGGTATTGTGAGTTTGGTTTCCGTGAGAGGATGTCTTTTGCAAATTCCTTGGTTTTAATTTGGAGCTTCCTGGTGTAAATGTCACATGTGATGTTGAGCAGTTATTGTGAGCCTTAGGGGTGTCAAGGTTGTAATAAGTAATTGAAAACAAAAAAATATTATCCTGGTTTATTTGGTGATGATTTTTTTTGGGTGTGTAGTTTATGGGCATGATGAATGAGGACTTAACATGAAAACATACATTTTACATTATTCTCTAGGCTACATTTCTTTTACTTCGTTTAACACTTAACTTGTATTGGTTCCAACTAATTTAGTTCATTTATCTTATTGCAAATAAATTATATAAATCGATGGTTAATTTGAAGTAACTTAACATTTACACAACATAAGTTTTGATTCCCAAAATGTAAAATATGAAAATGTGGTAATGTGGAAGGTGCATACTGGCCAATGTTCATGTTATGGTTGGGTAATGGGTTTGTACTTGTTTTTATGATAGTGTGGCTTTGATGTGCATTTGGTGTCATCATATCATTTGCATGTTCTTCATGTTGGTGTAGTTGTCTTATGTGATGTGGAGCAATCTCTTCGAGCCTATGTGGTGTTGTATAGATGTATCAATAAATGAAAGTAAAAAAAAAAATCTTCGGGTTTCTTTGGTCTTGTGTTTGGGTTCCACATGGGCGGGCACTACACAAGACAATACACTTACATTCATGACCATGTATATTTTCTATGGTCCTTCCCCAACTTATTTTCTAGTTCCATAATTGATATCGAGGCATTTTAAGTTTCTTATTTTTATTTTTCACTTGTTTGCACATCTTAATATTCTTTGTTCTAACCTATACAACTAAGTCTTCATCTCCTCTTGTGTATTCGAGATATCATTTGTTGGTTATCAAATTTTACAAGTATTATTGCATTAATCTAGGTATGAATGGTTAATTATAAATTGATTAGATCATAGTGATATTTTGTTTGCAAACCCTTACATCCTCTATATTATCATGCAATTTCCATAACATAATTCAATTAGTGTGTAAAAAAGGAGATAAAAATGTGAAGATGTCTCACTTAGTGGCGGAGTAAGATTCACATTGGCTAAACTAGAATGTATGTGGTCTAAGAAGTTCAATAGATTATCCTATTTGTATCTTCAATAATATAAAGTAAGATATAAATAAAAGACCATTCTAGGTTCAAAACACAATCCAAGATTATAACCAAGATGAGTACGAGTAATACATCTAGAAGATGATAATCCAAACTCTATAAAAGGCATAGGGTGCCAAAGTGTATGGCTAGGATAGGGGATGGGGTCTTACTAGTATCCTAGGTTGTAAGAATGAAGGTAGTAACATCTAAATCTAAGATATCTAAACCAAGTTTTCAAGAACAAAAAGGAAGAAAGTGCATGTTAAGGATATAAGCTAGGGTTATATAAGCTAAGTGGTGGATGTAAGGAAATGCCAAAGAATAATAATAATGCAATAGAAAAAGAATATGATACTCTATTATAGTCTTGAACATGATACATTAATCATTATCAATCAAACCAAATGTAAAGGAAAATGAAAGGTTAGGGATAATTACCTTTTGAAGACACTGTTGGCACATTAACTACACCTAAGGCTAGTAGCACCATATGAGAAAGTATTTTTGGGTGGATCACAAGAAGGATAGGTGAAAGACCTAATTATACCAAAGTTGGGAACTCTAAAGACTAGGAAAACCTTGTTGGTGTATCTCCTATTATTTTGGCTCCTAATAATGCAATGCTCTAAAGTAGACTCCCAAGTATAATCTCATTTACAAATTAAAAAATTAAGACCTTTAAGATTAGTTTAGTAAGCACAAACATACCAATATGTGATGATGTATTTCTTGGAAAGTGACCTTAAAGGACATAACATGATGTTAAAAATTGGCCATAGTTGATGGCATCGATATGGTTGATGTAGTCGAGTTGATAAAAAGTCTTTCCAGACAGCATTGACATGGTCAATGTCATAAGCTACCAATTGCTATCATAAGGTTATTAAAGGGGAAAGGGGAAAGGAGTGGAGAATAGACTAAAGAGAGAATGTGAAGGTGATCAAAAGGAAATTTGAAGATGTTGTAAGTGGGTGTGAAGGTGATAGTAAGAGGTTAGTAAGTGGATATCAAAGAAGGTGATAAAGAGGTAGTAAGGTATGCTAAGGTATATTATCATTATCTAAGGCACATGGGGCTCCATCATAAATATATCTCACGAGATGTCATTGACTAACACTCCCATTCTCGATATTCCCCTTAAGGCATGTGCTTGAGAAGATTAATATGCAAATGGATTGTGAAATAAATTCTTAATAAGAGTAAAAATAAGATGCATACAACAAGTCTATAGTGAAGGTAGATGTTATTGTCATGTACCTAGTGATATAATACTATAATTAACTAATATACATATATACATCACCCTCCTACTATTACTAAACTTCCTACTATTATTATGCTTCATTGAGATGCTCATGCACAAACATGAGTGTGTCATGCCCTACCATTAACATGAATACAATCTAAAAAAGGTCATATTTGTTTTGATAGAACTAAAATATTTTATCGAGAATCTACAATGCATTCTCTTTTCAAGAATTATTTTATAGAAAATTTTTCAAGTCGCACAGAAAAAAGTAGATAAAAACCAAGAGTGTAACAAGCTTGGTGCAAAACGTCCTCCAACTAGTGTTAATCAACATAACAAATAAAGGTTTATTTCATCTGTAACATCATTAATCGGGGTGTTTAAGTGTAACAAAACTAATCACACCAATACACATGTTACAATGACAATATGGGTGAGATAGGAAAGGTGTGAATGTGCACATTTCTAATTTATGAGATAAATTTAATGCTCATTTGGCTAATACAAAGTAATATTGACTTGAAGTTTAACGTTCGGTAGATTTATACTCAAGGGTTTAAAATTACTAACATACTTTATTCAATGTGGTATTCATAAGGTTTAAGGTAATAGTTTTAAGGATGGTACTTGTCATATTTTTCAAATAGATACATTTAAGTTATTGGTACTAAATGATAAATCCAAAATCATAACAAGTCATTAATATTATATTAATAATTAATAAATATACAAATATATTAATAATATAAGAATAATTAGTCATGTACCGTATCAAATGTATAAAGGTTCAATAAAATAATTGATCATATTTAATTTTTATTGATACTTTCAAACATTTGTGAGTATAACATTTATTAAATACAATTAAACATGTTAAATATCAACTATAATATCCTTGACTAGATTAATCCACTAAATAATACCCTTTTCTTTTCATAAAAGAATAATAATATTGACATCACTACTAATTGTTACCATTATTGATTTTTTTAAATCAATAAATGAGGGTTGATGGGTTCCCCACCCTTTTATTAATATCAATAAAGGATATTCAAATTTCCATTTGGTTACATACCACTAATCCTCAGCCTCTTGGCCAAAGAAAAATCACCATAAGAAAACCAATGCTAAAACCTACTTCCTTTATACTATCACCAAAAAACCCAATCGAAACTTATCTAAAACAAAACCTAACCTTTGTATGGAGACACAGAGTATCATTTTACTAGTTGAGAAAGCTTTGAAACATTTAGGATCATAAGGATAAAGGATGCTATCGAAGGGAGAAGATATCTTGCTTCCTACTTCAACAACACATCCCATCCTTCTAATTCACAAATTCTTCTTTGTGTGAAACAACTTCCTACTTGCTTATGTGTCATAGATTGATCATCTCCCCATTGGTCCTATTATCCAACTATTATTTCAGTCTACAATTTTTTAAAGTCCCCTCTAATCAATTAGATTAGAGCCGATGAGAGTAGAGAGGGGATCCAAGCTTGTTCCCTCTTGTGGCAATAAATCTACTGCTCCATTAACTTCACGGAAAACATGTTGGAAAGAGATGGATTGAAAACCTTGGGATAACACCAAAGCTCCTTGCAATCATTGCTTTAGTTTCTAGTTTGGTGTAGTCCCCTTATACATATCATTGATTATAATCATCAAGTCTCCTTCTACCATTACCTTCCTAGATCCTTTTTGGTAGCTAAACGTAAACCCTCTAGAAGACCAGTCACTTCTACTTCATTGTTTGTGGCACAAGGAATAAAAAATAATCTAGCCCATAGCATGTGACCATCATAATCTTGAAGAATGCACCTCATGTCTCCAATTCCAATATTACCTTGGGATGCACCATCAAAATTTAATTTGATAGACCCACTTCACAGTGGTTTCCAACCGATCCCCAATCTCTATGATTTTTCCGAGTTAGTTATTTGGGTTAAAGAGAAAGAGATATGCGACTAGTTCTATAGCTCATTGCATTGTAGCATATTCTTCTTGATTTTAGAGGAGAGAGATAGATTGTTACCATTATTGTTATAATAATTGAAGTTATTCATTATTAATAGGATTCCATGAGGAAGTCAATAATAATGAGGTGGAATGTGGTATGTATAAAATCTAAGGTAAGAACCTTGAGATTGATTCCTACTAATGTCTCTCTTTATTTAGTCCTTTCCTCCAATAGGTTACTATACATTTTATGTTCGATTAACTACGTACATCTTGGATCGTGTTTTCAACGAATTAGAAGCTAGTATTATTTTCTATGTTGACTTTCATATGTTAAAGTTTGGACATGCATATTTTTCTATACAAAATAGCTTTAAAATACATTTATCTAGTTAGTAATTGGCTAAAAACTTGTATCCCTTATTCTTCCCTCATGTAGGTCGAGGCACCATGATGTAATCATATTTATTATTTTTTTTGATTTCATCTTTTCGTGTCTTATCAAGCATACTTATTTATGACATAACTACTCTAGAGCAAGCCAATGCTAATGGGATGACTAGTCACATTGTGACTCTTGTTTATGAATATACTTAAGATATTTGATTTTGTCGACATCATGACTCATAATAAGTACACCCAAAAAATCAAGATTACCCAAGTTAAAATAAGTGGTAATGATATTGTTAGTCCTTGTTGTAGACATGGTTCTATAGTAACCATTTTGCTTATTTGTGCTTAACTTCTTGTTAATATTTTATGCTTTGAACCAATCAAAACTAAGTATCAATTTTTTAATGTTGAGTGACTTATATTCAAAAGCACAACGTTTCATAATTTTACTCAAAATATTTAAATATGCATTTATCTTCTTTTCTATTGGTTGATAAAAGGAATATTCCTTAAGGTCTTATTGCCAAATATTCCTCCAATAAAATAAAATAATCAATTACTACTTTGGTCTAATTGGTGTGCTACCTTTAATGTTTCCAACTATCATGTTTTATCTTCTTGAATCAATTTTATAGGAATTAATTTAGTTTTGTTATTACAATGTGTTACTTCCTCTCCATGTTCTAAATGCCCTCCATGATTTGCATGTTCTCTTTCAAATATCATTGGAATTTTTAAAAATAAATGTATTGTCCATTAACTCCCTCCACATATATCAAAGTACGTTTCTACCACTTACGATAGATTATTATAAATATTATTTTATAAAGCAATGAAATTTAATTTAATATTAGAAATTAGTTTAAGATTATAATATAAATTGGTTCTTTCAAGTTAAAACATTAACCAATAAATACAAAAATAACATCCATAAAATATTAGTCTATTAATTAATCAATATTTTGACCTTACTAATAGGACCACACTTATTGTATTAATTGGATTTTAGCAAATACTAATAAAACATGACTATACCATAATGAAAACATAAATCATTTGCTACCAAAAGATCAACATTAGTTGAAAGTGATATTTAAGCCAAGGTAGGGACTAGTAGCATTGCGAACTTTGTTAACATTAATACGTAACAATAAGATTATTATTGACGTATAATTTTTTTATAGTGATATTGATATTGTCAATAAAGATAATAAAGTGTTTTAACAATGAGATATAATGCATTATATAACTCTATTATAATTTTTTTATAAATTAATTGATGTTTATGTAGCTATGTGCAACCTTAAATTTAGGGTGCAAAGACGTTGACTCCTCTCCTTTATATCGAGTGTTGCCTCTGTGACTATAAACATCTCTTATGATTGTTTCTAAAACATTGTGTGTAATAAATGTTTAAGGCATCAATATTCATATCTCTAAATACATATCATGTTTACCTTAAGAAAATCGACTATAACTTATACATTTCTCTCAAGAGATCTTTAGATATAGAATTTAGTCGTAAGAAGGCCTACCTTGGGTTCGCTCTTATAGGTTGCCTCATTATTTTGCCCACTTATTTGGTTTTAAATGTCCACTTATTTTTATTTTTAAACCCAAAGTGCACTTTTGCCCCTTTGTTTAGTCATTAGATTTTAACAATTAAAAAAATCAAGATAGCCACAAAACTAATCTTGAATTGTTCCACAAATTTTCCTTATGCTCGTAAAATTGTGTATATCCTACTAAAGATTATCTTCAACATGTTTGACTTAACGAATTGAGTAATAAAAAGGTGTAATTTTTCATCTATTATCTCAAGGATCACACGACCATGTTTAAGTGGTAACATTGAAATTGCATAACTTCACAACCACTAATAAAAAATTATATGAAAATTGCTACGAATTCATAACAGTAACATAGATAAATATAAAAATGGTTTAGCGGAAATCAAAATATTGTAGGCATATTAATGTACTTTTAGTTGTTCAAAACAACACAATTGATTTTTCCTTCTAATATGCATTCAAACCAACAAGAAGGTAAAATAAAAAAGAAAAATTGTTCAATCATTTTCATATGAAAAAGACTAATAATTTTACAACTCGTTTACCCTTTAATGTAACATGCGAAGGATTTCTTTTCATAGTTCAAACATCACTCTTAATACAAAAGTGGCTCTCTTTCAAATCACACATAATCCCTACAAGTATACGGGCTCGCCAAATGTGGTGAGGCCAACAACATTTCAATGAAATGATGTTTGTAAAAAATATATCCAAATAAAATACAAAACCAAGGAAAAGATATACTCTCCTCCCAACCTCCGCCACATAGTAGAAAACCTTGTGAATCACCCGAATCATGAACTTCAAAACCGGGCATTGTGTGATCAAGAAACATGGTTTATAGGGAAATGAAGGAAAGGGCAAGGCAAGGCATGGGAAACAAAATTGAAAAACTAGGAATGCACCAAGACTTGATTAGGAAAAACTCATTTTTAGTGTGAATTTAGTCACCAAGTCCAAAGTGGGATGAGTGCATAAATAATGGTAACAAAATACCATAGCTTAGGCCTCAACAATAAACCTTATCATTCATTAAAACACATGAATCAACCATCTCAGATGTCTCTAAATTCTCAAAGAAAAATTATGTTAGGAGAACACGTAGGCATGGTCAAAAGCTTAAAATAATTAATCAAAACAAGGAACTTGTGATCCCATGAGTTCACAACATAACTAAATTTCAATAATCCAATTTGAAAAGCTTAGTAAAAGCATAAATCTAGTTAAGAAAGTATGTGAGGTCTTCCATGTAAAAGTCTACCTAGCTTATCCTCTTGGAATCAATGCCAATATTCTTCTTCTTTAATGTTTCCTCTACATTTCCAAGCTACAAGCTACCACACTATCAATTTAGTTCTTGAAAGAAAGAAGACAAAAGGGGGAACAATATTTACAAGTGAACAAGAGGGTAAGAAGGCGTGTTTATCATTCACCAACTAGTAAATTATTGTTACAAGGGAAAACCTTGAGTACAAAGCAAACATACTAGTTGTAAAGAGACCCAAAACAAATGAGAGGCTCTCATATCTACAACCTTTATCTCATTTTCTCAAGAAATAGGAATGATACATTTGTCCCCTTGACTATTCAAGGCTTAAGTCTCCAAAATTCAATTAATATTCCTCACCCTCACATGGGCAACCATGCCTCTTATTCAATGCTCTCAACTCCTCTTACCTCCATTTTTAACATACTCACCATCCATGACATAAATGTGATTAGTTGAGTTCTAAAAAGTCTCTAAAATCCAAAATATCCTACATAAACCATCCCTTAAGGTCCTAAGGTCATCTAGACAATATGAGAAGTCAACTTTTGATTTTTACACATCATTAAATGTGGCCTCATCTCCAAATTTGAGTTTTTCAAGTTGTTATGATTCTATGAGTCGCCTTTCACTCGCTTGTCCTTTTAGAATCTCATGGGTTAGGTGGTAAATGTTTTTTCGATTTGGAATATTAGTTTAAAACATCACAATTTTCGAATAAAGGTCCACTATATTAGTCAAACAAAAGGGATAACACAACAAGGTCACAATAGGAAAACACATTGGTCATTTGATGCTCCATGTAGTTCACGCTCTTTGCTTGGACTTCATGACACCTACACATGCGTTGCACACATAAAAACACTTTAGCCCTATAATAGCCAAAGCAACAAATGAACTTTATCTAAAAATATTTTTTTTTACACAAGGCATGTAAGATGGATCTCATCATCATAAGGTGACAATACTAATCATATGCAAAATCAATAAATACATAATATTAGTTTGATTACCTTGAAGTTATCAACAATCATAATAACAATATCCCAAGTTATATAATAACAAAACCACTTCTAAAGCAATACAATGTGTCGTTCAAAAGGTGAGTGAGGGTAATATAGGCTTAGAGAAAATTGGACCTTACAAAGTGAAAATGTTTGCGTAGATAAAGGTATTGCCATGTGTTTAGTGCATGATAGGTTTTTTTCATTCGGTTATTTGGAGTGTACACAATTTTTTTACAAAATTGACTATAGGAACGAATGACCATGAACTAGATAGTAATGAATAATTGCATGCCCCCAATATTTTGTAACTCTCATACTATTATGTATTTCATTTTAGTCTAGGTAAATCCACCAATGAAGTGTTTTCCCTCATTGATCACATGAACCATCATTCTTAAACTTACTAAATGTTGTACTCCAATGTATTATCCCTATTCTTTTATTTGAATAGAAGTTACACTATCTTACAATAAGACTTTTACATTTGAATGTGTTTGGTTTGTTAGTGTTTAAATTTCCCTATGTGATTTATAACTTGCAACTTGTCCTCAAGCACATAGTTGTCCTTCACGCTAACATTCTAGACCTTATGGTGTGAATCAAACTATCTCCATAAGAAATAGTAAGCCACAAACCTTAAATGAGTTAGTCCCATACTCATGGAAGGAGGGTACACTCCCCACATGCTTACAAAGTCACACTACGGTCTGCACTAAATATTGCATACTTCTATTAAGGGAAAAATGCCTTACAACATCTAAAAATCTTGCTCACCATGGAGCTTATCACAAACTCAGAGGACTCCTAAGAACCTGCCCCAATTGGTTATATCTTATATTCAGCTTTATGGCCTACTCTGAACCTCTCTCTCTATCCCTCTAATAACTCTCCTCAGCTTTAACCACCTTCATTACCCTCAAAATGGTGAACTCCTTTTATAGTCGCGCCTCCATCCATTTTCTCACTTCTCTATCCTCTTTGCTGGCTCATCCAACTCTCCCGCTCATATCAAAATTTGAACTAAGCTCATAAATGCCCCCATCCACCTTGTATCCATTTGGACACTCCTTTTATGCCACATTATTAGGTCGTTAGACCTCTCGATCGATCTTGTAATTGACTTGTCATCGGCCACATGCCCAAACAAATCGACACCTTTTGTTCTCCGCCAATTTCACCACATCTTTTCACCTCGGGTTTCATTCTCTATGTTTCCACTATGCCTTTTCTTTTATTTTGGGATCCTCCAAAATCATAATGTGCTCCTTGCACCTTGTTGTCACGCAAAATATCTAGCATGAAAAATTTGAGCATGACAACTAAGCCGCTAATTGAAAATTATGTTGTTGAGTCATTATGCATCCTTCCTCTGTCCGACTTGCCTTCGGTCCCATCCTCATCTAGGCTCAAATGAAAATTTTAACAAGATTATTTAGTGTTTCAGTGTGCAGGGAAGAGTGCCTAATTTGGTTGATGAACTCATCAAGATTCAATGAAAGGAAGTTTCCTCTGGAGACCTAAAAATGCCATTTTGGCCATTCTACATGCAAGTAAACACCTCCGAAGCATTTAGAAAAACTCTAAAGCATTCGAAGGTGATGTTAGAGAACATTTAAGGTGTCTAAGGAAATTTAGGAAAGTTTGGTTGTGAAATTTTGATTCAAGAACAATTTGTTCAACATCGGGTAATTCAAGGTGTAGATAATGAACGCTCAAACGGTGTAGGCTACTTCTCAGATGATTTTGAAAGTTCCGAAGGAGTTAAGAAGAAAAAAATAGGCATCCAAAATCTCTTGGAATATTATACAAGGTGAAAACATCAAATTTTCTCCAAGTCTCGAAGATTTCCTGAGATAGTCCAAAACTCTACAGCCTTCCCTCTTAGTTCAAGATGGAATAGGTCATAAATTTGGAATTGCAGGTAGAATTGGGTCTCAATAATGGTTCCATTTATCTCATCAAGTGTTTTGGAGTCAAAATCATATAAGGTTTGACCCCAAAACTTTCCTATGCTTATGAGGTAAAAAAATCAATTTAGGTGTCCCAATTTGGACATTCAAGGCAAAATCTACTTTCCTAATCTGGAAAAGTCACACTTTGGACAATCTTGTGTCCCCTTTGTCCCCTGGGGACAAGGGGGAAACCAAAGTGTGACCTCCTCTCTACCCCAAGTCACACTTTGGCATACCAGCTATCCCAATTGTACCATTCGCCCCCTTTGTCCCCATGGTGCAAGGGGGACACCCAAAGTACGATCTCCCTCTCTCTCCCAAGCTACACTTTGGATACCTTGTTGTCCCCTCTTTCCCCTAAGGGACAAGGGGGAAAGAAAATGTGACCCACTTCATTCATACAACCCCTTGTCACCATGCAACCACCGCCAACTCCTATGGTGCTCATTTCCCATCCCTCGCATCTCATCCACAAGTGCCACTTGTCACCATCGGTGAAAGTCACACTTTGGTGCACCTTGTGTCCCCTCTATCCTCATTACACCAGATGAAACCTCACATCCACTCCATTCCAACCTTGATAAAAAAGTTTCGGGTGAGTTAAGAAATGCATTAAAACTTCACTAACTCCCCATTTCTCAAACACTTAGTCATTTTTCATGAAAAGTGTTGTTGCAACATCCTCCAAAACTCCATTTTTATCTAGACATGTTGCACAATTTTTTTCTAGACCTCAATAGCCAAAAAAAAAGAAAAGATTTGATCATAACTTCTCATTCATGCACCCATTTCCCTCAAAACATTTCCTATGACCTCCTCTCCAAAATGCCTTTGGGAAGATTATCAAAGAAAATCCATTAATGCTATGTATTTTTACAGCAACAATCTGAATATTCCGGACCCTTAAATTTGAAGTAGAGAGTCCCGTGCAAAACAAAAAATTTGAAAGTGTTTTTATTACTGAACCCAACACCGTAAGTCCACTTTCTAAAAAATGCAAGTACTCGAGTAATGGTTGTCTAATAATAGTAAGTTTCTCAAATAGTAAACCCTCAACATTTGTTATACTCCAAACGAACAAGAAACTTCAGAACGAGAAAATAGTGGAAATTGACTAAAAATATCAGTTCTGGATAAGACCTGCTAAAAATAGAAAGTTTCGGATTTGAGTTCAGAAATTTTGTGGTGACTCATATTCTACTTATCTCAATGCTTTTTGGCACTATGAAGTTCAAATACTCAGGTCTAGAACCCATTTCAACCCTAATCACCAAGTATCTTGGTGTGGGAGCTCACATGGATCTTGAAGACTTGAAAAATAGGATGCTTGGCGGACCTCGTCAATTAATGGAAGAGAAGATCTTATGGAGCAGGCTATTTTTCAAGAGGAGGCCACTCACTTTGTGTATTCAAAGCACTCTTGAATTGGTCTGTCCTAGGCAGCACAACACTATGAACCCAATTCCAGGATAGTACGAGTAGCCGAAAATTCAATCCTTGCAGTCCTCACTCCTAAGGGTATCTCTTAGTGTCTGCAGATTCCCATTAGCAATAACATGGTTATCATCACCAAGGAATTTGCATCGCAAGAGTGGGCGAAGACTAATTCATATTTGCAAGGCCTTGTGCTTGGTTCATTGTTTAGGAAAGGAAGAAAACCTTCTCGTGTTCCCAAGAACTTTTCCAGGAGTGAATTATATGAAGGTTATTCAGATGCCATTATTCTACTAAGCAGGGTAATGGGTAAGGAAATGACAAAAGAGTTACATGATTGGATGGCTCAGTTCATCCTTGTTGCTACTTGAAGGTAACTGGGTAGTGGATTGGAGGAATATTATCAGTGATAACATCCATCGGCAATTTCTTTAGTTACCTTCCACCAGGAAGTTCACCATGACTTCTTACTAGTATATGCTCTCGCCTTCATAAGACCCTTTAAAGGCTTGAGTGTTTCTCTCAATGTGTCCCAAAAATCACTTGCATATGCAAAGTACCCACAACTCACTCACGAGAGAAAGAAACCATCATTTTGATAGGGTGAATGATGCATTCACTATGTTCATCATCAAACTTCTCGAGGGCAATCCAGAGCTGAGGATCTCTTCTTAAGTAGTTGTGCTGATTGAAAAGTACGAGAGCCATTTCACCTAGTTTTGCAACCTCCACCTACATCAGGGTCTCGAGCTACGGTATTTCTCCTCACATGCTACCTGTACCCTAGTGATAAAATCATAATGTTTGAATTATGTAGGCAGCTAGCTCATGTTCATACTAGGTGTAGAAACAACAAAAAGAAGGGTGTGTCTTTCCCTCTCTTTGGGAATCTATTCATGTAATAATGTTGTAGATGCATCAAACATTGAAGCCTCTTTTGCTTCCCTCAATCTTTATTCCTATGTATCTAGGTCAAATTTTGATATCAGGAGAAATCTTGAAACTTTCACCCTTCTTGGATTACACCATGCACCTCAAATTGAGGATTATTGAGCTAATTGCATTGATTATTTTAAAGTGAGAAAAATGGACCATATGCGGATGAAAATTGATTAGATGAGGAATCTCAACTTTGATTGGTTCATTGAGGGAATAGAGGATGACATATCCAACTTGTTTGATCCCGAGTATTAAGCAGTGAAAACTTCACCCCTTCCTTCGATCTCATGGAATACAAGAGAATCAAGTGATATCAAGGAGAGGACTACAACGGTAATTTAGAGATCAAGAGAATGGTTCAAGAGAAAAATAATTTCTTTCATTGAGTATGGTGGCCTCCCAAATCTATCCAAATAGGCATCTCGTATTTCTTCCATGAAGACATCCGAAAAGATCATGAGCTCCGCTCACTCAGAAGAGAGCTCGAAGAGAAATATTTTGGAGAAAGAGTACATTGAAGATTATAACCACAAAAGGCTCTGCAAGAAATTTAAAGACAATGAAAGCCCCACTAAACCTCTTAAACAAGGTGAAATTGATCCTTCACATTCTCCAGTTCTGCATCGGTTCCCAAGTGTCTTCTTCAACAACTGAGTCATCCCACCATGTGCAAGATGTGATTCCCCATCATGAATCTAAAAGTGCTCCCATGCATGATATTGAGCCCACATCGGAAGAGAATTTCCCTTGGATCCAAGAGTTGATTACAGGTGAGTCAAGGACAGTGCAACAAACATCGACACTGATTTTGAAGTTATCTCAAAGATCATGAAAAAAGCGAGAGCAAGAAGGCACATATAACCTCTTTTTTCTTCCATGGAGATTTTAGTTCTCAATATGTAGAGGTTTCCCAACTAAAGGTTGCAAAACCTATGGAAGAAATGACTCAGGATGATTACAAAATGACAAGGATTTCTTTGGGTCAAGCCACACACGAAGGTGATGCACACATGTTCAAGGAATCATGTCGCCCGCATGCTTTCTCGAAATGAGGAATACAAACAAATGGAGCAATTGGAAGAGCATGTGAGAAATATCACTGCTTATGTGCAATCATTCTTTAATCCCAATGCAGTACCACATCCTCCCGCAAAATCCATCACTCCTATCAATAGCTTCAACCTTGAAACAATCAAGAAAGCTCAAGGTTACACAATGTAGGGAAGGGCTAATGATAGGTGGGTTGAAAAGATTCTTGAGAAAGGAAAGACACTATTGCCAAAGATTCTCTCATTGTTCGAGTTTGCCCTCACCACCACTTCTAAAGTGAAAATGACTAAGGAGGAGATTGAGAAGGAGAAATCCCATTGGGACAATGTGCTTCCATTGGTGTCTGAAATGAGCAATCTAGATTCTCATTCATTGGTGAGTAAAAATGTGTTCACTTCCATGACTAATAACTTGTCTCCTATTTGGTCTCGCACGATGAGTGCTCAGTATGACATGTTGAATGATGTTATCTCTGAGCTTGATTCTTATGAAGAGCTCGCATCATAAATTTTGGAAGGTATCAACAACAATGTGCAAAGGCTTGGATCACCTCCAATAAATGAAAATTCATCAGTGGAAGAGCTTCTGAAATCATTCCAAAAATTGGTCAAAAAAGAGGCGGTAGATCCTTTCTCATTCAACGAGGATACTTTGGAGTCTCTCACAGAAATTAGAGGTTCAATCTCTAATACTGCAAAGGATCATCGGGTTTGGGTTGATAAATGTAAAACCATTGGCAGTGCCTTTGAAACTTGGATCAATTCTTTGAGATTCATTCATATTCCACAAGTAGAAAAGTGACACTGCAACAACTCGCTTGAAGAAGGAATTCAAGTGTGAAGAAAGTTTTCTAGGAGTACTTCCTCGGGGTTCTTCAACAATTAGTTCTTCATCAACAAAGGCTTCATCTTCATCAGAGTGATCATCTCTTCTCTTCTTCCTTCCTCCTTCCTTCTCTCTCCATGTTCTAATTCTTCATTAAGGAGGTACTTTTCACTATTTTGTTTTATTCACTTAAGTGAACTTTAGTTTAGTATTATAAGATTTCTTTTTTTTAATTGTAAGAGTTCTTTAATTAATGAGAAAATGCTCACTTTTATTTTCTAGGCACATAAAAGGTCACAAGTGATGAGGGAAGGTGAAAAGTCATGTGGGGGAGATGAAAATACTTTTGTAATGCTATAAATTGGAATGGCTCTTCAATTCCAAAGGGTTGTCAATTGTGAGTTTCTAGTAGATAGATAGCTTTGCACTACTAAATACAAGTAAGAGATTACATTCTTCTATTTTATTCTTTGTCTATGTTTCCTCTATTTCTTGCATACTCAACTTTGTAAGCATGATGATCTTATAAAACCAAGAAAGGACTTGATGTCTTTGATGAATAAATCAATAAAATTTTGTGTCTATGGTTTGTTAGTCTTATATTGTTCTCAAGGTTGAATTCCTCTAATTGAGTGTAGATTTACTTTGGTTAATGTTTTGAAAATATGCAAGTTCCTATTCACAAAGTTAACCCTCCTTTCACTATGCAAATTCTTCCCTTGCACTAAGTGCAAGCAATTTTCCACAGGTCTAGTGGAGTATTCTTGTGTGATCCCGACTTCATGACCACCCGCTGATTTGTTTTTTTGCATTCAATAAATGGGAGCCTCCCCATTACCAAGAGGAACTTAGTCCCGGACCGTTGGTGAAAACTCACTAATTTTTCCCTGCGAAAAATTATTTCACCAACATGCCATCATCCTTTGTGCATCTCACCTTCTCGTGTATGTCTTTTCCTTCTACTTCCTTGGTAGTCTCCTCTTTTGCTAGCTTTCCTAGCACTTCACTTTCTCCCTCGCACCTATCCATTTCTCTCGTGTTGTGCCATCTTGGACATGCACCAAAATTCTACACCCTTTGCTCTCATGTCCTTCTCTTCCCTCTTTCTTTCTTCCGAGCACATCCTTGCACCCTCTTTTCTTACGTGCCTTCCAAGTTGCACATGCAACCTTCCTTAGGAAAAGTTTTGCAAGATTTATTTAGTGGGGATGCTCTTGCATCAAACATCCAAGGTACTTGAAAACTTGATTTCCACCTCAAGTAGACTTAAGTAGTGGTAGGACCACCCTTTGGACTATGCAAACAAATATTTTCCGCTTCTTTATCCAAGAAGCCTACTTCCGGCCTCTGCATTTCCTTCGACATCTCTTCGAATCTCTTTTCACCTCCATGTGACTTCACCACACTATCGCATGCACTCTAGTGAGATTTTGTTTTCCATAGCCTAAAATCCTCCTCCAAATGGATCTCCCTTTCTCGATCCTCCACGAGTCTCTACTCGATCTTCTTATGCGAGTCTCTACTTGCCTTGAACCATCTTCTTCCTCTTAAGGCTTCTTTCTTGAGCCTCTCGCTTTGTAAGCCCCGCTTGCTTCCAAATTTCATCTCTGCGCAAGTATGTGCTCACCCTTATCCATCCACCTTCATCTAAAGCCTTTAGGTCTTCGTTCCCCCTTGTGTGTTTCCCTTGTATACATACCTTTCCTCGTCCTATATTCTTCTCTCTCATGGTTTCACCGCTATCCCTTTCTCTTATTTTATGCACCATGATTTCCATGCACCTTCTCTTTTTCCACAGTGCCTTCCTTCCACTCATATTTCTGTCTTGTGGATTATTCTTCATCATCTCCTTCGAGATCTAATCGATCTCTTTCTTCTCTTCTTATTTCATAGAGCTCGTCTCTTTTCACCAATATTTTCTTGCCTTCTCTTCCTGCTATTTATCTTCTATCGCCTTCTCATCGCGACTTCTCCTTTTTATGGTTCTTGTCTTTGTGCACTACTTCTCATTTCCTCCCATCTTC
The DNA here is from genome assembly GCA_018340775.1 of Taxus wallichiana var. yunnanensis. NCBI lineage: Eukaryota > Viridiplantae > Streptophyta > Pinopsida > Cupressales > Taxaceae > Taxus > Taxus wallichiana. The sequence continues at coordinate 453,849,674 of CM031237.1, read as the reverse complement.
TTCTCTTGGGATTTTGTTGTGCACGTTGCCCTTTTGCACCTTCTTCCCGGTTGTCTTGTCGCCTTCTTGTTGTGACATTTCCTTACGCGCACTAGTAGGTTATGTTGCTCCTTACACACCTCTTCCCCATTGCGCATTTTTCGATTGTTGGGCCCCTAAAATGTTGGCTAAGTACAAAAGGTGCTTAGGCGCGCAAGTCCTAGTTGAAGAGAGGCACGCAAGGACAAAGCACACAGGGCATGGTTTAAGGAAGCATGTGGCGCACGCGGTGCACTTGGACAGAACCAAGGGTTCAGGACTTAACCAAATTGGGCATTTGGGACAGAACACGTGAAAAACATGACCTACCGCACATGCTTTGAGTGGATAAGGTGCCAGCCTGGCAACAAGTTGGCCCAAGAAGGAGCATGCCTACGGTAGAAGCTTCTAGAAGCACATCATGGTGAAAAGTGGTAAACTCAGGCTTGGGAGAGCATGCTTGCATGAAGGACCACATTCGAAACATGGCATCGATCCGAGGGTGCTTTGGAGGATGAGTCAGCAGCCCAAAGGCTATAAATACAAGCACCTACAGAGTAAATAGGGAGAGAACTAGAAGAGGGCGGAGCTCTATAGAAATACTGCAAGAAATCTGTTAGTGGATAATGGTATTTGGGAAAGAATGTATAATGGGTATGGGGATTGCAATTTTTCTTTTGATAGCCTAGCTACATTAGTCCAGTTGTAATGCATGACTGTGGTCTGTTTCTCTGTGACATTCTGTAATGGCTCCATGGATGTAATGAGGTTACCAGTTATATGAATATGAATATCAATGATTCTGATGCATACGTCTTTCTCATAAGTTCTCTTTCATTTATGTTTATGCTAAGTATGGATGCTTGTATACTTCTTTTTGTTATGGTACAAGTTATATAATTTGTTAAGTACTTTCCATCTGTAATGACTGCAAGGATCTAGAGGTTGTTCTGAGCTCTATGGTTCTTGAATGTCTTAACTCCTTTTAAATCTCTTAAGCACAAATCATAGATGATGATGTTTCCCACTAAACTCACATAAAAGAGAGACTCGACACCTGCGTGTGCCTCGGGTGAGCGCCCAACATCCGCTGGGTGATAGGCCGACGCGCATGGGGTTCCTTTCTTTTGTGATCGGGGTAAAAATGACTACATCTTGGTTCCATTTCTGGGACCTCTTTTTGAAGTTGTAGTGGGAAATGACATACATCATGATCTGGGTAATGAGTAATGACATAATGTTTAACTCTGGAAAGTGTTGAATCATGGTTCAAGAGCACGGAGGATGAATTTGCTCAGAGATTCAACACTGGACTTGAGTTTGATGCACGTAAATGGGTAGAAGAGAACCTCTACCATGATTTATATGAAACATTTTCTGTTGTTTCCCAGTAGAGCTGTATGAATGGATCTCAGCGTATGCGTCTAGATCAAGTTGGTATTCTAGATTGCGCATGTGGACCCAAGAAGATTACCAGAGGTTGTAGGATGTAGATATGATATGGACTCGTGACGTTGATCATTGGTGGGAAGGTGTGTTGACTAGCTACACTCTAGAGTACGCTATTTCCACATATTCTTGCCCGGAAGTTACTGAGTTTGAATTTATGCGGGAGCCTAGAGGATCATTTCTACGTGCTATCCCTCTGGCAATGAAGATCCTGGTTGTTACTTTGGGTTTAGAGGCATTTCTAATGGCCGATAAACCATTCTGAGTCGTTGGGCGAGGGAGCTAGGGTGGAGGAAGATGGCATATATTACGATGGAGAAGGAAAGGGAGGAGAGACGGCTCAAGTATAGTGAAGCACGTGAAAGGGAGATTGCTAGATGATGCGAGGCTACAAGTGTGATGGATCTATGGAGACAAACGTTGCGGGAAGGAGTCAAGGTTCATACGGAGGACATGGAACCTGAGCAGTCTATGCTACCCCATCTTGGCAAGCGCGTAAGAGAGACCCCTTCGGATTCTAGTGAGAGTTCGTCACGTGGAGAAAGAAGAGTCGTTGGCATGTATCTGAACCCACCCAGTGACCAAACCCTGGCGCTTGGTTTTCCAAAACCAGGAAGGAGTATCATTGACCCAGTTGATATCAGTGGAAGTGACAGATCTGCACCTAGGAGGTACAATTTTTCAGTTCCCACTTCTATGGCTACACATATTCTAGTATTCGAAGGAGTCTTTGCACAAGGAGCCGTATACAAGCCTTGGTATCGCATCTGGGAGTGACGTGGGGTACAATAGTGGTAGTGGGGCACTATCACGCATCGTCGGCGCACAGTAAAAGTGGAACCGTGGGGACACTTGACATGATTACTACGGGACTCGGTGGGTTAGGGGCATAAAACATGGTAGACCTAGTGGTTCGGTGGCTTAGGAGGCACAAGACCAGTGGACTCGGTGGATCCGGTAGTGGAGAAAACACTATAGGGAACCAAGGCTCGCTCGGGAGGACAAGGGCCCCAACCACCCCCACAAGTCTTCTTTTAGATGTCGTTACACTTGCGGACACAGATGTATTGAGGATGCCATAGAACATGTTCACAAGTGTGAACCGCTATGGTGCGCAAAGGGTATCACAACCCCGGAGTGGAAGGCTAGTTAGTTTGCAACCACGTTGCAAGGGCGCACATATACATTTGGTATAGGAAATATGACCCCATCAAACGGTGGTGGATTACGTTGCTTTAAAGAACACCTTCTTGGCATAATTCCACATCCCCGATTTTGAACAGGAAGAGCATCAACGCTTGAAGGAAATTCAATAGGGAATGGCAGAGAGTGTGTGGGAGTATGATGTGCGCTTTAAAATTCTCTTGTCTAAATTATCATATGATATTCACCCTTCATAAAGCATGCTCAAAGTGGTTTGTTGGAGGACTAATCACACCTTTTAGAAGGGCCTTATCTCATAAAATTTCACAGACCTACGCGAGGCATTGGAAGTTGCTTTGTACGCCGAGGTCAGCTGTTGGTAGTATTGATACTAGTGTTAACACGTTCCTGGAGGCTCAAATTGCTACTCTGGCTAAGCGAAGTGGAGAAGTTTTCGTGAACTCAGCCCATGAGACTCATGCAGTGGTTTATGGTGCACAAATTGTGAAGTAGAGGGGCATGTCAAGGATAATTGCCCTCGTAGGAGTGTACGTGCCGTGAAAGTAGATCGTGAAATTTGTTCGCAGGACTATGATGCAAGTAGGTGCCCCTTGTTACAATGCGCAATTTGGAAGAATGTGTCTTGCTACCGTAAGATCTACACCTCTACAACCCATGATACTAAGAACTGTAGGCTCATTGATCAAATCCATGAGGCCATTGATCATGGGGTGCGCTAGACCAGCATTACCTGTAGTTCTAAGGGTGATAATCGCCATTATGAGGAGCACGCAGATGGAGGTGTGCATGGAAGGGGTTTTCAAGGAGGATTTTGTGGTCTTGGTAACCATGGGGGAAGAAGGACTGAGTTCCCACATGGACCCTGTTTCAATTGTGGGTCTACAGAACATTATAAACGAGAGTGCCCAAACCTGTTGCAGTGCTCATGGTGCGGAAAGAAGCACAAGTATGAGAAATGCCTGGAGTTGTTTGAGCACATGAATCAACAACAATGGAAAGACAAGGGCACTGCAATGGTAAGCATCAAGAAGACAGACACACAATGGATGCTGCGGGTGACACGTGATGCAGGCTTAGAACCTGTTTTAGTAACAACGAGAGCAGAGGTTGCACGCGCAAAGGAAATACCAAGGTAGAGGACCTTGGTTTCAAGAGAGGAAGTAGTTCATGGGAAGTACTTGGACCCCGCGCATCAAAAGGAAGTATATCAAGATACTATGGATGTCATTCGAAGTTTACAAGGAGAAATCCAGTGCCTAAAGGAGAAGTCTAGGAGGGAGGAGCAAAGGAGAAAGGTCGAGGCACCAAAGGATGACTTGGATGAGGTCAAGGAAGTATGTAAAATGCTAAGGCAGGAAAATGTTATTCCCTTGCTAGGGGCATGGTTGAGGGAGAAGGTACCACGCACTGAGAGAAGAGCACGAGAGATAGATCCTACATGCAAACCTTCCCCCTCACAGCCTTGACTATGACAAGGAGATCACATTGGATGCAGTCGTAGATGGATGGCTCCTTAGTAATATCCTCATTGACACAAGCGCGGAGGTCAATGTTCTCACATTGGATGCTTGGCATTAGATGGGAAGGCTGCATTACAGCCATCTTCGAATGTGTTGTATATGGAAAACAAAACGAAGGCGATGCCCATTGGTGTCTTAAGGGATACAACTATCACTATCTAGGGAGCTAAGTTTACTAGGGACTTCGAAGTCTTGGCACTCGCCGAGGCGGAGAATTTCCCAGCACTACTTGGGCGCCCATGGTGTTACAAGAACAATGTTGACCTTCGGTTCAACAAGGGTTACATCATCTTTGAAAATAAGGAGGAGCAGGTTATTATACCTTTGGCTAATGGGAAGTCAACACCCTATACTGAACCTTTGGGGGAAGAAGTTATGGACAGGATATATGTGCGCTCAATCAAGGACCCAGAGATAATCCATCCTACCAACGGAGTTATCAGTTTGAGGATGCTCAGTTAGTAAGTGATACCACCAGTCTAACATGTGATAATTGGGCGCATGGAACTTATGAATTGATCGGATGACAGTTGAGAGGGTCGGTGACCAAAGTAACAAAGGTGCATACAGTCTGGTGCCTAGGAGGAAAGGAGCTGCCTAAGTATTCAGGAGGAGCCTTCCTTGAGATCTTTTTGCAGGAGATGGAAGCTCAGTGGAAGGAGGAGAAGGAACGAAGAGGGATGTTAAGTTATGTCCTACTCAACACAGCGGCACGGTGGTGGGATACACATCAGGAGAGCCTTTTGGAATGGCGCGAGGTGAGAATTGCTCTCTTTGTCAGATTTTCTAGAAGTAACATGCCCACCGCCATCAAGGACTACCATGGTAAGGAACCTACCTCTTTCCACATCCAAGCTTGTGAGAAGGTCTGGAGAGAAGGCGCAGAAGCTTTGCCACCATCCCTTTGGGTACACAAGTTGTATTCTACACTACAGGGTTACGCGCGTGCATGGTACATACATTCTGAGACATGCCGCCAAATAGGAAATTGGCAAGAGCTAGCATCTGATGTCATTCAAACATTTGAATATCGAAGTACCAAGCCATCAGTTGATAAGGCATTGCAAGTTGTTAAGCGCCTTACCATGGGGGATAGTGCCATGGTGGAAGATAGGTTGTTGGAGTTGCTAGGTGGACCAGGTTTGGAAGCGCACTTTGAAGAGGAGGTAGAGGAAACAAAAGAGTTACAACTTGAGCATACGTGTTTGGAAAAGGAGAAAGGGAAGTTGGTGTATGTGATTGATGGGGAGGAAGCATAAAGCTTGGATGTTAGCCATTCTGTAGGGACGCGCGAGGTAGTGGACAATGTTGATACTCATGCGTGCGCCTACCATGAGCCCTTAAAGACAAAGAAGGTTAACATCGGTTCAGGAGAAGAACCTAAGGAAGCTATTATTGGAGATTACTGGTCGGAGAAGGAAGTCTCTAAGGTCACGAGATCTTTTGCATGAATTTGAGGATTTATTCCTGCGTGGGTACCATGAGCTCAAAGGCATCCACCATTCCTTGGGGAGATGAAGATAAAGCTCAAGGGCGCGCACCTGGTCAGGAAGAGAGCCTACCGGATGAATCCCAATTTACGTGTAAAGGTTAAGGAGGAGATAGACAAAATGATAGCTTCTCGGGATCATCAAGCAAAGTGGAAGAATCGAATGAATAAGTTTGATGGTAATCGGCATCAAGAAGGATGGGCGGATTAGGATTTACGTGGATTATAGGGAGTGAACGCGCAGTTTGTGTCATCGATCCTTTTCCAACCCCCTTCATCGAAGAGATTTTGGAAGAAGTCGCTTAGGCGCGAAATATATTCCTTTATGGATGGATTTTAGGGTACCACTAAGTCCAGATTGCAAAGGAAGACTAGGAGAAGACAACTTTCACCATTGAGTGGGGAAGTTTTGCATACATGGTCATGCCCTTTGGTTTGAAGAATGCACTTGCTATTTTTTCGCTCATATTGGTGCAAGCATTCTAGGACTTCATCCATAAGTTTCTTCAGGTCTATTTGGATTATTGGACAGTGTATGGGCTAGTAAAAGACCATTGTGACAATTTGAGGTTAATGTTTGAGAGGTGTAGGCAGTTGAGGATATCCCTCAACATTAAGAAGTGTGTATTTTCTACACCCTTTGGGACTTTATTGGGGCACATCATATACAAGGAGGGATTGCTAGTGGATCCTGCCAAGGTTGCAATTATTGTGGGATTGGGGGAACCTACTAGCCAAAATGCAGTGCATGGATTTCTTGTGCATACGGGTTATTACAGAAAATTCATCAAGGGGTATGCCAAGAGAGCCGCACCTCTAGAATAATTGCTCGATATAAAAGTTCCTTCCATTGGGGAGAGGCGCAACATAAGGCGTTTGACACATTAAAGGATAGGCTTGTCACCATGCCTATATTACATTTTCCCTCTTGGGATAAGCCTTTCCATGTCCATGTAGATGCCTCAGGAACCGCCATTAGAGCGGTGCTTGCATAGTTAGGTGAAGGAATTGTTGATCACCCTCTATGTTTCGTAAAGCGTGAAGTTGACACCAGCAGAGAGTAATTACACCAATGACCGAGCGCAAGGTATTGTCAATGATCTACACACTTTTCAAGTTCAGACAAGATTCTTGGCAACACCCTTTGTATTCTACACCGACCACTTGGCGTTAAAGTATTAGTGAACAAGCCCATTCTACAAGGGCACATATGTCGGTGGGTATTGTTGTTTCAAGAGTTTGAGTTCATGGTAGTAGTGAAGCCTGGGAAGAGTAATTGTGGGCCTGATCATCTGTCAAGAATTGATTCAGGGGAGGATGCGCAGAGTATTGAGGAGACAATGCCGAGATGCGAAACTATTTAGGTGCGCGCGCGCCCCTGGATTTGGAGGAGATCGCAGTATTTTGAAAAGAAGGTGTGGCACCGGGAGGGATGAAGGCATTAGAAAGAACGCAACTAGCTATATGCACCGCGCCCTACATGTTGATCAGTGGGGACTTATACAAGTTAGGGCGTGATGAAGTTTTGCGCAGATGTGTACTAGAGCATGAGCGCCTCACCATCATAGAGGAAGCACACAGAGGAAGTACGGGTGGGCATTATGCAGGTGACGCCACCGTGCGTAAGATATTAATGGCAGGATTGTGGTGGGAAACTTTGTACAAGGATTGTAAAGACTATTGTAAAGCGTGTGACCATTGTTAGCGCATTGGCAAGCCAAGAAAGAGAGATGAAATGCCTTTGTGCCCTATACCTAGCACGAAACCTTTTGAGAAGTGGGAAATAGACTTTGTAGGCCCTATTGCACCAACAACGCATAGGACCAAGTCATGCTATGTCGTCACTTGCATGGATTATTTGACAAGGTGGGCGAGGCAGCTCCAACTAAAGATCGCACATCAGCCACAATGACCAGATTTTTGTGGGAGAACATTATCCTGAGGTATGGATGTCCTTTGAGTTTAACCAGCGATAGGGGTATGCATTTATTGAATGAGACCGTGAGGATGTTGTTAGCAGAGTTCATGGTGGCTCATCACAAGAATACCCCCTATCACCCACAAGCAAATGGAACCACGAAAGCATTCAACAAAATACTGAGTCATACCCTGACCAAAATTTGTGATGTCGGCAGACAAGATTGGGATGACAAAGTATCAGCAGTATTATGGGATTACAAGACAACTTATAAAAGGCTGAACAAAGCCACACCATTTCAGATTGGTGTTTGGTGTGGAAGTTGTTCTATCGGTTGAATTCATGTTACCTTCTCTGTGAATAGCGCACGTAGGAGGGTTGGCTAATGAGCAAGCGCTGGAAGAGAGAATTGATGAATTAATGAAGTTGGATGAGAGACGATCACTCGCCAGGTGGAGCCAAACAACAAAGAAAGCAAAGCAAAAGCATGGCATGATCGCCACATCAAAAACAAGAAGTTTGAGGTTGGGCAGATGGTCTTACTATATGATTCTAAGTTTCTACGCCATCCTGGGAAGTTTAAGGTCCATTGGTTAGGTCCCTATAAAATCTTGTACATCCTTGACTCAAGTGCGTGCTAGTTACAAGCGCTAGATGGAACGAAATTTCCTAGACACTTCAATGGGAGTAGGCTAAAGCCCTATTATAAATAAGTCTTCTTGGTGTTTGTAAATAAGACAATTTTTCTAGTTTAGAATTTTCCTTTATGCATTTCTTTTCTTCTGTTTCCCTTTCACATTTTTGTTTTGTTTTGCGCCTTGGGCGCCAGTAACCTTATTACTAATTTTTGAGAATTTTTGAGTGCGCAGAGGACCGCACATCGTTTTAGTGTGGGGTGGAGTAATGTGAAGGAGAGCATGGTTAAAATGCCAAGGAAGTTTGTGTTGAAAAACCTAGTTGAATGGCCCTGTTGAAAGAGGTGCTTGGAAAGAAAAGATGGAAAAAGGATGGTTGGTGCAAGATAAAAGCTAGATTCCATGTACAAAGAAGGGAAAAGTGCATAAGCAACACGAGGTAGGCAAGAGCAAAAATTAGGACAGAAGAAGTGCCTTCGGCACTGGTTACGCGTGCGCAAGAGTTTCTTGTCATGTTGGATTGGTTACGCGCGGAAGGTTAGAGGATTGTCCGCGTTGTGCAGTTTGGGCGCGGAGGGAAAGCACTGAAGTTGGGCTTTGTTTGAAAAATCCGCATTAAATGTTAAAAGTATGGTGGTAGGTGAAGTAGCACTTAATGCTTAAAAAGGGAAAAACTATAAATAAAGGGGTCGAGGCACTTCATTATTCACTTTGCGTATAAAGAGAAAGAAGCGCTTTTGCACCTTTGCAAACTAGGGCTTCCAAAAATCGATCCGTGTGAAGAAACATTTGGAGAAATTGAAGCGTGAGTAACTAGTTGGATTTACGAACCAGGAGGAAAGGATTTCACGGGTGTAGGAAAAGTGGGAGAAGGCACCGTCTTGTGAAAGGAGTATCCCAGTTAGGGTTTGAAGAACTAGGGCACGGGGTTAAGGAACTTTCTTCACAAGTTCGAGATCTAAGGTTGGAGAGAGTGGAAGAACAGAGTAACACGGAGTGATTCAAGTAGACCTAGATAATGGCACCTAAGAAACCAATTAGCACACCCAAGAAGGGCAAGGGTAAGCAACAAGAAACTGACGCACACACAAATGAGGAGTGGTATGCAGAAATGCAATACCCAGATGGAGTGTTGTTGGGGAAGGAGTGGGAGTCCCATCTGAGGAACATGTCTGTGAATGACTACAATCATCGGACAAGCACAATTGAGAAGGAGATGGCACTGGAGTTAGTGCGCCCAACAAACAAAAGGACACCAGAGGGTTTTCCCATTTATAATGATGATGTGAAGGTTAAGTTGGAGAAGGCAGGGTTATTACAACTCTTTGAGTTGCCCTACTTTGGGAAACCTGAGTGCTTATATCAATGGCTGATGTCGCGCATGCATGAGGAATACTTCCACTTTACAGGCAAGATGCACATAACCCCTCAACTCATTTCACATTTCATATGCCTCATCTATGAAGGAGACGGTTTGGAGGATGACTTGACCGACAAAGAAGTGATTAAGGAAACTATCGCCGCTTATGCATACAAGAAGGGGTCAAGGTATTATGATGTCGCAGACATTAAGGATCCGGTAATGAAGATGGCCGTGCACCTGGTGTCAAAGTTAAATGGCCAGGAGAGATGGACCCAGGTTAATAAGCCATGGTTGAATGTTTGCAGGAAAATTTCAGAGGGCACCATCTACAACTTGTCTGCATTCATCACGGATGAGATTGTTGCGCGAAGGAAGGCGATAGGATCCTTTTTGGCAATGTCCTATTAACCATTATGTTTTTGGAGATCAGGGTATCGAATGCATCAGACAAGTTCGTGTGGGAGTACCCTGCTGAAGACCCCTCACCCGCAAAGAGGTTTGAAAAATACACTTTTGATACTATGAGAGTCAGTGCACAAGGCGCGCTTAGAAAAATGGTATACACGCCTAAGGAACGTGTTCGGGGTGGAATGGAGAATTCCCAAACAACTGCCAACAACCACTAGGGGAGAAGCGGAATTTGCTATGTACCAACATTTCTACCTGGGAAAATTCAAGTCATCGGATGAGACATGGAGGCCATGGTGCAAGCTCCCCTTTGCCTTCACAGCTCAATACTTCCAAGCGGGAGTAAACAGTTCAGGAGTCTAAGAAGTTTAAGCTGGACCTTGGTAATCTGGACCAGGACCACAGGGAAATGCAAAGGGTTGGTCTACCCCGGCAAGCGCACGTACGTGGAGCGGTACATGTCGCATGAAGTTCAAATGACAAGGCCCATGACTCTACCCATTGCAAAAGGATCTCGCGACGTGCGTGTACATCCGCATAAGACCCAAGTCTAAGAAGGGCACATATCTAGAGAACGAGGTATCTATACCTCAGGATCCAACTGGTAGGAAGAGACCTACGCCCAAATGGGAGGAAAAAGAGCTAGAAAAGAAAATACCAAGTGTGATGGAGACATAGGCAATAGGTTCCTCGGGACAAGCGCTAGAACCAGTATGTACGCGCGTAAGAAGAGGCCCATAGTAAAAGAGAAGACTCCAGAGCCAGAAAAGCCATCAGACAAGGAGTCATTAGGAGAGGAAGAAACAGAGTCACCTACACCGAAATCTCCGGTTAGGAAGAAGCAGAGGGTAGAAGAAGAGACCGTCTCAGAAGAGACTGAGAATTTGGACAAGTGCATAGGAGAAAAAGATGAGAGCGAAGAGGATGAGAGTGGAGAAGAAGTAAGTGGGGAAGACGAGCTTAAAAGGAACAAGGGCCGCTTGTTTTCAATGTACATGATTCAAAGGACGAAGGCGGAGAAGATGAAATGGGTTCCTTTTCGTACGGTGCAAGGATAGCCAGGTAGGAGAAGGCGCCCAGACATGGGAAAAGGTGAGGAAGCTAGCGCACAAAAGCAAGAGTCTCCAAGCTCTATGCAGAACAGACAACCAAGGTGGCAGAAGGAGAAGAGACCAAGAACATTGAGACCATGGTGGAGGACAAATTGGAACACAACGCTGAGCCAGTGTTGAACAAGGAGAAGGAGGAGAGCGCAGAAGAGGAACACGACAACACTAGAGGCCCCATTTTGACTGTAAGTATACCTAAGGGTATGTGCACACGAGGAGGAAGGTACGCAGAGGGGGAGAGGCCGGAGATGGGTTATATTGATGACCCCAAGAAAGTGTTCCGCGTGTAGTTCCAAAGTACTATTCTGGCAGAGGAGCTTGTAGCAATGTCATCTTTTGACAGGGAGGCTGCATATCCGTAGACAAGGAAGATGCTCTCATGGGCAATAGAGTCCCACCTTGATGAGCCAGAGTTTGAGGTAAGCCACGAGGCAATAATAACATTTCAGGACCAAGAGAAGACAACCCAAAGTGGTGGATACCCAACAGCTCTCGGATGAACAACTGTGCAACACGCTCAACAAAGTCTCCGTTGAGATCGAAGCTAGACTCTTTCGGGGCGGAATGATAGGATCGAGTTCGGAAGGGGAGCTAAAGTAGAAAGAGAAAGAGCTAGCTGCAATGACAAAGGAGCTAAGCCAGGAGAAGTTGATCAATGCCCCAAGGGCAACGTGAATTGAAGGATGAAAAGGCTAAGGTATGTGCTATGTACAAGAAGGTGGAATCCATCAATGAGGCTATAGTATTGAAGCATCCGGACCTAACATCGCCCACGTAAATATGGATCTGCCTTGGGATGCCTGGAGGATTTAACAAGGGTCCTCACCATGGAAAGACAACTACTAGCCTTGGAGTCTACAGAAGAAGAAGTTGCGCGCTTAGAGAAAGAGGATAAGTTGAAGATCATAGCGCTCATCGCAGAATACAACAAGGTTCTTGTTGATGTAAGAATTACTTCCTGATCTTTGAGGCCGCATATGACAATCGTGACGGACAAAGACAAGGTGGCGGCATTTTGGTCGCCACTCATGAAGCGAGAACTCAAGGAGTTCCGGGAAAGAATAAAGGGAATAGGGCGAGTAAAGGTACACAATCCTTACCGAGGTCGAAAGAAAGTCCTGAAGCCATTGAAGCCTTAAGGGTTCAATTAAAAATTGGTGAAGGAATTGTACCCGCAAATATTATGGAGAATGGATGCACTAGAGGATATAGGCAAGGAGTTGGAGAAAATCACTGATACCATGAGCGCGCAAGGAGATGGACTAAATTTTGGGGAGGTGAGCGCCCTAGTTAGCGACCTTTGTCAGAGAGTGCAGGAAGAAGTCGATGCCTGGAACAAGTTGGAGGCCGACTTGCAAAAGGATTTTCCTAGCTTGTTGTAGTGATTCCTTCACTCTCCCATTCTTTCTTCTTTCCCCATTCTTTCATCCCCTTATTCTTGTTCCAAGGCATAAGCCTGTTGTATTCTTTCTTTCACTAGAGAAGTGTTCCTGCGGACGGAGAACAGTGCATAGTGTGGGGTGATGTTGGGCCCCTAGAATGTTGGCTAAGTACAAAAGGCGCGTAGGCGCGCAGGTCCTAGTTGAAGAGAGGCGTGCAAGGACAAAGCATGCATGCCAGGGTTTAAGAAAAGGGTTTAAAGAATCTCATGGTGCGCGCGGACAAAACCAAGGGTTTGAGACTTAGCCAAATTGGGTGTTCGGGATAGAACACGTGAAAAGCATGACCCAACTGCACATGCTAAGTGGATAAGGTGCCAACCTAGCGATAGGTTGGCCCAGGAAGGAGCATGCTGTGGTAGAAGCTTCTAGAAGCACATCATGGTGAAAAGTGGAAAGCTCAAGCCTGGGAGAGCATGCTCGCATGGAGGACCACATTTAGACACTTGGCATTGGATCTGAGGGCACTGGAGGATGAGTTGGTAGCCCAGAAAGGCTATAAATACAAGCACCTGCAGAGTAAATAGGGAGAGAACTAGAAGAGGGTGGAGCTCTGTTACAGAAATACTGCAAGAACTCTATTAGTGGATAATGGTATTTGGGAAAGAATGTATAATGGGTATGGGGATTGCAATTTTTATTTTGATAGCCTAGCTACATTAGTCCAGTTGTAATGCATGACTGTGGTTTGTTTCTCTATGACATTCTGTAATGGCTCCATGGATGTAATGAGGTTACCAGTTATATGAATATGAATATCAATGATTATGATGCATACGTCTTTCTCATAGGTTCTCTTTCATTTATGTTTATGCTAAGTATGGATGCTTGTATACTTCTTTTTGTTATGGTACAAGTTATATAATCTGTTAAGTACTTTCTGTCTGTAATGACTGTAAGGATCTAGAGGTCATTTTGAGCTCTATGGTTCTTAAATGTCTTAACTCCTTTTAAATCTCTTAAGCACAAATCATAGATGATGATGTTTCCCACTAAACTCACATAAAAGAGAGACTCGGCACCCGCGCGTGCCTCGAGTGAGTGCCCAACATCCGCTGGGTGATAGGCCGACGCACATGGGGTTCCTTTCTTTTGCGATCGGGGTAAAAATGACTACACCGATGTTTTTTTCTCTCATTTTCCCCTTTCTTGCACATTTTCTCCTTGTGCATATGTGGGTTTGGACCCATTGTAGATCGTCCATCTCTCGGTTTTCTTTCCCATATTTTCCCTTAGTTGTTTAGGGATCCTCTCCATAACGCGTATGTTTCCTTCTACGCTTTGCTTTGTGCAACTCCTTTGCACTCTCCTTCCCCCTTGATTGAGGTCTTCAAGGCCTCTTTTTTCTTCTCCTCTTGGTCTCTGTTAGACCACACTCCCGCTAGTGGCACTCATGCTTCGCACGCATTGTATTCTTCTCAGCACGCGGGCCACTTCTCCTTTCCCTCTTGTTGTGGTATTTTTTTCTTTCCATATTGTTTCTTCTCTTCTTGTCTTATGCATTCTTCTTTGTGCAAAACTTTTGCATACTCTTCACAAATGCTCCCTTCCTTCCTTAGTTGTCATAGGAATTTTTTTCATTCTTCCGTAGTATCTTGGTACTACATCACACGCCTTTCTTCATCCATGTGTTATTTCTCTTGTGCGTCTTTTGCATTGTGCACTCTTGTAGTTCCCGCAGATTATTCTTCTTGAATTTCCTTAGGAAAACTCCTTCCTCGTGCCATTGATTCTTAAATTTTCTTCTCTCGCATGTTCTCCTACATGCTCGATTTCTAGAGACCATCGAGGCCTCTTTCTCCTCCAAAGGCGCTCTTTTTCACACACACTCTAACAACCTCTCTTGTGGGCTACTCTTCCTTGTTTTCCGTTAGGGCAACTCCTTTAGGGGTTAACCATTCCCAACCTCTCGATCCCCTCTTCTTATGATGTTATCCATAAGGCAACCTCTCGTATTTCCTGCAGTTTCTTCAAATTACTCTCACACCTTCTTTGACTCGTATGCTCCTCTTCTTTTGTGTTTACAGGCCTTTTCTCAAGATCTCAGTGGATCTCCTTATTGGGTACACTCTATACCACAAGTACTTTCGCAACCTCTCTAGATTTCTCTATTTCCTCCGTAGTGGTGCCATTATCACGTTGCACGTGCCTCCACCCGCAAGCTCCCTAACTTCTTTCAGAGCCACTTTCCTCACACACTCTCCCATGTATTCTTCTTGTCTTACTTCACTCATATGCACACTAATTTGTGCATCTACGGTGTATTCTCTGTGTGCATATTTTAATTTTTCACACTATCTTCCTTCCACTCCTTCCCTTTCTTCACCACCTCATCTCATAATTTTACGTGATCATCGGTGCACTCATGGTCCGCAACGACCATCTTCTCTTCTGTGGTGACCTCCTTCGCCATCGTGATATTCTCGCGCGCTATCATCTACCTTTAGGTGACTCCTTTCTTCACCCTTTTTCAAATTGTGAGCCCTATAGATGCATCCCTTCTCATGCATCCCTTTACGGTGCCCCCGCATTTGAACTATTTTCTCTCCGTAGTACTCTCGCATTGGTTTTCTCTTCGCTCTTGTGCTCCTTTCGCTCAACTCTCGGTTATGCCTTCGAGCACGCCTCCTCTCTCCCTCGTCTTAGCGCTCCACTAGTACTCTCTTCATGCATTCCTCTCTATGCACTTGACTCCTTTATGAGTCGCAAAACCCTTTCGGGGATCTTTTTAGCACAAGACCATGTCCCCTTTCAATGGTCTTCTTATGTATTCTCCAGTTTGATCCTTACATCTTCAAGCTCTTGGAGCTCCTTCAACATCTCCTCTAACTTCCTTATTACTATTGCATCCGATAACTCCCTTCTCTTCAAGATTGCCATCTTGCCTTCTCGTGCAAGATCATCGACTCTTCCAACCATTGCACTCCAAATTTACTTTATGTTTTCTACCCACTTTTATCACAGTGGAGAACACAATCTTCCACACTAGTTGCCTCACGTTCGACATTTTGTTGGATTTCACTTGCAAGAAAGTAGCCTTCTCTGATACCACTTGATAGTAGGAGGGTACACCTCCACACACCTACAAAGTCATAACATGGGCTACACTAAAGTTTACATACTTCTATTAATGGAAAAGTTCCATACGACATCTACAAATCTTACTCACCATCAAGCTTATCACAAACTCGAGAGGACTCCAAAAGACCTATCTTGACTGGATATATCTTACATTTGGTTCTATGGTCTACTCCTAACCTCTCTCTCGGTCCCTCTTACAACTTTCCTCGCCTTCAACCACCTTCATTACCCTCAAAATGACAAACTTCTCATTTTATAGCCGTGTTTCCAACCATTTTCCCGTTTCTCTCTCCTCTCGTGTTAGCTCCTCCGGTTTTCCTTCTCGATCCAAATTTGAACTAGGCTCATAAATGTCCACATCCACCTTATCTCCATTCTACCATTCCCGACATGCCACATCATCGTGTGTTTGGATCCTCGATCGGTCTTTAATTGGCTTGTCATTGTCAACCACATGACTAGATAGATCCGACAACCTGCTGTCGTTCTCCGCCGTTTCACCACATCTTTTCACCTCATGTTTTGTTCTTCGTGTTTCCTTTCGCACCCTTTCTTCTAATTTGAGGTCCTCCAAAATCTTTGCGTGCTCTTCGTGTCGTCATCCTTTTGCACATCTCACCTTCTCGTGCACGTCTTTTCCTTCTTCTTCATTGTTAGTCTCCTCTTTACTACCTACCATGACACTTCACTTTTTCTGTGCACCTATCCACTTCTCTACATGTTGCGCCTTCCTAACCTTGAGCCAAAAATTTCGTGCCCTTTGTGCTCGTGTCCTCTTCCCACTTTCTTTTTGTTGTGCACATCCCTTACACCCTCTATTCTACACGCCTTTCAAGTTTCATGCCCACCCTTCCTTAGGCAAAATTGTCTTTGGATTGCCTTAGTCCAGTATGCTCCTGCATCACATACCAAAATTCTTCGAGACAAAAACAACTCATGCATTGGAATCACCAAAGTAAAATCCTAATGAAAGGGTGTGACACACCTACCACATATTATGAGTGTCAAAACTTGCATCAACAATAGCCTTCATAGCATAAGTTAGATGCTTCATTATTTATCCTAAACCAAAACCTTACAAAACAGGGTTCTTAATCCTTTCGATGTCGAAAACCCTTCACCTTGAGGAATTTGTTAGTGTAATGCTTCTAAAAAATAACATGTTATCACTAGTGGCGCCCTCTTTTCCATCCCCTCCATTATTTCCCTTGACAAACTTTCTTGTTTCCAAAGTTATACCATTTCTTAACATCCATTTTCATCATCTCTTTATGACCTACTAACACCACAAAAACATTAGGGTTAATGAGGTTAGGATTATAAGAACTACGGAATACTCTTTAACTCCTTTAGCCTCCATTTTCAACATACTCACCGTCCATGACATACATGTGATTGGTTGAGTTCCAAAAAGTCTTTTAACTCCAAAATATCCTATGGAATAATCCCTTATGGTTCTAAGATAATCTAGACAACATGGGAAGTCAATTTTTGCTTCTTACACATCATTAAATGTGGCCTCATCTCTACATTCGAGTTTTGCATGTTGTTATCACTTTATGATTCACATTTCCACTCACTTGTCCTTTTACAATCTCATAGGTTATGTGGCTAAAAAGTTGGATTTGGAATGCCAATTTAAAACATCACAATTTTCTAATAATGGTACACTATTATGAAATAAAAGGCATAAGACAACCAAGTCACAATTGGGAAACATATTGGTCATTTGATGCCCCATGTAGATCACATTCTTTGTCGGCCTTCATGTCACCTATACATGCATTGCAGACATAAAAACACTTAAGCCCTACGATAGTTGAAATAACAATTAGACTTAATCTCAAAACAAAATTTTTTACTTTACACAAGGTATGTAGGTAAACATGTAAGATGGATCTCATCATCGTAAGGTGGCAATATTAATGATATGCAAATTTCAATAAAAAAATCTATACTTGCAAAATCAATAGATACATAATGC
Organism: Taxus wallichiana var. yunnanensis; assembly: GCA_018340775.1. Taxonomy (NCBI): domain Eukaryota; kingdom Viridiplantae; phylum Streptophyta; class Pinopsida; order Cupressales; family Taxaceae; genus Taxus; species Taxus wallichiana. The sequence continues at coordinate 453,832,097 of CM031237.1, read as the reverse complement.
TAGTTTGACTAGTTTAAAGTGATTGACATTCATAATAACAATATCTCAAGTTATACAATAACAAAACTAGTCCAAAACCAATACAATGTGTTGTTCGAATGTCAATGTAAAGTTATAAGGGTAATATAGGCTTAGAGAAAATTGGATCTTACATAGTGAAAATGTCAGCATAGATAAAGTTCTCACATGTGTTTAGTGTGTGTTATGGTTTTTTTCATGTAGTCCTTTGAAGGGTACACAAAGTTCTTACAACTTAACTATAGGAACAAATGGCCATGGACAAGATAGTAATGAATACTTGTATGCCCCCAATATTTTGTAACTCTTGTACTCTTATATATTTTTTCAGTCTAGATAAATCCACCAAAGAAGTGTTTTCCCTTTGATGATCACATGAGTAGTCATTCATAACCTTACTAAACTTTGTACTCCAATGTACTAATCCATTTTCTTTTATTTGAATAGAACTTGCACCATCTTGCAAGAAGACTTTTACATTCAATTGTGTTTGATTTGTTAGTGTTTAACTTTCCCTATATGTTCTATAACTTGCAACTTTTCACCAAGCACACAATTGTCCTTCACACCGACATTCTAGACCCCATGGTGTGAATCAAACTATCCCGATAAGCAATAGTAAGCCACAAACCTTAAATGAGTTAGTCCCATACCAAAATTCTTCGAGACAAAAAGACAATTCATGCCTTGGAATCACAAAACTAAAATCCTAACAAGAGGATGTTAGACACCTATAACCTATTGCGTGTGTCAAAACTTGCATCAACAATAGCCTTCATCGAATAAGTTAGATGCTTCATTATTTATCCTAAACCAAAACCTTACAAAATAGGGTTCTTAAACCTTTCAATGTCGAAAACCCTTAACCTTGAGGAATTTATTAATGTCTTGCTTGTAAAAATAAATGTTATCACCGGTGGCACCCTCTTTTTCCTTCCCTCCATTATTTCCCCTTGACAAACTTTCTTTCTTCCAAAGCTATACCATTTCTTAACATCCATTTGCAACATCTCTTTATGACATACTAACACGATTTTAAAAACATTAGGGTTAGCGGGTTAAAGATTATATGAACTATGGAATCAACCAATATTTCCTATGAGCCACACCTACTTGAATAACAATTACACATTCGGTTTTCAATTAGATGCTCTATTGACAACTAATTGTTCCTTCAAGAAATCCTCTTACTTATAATTTGGGTGCTTATACTTTTACCAATCACATATTTGGGGCTTTCAGACTTCTCTAACCTTTACCTCACGGCTATTCAGATTTGGCATACCACTTTTTCATCATTGGGTCTACCAAACCTAATCCAACCTTTATCTCATGGCTATGTGGAACCGTCATCACACCTTATCATCCTTTGGTCTTTTAGACCTAGTATTAGGTTTTACCTTAACTATCTAGACACATCCTAGAGCCACCTTCTTTATTAGATATCATATTGCATATACTTTGCATTTAGACTTATCTACATATACAAACATTGCATTAGTCCATGTAGTCTCGTATCATTAGGGTTAACATAAGAAACTTTTGATCATAGTGAGAAGGTGGGTTGAAATTTGCATATTTCATTTTTAAGATCTCAATTATTTTGAGTCATTTACTATTTTAGTTTGGGTACAATATTTTTCACAAGCACATCACTCGCTCCATTAATGGGACTAGTGTTGAGCTTCAAATGTCATATATATAGACAATAAGAATACTTTACTAACACTTTTCTTGATTAGGGCTTCTCTATACAGTAATCTCATTGATGATATGCATTCGCATACATTGGGATCACGTTGAACCGGTTCTAAAACTTCGTGTGAGATTGACATGGTTTATCCTTCTTATTACCACCTCTATATTAACATCACGTCAATATACCTTTCCTTCGAGCCTCCTTATCCTTCCTCCAACGTATTTCCCGCATTGCTTGCTCCTAGCTAACGTCATGGGTTCAACCAATGACGTACTTTATCACCCCTTATTTCGGTCTTCCTCATTGGTTGAGTCACCGTGTACTAATGTCTCTAGATTTTTGGTATATCATCAACTATACAAATGGCATTGGTTAGAACTAAGATTTGACTTTCATCGTCATGAACCATATTTATGTGTTTCCTTTTGTCGTTTCTCAAGAAGAAACATCAATTTGCTCAACTTGCGCTCACAACTCCTCCCTTAGGAAAAATAAGAGGATGGAAGAAAGTTAGCAATAAAGACCTTGATGAATTCAAGAAAATGATTAGCACTATCAAGATATAACAATTCTTTGGAGTCCGCAACTTTGGTTTACTTAAGGTTTTGTCTATCCATCCTACCCCCACCAAGAACTATCTATCTCTCACAAAGTTTTTAATGGGTTGGTGGTGGGAGATGGAGAGGGAAGGGCGGTTAAAAGGTTAATGCATCAATCAAGCCAAGCCAAGCCAAGCTAAGTATCCCTAATCCTAACCTATTTCTTTTGTACTTTTGTCAACTTGTAAATGATGTGTTTTATGTATTAGATTAATATAGTACACATTTATTATTACTTTATTGTATCTTTAAATTATTGATATGGCTTTTGTTTTACTACCTAGTGGCGCCTTCATGCATATAACTCTAGTTTTACTCTATAATGACACTATGGATCTAGAAAGGTCACCAACCCTTTTTCTATTTAGAGATCGTGTGTGAGTTAACCATATAAATCTATTCTAACATCCTTTGTCCAAACCTTTACCTACAACCCCAAACTACTTTGTGGACACAATATATATGTGATTTATAATGGTCTTCTACACTTTCTAACTATTTAGAGGACCATTGTATTGTAGAAGACTTATTTTAAGCCAAATAGATGAAATTTGTTTTACTATTTAGAGAGAAATAAAGCAATAAAGTTTTTGAATATATAAGGTTTTTCCTGTGGTGTCTACTAATAAATAATAAAAGAAAATAAGAGAACCATTGTAGAACTTTAAAGAAGTATTCCTTCAACCTAATGTAAGCCAACTAAGAGAGCGGTACGGAAAAAGATCCATTTACTACCAATTTGCCCTCTTAAAATCGTCACAAGAAATAGATATGCTCTTCAATATATTGATGAATTGTTTTCCAACATCAAGAAATTTGTTAGGCTATACATGGAATGTATATATTACCATGTAAGAATTACAAAGGATAGATGTAAATCAACTTTTAAGATAAAAACAAAATTCGTGCAAATGCCCCCGTGCTTCCCTCCAATATGTATAATGCTCATTTCAAAATATAGATGGGTGATGCATTGCGATAATTTATAAAATTGTGTATTTGGATGAAATAGTATTTTACAAAAATTGAGGTGCATATAATGCTTTTGAAATGAATTTTGCATTGGAGGAGAAATACCTATTATTCAACCAATCAAAATTGAATTTACATATTAATCACTTTCTTCTTTGGAAATGTGGTTTAAGGAGAGTTGAGAATTAAGCTAAATGAATTTATATAGAAACCACTTGTTTAATTGGGACATGTGGTCGAAGGAGTGTTGAGAATAATCCACCAAAAATTAGGGCTATTGTTAAATGGCCCAAGCCTTCCAATATGTCAGAGATAAATAGCTTTGTTGAGGGTGTTCGATATTTGAGGAAAAATCATTAAAAATTTCTTCATGATAGCAACATCAGTGCATTCCATAGCCACCGATGGTGTCCTTTACTTGGTAAAAATATGCATTGTGCTTTTGACCATTTCAAATAAAAACTAAAAATGCAATCAATTTGGTCTACTTAATTTACAAGTTTACAACTACCATTTGAGATGGAAGTTGATGCAAGGAGATTAGTTGATTTATTATTATTGTAAACTTTTCCATAAGTTAATTTGAAAGTCTCCTATAGATGATAAATAATTGTATGCATTTGCTTAAGCAGTTTAAAAATGGAAGCACTATTTGATAGGTTAGAACCCTATCGTTCAACCGAATCACCAACCTCTTGAATACTTACAAACACAATCAAAATTGTAACAAGCTGCTACAAATAGATTGTTTTCTCGCATCACTTTCATTTGGTTATCACATATAAAATGGATGCAACTAACAAATTAGATGTGTTATTTAGATCGCCTTTGATTTCAGTTTTTGGGAACAATAACACAACTTTGAGTATTTTTCTATGAGGCATATGGTGAGCAGCATGCATACAATGAAGATTATGGTAACATTTATTGACTCTTGAGAGGGGTGAAAAGTAAATTTAAATCTTATTTTAATTGTGCTTTTGACCAATTAAAATATAAAACAAACAAAGCAATCATTTTGGTCTACTTACAAGTTTACAACTACCATTCGAGATGGAAGTTGAAGCAAGTGATTATGCCATGAGGGTTGTTTTATTGTAAGGAGACTAATTGACTTATTATCATTGTAAACTTTTCCATCAGCTAGTTTCAAAATCTCCAACAGATGATAAAGTATTGTATGCATTTGTTCAAGCTGATTAAAAATGGAAGCACTATTTGATAGGGTAAAACCCCATTGTTCACCTAAATCAGCAACCTCTTGAATAATTACAAACACAATCAGAATTGTAACAAGCCACTCCAAATAGATGGGTTTCTTGCAGCAATTTCATTTGGTTATCACATATAAAATGGATGTGACTAACAAATTAGATATGTTATTTAGACCACCTTTGATTTCAGTTTTTGGGCACAATAATGCAAGTTGAACTATTTTTCTGTAGAGGCATATGGTGAGAAATATGCATACAATGAAGATTAAGGTAACATGTATCGACTCTTGCATGGGGTGAAAAGTGCAGATTTTGATCACGAGGAAGACTTGTCATCTCAAAGAAGGGTAATTTACAAGTTGTGGATGCCTTGTGCTCCAAGGGATGGAAAGAATCAGTTTATGAGAGTTATACTCATCAGTTTGGGGTGGCTCAAATATATTGGCACACTTGCGAAGGTATATCTTTAGAGAAATAATGCAAGATGACGATTTTGAATTCATAAGGGTAGATGTTTCATGTCATACCCGTAAAACAATTAACAGAAAATTGGGGTTGCAAATGTCATCATTGGTTCCTTTTAGACCAAAGGAGAACATTTTTGTGGATTTTGTAGAAGGTTTGCCTATGTCAAGAAAGGGGCACAATTATTTGTTTGTTATGTAGACCATTTTAGCATAATGTGTGTACTAATTCCATGCAAGAAAACTCCTAAGAGCTACGAACAACTTTTTTTTCCTAAATTGTTTGGGTCCCCTTCGCTTTTCCCAGGGCAATTGTTTTAGGAACTTGAGAAGATTTTGGACCACTTTGTGGAAGAGAATCAATACAAGGTTGAAGAGGTCAACTATATTCCATTCCTAAATGGACGGTCAAACCAAGAGCATATTGGCACAATTCTTTAGATGGAAAAATAGGAAGCATTCAAAGACTTGGGATGAAAATTTGTTATATATTCAACACCCATACCATAAGGCAAGTCATACTTAAACAAACAAGTTTCCTATTAAAACATGTTTTGGTTACTTGTTTTCTTGCTCAATGCAAACACAAATTAATCTTTTTAAGTGCATAAGAAATTCAGGGAGTATCAAGCCAAGTATAAAGCAAGGAATGATTATTATAGGATTGAGCACAAGTTTCATGTTTGGGACATGATATTGCTTTCTGCAAGCAAGACTCCAAGAACAAGCAAAGAAGTTGAAACCACTTAGCTATGGCCCATTTGTGATTGTTCAGCAAGTGGGAACCATGAACACATTTAGATTAGACTTGCCTCCATACATGAAGGTATATCAGTTATAAATGTTGAAAACTTCACATCTTTTTGAGTCTTCCATGCTAGATCAAGAAGGAGAAGGCCCATTCTTTCCTTAAATTGAAGACTTTGCACTCAACACTCAAGAGAGGTTGTATCAGAAGGTGAGGGAGAGGTGAAGAGAGCAAGAAAATGCGTAGATTGGATTTAAGGGGCAATGGCCATGCAAGGTCAAGTGATATGCAAATGAAAAGTGAGGGAATTGTTCTCTCCCTCATAGGTCCTTAAGCTTTTGGGACACAACATCTCTCTATTGAACAGTTGTGATCTGAATTGGACCGATCATATTGATGCAATTCAGTTTTGTTCAATTTTTCCAAACTCATTCATGGTTTGTATAAGCACTATGATGAACTCAAGGTGTGCACACTCACAGTCTGAAGGCATGAAAACATAAAACACAAAATGTGCAGGGTTCTTTGAAGAGAAAATGGAAGAAAGTGAAGGCTTTGGGGTGGTTCCGTACCTTAGTGACCATCACAGCAGTTGAAGATAGAAACAAGTAACACATTCAGGCCTACACATACCCCCATAATAGACACATTCAGTTCCGTCCGAATGTGTACAACTCCTATCAAACAGAAATAGATAACACAAACACATTCAACTCCAGCCAAATATGTCTTGTTAAGTACTACTAAATATGTTAGATAAGACAAATGAAGAGTTCAACTGCCCATAACAGAAGCTACGACATTCTACATTCTGACAATTGAGGTGACAAGGCCTTTCAAGTCTTTTTGTATCTTTTTCCTATTCATATAGAAGTACAAGTATGCCCAATTGGCTCATGTAAGATCATCTAACTTGTAGACCACTTGTCCTACTGAGTGTAGAAGTGAAGTCCCTAGCTTCACAATATGGAAAGATTCTGAGAGCATTGTATGAGTATTGTAATTATCCCCTAATGTTCGTGAAGGCTTGATGAGAGAAATTGACTTGTAATTCTTGTTGATTTTGGTTGAGATAAGAAAGCATGTAACCAAGTTGCTGGAGTTTTCCCACATTTGGTTTCTCCAGGGGTAAATTTATGTGTATCTCTGTCTCATTCTTTTCAGTCAATTGCTCAATTTGAGATTACACAACTACTATCATTATTTCCAACACTTAGGGAGCTTCACAATTCTATGTCTGATTCAGTTTTTAAGCAAAGTACTTAAAGAACATAAACATAAATCATGTTGGATTCAGTTCTTAACAGGACTAACATAATATCCGTGCTGAACTAGGAATAGAATATCTATCTTAAATACAGATCAATCTTCCTGACCTTAGTACCATCCGCTTTTAAACATGCCGAAATAACAACATAATGAAGAGCCTCAAGGTGTGTTAACCAATCATGTGGCATAGGTAAAGGCGGGAAACACACACTATTATTGAAATGAGTGCCAAACAAAAGATAGATTAACAACTAAAACAGTATATTGAAAACAATTCACCATTCACTTGACTGGGATACTATTGTAGTTCGATTACTCTTATACTCCATGACCTATATTCACATTCAATGAGAACAATGTAATAAAATACTAGAAAACAATTAAATCATCAAAGGCCGATTCAACAATTAAATAACCTCTCATGGATATAAAAGGATTGTAGTGGTAATCAATTTTAACCTCAAACACATTTCATTTTTTTCTGAACTTGATGAAAAAATATGGAATACAAGAATTGGATTAGCAACCAATTTCTCACCTTTTCAACCCCCATTATTTCTTTGGGCAAGCTAATCCGAAAAAGTAACTAAAACAATAATAGAACAAGTTTATATGTTGGCAACAAATAACTCATAAAGCTAGCTCATATATTAATAGCAAGCAAAAAACACAGTTTATGCATGAAGAATGTTCTAATCACTTGGCCCAAGGATATCTGAATGCCAAACTCATTCACTATCACGGTCAATAATCTCATTCACTCCAATGTTAGTATTTACTGAAAGAACATTTCTGCGACTGCTCTAGTATCACCTACCAGACTATAGAAGTACTGCAGTGCTGCTGGCAAAGGTCGATGGTCTGACTGAAAATAGGCGACTTTCTACCCACATTTCCAAGATGTTTTCCATTGATACCGACTTGTGTAGATTTCAAATTACAAGGCAATCTGGTGCAGCTAGTCAAGTATTTCCTTGCTCTTGTAAGCATTTGCCACATTTGCAAACAAATCCATAATCAAAAAGAGATGCTTCCCTCTCTTTCCATGGAATGTCTTCTTCAATGTAAGAAATAAAGATCTGTAGTGTAAAAATCCAATTTGATCAAAAATAAATTTTACAATACAAATAGCTTTCCAGGTGCATAAAAGCATGTCCCTCTGATGTACTGGCTTGCAAATATATCTTAAAACTGTGAGGCACTGAGTTTAGCTTCTAAAGAATAGCCACAAAGTGCCAACCTTGAAATGGGTTACTTGGTTAAATTAGTGACATATTTTAGCCTATGTCATTGTAATTTGATCCCAAGTCTCCATGAATGATTTGTTTGCATAATGAAATCAAAATAATGTATATTGCAACCCTGAACATGCCTACATTACAAAGAGAAGCTATTTACTGTATTCTCAACTTCAAATTAATGGAAGAAAGCTTACAAGCAGTACAAACCAGAGCATTCAAATTTGGCATCACCCATGACATTGTAGTAGCAACTCATCTATGACATCCTAATATTTTATTACATCATCATAAAACTCTTTTATGAATCATCATAAGATTTATTAGGAAAACTATACTTCTCTCTCTTGGTCAACCTAACATTTACTGCAGCATTCATAAATTATTAACCATATCTATGCTGACTCATGCCACATCAAATGCCAATCAAAGCTTATAGATATTTTCAACTGCCATCATCAATGACCCCCTTGGAAGGAATGAATGTATTGTCTAATGGAAGGGATTGGAGGAACAAGAAGCCAACATTGGCAATTGAGTTGCTGACACCAGCATCTCGCTCGGTGCTGTCAATGAGGACCTGCTGTGACTTTTGACTGTCAATTGACCATTTGACATGTATCTTTGACCAGTTGACTGCCGTGTTGACCCAATTGACTGCTGTGAAATTAGCTCAAGGTATGTTTGACTCCATTGAAACCTCATCCCATTGTTGGCTAAGGGTTGCAAAAGACGAGGTGTCATAATTGTCTCACCCTTATTTTGCTGACACACCATACATTCTACCACAAACTTCTAGACATTCCCCTTGAGTCCTTGTAACGTCCCCATTTTTGAAGACCCTTAGCCTATCTTTCCCCGTGGGCTTTGGGATGTTGCAAGGGGAACAATTTTATTAAATAATTAAATATTATTGCCTGAAGCAATAATTATTTAATTATTTAATTGTGAAGATTATTTAATTTAATTCCCAAAATATAAAAATTAAATGGGGAATTAATTAAATAAATATTTAAGTGGTTTTTATTGATAAAATCACCCTTTGAAAAGGGGACGCCACACCTAGGGGAAATAAATTACTTTTATTTAATAATTTCCCTCTCCTAGGGATTTCGAATTTTGTGCCTCCTTGCTTATAAAAGGAGTGCTGGGATCATTGTTAGACTCATGTTGATTTGATCATTTATGTCTCTCCATGCTTGGAGAAATGGGATGTATGCCCTAGATTTTCATTGTGCTCTCTCTCATTCGATTTGGAATTGAAGTGGATCTGATTTTGAAGACTTTGTCATTGAAGATTTGAAGACTTGATATTTATTTTTGCCATTTTGGAAAGTGGTGACTTTGCTGGAAATTTCTGTTGCATTTCTAGAAAATTCTGTTGGTTGGAATTTGATGAATTTATGTTCATTGGAAAGCTCTTTGTCCAAGCTTTCCAACAAGGGTAATTTCGTGTCAAAATTCCAAGTATTGCTCAAGATATGAATTTATGAAGATTTCTGTTATTTACCTAATTTCCCAAAATTAGGGCAGTGACTTGTTTTGGAGTTTCAGGTGACTTTTTAGCATGGCATTCGTGGATGCAAAATTCTAAAATTGATCTCATAATTTTCCTTATAATTTATGCTTCGTTTTGAGCTATGGTTCATAATTTTCGGATAAGTATTTTGCAAGTTATGAGGGTTTGATGCTGCAGCTGTATTTCGGGATTTAAAAATCAGGTTTTCCGTATTTTCGTGGTTTTCTTGTACGGAAATTTGCTCCTAATTAATATCTATCATTTCCCTTTCGTTTCATGCAATTCGGAGTTGTAAATCAAAAGTTATGGAATTTTGAATATTTCAGCCTAGGGTTTTGACGAACTTACTAAAAATAGTAAGTTCCAGATTTCAGTGCTTTTGTTGAGGGTTTATGGTTGAAATGTAAGATTCAGATTTTTATTTTCAGATTTGGCTAATTTTCCGGTTTGTTCCAAAAAGGGGACATCTCAGTCCTTCCTAAAAGAAATCTTTCTTGATCTTGTGATAAGTCTTCAAGAATCCTAAATGCCCCCTACTAGTGATGATTGTAGTTCTATAAGAACCTTTTGCTTGAGTGTTGAATTTTTGTACAAGTACAACATATCCTTGTACCATAGAGTGGCCCCATTCCATACAAATTTGTCTGATATGCTTGAATCATGTTTGAGATTATGAATCGTAACCCAAGAATCCTCATCATTCTCCCATTCGGTTCTGGCCTCATCCATCGAATTAGCTTATGACATGGACATGACACATAGTAGTGCTTTTGTGGGCTCATCCTTCCTAGAGAGCACATCATCAGCCACAACATTTTCCTTCCCTTTCTTGTAGATGATTTTAAAGTCAGAAACCAAAATTTTAGTGACCCATTTGTGTTGTTCCTCCAAAGACAACCTTTGTTCCAAGAAACTCTTTAGACTTTTAAGGTTTTGACATGTGAATGGAGTGCGAATCAAATCTGAAATACCCTTTAAATGAAACTAGTGATCATCTAATCTTGCCCAAAATAACTAGCTATTAAACTAGTATACTTGTAGGTGAGATTGATGACAAAATATGCATTGAATAACTTCAAATAATGAATCCAAAGCTTGTTGGTCTTCTTTTGTGAATAGCTACAGTAAAATCAGATAATAACACAATGAAAAAGTGTTTCCATATTCACCTCACTATTGCTTATTCAATTAATCAAGAAAAAGACTAATCAAGCCATGACAACAAGATTTGTCTAAATTTGCAACTAATAATAGAAACTAAAACTCTTAAATGAAAAAAGTCAACCAAAGACAATAGATTCAAGATGACAAGTATCATCTACTAATAATATATGGTCAACATGTAAGAAGCCAATATTAGTTTAAGTGACACATGCATAGTCTATTTCGTACAGTAGCTAAACTAGGTGTCCCAAACTCTCCTAAAAATATAAATAGAATAAAATAAGAATAAATTCAGTCATCTCTACATAGAAATGGTGCCCCATCTCTTGGGGATGAATGGATAATGATTTGACCTCGTTAAGTACACATCTAGTGAATTGCACTCTAACTTGCACTTCTAGTCTAAAAATAGAATTTTACACAACCAAAAAGTCTCCCAAAACCAAAAACAACTAAAATAAATTCTAACAAGTAAATAAGAGTGTTCCATGGGAACAACCCCCGAAATTGACGTCTTGGAGGTTGGAGACATTTCCAAGACTTGGGGACAGTGGTAAATGTCCCATTGCTGTCCCGCCACCGCCACCAACCATACGAGGGCATCCTCGAAACGTTTCTCTCTAAGAGGGGACATTTTAGAGACGTCTCCCAATTTTGGGGACTTGGGGACATCCCAAAGACTTCTAGAAGTCTCTCGACCTGTCCCAAAGACTCCCATCCATCCCTAGCGACATAAAGGCGGTTGTAATTTTTTTAAAGAAAAATCTGTTTGTTTTATAATTTTTGGCCTCCAACCCGTTACCCTCCTACTCAATGGGCTCCACAAACCCCATAAGCACTCCAAAAAAACTATAAATAAGGGTTACACCCTCACTCCAAATCACAATCAAAATTTGAAGCAAGAGTGAAAGCATTAGCAAGGAGTGAGAAGGTGAGAGCATTAGCAAGCAAGAGTGAGAGCAATAACATTAGCAAGCAAGAGTGAGAGTAAGCAAGAGTGACAACATTAGCAAGAGTGAGGTACAACATTAGCAAAAAGTAACAACAAGAGTTGGAGAAAATGTCAAGTCTTAATTGCATTGAGCCACTGGTCAACTATATTTGAATTTTGAATGTAATCATCATTTTGAATATAAATATTAATATATTGATATTTGGTATTTTCATTGTTCAATGCAATGTGTTTAGTATTTCAAAGTTTCATTTGTTGTTCCTTATACATTTTTTTAAACCAGATTTTCAACTACTATATATATTTTCCCTGCTGCCCCGCCATCGTCCCCAAACCTAGGCCCTTGGTCCCCTTGTCGCCAAGACCCACCCCGTTGTCCTCTCATTTCGAAACTCCGTGGAACACTAGTAAATATTTAGGTGCCCATATTGGCATCATACTCAACATTCCCTCTTTGATGCAAAGAGCAAAAATCCCTATCATCTCCTCAGTCTTCCTTGAATCTTCTTTAACAATCTCTTCGTGAAAATATTAGCAAACTGATTTTCACTTCTCATGTACTCTCAATAACAAATTGATTATCATTGACCAAGACTTTGATAAAATGTTGTTTTGAGTTCAATGTGTTTGATTTTAGCATGGAAAACTAGATTCTTGGACAATTGTATTGTCCCATTGTTATCACCAAAAATCTGTGTAGGCTCAAGTTGAGCCTCTCTAAAATCAACTAAGAGTCTTCTCAACCACATACCTTGTGTGTAAGTTGATGTAAGAGTTTTGTATTCAGCCTCAATAGAGAATAAAGCAACTAAAGCGTGCTTCTTTGATGACCATGAAACTAACTCATTTCCCAATGTGAAGCAATAACCTAAAGTAGACTTCTGTCATCAAGAGAACCTCCCAATTTGAATATGTGTATCCAATTAGAATACCATGATTATAAGTACCTCTTACATATCTAAAAAATATTTTCATTGCTTGTAAATGCTTCAGTGATGGATTGCCTATAAATCTAGAAACTAGTGAAACCCAATAACTCTGAACTTTGGTCTTGTAGACCCACTTGGTTCCAATGACATATTTATTAACTAGAGGCTAAATAAGAGTCCATGTATCATTCCTCTCAATTGAATCCATCTCAATTTTCATAGCATCAACCCACTCTTTTCTTTGACTAGCTTTTGCATAACTTCTAGGTTCACTAGCCATAGATGACAATGCAAACATAGTATTTTCATCATAAGCATCATAAAAATTTACTTTTTGAGCTTGCAGCCTTGTGATTCTCCTCTCATAATTTTGATCCAACATTTGATTTGTTGGATGTGGATTCAACAAATATTTGTACTTAATGTTGATGTAGATGGATGACTAGTCTCTTGGGAAGAGCTAGTATTGTTTCCTATTGAACTAGAAACCTATATAGGACTTTGTAAGCCCTCAAAATATTCTTCAAGAAGCTACCCCCTTCACTTACAACCCTTTTAGAAATCTTGTCATGATCAACATACATCTCATTTTCAAAAAAATTATAATCCCTAGAAACAATTGTGGATTTACTAGTAGGATTATAAAACTTGTATGCCTTGCTTTCATCAGAATATCATGTAAAGATGCGAGCTACACTCTTAGGATATAATTTGGAAAGACCACTTACCATACCTTAACTTGCGATATGTTGCATTTTGCCCTTTCCTTCAACTTGGATGGACTTTCCATCTCCCAATTGCACTTGGCTTTTGAAGGAATCTAACTTGTTGAAACCATTTTTTTGACTTGTCATCTGATTTGAGCAACCTGAATCAAGAAACCATAAATTCTCTTCATCCTCTAATCCCACATTACATGAGAGACAATAATTTGAGTCCTTTGAGGGCTCTTGCTCCTCACTTTTCTCATCTTGGAAAGCCTTCTTCTCACCTTCTCGATTAGCTTACTTCTAAGCTGTCAATATCCTACAATCTTTTATAAAGTGTCCTAGCCTTTTGCAATAATGACAAATAAGGTTTCTCTTTCCTTTACTTGTGAAGTTAGCTTGATCTTTCCCTTGTGAAGTACTTGTCTTTGTTGTGGTGTTTGTTTTGAAGTCTCATCTTGAATCTCCTACATATAGTCTCATTTTATCCTCATTGGACAAGAGATGACCAACTAATCCATCAACACGTGTAGTGTTCACGTCCTTATACTCTTCAAGATCGATCAAAATATGCAACCATCTTTGTGTCAAAGATCTCAAATTTTTCTTAATAATAAAGTTATCTTCTATGGTTTATCCATAAACCCCCATTCTATGAACTAATGTATTTATCTTAATGAAATATTCTCCAACTCCCTTGTTAACATACATTCTCAAATTTTCAATATTTATTATAAGGGTTTGGAGTTTTGCGTCTTTTACCTTAAAGAGCCTTGATATGAATTCTCCAAAGTATCGATGCCTCATGGGCATTCTTACTTCCTGCAATTCTTGGATAGATGTTAGGATTTATGGCACTCAAGAGATGCAAGAAAGCTTGTGCATCTGCATTTTCTTCTTTTTTTCCCTCTTTTGATCTTGAGACAAGGTATTTCAATCTGTAGGTGGAGTGTATCCATTAATAACATTCTCCCAAACTCCCTTCCAAACAAGAATCCTCTTCAATTGATCTCTCTAATACTCAAAGTTGTCACCTTTGAAGATGGGGATATTCATAAAAGCAAAATTCATGAAGCAATCATGGCTTCTAATAATTGCTAAAAACCCTTATGAATCTCTTTTAAACATGGCTATGATACCAAATGAAGGTTTTGATGTGTGGATGGAGTACAAATTAGATCTGAAATACCCTTTAAATGAAGTTATTGATCATCCAATCTTGCCCATAATAACTAGCTATTAAACTAGTATACTTGTAAGTGAGATTGATGACAAAATATGCATTGAATAACTTCAAATAATGAATCCAAAGCTTGTTGGTCTTCCTTTATGAATACCTGCAATAAAATCAGATAATAACACAATGCAAAAAGTGTTTCCACTTGGAAATATTCACCCCACTATTTTTTATTCAATTAATCAAGAAACAAGGCTAATATAGCCATTACAACAAGACTTGTCTAAATTTGCATGACAAGTAAAAGACTAATAATAGGAACTAAAACTCCTAATGAACTAAAATCAACTAAAAATAGATTCAAGATGACAAGTATCATCCACTAATAAGATATGGTCAACATGCAAGAAGCCAATATTAGTTTAAGTGACTCAAGTATTATCTATTTTGCGAGACTAGCTAAACTAGGTGTCCCAACCTCTCCTAAAAATATAAATAGACTAAATTCAATCATCTATACATAGAAATGGTGCCCACGTCTTGGGGATGAATAGAGAATGATTTGACCTTAGTTAAGTACACATCCGGTGAATCTGTACTCTAATTGACACTTCAAAGGTATAAAAATAGAAGTCTAAAAATAGATTTCTTAAAATAAATATTTACACTTAACCAAAAAAAACTCCTAAAAACCAACAAAACAACTTCTAACAAGTAAATAATCATGTGCCCATATTGGCATCATACTCGATAAGACTATCATGATAGATCTTCACCTTGAAGTGTTTGCCCATTACATACAACCTCCATTGTTTGACAACATTAAAGGATACACGAAGGATAATCATCATTCCTTCTCATATATGGGTTTTTGCAAATTCTTCCCTTTGAGTTGGCAACTCTCAAATGTGATGGGGCATCCTTCCTACATGAGTACCGCTCCCATTCCATACCCTGATGCATCACATTCCACAATGAAGTCCTTCAAAAAATCAGGGGTAGCTAGCATTGGAGTGGTGCACATTGCCTCCACTTGCTTAAATGCCTTGGTGGCTGCTTTCTTCCACTAGACAAAGTCTTTGTTCAATAAGGCGGTGATTGGTGTTACTATGTTGCACAATTCTTCACAAAAACAATAGTGGAAAGGAGCCAATGACCGTGCATGGGCCAATGACCGTGAGTGCATAAGTACCATTAGTTGTTTCAATTAAAGTGAGCACATGTCACTTTCAAAATTAAAAATTAAATATAAACTAGTCAATAAAGCAAGTCACATCAATAAAGTAACCAATGAAATGGTGACAAATAGGCAGTCCATAAATGGTGACTTTATTCATAAGTAATGGGTCACCTTAAATTTCTTTGTATTAAAAAATACTTAATTTAAATCCCTTAAAAATATACTTTCCACACAATTTTAATGCTCAAAAGGAAATATGTACATAGAAAAAATCTTAATCTTTTAAAGGGTATATTTTTAAAAAAACAATATGATAGTTAAGTGACTCTAACAGCCTCCTAACTTTAGATTCACGATCATTGGCTCCTTTCCCCTAGTACCTTATCAACCCAAGGAAGCCATAGATGTTCTTCAAGATTTTTGGAACTCGCCATTCCACCATGGCCTTGGTCTTGTGAGGGTCTACTTTTAGCACTTCATGTGACACAATATAACACAAGTACTTGTAATATCCCTTTTAGGGTAGATTAGCACAATTTTGGAATTCAGCTGAAACCCTTATTCAAAATATAACAACAATTTGATTTTTATGCAAACCCATAAGACAAAAAATACAGCAATATGAAATCTTCCTTTATTTATCAAATAATCACAATACAAAAATACCCAGAAGGCCCAAAGCATTTAGAAACCCTCTTGGTAGAAGTAGATGATGAAAACTAATTTTTCTATATTTTTATTTATTTTCACACCATCAAACAAGAAAAATACCCGCATAAGATTACAACAATTTTCTCACAAAAGATGCTCCAAATGACAAGAGGAGACCCAAAGGAGATGCTACAAACTGAAACCAACCAATTCCGTCCATTGCTGATGCCCTAAACACTGATATGAAATCCAAAGGGGTGTAGATAGCCCTAGAAATGGCTACAAATCATGCCCTAGCTGTGATGATCCAAAATTACGCTCAAATGTGACCCTTGAGTGAAGCCACTAAGAAGATATTGAGGGTTTTCGTCCTCAAGTGATAGATGCTTGGAGGGTTTCCGTCCCAATAGCTAAAAGTAGAAGCACAAGTGCTCGACTTCATAAAATCAAGATGATAGATGCCCCAAATGAACCCCTTCATCCTCCTTTTATAACTTTTCTTTCCTCTTTCTTTCAATTTTGGTGGCGATTTAAAGTCACTTTTATTTTTATAATAAAACATAAGTTGCCTTATAATATAACATAAAGTTACATTTGGCTGACTTAGTTAAATCATTAATTTTACTTTAAGTATTTAAAAATACTTTTTATTTTAATAATAATAATATTATTAAGTTGCCCAAAGATTAGAAATGACCAAGCCCAACTTAAATAATATTATTAATTATTTTAATCTAGAAAAGGGGACATTATAGTCTGCCCTTCCCAAATTTGCTTGCCCTCAAGCAAATGCCAACTCATATGTGCAAGTATCACTATGCTAAAGTGATGAGTCATGTTGTAGTGCTCATAGAGCCTGGACCTGTACCTGTCAAATGGGATAGCTCCTGCCAAAGAACATAGTATGATTATCCCAAATGGATAATGAATGTCATTCTACCTCAAGTTGATCCTCAAAAAAATGTAGTATCTAGAAACATCCGCATACTCCCGCAAGATTGAAGGCTGCCATATGCCCATGTCATTGTGTTGCTGCTGTCCTACTTGGTTCCCCTATGCAAAGAAGGTTTTGGGATACCAGATCCTTGGGTCCCAATGGCTCCTCCCATGATTTGGCGAGCTGTTCCTCCCCATATCTCATTAAAATCAGATGGTGGATAGGTTGGAGATGAATTATAACGGCCACAAATCACTTGGATTTTCATCCAACTAGGTACCCTAGTGGCTGCCATGAAGATCTTCTTCAGCTGAACCCTTTCTCCAATTTCTTCCATCAAAGACTTTCTCTTATTTTGTGCAAGCTCGCAGCTGTCCTTAGCTGACAAAAACAGTCCTATACCTATTATTTTTATGACCAACAACATGAAAAAGGTACAGCAGGTACCAAATTGAATTTTTTTTGAAAAAATCAACAATCCAGGCAATGTAGTGGCCGAGAACAACCATGTAAGGATTGAAAATATCATATTAGCAGTCACAAACTAAAAGTACTCCTTCCCTTGACTGAAGGCACTGTAAACCCACTTGTATGAGGGCAAATAAGGTAATGTGGTGGCTAATAATGGTAATGACAGCCATACTAAAAATTCAGACTTGTTATCCACGAGTGTTCTGTCATGTCCCTTTTTCGAGATAATTCCATTTGAAGAAGAACTTGATCCATTAATCTTCTCCATGGGTCCAAGCAAACAAGCTAGAGGAAGTCAACTAAGTCATCATGTGCTTAATTTCATGTTTATTTCTTTAATTGGCATTGTATTTGTTTTTTTAGATAAGGTAAAAAGATTTGGTTTTGAAGGCCCACGAAGAAAAGAGAAGTCGGGCAAGGGAACAACCCACAAAGCAAAACACAGGGGTCCAAGTCAAACCAACTTGACCAAGAGGACACCCCAAAGAGAAGCACGACCCACACCAAGTCTACATAACAATTTTTTTACAAAAAGATTATTAAAAACCAAAGTTTCAAGATGTAACCAGCAAGAACCCGGACAAAAGTGTAGCCAAAGTGTCACAATCAGTTTGCTTTGCTAGAGGAAGCCTTGCTTCTAGTCCTAGCGCTAGGTCCGCTGTCCTTAGCTCCTCCTGATCATCTTTCCAGGAAATGATAACCTTTTTAGCAGCAAACTCGGGTGGAACATTATCTTCAGCTTCAGTGTGCTCTTCATCCTCATAACTACTGATCTCAAGTCACATCTTTTTCTTGCCAACAACAGGTTCATTCTTGGCAATTTGGTCCTAGAGAATGGAGATTCTCTGCTCCTGCATAACCATTTTAGCGTTGAGCCCACCAATTCTCTTGTTCTACACCTTGATTTTTCTTTGGCACTCCATAATTTCTTGGACAAGGTTCTTATTGACATGGAGAATTGTATCAACAATGGTCTCCATCTTCGAAACCCTGGCTTCCCAATCCACCATACTCCTATCCCTATCCTTGCTGGAGGTGCTCGCCCCTAAATCATTATCCCCATTTTTAAGGTTACAGAGAATGTTCACAGCCATGCCATCACGTTTATCCTGAGACCCACCCTTTGAGATGCGCGAGTCGGATCACATCCGGCTAAGGTTTCTTCATCCGAATCCACACCATTTGGGTATGGTTTGGGCCGGAACCATAGGCTTCCCTTTCTAGTACAGTAACAAAATCAAACCATGGTGCAACAGGGTGTCCACTCTTTCATTTTGAAAATTGATAATGGAAGGGGTAAGGGATCTTAGAAGGAAGAAGGAGAAGCTCATAGCCTGATTCCTACGCAGATAATTGAGGATGGAAAGATGGTAGGAGAAAATATTTTTGAATTTACCTTCTAGAGTCAGGTATTTCATAACCATACACACATCCGGCCAACGCTCAAGGAGACAACTTCTAGCTATACCATCATCAAACATGAGAATTCTTTCATCCGACCCAAAGAAGGTTGTAATTTCATGCCTCTCGCTTGGTTTTGTCCTTGAAAAGTTTTAGGCCTTCCAAGGACAGACCCGTGGCCTCGGCTATAGTTTCTTTAGTAACAAAGATCTCCATTCCCCTCATATTGACACAACCCCCTCCCACGCATTACCAAATTCAAGAGCCAATTGGGGATCATTACCTTTGAGCTTTTAATGTAGTTGGAAAAGCAGCCTCTTCTCAACAACTGCCATAGAGTTGCATCCTGCTTGATTTGCAAATAAGTCATCGGCTCGGTGCGAACCCTGTCACCGCCCATGTTTAACCAAAAGCTCTACACAATGTTGAAACAAGTGAAGAAAAAGCGAAAGCAGAAAACCATGAGACTAAACAAAAGTTGGGGTGATTAATGCCCTGTCCCAAAACATTATTAGCCTTCCCACGAATCCATTCACACGAACCTAGAAGGCTATCATGCCAAAGCTCCAAGTGTCTTATCATCATTAACAAGGGTTATGATATTATTCCACGGGATTTGCCCACCTGCTTAATCATCTTTTCTGGCATGTCATGCTGCGTGATTAGTGAGCCATCGCCGGCCATATTACCGGCCCTATACACATGATTAATTTCCACCTTGTCAAATGAGGCTAACAAGAGCCTAGCTTTGGTGATGGTGTTGTTAAGCTTCAAGCCAATTCCACCCTTTAATTTAAGACATTTTTACGCATTGAGAATCTCCTTCTATAGTAAAAAACTTGACATTCACGGATGCACAATTTGACGCCCCATGCAAGAGGCCATAGCTTGACCTGCAAAGTTATTCGATTGGTTACCCAAGGCCAACATAGGCTTGTATGCATAAACCTAAATGGTCACGTATTAATCCACCTCCCTCAACGACTGATCCCTCCATAGTTTTAGCTGATCCATCAAAATTTAATTTGAAGCTGACCCTTTGGCGGGAATTTCCATTTAACATTTTTTATTCACACCTTTATCTTTTCCATTAGACCACTTTGTAGGACTAAGATTTAGATTACTCAAAATATTCATTTCTAAATCCGGACAAGGCTTAGAAGATTTGCTTTTGATAGTCTACAATTCTTTTTTTTTTTTTTTAGAGTCTCGGGATCTTACTAACAACCTTCTTACTGTTGGAACATTGGTTTCAAAATATTTGATTGTTTTTCTTTCCATAGCGCCCAACAATAAATTAGAAATAAAAAGATATTGGTGAACATGTAGGCTCCAAAAAGTAAAAAGAAAATAATAAAGTAAGTCTAATTGTGCTCGGTCTCATTTGAGAGCCCCACGACTTTGTTGTTGGCATTAGTTTAGGACATGTTTTGAGAGCACCCTCTTATTATAAATAGAGGTTGTTGGCATTAGTTTAGGACATGTTTTGGAGATTATTCTTATTTTGGTGAAGGTTGGTTGGTGTAGCCTTTTTACTCTCTCTCTCTCAAGGATGAAACCCATGGGGTTGAGGATCTCATCCAAAGATGAAAACCCTTGGTTGGGGAACTTGTGAAGGAACAAAAACCTTTCATGAGATTTTGGTGTGTGCAAGCGGATTTGGAAAGCAATGAAGTATCTTTTCTTCCAAGTTTTGGTCTCTTTGGTGCCATATTTTATTTGTTTAGAGTGGAGCGACCCACTTGGAGATAGATATTTGGTATGTGTGATGTGCATTTGGCAATTCTGAAATTACTAGCTTATTTGCCATAATTTATAAGGCCAATATCTCGAGTTTCATGATTTTTGGTGCTTCCCAAGTTGAGTTATGAATTTTTGAAATAACAATGCAAACAAGGGTTTATTTGAATTTCATATCTCCATAACTAGGGCATTAAAAATCAGATTTCTTGCATTATATGATTGTTGAGGATTTATCATAATTTTAGAAATTCAAGTGAAGCTGATTGGAAGGTTTTTGAAGACTTAAAAGTGGGTGTGAAACCCCATAACAGGTCACTGCCCTAGAAAGGTGTTGGCTGGCAGCAGTTAAGGGTTTTATACACTTATTTCAGTCACTAACAGCTCACTACAAATCTGAGAAGTGTTGTTTATCTTCAGCTTTGGGTCATTTCTTAAGTCCTCCTAAAAAGGGACATTACATGTTCCCTCTACCCTTTGATGGTAGGATCCTATCACCACTTGCTTCCCTCATATCTTGTTGATGATCCTTGGTGTAAATATTTGGAGTTACCCGTTCCAAATGAGCTCATGAATGATAGTATCACTGCTGTTTTGACCCTTGGGAAGGCTCGTGATGAAGTCCATGATCACCCCCTTCCAATCTTGATGGGGAATAAACAATGGCTGCCACCAACTATCATTATGCTCCTTCTTGATTTGTTGGCAGATGGCATTTTCTTCTTGACATTTGAGGATATCCTCAATCTTTTGCAAGGACAAAGGAGCTGTACTATGGTTGTATGTGACAGATGGCATCAGTCCAAAATTAGAAACCCTGGGGCTCAGCAAATAGAAAAGAGTGTTGCAGCTGCAATACTGAAAATACTTTGCAAAAATCAGTAATGTTAGCAACATAGGGGCTGGAAACAACCAAACAATGACAGGAAATGCTTCATTAGTAGCAACAAACAAAAAATCATTCAATTTTATGATTGAAAGCACTTGTATGGTTGCAAATGATGCAATGTAGCAGCTGGAAGTAGTGATGATTTTAGCCTTCAAGCTGAAAGTTTGGGGCATGGTTGTCCCCATTATGTTCTCCTTTTCCTTGGGAGGTAGTAGATCATCCACCCTTGCTCTTAATTCCCTCCCAGACAGCCATAAGGGTGTTGGAATATTTGCACTCACTGATCTCATCAAGTGACCCCTTTCATACATCATGTTAGACCAAGAGAACTTCATCAAACTTGCCAATCTACCTCTGTCCAAGGAAAGTACTATCATTCCAACACATGAAATTAGAAAGAGTATCATACCCTGGCTGTAGCATTGTACTTTCTTACTCAACCTTGGGCTTATGGTGGCTGGAAACCATCTTGTAACAACTGCAAAAACCTCATCAATGACTATAGGTGGAATATGCATCTTTCTTGTGACAAAATCTTCTTCTATCTCAACAAAATGTATATGGGAGAAACCGGAAATGTGGTGGACAGCAGTCCAAAAATTTGAGACAACTCCCATATCCATACCCACTATGTTAAGTTGATAACACATAACCAAAAGATCCCATTTTACCCAAGTCTCACCCTTCTTGAATCTCCAAAGATCACCTAGATCCCAAACTTTCATGTACAAGCAATTTGGAACTTGTATGAAAGTATCTATGTGCCCTTTACCCCTCAAAGTGTTCTTCACTCTATCACCATTTTCACTATGTTGTCCATGATGACCATAAATTTGTCATGATATACCATGAAGCATCAAACTTGACATAAGATCATTCTTTTCAACATGCTGCCCATGATGACAAAACACATCTAAAATGACATAGTAGGAAGCAACAAATCCACAACACTTTAATAAATTTGGCTTTCCACAACTTGCTCACCTTCCTTTGTTGAAGGAAGAATGATTGAGATATCTTAGTCCAAAAAATTGAGACAACTCTCATATCCACACCCACTAGGTTAAGTTGACAACACATAGCCCACATATCCCATTTTACCCAAGTCTCACCCTTCTTGAATCTCCAAAGATCACTTGGATCCTAAACTTGTATGAAAGTATATATGTGCCCTTTACCCCTCAAAGGGCTCTTCACTCTATCACAATTTTCACTATGTTGTCCATGGCGACAAAAATTTGTTGTGATATACCATGAAGCATCAAACTTGACATAAGATCATTCTTTTCAGCATGATGACAACACATCGAAATGACATAGTAGGAAGCAACAAATCCACAACACTTTCATACCTTTGGTTGTCCACAACTTGCTCACCTTCCTTTGTCGATGAAGAATGATTGAGATATCTTCAACACCTCCATCCTTGTGACTCAATTTTGAGTTAGGATCAACATTCTCCTTCCTCTTAGACTCTTCACATTCAACAAGTGAAGCCCTTTCTGCCTTGACTTCATCCATATTTTGTTGACACATGCATGGAGCATCTTCATAGTTCTTGCTAGAGTCATGAACACCATCAACTTGCTTCTTATTGATTGTTGTTTTGAAAATCCCAGCAAGCTGAACATCAACATTATCATCGGCCATTGGGCTTTAACCACAAAATTCTCTCCACAATCTTGCAAATCTGACTTTCCTTCTTTCTTTGGCTCATGCTCCATGATTTCTCCCTCTTCCCTCATTGTCAAGGGAGAATTATTTGCCATTGGTGTTGTTTTGCTTGAGCGGCTATCAACTTAGCTTCCCTAGCTCTTCTTAGCCATTCATCACACCTTTGTTGGGTCTTCATTACATCCTTTGCACTTGAAAATCTGAATTCTTTTTTCTCTTTAACCCTAACATTTTGTTCATTTGAATCCATAGCTTTTTCTTCAGAGGACTCTTCCTCTACAAATTGCATGGTGGATTCCTCAATGGAATGTTCCTTCTCAATCTCCAACAGCTCGATTGTTCTTCTTCCTCCACCATTACCATTTGAAATTTTTTTCCTCTTCCTTCCTCAAGACATGTTGCAAGTTTCCTTGTATAGCTCATGGTTTAGGTCTCGGTCTAATTCCAACTTGATCTTTCTTCAATCCCATGCTTCTGGCAAGTGGTAGTTCTTTCCGGATTTCAACTGGAAGGGCTTTATATTCAGCGTAGCTAACAACAATGTCATCCACTATGGAGGGCTGAGTTTCCCTCACTAGAATGGTTTCTTCTTTTGGAAGGAAAGTAGGTTAGAATGACCTAGATGAAGAATCACTCACGGTTCTTGGTGGCTAGATTTTATTGTTTTCCCTTGAAGAGCTTCCTTCACCATTTGGATGTTGCATGGTATGGATCAGTTGTGCCATCATATTAACCAATCTCTCTTGCCCTTGGGCAAACCTCTCAAACCTAGCATCATCAAAAATTATGTCCACCATTTTATCTTCTCCTTCTGAATCATAGGCGGTAAGATCAAGTGCTCTGATACCATTGTAATATCCCTTTTAGGGCAGATTAGCACAATTTTGGAATTCAGCTAAAACCCTTATTCAAAATATAATAGCAATCTGATTTTTATGCAAACCCGTAAGACAGAAAATACAACAATCTGAAATCTTCCTTTATTTATCAAATAATCACAATACAAAAATACCCAAAAGGCCCAAAACATCTAGAAACCCTCTTGGTACAAGTAGATGAAAAATAATTTTTCCAACCAAAGTTTGAATTTATTTTTATTTATTTTCACACCATCAAACAAGAAAAATACCCGCATAAGATTACAACAATTTTCTCACAAAAGACACTCCAGATGACAAGAAGAGACCCAAAGGAGACATTGCAAATTGAAACCAACCAATTCCGTCTGCTGTTAATGCCCTAAATGCTGATCTGAAATCCAAAGGGGTGTAGATAGCCCTAGAAATGGCTGCAAATCATGCCCTAGCTGTGATGATCCAAAATTACACTCAAATGTGACCCTTGAGTGAAGCCACCAAGAAGATATCAAGGGTTTTCGTCTTCAAATCTGATCGTGATGAGGGTTTTCGTCCTCAAGTGATGGATGCCAAGAGGGTTTCCGTCCTCAATAGCTAAAAGTAGTACAAGTGCTCGACTTCATAAAACCAAGATAATAGATAGATGATAGATGCCCCAAATGAACCCCTTCATCCTCCTTTTATAACTTCTCTTTCCTCTTTCTTTCAATTTTGGTGGCCGACTTTATTTAAAAGTCACTTTTATTTTTAATAATAAAACATAAGTTGCCTTATAATATAACATAAAGTTACATTTGGCCGACATTAAATCATTAATTTTATTTTAAGTATTTAAAAATACTTTTTATTTTAATTATAATAATATTATTAAGTTTCCCAAAGATTAGAAATGACCAGGCCCAACTTAAATAATATTTTAAATTATTTTAATCTTGAACAAGGGACATTGCGATACTCTACCTTCTTTACCCCAAAAGCACATTTTGAAGGCTTCACATAAAGTTGATGATGTTTTAGAGTGAGTAGCACCTGATCCACATGTTACAAGTGTTCTTCCCATGTCTTGTTGTAAATTAAGATGTCATCAAAAATACCAAGACAAACTTCCACAAAAATGGGCAAAAGATAATGTTCATCAAACTTTGAAAGGTAGAGGGTGCATTTGTGAGGCCAAAAGGCATCACTAGAAACTCATAGTGCCCCTCATGCATTGTGAATGCTATCTTATGTATATCCTCATCCTTGTTCTAGATTTTATATAATCAGAGCGAAGATCAAGTTTAGTAAAATAGACAACCCCATGCAACTCATCCAATAATCATAAATTACACGAATAGGAAACTTATTTTTGATGGTGTACCTGTTGAGCTTTCTATAATATGGGCACATCTGCTATGTCCCATCCTTCTTGCGCACCATTACAATTGGAAAAGAATATGCACTTTAGCTATGTTGGATGGTACCTGCCTCCAACATGTCTTGTACCATCTTTTCAATCTCACTCATTTGGACATATGGGCATTTGTAAGGATTATATTGGGTGGTTGACTACATTGGAGTAGTTGAATGGCACAATCATTCTCTCTTCTTAGCAGTAGAACTTTTGGCATTGCTTCAAAAACAACTAAGTGGTTATCTAAGATTAATTGTAAATATGGCGGTGTAGATGTTTTCGGCGTAATTACTTCTATGGAGAATAGTCGTGTTATGAACCTAGCTGCTCCCTTCTTGACATTTGGTGCAAAATAACCAGTTGTGGGGATTTCGCACGTAGACGACAAAGTTCAAATGTGTTTCCTTTGGAAATAAAATGCATGAAAAATACTTGGAGATTCATCTCAATCATTCTCAATATTGTGAGCCATTGTACTCCTAGTAAGCGATTTCCACTCCTCCCATTGGAATGGAGAGTCTAATCTCTACTCACCCATGGCTATTCTAATACCTGTGACATTTCCTGAGCGATTGATTGTGCCTCTATATGAAATAATGACCAAAAATTATGGATTTGTATGAAAATATAGTTCAACCGTGCAAACCAACATATTGTTGATGAAGTCATGCGTGCTCCTAACCGAATTAACACCATTACCTCTGTTTCTTCAAAAAACCCACAACTTTTAGGGTTCGAGGAGTGTTAATTCCGGAAAGTGCATGACATGAGATGATTGGTTGCGAGTCGTTTGATTCCCCTTTTGGCTCTTCCTCGATCTCACCCTCCATTTCCTCATCCTCTCCTCTTCATCTTCCTTGGCACCTTCAACGTAGAATAGATTCTTCTTAGCATATTCATGACCTCAACTATACTTGCTATAATAATTGAAACACAACCCTTTTGACCTTTTCTCTTCAATTTGTTGAGGAGTCAACTTGATAGGCTGCGGAAAAGGTAGTGTACTGTGCTCTCTACTCATCTTTGAATGGCCAGCGTTTGTCCAGATCTTTCTCTTTTGCACTACAAACAAAGACAATGGACTCTAGTACCAAACTTGGGTTAAACATGTAAATATCATTTATAACATGAGATGGTTAGTTAGGAGTAGTCTAATTCCTCTTTTGGCTCTTCCTCGATTTCAACCTCCATTTCCTCATCCTCTTCTCTTCATCTTCCTTGGCACCTTCAATGAGAACAAATTCTTCTCAGCATATTTATGCCCTCGGCTATACTTGCTATCACAATTGAAACACAACCCTTTTTATCTTTTTCTTGAATTTGTTTAGGAGTCAACCTAATAGGCTAGGGAAATGGATGGTGGTTGTGCTCTTTACCCGTGGTGAATGGCCGCCTTTTGACCATATCTTTTTCTTCTTCCTTACTGAGACAAATATAATGGACTCCAATACCAAACTCGGTTTAAACATGTGAACATCATGTATGGCATGAAATGGTGGGTTGGGAGTCGTCGATTCCCCTTTCGGCTCTTCCTCGAACTCAACTTCCATTTCCTTATCCTCTCCTCTTCATCTTCCTTGGCACCTTTGATGTAGAATATATTATTCTCGACATATTTATGACCTCAACTATACTTGCTATCACAATTGAAACAACTCTTTTGACCTTTTTCTTCAATTTATTGAGGAGTCAACCTGACAGGCTAGGGAAATGGTGATGTACTGTGCTTACTAACTATGGTGAATGGCCTCCTTTTGACCAGATCTCTTTCTTTTGCCTTGGGAAAAGACAATGAACTTCGATACCAAACTTGGGTTAAACATGCAAACATCATGTCGGATGCTATCCTTGAGCCCTCCCAAAACAAATCATTGAGGTTATCCTCTGTGATGTCCTCCACACACAACGAAAAGGTCAATAATTGTTGAATATAATCCTTGATAGGCCATGTTTGCCTCAATTTTGCTAGTTAAGTGAAGTAGTTATACATCACGCTATTGTTGCGAGTGCATTAGATGTTCATCAGTGAACACCGACCATGTGATATTCAAGCCTTCTTTTGAGTGCACAACCATCTATACCAAATGAATTGCTCTAGTTCCACATACAAAGATGCTACGATCACCTTTTGTGCACAAGGAGTTTGATGTAGATAAAAAAATCTCCATTTGATTGATCCACATTACCAGATCCCTCCCATAAGGTTTGTGCATCTCCACCTTTAGTAGCATGTTCCATAATCCCATATTAGATCCCCTTGAGTTTTGAAGCGGCGTCATGTTTAGATGTGGGTTCTTTAGAAGATCTTGTATTCCCAAAGTGAGATTATTGGCGGTGGCTGCACATTAGCCAAAGATGTGGAAATATATGTAATTTGTGCTTGTGATAAGTTCAAGTTGTCTCGAAAATGATCACTAACCTATTATAAATCATTCGTATTCACCATGTGTTGAACTTCTCCACGGGTTGTGATACTATCACTAACACGTCTAAATCCAAATTCGCCTCTTCCTTGTTTGTTGTCTTCATAGTGTGACAACTTTTTCCTTGAGCTCTAGTTAAGTGCCTGTTAGGGTTGAAGGTTTGAGGTTTAGGGTTTAGGGGTCAACAATCATCTTTTCAAAAGCGAATCTGTGATTGCTACCACAAAACGGAGATAATTCTCGAAAAATAGGGATATGAGAGGATGGTACCATTGTGATCATCTCGTCGAGACTAATCCAATGATTGCTATTTTGTGCAAGGGTCTAAAAACTTCTAAACTATTTAAAAAAGTTCAAACACCATTATAATGACATAATAAATAAATCATTCCAGATTGCAAGTTCTGTTTTTTTGGTTTGACCGCCTTAAATACATTCTTAGACCGAAAACAACCACCAATGAAAAAATTGCCCAAATCGAAGCTCTCATAACACTTGTAATGAATTTTACTTTGATAAGTTCAGCAACAGATTGTCAAACAAAACACAAAAATGGAATAACAATAATTCACAATTATAGTAACAAAATAGAACGTATACTCAATATTTGATTGAGTGAAGAAGCGTAATATCCCTTTTAGGGGACTTTAAAGTAAAATAGCTAGGGCTGAATGAGAGATGATTGAAATTAATTTTTAGATGGCTGTAATCAGACACCTGAGGGCTGTATATGACTGAAAATGCACACTGAAACCTGCAATTTTTCCCTTCCTAGGGCAGCGACCTGTTTTGAGAATTCTCACCCACTTTTGGATGCCCTAAACTCGTTGAAAATGTGCCCAATCAAGCTCAAAAATTCTGATTAATTACCAACAATCAAAATATGAAGGAAAACTGATTTTTAGTGCCCTAGAAATGAAGATATGAATTTTTATAAACCCTCTGTCTGCAGAATTTATGTATCACTTCAAAAATTCATAACTTTGCCTAGGAAGCTCCAAAATTCACGAAACTTGGGATCTTGGGGTTTAAAAATATGAAGAATGCAAATATCAAATCAACTTGCCCAAACATCCACCCAAACATGCCAGACCTGCCCTACAAGCAACTCGCCCCTCTTGGAAATGCCCTAGAAACCATGCGAGATCACTCCAAATATATTCAGAAATTATTATTTAAACTCAACAATCAATTGGTGAAGGAATTATAATTTTTGGAAGCCTAGAGATGCTGGAATGAATTTCCTTCAAACCCTAGTTGCTGCAGAAATAAATAAATATTTTCAGATCTGATTATGCATGCCAAAACCCTCCTAATTTCAATGTAAAACCAGATTTCACCCTTATAAATTATGTGCAATGAGATGATGTAATCCAAACACATAGAAGACCCTTGAGTACTTCAAAACACCATACAATGTTGGTCACCCTTTTAAGAACAGCCAAATAATGTACCAAATCACTCCACAAATGGGTCGCTCCACTTTGAAGGGAGCCAATTTTGCATCAATAACAAAAAGGAAAGCAATATCTTCAATATTTGACCCAAAGAGCTCCTTAGGGCAACTCGCCTAGGGCTAGAATTAAGATAACAACGACAAAGAGATCCCTCAAGGGGGTGGAGACTCCCGTCTTGAAGTCTTCCTTGGTCTTGGTGAAGGATTTCGTCATCATACAAGGCTCTCCATGGGTTTTTGTCCTTAGGAGAGGGAGAGAGACATTTCAAAGCAATATTTCCGAAATAATATAATTCAATTAAAAGTACTTTTTAATTATTTAATTTGTATTTGGAGCCTACATGGTCAAAATACTTTATTTTCTAACTAAGTTCTTCTATTGGAGCACTTGGCTTCCCAATAGGAATATATGATAATAATAAAAATATCTACTTAGAAAATGTCATCCAAGTCTTCCCTTGCTTCCTTCCTTAAACCCACAGGGAGGAAGAATGGGTTAAGGTCTTCAATTCCGCAAGTCTCCAAAAAAGGGACGTGCTCCTTCTTTGATGTACCTGCACATGAAACAAACTTGTTAAAGGAAACATGTGTTCCCTTCTTCATCCACTCATGTTTTGTGGATATGATGATCAACTCTTCTTTTTGCTTGCCAAGGCCTTACAATTACCATGCAAATGTTGGCTTCCCAAAACTTTAGTAATGTTGTTTCAAACACAGCTGTAACCTTGCATTTTCTCTCAAAAATCAGAATGTTAGTGGTTGGAAACCTCCTTAAATCAGCCATGAACATGCCAATGTTTGTAGCAGCTTGGAATTCCTTCAACCATATGATTGGGAACTCTTTTTCTAGTGTCTTATAAGTAGGAACATAGCTGGAAAAGTTGTGAACAACAAATGAAAGGAAAGTACAATAATTGTAAGCATGACATCTCTTCAAAATTTCCACACTATCAATGAGATGGGGGCTGGAAACAACCCAACATTGATGGAATGTGTCCCAACAATGTCCAAGAACCTCCATTTACTAACTCCAATGATTGAAACTACTTGTATGACATCAAATACAAAAAGATCATATGGCTTACCCACTTTCCATATCAAGCATCTCGCTGCCCCGATAATGGTGACTATCCTTCTACCACTGTTTTCAAGTGTGAGGCTTGGTTCCGAAAAGTGATCCGTTTTGCACCTCCAAAGACCATCTGGATTCCCAATCTTCATGTACAAACAACTTGGATTATGTATGAGGAGATCTATGTGTTTTTTGCCCTTCAATATGTTCTCCCAATGAGCTGATATATGGAAAAGGGAACCAAAACAACATTCCTTCTTCCTAGCTACCATGTTCCCTTCATTCACTATGCCTTGAAGTATGATTTTTTGGATTCTAATCCATAATTTCAATCTTCTATTATGGTAGTTGAGGGTGAATTCCCCAATGATTGCAACCAATGTATCTCAATAATAACCTTTGCTTTTGTTAGCTTAATTAAATAAAATTCATGACATACTTCAAAGTTCATACCTTTCTATGAGGATAAGCAGCTGGAATATCTTCTTTGTGCATAGTGCATTCTTCAAGAAACATGGACCATCAATTTCCCCTATGTCTGAAATATGTACAACTGCAATTCCATCATGATTGCTCCTCTTTTTCCACCTTCTCTCCAGTCCTTCCATGGAACCATGGGTTAGCAATTTATGGAAAGGATAATCAGAATTTTCATCATGTCCTAGATGCCCAAAACATACCATGATAAAATTGTTTCCCATACTGATTTTGAAATCAGCAATCCCTTTTTTATAGGGCTCAACACATCACTTATATTTCCTACGTGAAAACAATCTTGAGATTGAGTCCAAACATCCATACGTTCTTTGCCACAAGAGGTACTTCTTACCTCATCATCCCTTGACAAATTTTGTGCATGATGATATCCCATTAGCGGTCTCATAGGACACAACAAGCATGAATTATGATCACTCCCCCATATCTGAAATGACAAAGTGGTAAGCAGCGAATCTGAGATACTTACATGCCTTGGGTTGCTTACAACAATCTTGTAACTTAGAGATTCCAAGTTAGGTGCAACACTCTTGTAGGGAACATCTTTGGGCTCCTTTCCCCAGCTGAAAATGTCATTAATTTTCTTGTTATTAACTGCTGTTAGGAACAGTCCAGCAAGCTGAATGTTATTAATTTCACTTCCCAATTTTTGTAAACCAAGCTCTTTCTCTTCCCACTTGGTACCCTTCATCTTCACAAAGTGGTTAGGGTATTCTTTATGATGACCAAAACATTGTAAAGACATAGAATGAAGGTGATGTAGCAAATCCTTGCTAAGAAGATGATGAAATGGTTTACCATGGGTTGCTGTAATCAAATTTCCAGCGAACTGAAAGTGATTATAAGCACCGGAAAAAGTACTCTTTTAATATGTGTAGCTTCCAAGAAGGTCACCCAAAGGTCTTGGCCCATTGACCCCTTGCAATTTTGATTTGTCTCCATTCTTGGCATAATGACGACTACCCATTTGCCATGATTTACTATGGAGCATCAAACTTGCCCCAAGGTCCTCTTTTTCCAAAAATTGCCTATGAGCATAAATTTGAAATGGCATGATAGAAAGCAACAAATCCGAATTACCCTCATACCTTTGGTGGTCTTCATGAGAAATTGTTGTAGCCTTCTCCTTATCCTTTGGCAATTGAGCTTCTTCAACACCTTGTAAATCTGATTTTTCTTCAAACCCTTGTGTCTTTGTGGTGTTGTCCGGAGAATCCGTCAAGAGTTCCACTTGGGAAAGAGTGTTGGGGTTTCTAGGACTCCCAAGGGCTGCTCCATCTTGGTAACCAACCGCTGCGATATATCTTCTTCCTTCTTTGCCTTAGAAGGATGGCCATCCTCTCCATCATGTAGCTGATCCGCCACATGCTCTTTTACTTGTTTCTTCATGAGGGAAGGGTTTTTCCCTTCTAGGGTTGAGTGGCTCCTTGGTGTGGTTTGATTCTTAGGCCTTGTGCAATGCCGGTGGTTCATTTTAAGAGACCTCTTGGAAATCGGAGGTGGAGAATACCTGGCGAATATCCCCGGAACCGGTTTCGCGGGAAGGCAAATTTTTTGGGGGTTGTATGAAAAAATTTCACCTGATTGTCAAGTGCTGCGACAGAAGGCTGCACGCAGCGCGCAACGAGAGATTTTCTTTGTCGCGGCGTCAAAAAATGCATTGGACGCGTCAGCCGGACTGACTCGATGGACGCGTCAGCGAGGTTTGTTGACGCGCGACAACAAATCTCCGCCCGCGCTGTCTGCAGCCTCCGACCTCTGCTTTCTCATCAAAAATCTCCGTGTCGCGCATCAACAAACTCTTTGTCGTGCATCGTGCATCTGCTATGCGTCAATATCTGTTGTACCTCCTAAATGTCGGCGTCGACTATCCAAAAAGGTCGCGTTATTAAAATAAATAACCCTCATTGGCGTCAGCGGACACCTCAGTGACGCGTGTCATTACGGTTGTTGAATTGGCGTCATCAGGTGTCTGGCTGCGCCAATGTCGATGCACCACGACACGCGACAAAAAATCTCTGTCCCGCGCGCGCGTCGCCGCCTCCGACCTCTGCTTTCTCATCAAAAAATCTCCGTGTCGCGCATCAACAAACTCTTTGTCGTGCGTCTGCTATGCGTCAATATCTATTGTACCTCCTTGTCGTGCGTCAACTATCCGTCAAGGTCGCGTCAACAAATAACCCTCATTGACGCGCGTCAACAAGGTTGTTGACGCGCATCAATGAGGTCTGTTGACGCGCGTCAATGCATTTTTTTGACGCGCGACAGCAAATATCCTGTCACGCGTCTGCAGCCTCTGCCCTCTTCTTGCTCATCGAAAAAATCTCCATGTCGCTCGTCAACAAACTCTTTGTCATGCGTCTACTATGCGTCAATATCTGCAGTATCTCCTTGTCTGCAAACCCTCCTTGTCGCGCGTCAATAACTTACCCCCTTGTCGCACGTCTATAATATGGGATATATCATATTGTTGAAAAATGTGAAGTAGAAGTGTTCTACCTGGCGAATAATCTAGGTTTATATAGGGGATATTTTTCAAGGGTAGGCAGAAGCCGACCCCTAAAAAAAATTAAAGAGTAATTTTTAGGCGAATAGGTCACTGACCCGTGCCAAAAAAATCGCCTTTTCAAAATTTTCAAAAATGGAATATTTGCCATATTACGAATATTCGCCACTAAAATTTTCCCGGCCAATGCCCACTCTCTTGTTCTCTAATTCTACGAATTCCTCAAAGGAAAGGGCATCACGCATCCCTTTCGGAAGGGCTTGGTACTCTTTTGTCAATTTGTCAACCCTTGAAACCCTTTTCTCCTTGAGCGAACCACCACCCTGCATATTTTGGATGGCTAGGGTAAGCCTCTCCAGTGCCTCAACTATCCCTTCTTGTGTTCTCACGATCCTTTCTAACTTGTTTTCCATGCTTCACAAGTTGGGGGATGATGCTCTGATACCATTGTAATGTCCCTTTTTGGGGACTTCCGGAAAATAGCTAGGGCTGAATGAGAGATGACTGAAATTAATTTTTAGATGGCTGTAATCAGACTTCCGAGGGCTGGATATGACTGAAAATGCACATTGAAACCTGCAATTTTTCCCTTCCTAGGGCAGCGACCTGTTTTGAGAACTCCCACTCACTTTTGGATGCCCTAAACTCACTAAAAATGTGCCCAATCAAGCTCAAAAATTCTGATTAATTACCAACAATCAAAATATGAAGGAAAACTGATTTTTAGTGCCCTAGAAATGAAGATATGAATTTTCTATAAACCCTCTATTTGCAAAATTTATGTATCACTTCAAAAATTCATAAATTTTCCTAGGAAGCACCAAAATTCACGAAACTTGGGATCTTGGGGTTTAAAAATATGAAGAATGCAAATATCAAATCAACTTGCCCCAAACATGCCTGATCTGCCCTACAAGCAACTCGCCCCTCTTGGAAATGCCCTAGATACAATGTGAGATCACTCCAAATATATTCAGAAATTATTATTTAAACTCAACAATCAATTGGTGAAGGAATTATAATTTTGGAGGCCTAGAGATGCTATAATGAATTTCCTTCAAACCCTAGTTCTTTATAGAAATAAATAAATATTTTCAGATCTGATTGTGCATGCCAAAACCCTCCTAATTTCAATGTAAAATTAGATTTCACCCTTATAAATTATGTGTAATGAGATGATGTAATCCAAACACATAGAAGACCCTTGAGTACTTCAAAACACCATACAATGTTGGTCGCCCTTTTTAGAATAGCCAAATAATGTACCAAATCACTCCACAAATGGGTCGCTCCACTTTGAAGGGAGCCAATTTTGCATCCACAACAAGGAAAGCAATATCTTCAATATTTGACCCAAAGAGCTCCTTAGGGGCCTAGGGCTAGAATTAAAATAACATCAAGCAAAGAGATCCCTCAAGGGGGTGGAGACTCCGTGTTGAAGTCTTCTTTGGTCTTGGTGAAGGGTTTCGTCCTCACACAAGGCTCTCAAGGGTTTTCGTCCTTAGGAGAGGGAGAGAGATGCTTCACAAATAATCTTTCTGAAATAATAGAATTCACATATATCCATCAAATGGACAAACAACCTCCTTTTATAACAATAAGTGGTGCTACATTTCAAATGATGGCCTACCCAATTAAAAAGTATTTTTATTTAACTTGTATTTGGAGCCTACATGCTCAAAATACTTTATTTTCTAACTAAATAAGTTCTTCTATTGGAGCGCTTGGCTTTCAATAGGAATACATGGTAACAATGAAAATATATGTTGGATTAATTGTCATTGATGTCAAATGAATTTGCTATCAAAGGAAATCATTATCTGATCGTTGAAGGCCAAAGGCCACTAATCACTGTCCAAACAAAATCAATTTAGAATCTTTATTATTCAAGGGTAGATCACACCATTCCAAGGCATTAAAGACAAGTTTATGATCATTGAAGACTCGTTGGTCGCCCCTCTCTATTTTGATGTTAATATTTAAATTATGGGCCGACCCACATCTAGTGCCCAAGAAAATAAAGTGTGTCCTTGGGACAAATCGCACCCCTTTGAAATCACATGAGAAGGTATAAAAGGAGATGTAGTTGAAAAGAAAGCATGTGAGGAATAATAAAGATACATCGTTCAAACTCAAGCAGATTTCAAAGAGAGAAAAATAAGAGATCATTCAAGGAATATTTTTGTGAACGAGATCTATTTAATTGTCATCCATTGAAGAAGTTTTTTTGGAGGTTGGTGCTTCCTAAGAGAATAGATTAGTGTCTCTTGCTTAGTTGGTGCTTAGAAGTGGGGATTGGTGTCTCTAATAGGTTGATGCCTACAAATTGCTTAACGGTGGGGATTGATGTCTCTAGTGGGTTGGTGGCTACAATTTTTGTAACAAACTTTTATTATTTTATGACAAGATTTGGACAAGTAGATCCAAGTAGTTTTTTCTTCGTAGTTTTGTCTTGAAAGCGTTTCCACGTAAATCTCGTGTTTCATAATTGTTAGATCTTGTCCGATTGTTGTTATTGTGGTTATTATGTTTTTAAATAAGTAAAAGATTATCTTATAACACACTTATTGTGGTTATTGCGGTATAAGTGTGTGTTCATCAATATCTACTTAGAAAATGTCATCCAAGTCTTCCCCTTGCTTCCTTCCTTAAACCCACGGGGAGGAAGAATGGGTTAAGGTCTTCAATTCCACTAGTCTCCAAAAAGGGACATGACAAGAACATAATATATAACTTAGCCACTAATGGGCCGGTCTCCACAAGCTTTACAATAAGAATAGAATACACAATGAATATCCAAGTACTAATCCCTACCTCATATATATACCATACTTAGGCTACAATTAATCCATAAGCCAATCCCGCTTATAAAACGAAAGAATATAGAGATGTGACAAGACAAGTTAAGAGATTATGTTAGCCACAAATCGGCTATACATATCCCAATACATGTAATAGGTTAAAGGCATAGAAGTTTTATGCAACATTTAATGATGTTGAGTGAGATATATGAACAATGATTGTAATAAAAATTTGACTATTGCTTTTGTACTTTCTAGGGATCACATTGTTGGTGTTGTACTTCTTTAGGGAATACTATTGTTGATTTTGGGGTTTAGTGAAGTTACAAAGGCAAGTGGACATAAAGAATTCCTCGAGGATTTGATCTTGTTGTGAAGACTATCGTACATGTGGCTTGATCCAACGAAGTTCTTACAACAATGGTATTGAGAAAAGTCCTCAAATTTAACAAAGCATTGAATTTCATGAGGTCATCTAGCCCCGTGAAGCAATAGACATTGCTATTTGGGAAGTCCTTAAACCCCAAGTGCCATTTCTATTCACGAGTCCTTGATCCCCTTGAGATATTGTTATTCATGAAGTCGTTGATCCTGATAAGGCATTGTTATTCATGAAGTCGTTGATCCCGATAAGGCATTGCTATTCAAGATGCCCTCAAACCCCACAAGACATTGTGAGAGTGAAGTCCTTGCTCTCTAATTGTATTCAATTTACTAAGTACGTGTTTATAAAGACATTATCTTAATGAAGTCCTCGGGGCTCTTGAGTTAATAATTAAGTGAACTTCTTGAGTCTCTCAAGGCATTTGAACTACTGTATGATTTATTTGAATAGTTTAGCTTTAGCCTTACACAAAGGAAACAAGTCAGTTGAAGTCACAAATAAGTGGTCTCTTATTGGACTTGAACATCAAGGGATGCCCATTTTCAAACATGGTTTGCTAATTGTCTCCTCATATACTAAAATCTATTAAGCTTTCCATTTTTATGTTATGTTAACTCATGTAGGTATTCACAAAAAGGAAGGTGTTTTTGCAATCAAGTGGAACAGCTTGCAACAATCGTATCATTGTGGGCTATGTGTTTTTTCTACCCTCCCTAACAATGGCTAACATAAAATCAATGCTTTAGTGTCTAAAAATCAGAATCATTGATTGTAAAAAAAGAATTTGTAGGACATTCTACTCTTATCTTGAGCTTTCGCATTTGATCCATTTAAATTCAAAATTGTTGTCTTTTGACATCAACTCAAATTCAAATAACATTAATTGCATAAGAGCTTGGGTATCATAAAGAAAAAATAAAATCTACCAATATGTATGCATGCTTATGTACATAATCAGAATATAATTCTTACATTATTTGCAAGTCAAAAGTCATAAAAAACCAAAGCCAAGTTTTTTTCACTAGAGTTTCAATCTACCTAATCAAAATGGTGATTTCTCACCTGTTCACCTTTCATAATAGGCCTAGTAGCCACCAATATAGCACGACCATCTCTATCCTACAAAGGTCAACGAACAAGTCTTCAATACTTTAACTAAATTATTAATCATGTATCTTTTAGATGCTAAGTAATTACACAACACATTATTGTTGATTACATTGTGGTAATAAAGAAAAGATAAAACACATCAAATTCATTAAAAATAACATTATGAATCTCATAAAAACACGGTGAAATTATAAAAATAATTTTGAATTCATAATGATTCAAGGAATTCATAAAGGATATCACATTTGCCTCTAATCCAAGCATGCTCGTTTCTAATGGCAAACCTATCATGTCACAATTTTTTTCTAGTTCTTTTCACTCTTAGTAATAACAAGGATAATGAGCCAAACGTGATTCAACATTCAATTGTATAAATGTTATAAGGAATCCACTATGGTTAATGGACTATTTTCATTACCTTTTTAGATACAAAATGTAACGCCACACAAACTTGCTTCTTGAGCGAACTGAAAAAGGGGTTATTTTTTTGTTTTGTTTCATAAAGTAAATGTCATGTGCATGTTCACTCCATCAAGAGGATCTTGCATGTGACTTACCACTCTACGCGATCAACATAGACCTACCATTGTGGCTTAAGGGTGATATCAAAATAATAAGGTCAATAAGGATATAGCTTAAGCCATATTGATTCACATACATCGCTTAATTTAAATAACAAAATAATTCAATAAATTAAATGCTTACTTACGGGTAGGGGTCCTAAACAAATTAAATAACTTAATGATTAAAAAATTTACCTACATAAAACCATACGAGGGGGATAAATAATTGAAATGCCT
Organism: Taxus wallichiana var. yunnanensis; assembly: GCA_018340775.1. Classification (NCBI taxonomy): domain Eukaryota; kingdom Viridiplantae; phylum Streptophyta; class Pinopsida; order Cupressales; family Taxaceae; genus Taxus; species Taxus wallichiana. The sequence continues at coordinate 453,793,187 of CM031237.1, read as the reverse complement.
AACAAACTTTCTCTCTTTTTTAAAAACACAACAAAATTTTATATTAGATGGTAATCAAATTTGCATATTTGGCTATGCCAAGCTTGAAAACCTATGAAGCCGGGGAATGCCTAAGGGCCCACACTTCCGCACTTTGGGAACGAAAGCAGTACGAAACATGGGGAAATGTTGTGGAAACGTCCCAGCCGTTTCCAATGCAGTTTTTAATTTTTAAAGCATCATAACTTAAAATAAAATAAAAATACCTTCATTTATTGCACCTAAACCTAATCTACCTACCTAAACTTGCTAAAGACACTTCCTAAAAGCTATATAATGACATCTTGGGTCCATTCTAAATCACACTCTCATTTTTCTCTTGCTAAATTCAGTTTTCATTAAACTAACATTTAGCATTGTGAAGAGCAAAGAGACATTAAGGAGCAGCTTGAAGGAAGAGTTTAGGAGGTGCTACTAAGAGCTAAGGAGGAATTTCAAAGCACATTTGGAAGGAGGGATCAACTTCAAGGAGGAAAAACCAGGTATTTTCAAGTTTTTTTTTAAAGAAAATGTTAATGTGATCAATGATCACGAATGATGTGTGCATAATGCACACATCATTCATGATCATTGATCATGATATCAATATGTAGTTTTAATTTAGTAATTTTTAAACTCTATGCTAAAAAAAATGTAACATTTCCTTTGCAGTTTTTAAATAAAAAATATATGTTGTTTTTTTAAATTAAAAATATCATCCAAACTCTGTGTATGCTCTCACCTCGCACCTATACGGTGAACTTGGTGATCAAAAGCAGAATAGGATGTGTAGGGTTTTATTTTTTTTGCTATTTTAAGAGTTTTTTTGTATTTTTTAAATTAAAAAATCCGAACTCTGTGTATGCTCTCACCTCGCGCCTATACGGTGAACTTGGTGATCAAAAGCAGAATAGGATGCATTATTGCATAGGGTTTAATAATTTAATTCTTTTTTGCTATTTTTTAAAAGTTTATTTCGTTTTTTTAATTAAAATTAAAAAATCCGAACTTTGTGTATGCTCTCACCTCGCACCTATATGGTGAACTTGGTGATCAAAAGTAGAATAGGATGTGTAGGGTTTAAGTTTATTTTGTTTTTTAAATTAAAAAATCTGAACATTGTGTATGCTCTCACCTCGCGCCTAAATGGTGAACTTGGTGATCAAAAGCATAATAAGATATGTAGGGTGTAGTTATATTTATTGTTATCTAAGTTTATGTTTTTATTTTTCAATGCAAGTTTGATTATTTGAGATATAAAATTTAAAAACATAAATGACGTCGATTAACTTCGGTGGGAGGCATGGGGAAGCAAGCCAAGGTGGGGGTGTGGAATCTGTGGATCCTAAAGCTCCTCTTTGGAGACATGTGCAAGTGTTGGAGAACCTTGTTGGCGGTGGCTCTCAAGTTTGGATATGCCATCATTGCAATATACAATTCAAATCCTCATATACCCAACTCAAAGCTCATTTAATGGGGCAAACAGGAACGAGAGATTAGAAAATGTTCCAAGGTTGAAAGGAAACATATTTTGGCATATATGAAAGAGCAAGAGGAGGTTGATTTGCAAGCTTCAAGAGCTAGATTTAAAACCGCTCCTTTGCAAAATAGGGGTTTTCCCAAACCATCCTTTTATTCAAGTTGAAGTTGAAACTCCATTAGAGGAAGAGAGCTTGTCACGAAAGAGAACCAAAGGTCCATTAGAGCAAGCATTTGCAAATGAGAAAAGGGAAATTGTTGATGAGTTGGTTGCTCGATGCGTTTATGCATGTGGGCTTGCCTTTAATGTGTTGCAGTCACCATATTGGCAACAAATGGTGAGAGGAATTAATGATGCACCACAAGGGTATAAAAGCCCTAGTTATGAGAAGGTGAAAACATCATTGTTGGTGAAAGAAGTGGCCCATGTACATATTTCTTTGCAGCCAATTAGGGATTCATGGAAGGACTCAAGGGTATCACGGATTCATGGATGGAAAGATGCTGCAGATAGACCCCGAATCAACATTGTTCCAGTGTGCCCTAAAGGGGCAATGTTCTTAAGGGTTGTTGATTGTGAGGGTGAAGTGAAAGATGCTTAATTTATTGCTAATATTTTGATTGAGGCTATTGAGTCGGTGGGCCCTCAAAACATTGTCCAAGTCATCACGAACAATGCCAAAAATTGTAGAGCAGCAGGGATGATTGTTGAGGGAGATATGAGCACATTTTTGGACACCTTGTGCAGTACACTCCTTGAATTTGATGTTGCAAAAGATTGGCAAAATACCATGGATAGAGGAAATTTATACGAGAGGCAAATGAGATTCAAATGTTTGTCACAAATCATCATATGTCCCAGGCTATCTTTAGGAGGTTCTCAAAGTTGGAGTTGCTGAAGGTAACGAAACAATTTACTAGTTTCTAATTTTTATTTGCTTTTATGAAATATCAAATTATCAATTGAATTTCTTTTAAATTTAATTTTATATTTTATTAACTTGTTTTAATTTATTTTAATAGGTTGTTGAAACAAGATTTTCCTCTCACACGCTCGTCTTGAGACGACTTGTGAAGGTAAAACAAGCCTTATGCAATATGGTGATTGATGATGTTTGGTCCGTGTGGAGGCAAGCAAACACAGAACAAGCCATCAAAATAAAATCATTGATACTTGATGATGATTGGTGGGCAAAGGTTGCATACTTGCTCAGTTTTACTGAGCCTATTTTATCTATGATTAGATATGCAGACAAAGATCATGCTTGCATAGGGGAGATCTATGATGGCATTGACTCTATGCTTGAAAAAATTAGAGACATCATACAAAAAAAGAGCAAGATCCTAAAGAAAAATTCTACAATGAAGTTAAGACTGTGATCATGAGAAGGTGGAATAAAATGACCACCCCATTGCATCTCCTTGCCTATGCCCTGAATCCCAAATATTATAGCAGTGAAATACTTGGGCTACCTAGTAGGCAAGCACCATATAATGACCAAGAAGTTGCAACTGGAACTAAGACAACATTTCGGAGGCTTTTTCTTGATCTAGCTGTAGCTACTACGGTCCGCTATGAAATGGCAGTCTTTGTCTCTTCATCTAATGGTAGCATGGGTGAAATAGATGCATTAAGTGACAAGTACAACCTGAACCCATTCATGTGGTGGTATGTACATGGCCATGATGCCAAGTACCTACGACTGTTGCCATTAAAGTCCTCTCACAGGTATAAAATATTAAAATGAAATCAAAAGTTTGTTTATTAATTAAAAATGTATGTTCTTACTTCTTAGTAAATTAATTTTATTACTAATTGAAAATTTCAACTTTTTTTGTAACAGGTGGCTAACAATTCTTGTGAGAGCGGAATTGGAGTACATATAGCTTCATCCACTCAAGCAAACGGAACAAATTAGCATCCAAGAAGGTTGAGGATTTAGCGTATGTACATTCCAATTTGCGCATCCTATCACACAAGATTGAAGGCTATATTAGAGGTCCCAACAAACTTTGGGATATTGATCCTGAGAGTAGTGACTTTGATGCTTTCTGCTGCTACTCTTAGCCAACTTTCACTGTTTGGTATTGATGAAGAAGAATTGGGATCTTTTACACAAGGGATGGAGAGTGGAGCTAGTGGGAGTGGAGCTGTCAGTGGTGTTCATGGAGATGATTATGAGGAAAATCTAGATGATATATTCTAGAATCTAGATTATTATCATGTATATGTGAATCATTGAAATTGTAACCATGTTGAATGATGACTCTTTAGAACTTCAAATTTCAATGAATACAAAATATTTTGAGTGCTTTATCAATTATCTCTTATGGTCCATGGAGTACAATTATAAAATGAGTACTATGCATATATATATTGTATGGATGTTTCCGCCGCGTTTTGTAACCAAAGTTTTTGAAAGTTGTCGTTTCGCATTTCGTTTCCATACCCTTTTCCGTTTCCTGGCAACATAGCTGAAAAATATTAGTCCAAGAAGTAACATTATACAAAAGTAAAGCAGTAGCAATCATCACAATGAAGAATCAAGATTGAGAATATATCTAATGTCTTCTTGTAGCTGGTTGGACCACCATGTAGGAGGCAAGCCATAACACAAAAGATCCTTATTATCAAGAGTCCAGTTAGCCAAACTGTCAACAATTTTATTTGTTTCACGAGGAATGTGAATGAATTGCACTTCTTGAAAATTCTCCTGCAATGTTTTGATCTTCCAGACCTCTTTAGCAATTCGCCAATTGGGAGGAGGATTAGTTCTGTTGTCAGATAATACCTTCATAATAATTTGAGAGTCTGAGTGAATTTGATTTTCTTCTAGCCACTTTTATGTCCGAATACCAGCGTTACGATGCTTAAGTACCCATGTCATACTCCCAGGAAAAGCTCGAACGACCTTCAACAAACGGGTACCTGTACCTGAAACCGACACAGGTAGGTAGGTAGAGAATACCTAGGGGCGCGAGATAACTCTCTCTAAGGAACTCGGCAAAATAGCTCTGTAACTTCGGGAGAAGGGGTGCCTCCAAGGAGGTCGCAGTGACCAGGCCCGGGCGACTGTTTACCAAAAACACAGGTCTCCGCAAAGTTGTAAGACCATGTATGGCTGACGCCTGCCCAGTGCCGGAAGGTTAAGGAAGTTGGTGACCTGATGACAGGTAAGCTAGCGACCGAAGCCCCGGTGAAGCCTCTTGCATACCTTTATAGACCGCTTTCATCTCCGCGATATTATTGGTAGTAACACCCAGATTTTCAGCAAAAAGAATTGCACGTCACCCTCTTGGTTTCTACCAATGCCTCCCATAGCAGCCCTCCCTGGATTGCCTTTGGAAGCACCATCAGTATTCAATTGTCCATAACCCAAAGGAGGGGCTTTAACTTGACTATCTCTCATGCTTTCCTTTTTATATGAAAACGGGGTAAAGTGGCTTCACTTGGCTCAAGAGATAGCTGATTGCAAATATGTTTCCATTCGTAGAAAGGGTGTTGGGTAAAGGTATCTTATGTTTAAGAGTTTCAGCTATATTGATTTTTGTTTTTTCCCAAACATAAGAACCGTCTTTCTGTGCTAAAAAATTCTATTATTTCTTTCTTTCCAAATGTTCCAGAAGAAGAAGCTATCCCACTCCATAGAACTGGAAGAAGCTTTTGTCCTATGGGAAGCAACCTCTGCCATTCTTTGATAACCTATCCAAGGAGTCAAAATTATTCCATCGCAAATTGAACAGGGTCGCAAGTTGTCGCCAAATATGAATAACCCAAGGGCAAAAAAAAATATGAGTAGAAGATTCCTCATCCTGTAAGCATAGAGCACATCTAAAAGGGCCATAAAATCCTTTCTTGATAAGTTGGTCTCTGTTAAAACCCTTCTTTGAATAAGGAGCCAGACAAAAAAACTAACTTTAGGCCACATACCCGGGTGCCATAAGTTCTTAAAGAGAAACTGAAGAGGATGAGGATTATCTATCACCAAAGAGGCATAACCTGTAGATACAATATAATTTCCAAAGGGTCTTGTCCCCATCCCAATTTGTCAAGGAATGGGGATGAGGAAAGAGGGCGAGTATTCAATACATTATGCAACAAAATCTGATCTTCATGTTGTATTACAAGCGGCCATTCAGAAATTGGAATCCATTCTTTTTCACTTTCCCATAGGGCGAGTTGACGGTCTACCATAGTGGGCTACCTTTATCCAACCAATATCTTGCATTTGCTTCATTATAGGGTTGAGCTGAGGATATTGGAAGATAAGAGGGTCTTTCCATCCCATGAATCAGTCCAAAAATTAGCTAACTGCCCATTATTAACTATTCGAAGAAATGCTTTTAATAATGTCTTCTCCCATTTTAATAACCTTTAAGATAGGAGAGCCTTTAGTAGGAAGGGATGATCGAATAATTTCTTCCGGGGGTCATTTCTAGCATACTTTGCTCTGAAGGTTGCAGCCCAAAGATCATTAGGATAGACAAGCAACCTCCAATATAATTTTGCAACCCAAAGATCATTAGGATAGAAAACAACCTCCAATATAATTTTGCAACTAAGGCTTTATTCTGCTTAGGCGAAGATCTAAATCCCAAACCACCTTTTTTTTTGGCCGGCAGAGAGTTTCCCATTTAACTAATGACCATTTTTTCTTATCCGGACTCTGCTCCATAAGAATTTCTAGTAGATAGAGTCCACTTGTTTCAAGGTATTTCCAGGAATATATAACATAGAGGCAGAATTCATACTTGTGGATTAACCAATGCCAGTCTTTTAACTTCTTAGAAGCTAAAGGAACCCCAAGTATTGTAAAGGAAGCACTCCCTTCTTAAAATGGAAAATATTCAGAATTTTCTCTTCTTGTTGTCTAGACAATGAAAAAGAAAATGTTGGATTTTGCTTGATTGATCAACTGACCAGTGGCTTGTGAAAAGGTATGAAGAACTTTATGGAGTTGTTTAGCTTCCATAGAAGTAGCTCTTCCAAGCATCGTAGAATCATCAACAAATTGGAGATGGGAAATAGGAAGAATGTTTTTAGCCAATTGAATGCCATGAATTTTCCTTTCCTGACAAGCTTTCTTTGTAAGTCTCCCCATGCATTCTGCCAAAATAATGAATAAGAAAGGTGATAGGGGATCTCCTTGCCGAATACCTCTGGAGCTCCAAAAAATTCTGAAGGAGAGCCATTAACTAAAACAACAAAGGAGACAAAAGAGAAACATGCCTTTAACCATTGAATCCATTCCATAGAAAAACCGAATTGGGCAGGACTCTGCATAGGAAACCCCAATCAACTTTGTCATAGGCTTTGGATAAATCCAGTCTAATAAACAGGATTTTTTTGAATGTCCATAGAGTGCAAAATTTCTGTGCTAATACAATTTCATCATGAATATGGCATCCAGGCACAAATCCACCCTGCTCAAGGGAGATAATCTTGTGCGAAGGGGTTTTAGTCATTCCGTTATAGCCTTAGTAATTATTTTGTAGAGAACATTACATAAGGCTATAGGACGGAAACCTGAAATATCTTCCACCTCATTAGTTTTAGGAAAGTCTTATTTATCTGCTTAAGCATAGTTTTGGCTGTTCTTACCTCCTCAACCACTGTAGAAGGTCCCTTTTGATTATATCCCAAAATGTCTGGAAGAACTCAATCGGGAATCCATCCGGTCCAAGAGTTTTTCCTTTTTTCATTTTGAAAACAATACCTTGGAGTTCTCCTTCCGTAATGGGCTGCATCAACCTTTCATTATCTTGTTGAGAAATACAACTGGGAATTATGTTCAGAAGTTGTTGTGAGTCCAGATCCAGAGGTTGAGAGGTGAACTGCTGAAAATATTGTTGAGCCACCTACTTCATCCCTTGAATCGAATACACTCTAGTTCCGTCTCCTTTGGAAAGGGAGTGGATATAATTATGGGCTCTCCTAGCTTGCAAAGATTTATGGAAGAAAGTTGAATTTTTGTCTCCTTCCTTTAACCATTGAATCTTGGATTTTTGCTTCCACATAATTTGTAATGTCCCCATTTCCCGATAAAAATTAAAATGAGAGAAAATCGATTTGCACATATGGATTTCAAAATCAAAATATATTTTTATTTGTGCAAATCGAAAAAAATAGAAAGGAAATCGATTTTCCTTGGGATAATTAATGATTTTTGAAGATAAATAAATAAATAAAGGCAAGTCAAATTCCTTGGGATTATTTAATTATTATTATTTGGAATAAATCGATTTATTTTAGCATGGGTCGATTCATGTGGGCATCATTTGATATATTTAATTTTCCCATGCATTTAATATTTGTTTTTGAGTGTGACTTCAGACAATTTTTTTTTAAAAAAATCTCTTATAAGATGGCGCCAAAAGGAAGAAAGCTTTGGAGAATGAGCAAGAAATATCTATAAAAGAAGATGAGGGCACCCCTTTTCGCATGTTGACGGTTATTATAACTTATCTTCATGCTTGAAGAGGGATGAATGCCCACTAGTGATAAAAAAACAAAAGGTGTTCATCAACACCACCCATTGTGAAGTGTGTGTTCCTTCTTGAGCTATGAAATGATAAGTTTTGCTTGAGTTTATTTGCATATGTGAAGTCGCCATTGTTGAGAGAGTGTGAGAGCTTGTTTGGAGGGTTTTTGAGCTATCTTTTGATCAATAAAATTCTGGATATTGTTGCTGGTTTTTCATGGTATAAATCGATTTGATATGAAGCATTTTGATATGTTTTTATGAGGTTACACATAAAGCGTTAAAATACGATTTATTTCTACATCTAATTGGGGCATATTGTGATCATTTTAATAATATTTTGGCTTGCTAACACTGCTGGAATTTATTTAATGCAAGTCGACTTACTTGGGTATTTGATAACAGTGTTTTGGAAGGGTTTTGAAGGGTTTATGATCTGCTGCCATAAATTAATTTTTGCAGATCTAAAAGTGGTGATTTGGAGTGTGGGAAGTGAAAAATAAGGCTGAAATTAATTTACTATTTTTCCCTTAACCCTAGCGACTTGTTTTGCAGATTTGGGGGCAGATTTGAGTGGGTTTCAGTGGGTTAAAAATTCTGATTGTTGGTTCATTTGAAAGCTCATAATTTTATCTTCCATCTGCAATTTATTTCATTCAAAAAGAGTCAATATTGAGGGAGATATTAATTTTTGAAGTTTGCAGTCATTTCAACATATTTTAATTTATTTTACTACTGCTACAAGTTATTTGGTTAAAAAAGTGTTAATTCCGACTAGTTAGCCCATCTAAACCCTTACCTTGGCTCACTCCAACCCCATTTGGGTTGTATTGAAACGGACACTGAATTATTTGAGGTGAACTTAGAAGGGTTTTTCTTCTAAGTTTACTTCCTTTGCAAGTAGTTTAATAAAATTTAATTAATATCCCACAAGGGGATATTATAGTGGTATCAGAGCTTTCTTTCCTCTTTTCGTGTGGGTGATTTGTGGATGCAGGGAAAGAAGGAATTTCAGTTTTACAAAAGGAGGAATAAGGGAAACATGGATGAGGGGGCATTCACGCCGGATCAAGTGAAGTTCTTGCATGAGTTGATGCAAGGGTGTGGACAAGAACTTCAAAAATCCATGAGTGAGCAAATGTCCAAGCTCATCAAGGATGCTTTGGGCAAAGATAAATCTGCAAGCTCCAATGGAGAGAGCTCACATAAGGGAGGTGGTGGCTCTACACCTAAGTTTTTCAAAGATGTCTTCTTGCCTAAGGAGACCAATGGAGAAAGAGAAGAAGAAGAGCCCACTTTAGCAGAGCTAATTGATGCTCAAAGATTGGAGTATGGTTCTTTGAGCCAAGCCACAAGAGACATGTTGGGGTTTGATGAGTTTTGTGCCCTCAAGATGGGCAAGAAGTCAAAAAGATTCAACAAGCAACCACATAAGAACCTTCAACAAAGGTTGGGTAAGGTTTCACTCCCTAACTTTGATGGTTCTAATGCCATTACGGTGAGAGCTTGGTTGCAAAAGATGGAGACTTACTTCTCCCTCAACCCCATGCAAGAAGAAGAGGCCCTCAAATTTGTTACCCTTCACTTGGAAGGCATGGCACATGAGTGGTGGTTCCATGGTATGCACACCCAAGGTCATGATTTGATCCACACGATGGAAGAGTTTAGTCAAAGGATCATGGAAAGGTTTGATAGGAAGGATCCGGAACTTCATTTTAGAGAGTTGGCTCAACTAAAACAATTGGGTAATGTTGATGAGTATGTAGCGGATTTTCAGAGGATTGCAGTTATGGTTTCGGATGTGAGTGAGAAAAGATTGGTTGTCCTCTTCACCAAAGGTTTGATGGAACCTCTAAAAGGTTTGGTAAGAGCTTTTAATCCTATGACTTTGCAAGATTGTATTACTAAAGCTCTAGATTTAGAATGTGCAGCTTATAGAGGGAATTATGGGCCTAAAGGGCAGCATTCTAATGTCTCACAACCGCTGTCCAAAAGTGGATTTAGAGGGCAGCCAAGGTCTGATTTACAACAGCCCACAAAAGTGCAAGGGGGAAGCCCCTTGGGTCATCAAAAGAGGCCCCAAAGAGGCCCAATCAGCCCTATGTGCCACCACATAGAAATCAGCCCCAAAACAGTTCACAAAAGGACGAAAGGGATGAGCTAAGAAGAAGAGGATTGTGTTTTGATTGCAAGACTCCATGGGTAAGAGGTCACAATTGCAAAGGTAAAGGTCAAATCCATTACATTGAGATTATTGATTCAGATTTTGAGTTTAATTTTGATTTGGATGATGCTAACCATGATACTAATGAAGAATTGGTTGAGCATGTGCAAGAGAATGAGGAAATGGAAAGTACTCTTGCTTCTCTTTCCGGTGTGCCCAAGTATCATGCATTTAGGGTGAAGGGCACCATTCAAGGGCAAAGAGTCATTACCTTGGTTGATAGTGGGGCCACCCACAATTTCATTGATGGAGGGTTGGTGAGGAAGATGGGTTTGGAAACCACGAATTGCAAAGCCTTCAAAGTGACTATAGCAGATGGGACTTCTCTTCCATGTTCTACAAAGATTGCACAACTACCTCTCATGCTTGGAAAGCACAAGGTAATTGATGATTTTTATGTTATTGATATTGGAGATATTGATCTTGTGTTGGGTGTTCAATGGTTGCATTCTTTAGGTGATTTCACACAAAACTACAAAACCATGGAGCTAAAATTCACTAAAGATGACAAGGAAATCATCCTAAAAGGCATGGCAAATGGTGCACCACAAGAGGTGTCCATGAAGAGGATGGAAAGAGCTTTTAGAAGGGGTCAAATTGAGTGGGCAGCCAGCTGTTATATCACAAAGTAAAATCAGAATAGTCATTAGAAGGTGAGTTACAAGCTCTTTTAGATAAGCATGTTCATGTTTTTGATGATTTACCACATGGGTTACCTCCCCATAGAGGGTTTGAGCATATTATAGAGTTAGAAAAGGACACTAAGCCTATTATGATCACTCCTTACCGCCATCCAAGAGTTTATAAGGAAGAGATTGAAAAAACCATTAAGGAGCTTCTTGAGATGGGACACATAAGGCCTAGTTCTAGCCCATTTGCATCTTCCGTAGTTTTGGTCAAGAAGAAAGATGGTACTATGAGGATGTGCATTGATTATAGGATGTTAAACAAGAAGACCATCAAAAATAGGTATCCCATCCCTAGAATTGATGAGTTAATTGATGAGTTACATGGTGCTTCTTCTCAAAAATAGATCTCAAATCCGGGTACCATCAAATAAGGGTAAGGGAAGAGGATGTGCACAAAACAGCTTTTAGATGTCATTTTGGGCATTTTGAATTTTTGGTTATGCCTTTTGGGTTAACTAATGCACCAGCTACTTTTCAATCTTGCATGAATCATGTATTTAGCCAATATCTAAGAAAGTTTGTGCTAGTGTTCTTTGATGACATTCTTGTGTATAGCAAAACTTGGGAAGAGCATTTGACACATTTGGATTTGGTTTTATCTACTTTGGGACAACATTCTTTCTTTGCAAAAAAATCTAAGTGTGAATTTGGTTTGAAGGAAATTGGATATTTGGGGCATGTTATTAGTGCTAATGGTGTGCAAGTTGATAAACAGAAAATTGCAGCGATTATGGAGTGGCCTACTCCCACTTCTCTCACACAACTAAGGGGATTTTGTGGTCTTTGTAGCTATTATAGAAGATTTGTTAAAGGGTTCTCACGATTTGCAGCTCCTTTGACAAATTTGACCAAGAAAGGGGCCTTCAAATGGTCCAAACCAGCCCAAGAAGCATTTGAAAAATTGAAGGAGGTAATGTGTTCTTGCCCGGTTCTTGCAATTCCAGATTTTTCTAAACCTTTTGTGGTAGAATGTGATGCTTCTGGTGAGGGAATAGGGGCTGTCCTAATGCAAGATAAACACCCCATTGTTTTTAAAGTAGAAAATTGAAAGATCATGAAAGGGGATATAGTGTGTATGATAAAGAAATGTTGGCAATCATGCATGCTTTGAGTAAATTTAGACAATATTTGGTATGTGGGAAGTTTGTTATTAAATCTGATCATAACAGCTTGCGGTTTTTCCTTAACCAAAGAGAATTGAATGACAGGCAACAGAAATGGGTAAGTAAAGTGCAAGCTTTTGACTTTGACATTGAATATGTGAAAGGGAAAAATAATATAGTTGCAGATGCACTATCTAGAAGGCCCTATGAGATGGAAAAGAAAGTGGACCAGCCATGTGCTCAATTGCTTGAGGGCAAGCAATTTTGGGAAGGGAGGACTGTAATGTCCCCCTTTTCAAATAAAAATTAAAATGAGAGAAAATCAATTTGCACATATGGATTTCAAAGTCAAATTATATTTTTATTTGTGCAAATCGAAAAAATAGAAAGGAAATCAATTTTCCTTGGGATAATTAATGATTTTTGAGATAAATAAATAAATAAAGGCAAGTCGAATTCCTTGGGATTATTTAATTATTATTATTTGGAATAAATCGATTTATTTTAGCATGGGTTGATTCATATGGGCATCATTTGATATATTTAATTTCCTATGCATTTAATATTTGTTTTTGAGTGTGACTTCCAGGCAATTTTTAAAAAAAAGATTCTCTCCTAGAAGATGGTGCCAAAAGGAAGAAAGCTTTGGAGAATGAGCAAGGAATATCTATAAAAGAAAATGAGGGGCACCCTTTTCGCATGTTGATGGTTATTATAACTTATCTTCATGCTTGAAGAGGGATGAATGCCCACTAGTGATAAAAAATAAAATGTGTTCATCAACACCACCCATTGTGAAGTGTGTGTTCCTTGAGCTATGTAAATGATAAGGTTTGCTTGAGTTTATTTGCATATGTGAAGTCGCCATTGTTGAGAGAGTTTGAGAGTTTGTTTGGAGAGTTTTTGAGCTATCTTTTGATCAATTAAATTCTGGAAATTGCTGCTGGTTTTTCATGGTATAAATCGACTTGATATGAAGCATTTTGGCATGATTTTATGAGGTTACACATGAGGGTTACAATCTGATTTATTTCTGCATCTAATTGGGGCATATTGTGATCATTTTAATAATATTTTGGCTTGCTAACACTGCTGGAATTTATTTAATGCAAGTCGACTTACCTGGGTATTTGATAACAATGTTTTGGAAGGGTTTTTGAAGGGTTTCCAATCTGCTGTCATAAATTAATTATTGCAGATCTGAAAGTGGTGATTTGGAGTGTTGGGAAGTGAAAAATAAGGCTGAAATTAATTTACTATTTTCCCTTAACCCTAGTGACTTGTTTTGCAGATTTGGGGGTAGATTTGAGTGGGTTTCAGTGGGTTAAAAATTTGATTGTTGGTTCATTTGAAAGCTCATAATTTTATCTTCCATCTGCAATTTATTTCATTCAAAAAGAGTCAATATTGAGGGAGATTAATTTTTGAAGTTTGCAGTCATTTCCAACATATTTTAATTTATTTTACTACTGCTGCAAGTTATTTGGTTAAAGAAGTGTTAATTCCGACTAGTTAGCCCATCTAAACCCTTACCTTGGCTCACTCCAACCCCATTTGGGTTGTATTGAAGCCGACACTGAGTTAGTTGAGGTGAACCTAGAAGGGTTTTTCTTCTAAGTTTACTTCCTTTGCAAGTAGTTTAATAAAATTTAATTAATATCCCAAAAGGGGATATTACATAATTTCCTCTCACGGTATCCCATTCATGTAATTCTGCTTTCGGAAGATATTCTTTTTTGAAGAGATTTATAGAATAACATGAATGTCGTGAAAAACATTTATATCTTTCAGCTGATCCAAAATCTTTGTTTTTCTCTCTTTTATATCTCCAAAGTCATTCCAATTCTAATCTTTTAGTTTAAATTTTAAGTATGATAATCTTTTAACAAACATAAACATTTGAGTTCCATACCTGGGCTTTCCTTCCAACCACCATTGTTGAACAAGTTTATCAATATCCTTATGACGCAACCACATAAGCTGAAATCTAAAAGGAGCTTTGCATGGTGAAGTTCTACTATTTCCAAATATATCGGCCAATGGTCTGAGCCACTATTATTAAGAATCATTGTCCTAGGGATATAATCCCTTACCCACCAATCTTTTGATAACAGAAATCGATCCAATCTCTCCAAGATACAATCTTGACCCTACCTTCTATTAGACCATGTCATTATTCCATTAGCAGTAGGCACATCCACCAACTGATGAGTCTGAATGAATTGAGTCATGACAATCGAACTAGCATCGATATGGGGATTACCCCTTGTTTCTCTTGGATATTTAATATAGTATTAAAATCCCGCCTAATATAATTGGTAAGTGAGGAAAGGATTGGATAATAGAAGTCATAACTTTGTCATTGTTGTCTTTTGTCTTCCATAACCAAAGGAGCATAAACATTAAAAAAATAAAAACTCCTGGTCTACTATTTTGGAATAGACATGTAAACATAATACACCTTTACTCGCACATGAATTTAAGATAGTAATCATTCTTGGATCCCAACAAGAGACCGGACGTTTTGAAGCTCCCCAAGAGCTTATAGATAGGTGTTTTTCTTTAGGCCATAGATGGTCAAGTAGCACACCATAAGATCAATGGAGGCTTTGGTTTCTTGGATGCAAACCATCGTAGGATGCTCATTATTTATCATTCTTCTGAGTTCTTGAAGTTTTGAGGGAGAACCCTTCAAGCCCCTTATATTCCAAGTGATCAGCTTCATTGGGAAGAGCTTTGGAAGAATTGGGATAAGTCCCATATTGTTCCCATATTACTCATATTGTGACCCTCCTTGAAGTTTAACTTGATTTGACCTTCTAGCCTTTATATTGGTATCCATTTTATATTTCTTATTTTTCTCTTGATCCATGCCTAAGGAAGACTCCATTTGATTTGACACTTTAGAGCCTCTAACCACAAGGGCCTTATCCATTCCTTCTAACTCTTTTGTTTGTTGGTTATGTTCTTGAAATTGCTCATGATATTTGTTTTTCGCTGGTAGCTTTTTACCATATTTTCACTTGCAAACTTATTAGGTTGTGCTTGAAATATCACCATCTGATTCTGATCTCGGAATCCGGTTGAACTTGAATTTGTTGTTGCTTCTCCATCTGTGTTTCTGATACCTGTGATTCGATAAGTGCATTTGTTTCCTTTTCCTCGTGTTCCTGTAGGGAAGCAAATTTGTTATCATTACTAGTTCCTGCCTAATCCTTACCATTCTTTCTAACCATTTGTTTCTTCTTTGGCGTAATAAAGTCATCTTTGGTTTTTTCTTCCTCTTGCTGTTTTGAAACTTTATACTTACAATCTCTGATTAGATGACCATACTCATGGCATAATCGACATCTAAAGGGGATGTTTTCATAGTCCAAAACTTGGTCCCATTTGTCCTCTTCAATGACTAGAGAAATTTTTGTAGGCAGTGGTTTACTAAGGTCCATCAAAACACAAATTCTTGCATATATCATTTGTTCCAGCTGTAGAGAAGCATCAACAATCATCATAAATGTGCCCAAGCATGTTGCCAATTGCCATAAAAACATTCTGATTCCAAAACTCAACGGGAAGCCCAAAGAGTCTGACCCATATAGGGGCTACCGAGGGAAGTTCTTCATCGGCTTAAACATGGGGTGCCATGGTTTCATAAATAGTCCCGCCCTTCCCATGAACCAAGGTCCTCCTTGAAAGATGAGTTCACGATCGGATGCTGAAGAGATCAAGAAATATCCATTTGGATAAACAAAAACTGAGTACTCACCTTTTGTGTTCCATACATTTTGACCCATTCCCGAAAGCCCGCAGCGAAGGTCAGAAGACAAGAAATCGAACAATTAGACCTCGGTTTTCCAACTCGTTGATATTGCTTTGAACATCTGTTTTCTAGAGTTGAATAACTGGTGTGCCATCTACCACTAGCATGCATCTGTTCTCATTCTTCCTAGGATCCGGTTTAGGCATCCTCAAAGGAATTTTTGAAGATTCTTACCATTAGTATTATTCTTTGAGGAGCCTTGAAGGACCTCTTTAAATGTGGTTTGAAATCCATCGAAACAATCTGGAGAATCTTTTCCCACAACCATCTTTTTGAGGTTAGCCATTACAACCCAATAAACACAGAAATTAATAAAAGGCTTACACAACACTATACACAACCCGCAAGGGGAAAATGACGGGAGGAAAAAGAAAAGAAGAGGGATTCACACTAGAAAGAGCTACACGCAAGAGTTGAATGAAGACTCTAAGCATAGAAAGAACACGCGAAGTGCACATGAAGCCACGATAGGGTTAGTAGGAATAAAAACCTAAAACAAAAGGATTAGAGAAAAGACATAGAGTTAAGGACGAAAACCGACGAAGGGAAAAAAATGCCAAAACGAACACGGTTGAAGCCCAATCCCGACCCCTAAGGGTTGAGATGTGGGGGGGTAACATAGAAAAGGCCCTAAAGACCTATACGATAACATAGATATCTGAAACGAGGTGTCGTGAGCCCTAACAACATCAAGTTTCCATAGTCGACTTAGCCACATGGTAGGATTTGGTAAATTGGTTCGTGGTTTCCTTCTTTTTCAATTTCAGCCCTTCAAGGCATTATAGATTTAAGTTGATATAATGATAAGTAACATCCACTAACTTTCTCTTAATATATATTAATAAATACATATTTAATCTCTAAATTCTCTTAAGCTTGAAATACCATCAAAATAATAATAAACCTTTAATTGAGAACACAAACATTATAATAATGTGCATTTACTCTTGAGTCCACTTACTTAAGATCATTCAAGTACTAATTTCTATTTAATTACAAAATGTCGACATCATTTAAGCCCCTGACCAAGTTTAACACGATAATGTCATAGTAATGATTTAAGGGTAATGACTATTGACAAGGCTATTTATATAAGGGTAGGGTTAGGTGACATTGGTGAAGAATTTGATAAATCTGATTGTGTAATCTGATTTACAATATTTTTAGCCATAATCTAGAGTTTGGTAATTTTGGGGCTTTGTACCCTAGATATATATATTTTATTGTGGTTGTAATTTCCGAGTTAGGTTAATTTCCAAGCTGTGTGTTCTTTTGCTTTCCTTGGTTGATTTGGCCTCTAAAATTCATAAGTAAATCATAAAATATTGGTGAATTAATTGGTGATGTTTTATGGTGATTTTGGCAATTTTCGGTGCAAGTAGAAGTCGCTGATTTTATTTTCCAGTCTGCTGCAATTTATTTTCAGATCTGCATATTTATTTGAAACCCTCAAAAGGGTTATTACAGTGGTATCAGAGCACGAATCTTCAAAAGGCCTAGGGTTTCAAGTTTGAAGAATTGATGGCACAGAAGGGTAAGATCTCTATTTTTGATGGCACTAACAAACTTTCAGTGAGATCATGGTTGTCAGAATTGGAGACATACTTGCAGTCAAACCCTATGTGTGTGGAGGATGCCCTGGAATTCATCCCTTGTCATTTGGAAGGGATAGCAAGGGATTGGTGGTACTATGTGATAGAGACCCAAGGAGAAGATGCGGTTTGCTTCTTGGATGATTTCAATGAAAAGATCATAGGAAGGTTCGATATGCAAGCTTTCAAGGATGAGTCCCAAGGTAATAGTTCATTGGTATTTAATGATATTCCTTTGGTTTCTAATGATTGTATGGGGCAATGTGTTGAAGAAAATTCAAATTTGCATAAGGATGAAAAGGATGAGGTTGTGGACTCAAGCACAAGCCATGAGGATGGTACATGCATATGTGTACAAAATATAGATGATTGCATGGCAAAGGTAGCTCCAATTGTTGAAGATATGTGGCTTCAAGGGGGGCATATCATCAAAGAAAGCAACACATTGGATAGTGTAACATGGATGGATAGCCCACAGATTGGTATGTACACTTCCGGATTTTTGTTTCCACCTTTGCTTTCATTGGGACATGTCTTGAGTAGTGATAAGAGGGTACTAAAGAAATTGCTAAGCTTGCAAGTTCCTAATGGCATGCACATGAAGGAATGGGATCCGGGTGATCCTAAAGGTAGATTGGGGAAGGCTTTCCTCCTTCCAAAGACTATGGTATGTTTAAAAAGATAATCAATTCCTTTCTCCATTTGATTCGTTTATCAACTGTTATGTATATGTTTAGAAAGGAATTTCTGGATCACAATGATGAATGTATTAGAGATCACTCACCCAAATTGATATGGTCAAGGAGAAAGAATTTCTCCATGAAGGTCCGAGGATCACAATAGATGGAGTTGCTGGTCTGTACATAACAGCAGTGAAAGGAAGGTCATTTGAGGGAAATTTCAGCCCTATGAAAGCTCAAGGACATGGGAGTGTTGTCAAGCAAGCATCAAGCAAAGGAGGTAAAAGACTTTGGGTTGTTCTTGATATTCCTTTGTTTTTTGATGATTGCATGTGGAAAATTACTAAAGAATCTTGGAGGCATAAGCAAAATGATGGACATCATGAACAAAGGGGAAGAAAGGAGGACTATGTGCTCTTTCTTATATGGCTGCAATGTTCTCACCTCCACCATCTACAAGACCAATTTGTTTTGCAAAGGAGCCTCAAGAGTGACAACCGGAAAGCAAAAATTCATGGAGGTAAAGTGTTTTGAAATATTTTCTAAGTGCTGGTTCTAACTCAAAAATTCTGAGTTTAAGGAAGGTTAAGGGCAGCTCATTGCTCAAGGGGGTTTCAAATTCATTGCTCCCCAACATGCCAAAACAGTTCGCATTTTTAGAAAGGTATGTTGACTATATTTCATGGCTCTACTCTATGTTCTTGTTGGGCATTTATTCTAATAATCAGCCTATGCCAAGAAGAAGGAAGATAGAAAGTGAAGGGTGTAGCCAAAGATGCAAAGTATGTGCTGATTTCTATGTGAAGGCTGATTTGGGTGTGGTGCTTGGAGTTCAAGGGTGGCATTCGTTGGGAGAACACACTCTCAACTATCAAAGCATGAAGATAAGCCACATAGACAAAGGTAAGAAGGTCTCTATGCAAGGTATGCTTCCGGAAACACTTGAAATTTGTTATTTGGTGGAAGATACCATTTCATGTGAGCCATATTTCTGTCCTTTATCAAAAATTACAGCGGATTGGAAAGCATTAATTTCAGCTGAGTATGCAAAGCATAAGTTTGCTAGTGATGTCTTTGAAGGAGAAATAAGAGATGAGAAGTACAAGGTGACAAGCAAGATGGATAAGGTTTGTAACATAAGTATGAAAAACATTATTTTTAGATCTCCTTTCATCATACTTGCTGATTGGCACAAGGAAGCAGCCATAATGAAAGATAATTTTCAGATTTTCAAAGCATTATGGGTCACCATTGAAGCACTTTCAGCTATGGTCACTTCAATTGGGAGTGATATGCAGATTTTCAGGTATAGATTGAGCAATTCAAGGAGGTTGGGTGCAGCAGTTGATGGGCAGCCTGGAAATCAAGTTTGGGTGTTCCAAACACCCCACTTGAGGCAACCAAAAGATCTTCTACAACAAGGTAATCTTTCCGGTTCATTAATTTTGAGACACACTTGTTTGTTGCTTCCTCATTTGTGTGATTATTGTGGAAGAATGGAAAATAGTATGGTGTGCATTTCAGAGTATCATAGGACAGCCCATTTGCATGATATAGGAGTGTCTCAAATGCATATTGTTTGGTTGCTTGGGGTCATGATTTGGGTTCCAAAGACCCAACAAATCATTGGAGAAGTTTGGGAAAATGTCCCACTTTGCATTGAAGGAGGAATAAGCATGTTCAGGGCAGCCATTAGAGATGGTAATTTTCAGATTTTCAAAACTCTTCTAATCACCCTTGATGAATGTCCATTTGTTGTCACTTCATTGGATGATAGGATGCACATTTTCAGTCATGTGTTGGACGAATTATGGGAATTATGGACAACGGTAAGCATGCAGCCCAGAATACTTATTTTGGTATTCCAAGTATTTATTTTTGGGGCAAGGAAGGAGTGCAAGAATGTTGTGTTCGCTGATTTCAATCATGAGCTTGTTGATCTTCATTTTCCAGCCCATGTAAGACAATTTTTAGTGTTCACAAATTTGGTTTTTCCTATGAAATTTCAATTTGGTAATTATTATGTTATGGCTATTGGGCTGAGTTTGCAAAAATCAGATTTGGGGCTGCCATTTCCAGTACTTGAATAGCAGTCTGTTTTCATTTTTCGAGAGCACTCTATCATGGGAAAATGAGGAAGGAGGATTTCTGTTGGAAGAAGGAAGAAATCAGGTTGTAATGAGTTATTTTCTGAATTGAGAATTCTAATTTTTGAGTGGAAAATGGGCGACTTAAGCAGAGTTTCTAATTGTATTTTGGGACAGCCAATGCATGGTTGAGAGTTGTGCAAGAAAAGAAAGGAAATTGGTCATCATTTTCACAAGGCACAAGTGGATGAAGAGGGAAACACATCTTTTTCTAATATGTTTGTTTCATGTGCAATAATGTCAAAGAAGAAGCAGTTAAGAATCATTTGGGATCCAGGTTCTTGCAATTGCTTGAGGACAAACAATTTTGGGAAGGGAGGACTGTAATGTCCCTTTTTCCCATTTGAGAGCTACTAATTGGTCTTCTTGCCATTCCTTCTCCATGGCAAGGAAGTGAAGAAGACGGAGGAGAATCTTGAGCCTCTATTTGCATTATTCTTCTAATATTTTATAATTTCTTTTAGAGTTTTCCCCTCTTAATGAGGTCGGCGGTTTAATGCCTTTAATAAGGCTTAATGAAAGATTATAATGGTTCATTAAGAGGTCGGCCTTTCTAATTGAGCATTGGCGCCAAAAAGGAAGATATAAAAGGAGATTAGAGACTTCATTGGCAACTAGACTTGGCACATTTTTACTATACCTTGGCAAAGAGAGCTAGTTGCTCCTTAGTCATCCACTTGAGGACGAAAACCCTCTTGTGAGGCCTCATTGAAGGATGAAAACCCTTCATGTGGCTTGGGTGAAGGATGAAAACCCTTCATCATCCTTTGGCATTGAAGAAGAAAGTTGATTTGAAGATCCTTTTGTCATTTCCAGTTGTTATTGCATTTATCTAGGGTGGAGCGACCTACCTTGGGTAGGGTTTGGTGACATTGGTGAAGAATTTGATAAATTTGATTGTGTAATCTGATTTACAATATTTTTAAAGGCCGGAATCTAGAGTTTGGTAATTTTTGGGGCTTTTGTGCCCTAGATATATATATTTTATTGTGGCTGCAATTTCCAGAGTTTATTTAATTTCCAGCAGTGTGTTCTCTTGCTTTCCTTGGTCGATTTGGCTTCTAAAATTCAGTAAATCATATATAAAATATTGGTGAATTAATTGGTGATGTTTTATGGTGATTTTGGCAATTTTTGGTGCAAGTAGAAGTCACTGATTTTATTTTCCAGTCTGCTGCAATTTATTTTCAGATCTGCATATTTATTTGAAACCCTCAAAAGGGTTATTACAATATCTACTGACTAGATTGGGGCTAGCCTCCACGACTTTTCTCATCGCTTTGTCTTCCACTTCATTCACCCCAAAACTAGAACATATTGCTGCATAAGAGAATGCACTCTAAGAAGTTTTACGAGAGTTATAAGGGGTGGCGAAGTGTCAATGCTAGTACCACAAACTTTTGGAATGCCATTTGTGATATTTCCATTATAAACTCTTACCATCTTTGCTCTTTGATCGGTGAAAAAGTCTTACAAACACAAACCCGCCTTCCGTAATGTGCAACAAGTGTGCATTGGTCCCTGGTGATGTTACCATGCCAAGTATCGAATGAATATTGCACTTCCAAAGTTTACTCCTCTCTCTAGTTTTGGGGTTCACAACTATGTGAGAAAATTGTAACAACGGCTTCCTTTTAATAAATGATCCCAGGTGAATTCAACCCACATTTGAGAAGGGCAATTGGTCTTTTTCGGCACTCGTAAGTGAACTACCAATGTGTGTTGCCGCTACATCTTACCTCTCTCCTTCGTCCCCCACCGAGGTTAGCACTACCACCCATCCCAATCATTTCCTCATTTCCTTCTTTGATTCACATTCAAAAGAACTTATTTTGACTATGGGACTGCAATGATTAAAAAAACTTTGAATAAAAGCAACCACTTAATTCTAATTAAAAACAACCAATGGTTTTTGATTTAAAAAACAATAAACATAAAAACACAAATTTTAACCTACCCACTTTATATTTTACCAAAAAAATCAAAACCCAAACCCATATGTTGTTTTGATTTTGCAAAAAAAAAAGTAGCATATACTATAAAATTTAAACCCTAACAACCAATGCCATCTCCAAACCATAAATCTATTTTGCATTTTGACCCTATCCAATTTGTATTTTAAAAAAATAAAAATCTTAACCCTTTAAGTTTTGCAAAAAAATTAAAAATGGTCTTTAAAACCATTACAATAAATTTCATGGCCAAACCCCAAACCCATTTTGTGAAAAAAATTACAAAAACAACTTTACAAAGAGCAATTTTGATTCTTGAATCAATGTAGAGCATAGTGTGTAACTATGTCACCAAGTTCGTGTTCGTGTTCAACCAGGATAAAATTCGAAACAAGTTCGTCACCCGATAAAATTTGGGGAAAATTATTGTCAATAAGTTTGACTTATAAAAATTACATTTTAATGAAAGACTTTAAATAAATTTTAATAAATTGATAATAAAAAAAAAAAAAACTGATAAATTGAAGGCTTTTAACTATTACTATTTTTTTTAAACTTAGGATAAATTAATAAATAGGAGGGGGAATCATTAAAGTTTAAGGCTTTAACTCCTATTTACTAATTCCCACTACCACTAATAAATTTAAACTTATAGCTAACATTTAAAAACAAAAACAAATAGAGACTACTATATTAAGTTTAACTAGTGTAATTTCCTAAATTCCTAATCTTACAAAAATACTGTAATGTCCCTTATTGGGACTTCAACTGAAAAATAAGGAAATCACACAAACCCCAATATTATTAAATTCTGATTTTAGACCAGCAAACTGAATTTTATGACAGTTGGAAATCAGCAGTCTGATTTTTATAACAGCAGTCCAAAAATGAAGGAAAATCACTTGAAACTCATCAAATAATCCAACCAAAATATAGATAAGTATTTTAGGAAGTATTTAAGCCACTTTCCAATATGAAACTTGATTGAAAACACAACTGGAAAATTAATTAAGTGCAGCAGAAGTACAGCTCAAAGAAATTATGAAATGAAGGGTTTCCAAACCCCAAATTCCACAAAATATGATTGTTTCCAGCCTTATAAATTATGAGTCCAAATATGAAAGAAAATCTGAATTTCGTGCCCTAGAAGGCACCCAACAACCACTCAACCCAAGTCGCTCCCTCTAGGGAGAGCTCTAAAATGCATGCAAACCCTTGTAGATGTCTTCCTTGATCTTCTAATGTCCAAATCTGCAAGAGGTCTTCAAAGTTGTCTTCACTTCACCCAAAATTGGAGGGTTTTTGTCTTCCTTGGAAAAAGCCACACTAATGGATTGTCGCCCAAAAGTGGAATGACAATGAGCAATCAGCCCAAAGATCAATTGTAGAGAAAATGTGCCAAGATAGATGATGAAAATGAAGTCATTGATCTCCCTTTATATCCTTCCTTTGGCGCCAAAAGCCAAAATATAAGGACTGACCTCATAAAGATTCTTTGGATCTTTTAATTTGCTTTTATGACCTTCAAACACAACCGACTTGCTTAAATAGAGGAAAACACTAAAAGGAACATTAAAATTAACAAAAGAAAAATGAAATGGAATGCAATTCCTTCCCTAGCTCATTCAAACTTCATTGCCACAGGAAAGGGAATGGCAAGAAGTCCATTGTTAGGCTCTCAAGTTGAAAAAGGGGACATTACAAATATCTAGCAGCGGTTGGAAGATCCACAAGTAGCTCGAGCAAGCTTCACACAAGTCAATCAAGCTTCACACAGTCGATCAAGCTTCACACGAGACGGTTTGCACATAGGATGTTCGGAACATTATCCGCATAGGTCATTCCTTCTTTGCTCCCGAAAGTTGTTTTAGTTGAGACTCGTCAATCACCACTCACAATTTGCTTTAGTTACTGATCTCTGAGACACTCACATTAGTTTCCCACTCAGCAGATAATGATTTTCGTCAATGTTGATACAAGCCTTTAAATGTGGCCAACAATAATAAAACGAGAAACAAAATTTTCAAAGATTTTTTTCACTAAATTGTTTGTGATTTTAGGGTTTCTGTGAAAAATGGCTGAAAAAATTAATGCACGAATTTCACAATGTTTTTAAACGATTTTTTTGCTTTTCTTGGAAATCGTCGAATTCCGAAAAAAATATTTGAAATTCGGCGAATTATGTGACTTAGGTGTGTAATATGTACATACCTCTTGTGTTTGCACTTGCACTTGTTAGTTGATCTTGCTCTTCCTCTTTCCCTTGCCCTTTCTCTCCTCTTTTACACTTGTCCTCTTCTTCTCTTTGCTAAAGTGTGAATGGTGATATATAATGATAGCATAGGGTCATTTTTTAAGTTAGAAGTGTCACTTTTAGGGTTAGAGTTATGTTCTCTTATTTTTAATGTTTTTCTAAACTCTATTTTTTAAAACAGGTGGACGTTTCCTAAAACATCTCATGATATTCAGAACATCCCAAAGACGCCCCCGTGGAAAACAATTGACTAAAAATGTGGGGGTGCGTTTTAACCCACGCCTCATCCTCCAAAGGACATCCAAAATGCCTAATTTTAGGGTGGATGCATCTCTAAGGAACACTCCAAAATATACATTGGTAGTGAGCCTCAACAACGATACTTATTGCTTTCTGCACAAGTATGTTATATCTATAACAACTGTACAACATTGGTAGGGCCAATATCCTCAATGGCATCTCACAAAATGGAAAATTGAAACTTAAAAAACTTCTTTCTTGAATAATCAACGTCCCTCAAGAAGTAAGGACCCTATTTGCATAAGACAAAGATATTGATGAGTGGGCAATGTCTAATATTCGTCCACCCATACATGATGATGTTGTAACCATGAGAGACCCATGTGCACCTCATCTCCTCCATCAGTAAGTTAGCCTTGGACTAGTTCCTACCTAATACCGGTGCAATTTGATCTTCTCCCCCTCTCTTCTCTCCTTTTTTCTATAAATGCAACTCGAAAACTCATTAAAAAAATCCTCTCCCAACTATAAAGTAACCATGTCAAAATGGTGAACGAGATTTCACGAGTTGCAAACCTTGAACCTGAATTGTAATGCATCTAGTGCCTTCCACCATTGATGTAATGGACTATGCATCCTTTAAGCAATAAAATCTTGTTGTTATGGCTCATTTCTGCCCTATGCTCGCGTTTATTGTGTTCTTGCCTCTCCGTTCGTTTTTGGTATGTTGTGTGTGGATTATTTTTCGTAGGTTTCCATTTTTGTGTGTCTATAATGCGTGGAATGGAAGGGTCGATGTAGGGTTGGTCTGTGGCACATGTCTTCCCTCTCCTCTCTATGTTTCCTTTTGTTCTTCCCCTCATGGAGAGCGATCCCCTTCCTTTCTCGGGTGCCACCCACATCTTCTTAGCTCAACTTTATTTCTTGCATTTTTTCTAACCTTTGTCCCTTGGAGGCTTAGATTAGGATTAGTTAGTTCTAAGCTTAGCTTAGGAGAAGTGTTAGCGGTAGGATAGACAGGTAGAGGAAGTCCACCTTCTCCAAAGGGTGATCTCATACAGTCAAGTCCCACATTAAGAGATCATCACATGTTTCATTGAGGTATTGAACCTAGTTTCAGCAAGGTGCAACTTTAGGTGACAACAATACCCTTTGGCCAATAGCATCCAAACCTTTTAATTCCACAAAAGGCAAAAATCATATGAAGAGCCAACCTCGTTCACAAAAGCATACTTGCATTGAATTTTCCACACAATAAGCATAGCAAAAATCCTTAAGCAGTGCCAAATTCCCCTAAGAGGAGCCCGAATTATAGAACTTGGGTCCCAAAACACAGCAGCACGCCAATGTTGGTTCCCCTCAAGGATAGTTGGGTGACTCATCTATACATGATTCCAACATGATCTAAAGAAAAGAACAATCCCAGAATAAGTGCTTTATCCTCTCCAATATGTGGTAACACTGACAAAGGCCGTCAAAAAGTCCTCTTTTAGCCAAACTTGCTTTAGTGGGAACGCTCTAATAGATCACTAACCAAGTGAACATCCCCATCTCGAAAGACACCTTCACGACCAATACCCATGTAACCCTTGCACCCATTTTCTCTCAGCATTAGAGGATATCCATCTTGCATTAAGATCTGGGCCAAGCTCCCGCCACTGATGAAGAATGGAATATAATCTACAAGTGTCAAATTGTACAAACAGTTGCTCATAGTTGAACCGCCAATCATGACAAATAGATCCCGACATATCAATATTCATTTTGAACAAATTTTATTGAGGGATAAGGTTATCAATCTCCTGATGGAATGCCGATCGGTGGTGGACTAAGAAAACTTGTGAGTTGAGAACACCAATCCTTCCAAGAACGAGCCTTGGTATCCCATAAGTCTTTGCAGAGGAAAATATTTGTATTACTCAATGTTCTATCTTGAAAGTGAGGCAGATCCGCAAAACAGGTGTTGTCTAAATTCCAATTGCAAATAGGTCTCTTGCCAAATCCCTCCCTGCAAGGCTGCCTGACATTTGCCACCTAACTAAGTTTGCAACCTTTCTCAGGGACTACCAAATACTCCTAAAAATAAAGGTTCTTGAGATTTGAGAATGTCGAGGGTCGAAATAATGTCAAAAGCCTGAAAGAGCCCCTAATCGTGCTAATATGTTTTGCCATGAGCAATCTGTCTCAACAAGACCTGTCATGGTGAAGAACCCTCCAAGCACCAAACAACCCATTTAACTACAAGAATACACCCTCGCATTACCACACCAATATCCCAAGCTCCACTCCTTAGAAAAATACAGCAACCCAATACACCATAGGAAGATCATGAGTTCCACCATATTGGCCTATAAAGAGGACCGCAACATCTTCTCTAACCATTAGAATTGTGTTTGGCAAACAACCAACATGAAACATAATAAATATGTGAGGCTTGAAGAATCCTGTGACCAAGGTCCATTTTCATCCAATGGAAGATCCTTATTCTTCCAAAAGGGAAGTTTATGCTCTCTACGCGCTACAAGCATCATTCCCACATGGCTACTAGGGACCCAACTCCAAAGGGAATACCAAGACATCTCACAATAACATCCGGGGAACAAAGGACCATTCAAAGTGAATCAAGCAATGGGTTTGTCAACCCAAACAACCAAAAATAAGTTTTTCGATCACTACTTACAGCCTTGAATGCCGCATAAAAACAACCAAGCAGCCTCTACCACCATCGGTGGACTCCAAATTAGCATACATCAAAGGAACGAATCGTCTGCAAAAATATTGTTGTTTGTCTTTGAACCATTGAGCAAAGAAATAGCGCATAGACAACCGTGAACGCGCGCAACTTCCAAAGCAAGTAGTCCAAAGCATAAAAATCAACACATATAGATAAGGGGCAAGGGGCACCATTGTCTGCAATAGATTGATATAGAAGAACACAAAGTGGGGGTAGAGCATTATTTGTTGAAACAAAGGCAGAAGCAAGAGAGAACAAGATGTTCACCATCCCCAATCACCGTGGACCAAGTCCTAAACAAGTCAAGCATCTCAATAATAAAGGACCAATGAATCCAATCATAAGCCTTGTCATAATGAATCTTCAACTAGAGAGCTGTTATCTCGACTCCGGCACACTACATGGCCTCCCAAGCTGAAATTGTTGTATTCCAAAATAAATTTGTCCCTAAACAAAACCAATTTACTCCTTCCAATCCTCTTGGCCACATCCTTCACATGCGAGAGAAATTGTCTTAGCCAAAATCTTGTAGCTTGTATGCTACACTCAACAATGTGATATGAATCCACCCTCTATATTATCTTCGGCAGAATTTTTGGGATTCAACTTAATCAAACCCTAATGGAGGGACCTAGTCAGACAACATGTGGAAAAGGCTTTCGAGGCCAAGCAACAAAATTCATCTCGAACAATATCCCATGTAGCTTTGTAGAACTCACAAGGTAAGCCATCTATCCCTTGGGATTTCCCATTTTGCATCAAGTAAAGAGCAGCAAGCAATTTTTCCTTTGTGAAGTCCCTATCCAATTTATTATGGTCCCCAATAGAAGTTTTGTGCGGAACCACTTGATAACATGAGTTCCTATCTGCCACAACCGATTCCGAGAGAAAGTAAAGAGAAAAAATGCTCTAAAATGCTATCTAAAAATTTCACAAATTTCCTTCTAGTTCTCTTCCAACGAACCATAGGGTTTATGAAGACCAAGCACCCTTTAACTATTGCTTTCATCTTTAAAAATTTTAAGAAGAACTTGGAGCCTTCATCCCCCACTTGAATCCAATGGAGGCAAGCACGAGTCCAAGCTGCTCTATCATTATATTCCTCTTCTTTATGCATTATGACCTCAAGGCGGGATGCCTCTTCCTACAAAGAGATGTTGTGAAGATCCTCCTCTATAAGGATGTGGCCCCCCTTGAGTTTTTTCTTGGCTTCCCGAAGCTCCCGTCGATGCCTACGAGATATCAAACGACCTTGTCCTCACATGAATTTGACAGTCCTCCGAACAACAACCTCTCACCACAAAAGCCAACCTCTATCCCCATTAGGTTGAGGGATGAGGTTCTAGACACGATGCACAAGAGCCCAAAAATCAGGGAAAATTATGTGAGAAACATTCAACTTGAAAAAAGAAGAGAGCTTGAATCCATCACTTGCCCAACCGAAATTAAAGGATGGGTGAATGGTCCTAGCCAAAAGCCTCAATCAAAACATCAACCAGCCGCAAGCTTGTAGAGAAAATAGTATCATCCCGTAGACCATACACAATCTAACCTTTCTTGTACTCTATCTTTCCCCTTCCTAAAATCAAACCAAGTGTATCAACCCCAAAACCTAACTCTTTTTACAAAAATCAGCCATGTATAACAAAAATCAGCCATGTTAAGAAACAACCAACATAAAAGTTAAAAGGCAATCATTACTGAAAACTAATCAATCACAAATACAAAAGACATGATATCATTATATTTGGCACATCTATTTTGGTTGAAACCTCAAACTCCATAGTTGACCTCATTATAGAGCTTGATGTCGTTTGGGGTGCGGTAGGTTTTTCGACTAGAGTAGGAGGTCTCGTATCTATCATTCAGTGCCCATGCGTTCTCACTACAAAGATATAATCCTCGTAGTAGGGCTATAGCTCGTTAAGTGAGGTCATGAAGCACAAAGAAAACGTCATGGGGAGGCGGGATACATATTATCTATCATATACTATCATAGCTAGCATGGGATATCCTTCACTAGTTTGTCTTCACTGATGCCTACACATTTGTGTTCCTCCACTCCTTGATATTGAAAACTACTAGGCTTGCCCTCTTATTAGCACGTCTTGATTTCAATAAAGAACTTGTTTTCACCTTGGTGGTACCCATATTTTCTCCTTTTACATCATTTCATCCCCTTGACAGACAAGCTAGATTCTAAGTCTTTCCCATCTCCTTAATATCCTTTTTCCATCTCTTTTTGGGCATGTTAGTATTGAGACAAGCATTAGGGTCTAAATACATTCCCTTATTCCATCCCTACTTGGGTATTTTTTGCATCTCTTGGCTTTCACGATGGATTCCCTTGATCATTGTTATGTCATCTCTTAGATTTAACCTAGTTACCTTAGGGATTCTAAGTGTTCCATCCCCGGTGACCTTTTACTTACAAGTCGGTTAATTTGATGTTCTCAACTACCCCTTTACACTCTACCTATGACTTACTACTCACTCATCCTCCCATGAGCTCCCCCTTAGCTTAGGGTTTATTGCTTATTTATCTAATTTATCTTCTAGCGTTTCTTTTCAGTTGTGTATTACTTGGGTTCACATAACAGCTCTTTCTACACTTTGGTGATTCACTATGTAGACACACTTGTAGGAAGGTAAGTATACAAGTAGGTATGCTTTATTTGAGTTCATGCTTTCTTTTCTTTCTGTTTTGCACATCTTTTCAATATTTTGATTTCCATGTTGCATGTTCTTTTCTCGAAGACCATCTCATATACACTTTTGTGACACACGATGATCTTTGGTTGGGGCATATGTATACACCTAATTTTTCACTTTATCGACTTTGTTCTTCACAAGAATCATTGGCACATTAGCTTCCTCGGAGTGGTGTCCTCGGGATTATCGCCGAGAAAGGGAGCAACAGAAATGGTTACATACATCCTTTGGGTTGCATTGGGTTGGTCAACAGTGCTACTTATGAGAGAAATTTGATGTGTAATCTGATTATATCACATATTTCTCATGTCGTCGCATCCCTTACAATTGTATTTACATCCCTTATAGTTGTCTTTTACAATCTCCTTGCGATATCACCTTGTCATCCTCTTGTGATCACTCACACTCACTTTCAACACACTCACCCCTTCGTCTTTTCCCCTCTAAGACTGTGAGTTTCCTCCATCCAGTTTGACCAGCTTGTTTGACCTCCCCATGCCCGCATTTCTCTCTCCAACGACATCGACCATGGTTAATGCCATCTAGTGAGAAAATTTCCTTAGCCAAAGGCATTGACCACCGTCGATGTCGTCGGTTAACATGTTGTCACAGCCAAAAGCATCGACCATGGTCGATGTCATTGGCTGGCATAAATTATTAATATTATTTCTAGGTTATTTATATCCAGTAGATGAGCGCTCATTCCATCATTCATCCCTCATTCAGTTTACTAAAGCACTTGCTAATTTTCCCTTAAAGATTAGAGGTCTTGAAGGTGGTCTTATTTCTTTGGAGTTCATACTTGGAGCATTGGATACTTAGGATCTGCAAGCATAGGACTTGACTTGCCACAATCTACCAAGCCTTAGGAATCATTGGAGTCTTCAAGTAGAGGTGGTCTTGGGTCTCTATTAGTTTTTGGTCCCCCACATTAACTCTCTCATAAGGTGTTTCCAACCTTGTGTGTGTGGGGGGGGGGTGGAGTCAATGTGCCAATGGTGCTTTCATGTAGGTAAGTATCTCTAACCTCTCTTGTCCTTTATTTTATTTCAAATTTCGATGTTTGTGGATGTGGTCATGCATAGATTAGAATAGGGTAGCATATCTTTATCTATAGTTTATTTAATTACTATCTTGCACAACCCTCAATCCTTGCGAATCTTGCTTTACAACCGCTTGGACCCCTACTTTAATCCTTGTGACTCTTGATTAGCCACCTCTTGGATCCATTACTTTGTTACTACCTTGATTACAATCTGATGTGCAACCTTATTATCATCACTTCATTATCGAAAGCTAGTTAGATGCCACTACCCTATTCTAGGTCCAGCTTTGGAACCCTATACTATAGAGAGTGGAGTCGCCTTCTTAGTTCCATATTCCCATCAATGTACAATCTAAGTGTGCATCTTTTGCATGGCCCCCTTCATTATCCTAGTTTAGATTACCCCTTGTAGTGAGACAGAGGATTTGTTATTGGGCCATTCTTGATTACATACAATCCGAACAGCTATGCATCCATATGATTTGAGCGAAACACACACGCAAACTTTGAAATGGTATAGTTAGCATGCCATGAGTATATAACAACAAACACATCTATAGTTTTGGATTCTTTTACATTAGTCTAGGTAAATCAGAACGCGTGTTCCCCTTCTGATCACAAGAGCTTGCACTCTTAGCCTTGTTAGTCTATTGTACACACACGTACTTTCCTTATTCTACATATTGAATAGAAGCTGCATTTCTACATATCATTCTTCCACTTATCTCAAATGTGTTTAGGGAGATTAGTCTAGTTAATCCTTCCTCTACATTCTACAATACATTACTTATCTCTAAGTGTGTCAATGTTCACCGCACAACCGGTTTTGGGCACCAAATGTGGATTAAAAGTATTCATTTTGACACGAGAGATAGATGACGACTTCTTCATGAAGACTAACAAATCAAAAACAAGACAAACATCTACAAAATTGAAGACCTATTCATTGAAGATATAGAACAAAATACACCAAGGCAGTCCAATCCATAAGTTTGAGGGAGTAGCACTGAAAGGAAGCCTGATGATGAGCGAGATGGTGTACATATCACTACTAAAGGAAGGGTCAATTATAGAGACATGTTTGATGGTGTTGAGGATAGAGGAATGTCGATAGAGATCTTCTTGAGAAGAATCATATTCAAAGAGCAATGTTAGAAGCAACCACTTCCCATAACCATGTGCAACCCATCAACTTCGTCTCTTGAAAAGAAAAAGTTGACAAAGTTTACTTGTGATGAATTTGAAGATCTGGTACAAATATCGGAACATGCATCACAATCTACACTTTTAATGGATAAAGACAAGCGGAATTGGATTTAGTGCTTTCCAACCACACTTTGAGGAATGGCTATTGATTGGTACACAAATGCACCAACTCCTATTACAAAACAATGAGATTGTCGCTGAGATCTATAATACTCGATAGCGTAAACACAAGAACATTCAAGACTACAATAGGAGGCTTAAAGAATTTCTCAATAAACTTGAAAAAGAACCATCCCTAATAGAAGACAATGAGATTGTTACTTTGAGATCTGTAATACTCGGTAGAATGCCTAAATCACCCCATCTATCCCCCGATAAGAGGGAGGAATCAAGGTTTCAGTAGCATATACAAAGCTATAACTAGCTATTGAATTCACGAACAACCGACTATAAACAACTAACCATCGAATCGACCACCAAATGAATTGTAATATCCCCTTCTCGAAAGCAATTGGTCGAAGACCCTTAGCCCATTCATTGTTTCCCAACGGCTAAGGGATGAGAAAAAGGAAACTAAGTCATAATAAATTAATTTTAAAGTGCAAAATAAAACTTTATTATAAGCACTTAAATTAATTTATTAGTGACAATAAAATTAGAAAAAGAAAAGTCACTTTATTTTATTTCTCCCTAGTGGAAAAAGGCGACCCATATGGGGATAGAAAGCAAAGGGAAAATATTAAATAAAGTGATGGAAAATATTAAATAAAGTGAAGAGAGTTGATTGGTCCTTTGTGTGGCTAAAGGGCCAAGGGAAAGTTATAAAAGCAAGTCACCATGCATGGAGAAGGCATCATTTTGTCATATTTTTATATCTGAAAATTGGTTGAGCTATTTGCTTTCCATTTTTGCCTCAAAGGACAAAAACCCTTTGAAGTGTTTTGCATTAGAGGACGAAAACCCTCTATTGCCAAGGTTGAAGAACGAAAACTCTTCATCCTTTATGAGAGGGAGCTCTATTCAAGGGTTTCCATTGAGTTTAAGGATAAATTTTGAATTTCCAGTAGTGTTTGAAGGCCCTAAGGTGCAGATTTATATTTTCTCTAGCTAGGGTTTGAAGAAGAAGAGTGTAGCTGATTTTTGGCATGCATTTCCAACTAGATCTAGGGTTATCTACACCCTCGTGAGTGGAGTTTGACACATTCTAGGGCATAGTTGATCCGGATCTCATCTCCATCTTCATTGCCATATTTTTAGAGGTCATTTCCAGCTTGTATGCATCTGATTTGGGCTTTGGAAACATTTTTCCAACCTTGTCTATAAGCTGATTTTCTGCAGACTTTAATAAATTTTCCAGCTCTTCTTCTTGATCTGAAAAATTATATTTTTGGTGTTCTTGCATCTATAATAAATTCTGAATTGTTGGGTTAAAGATTTGGATGATTTTCAATCAGTTTTGAGTATTAATCATCTCCAAGGCAAGTCGCATTTCCTTGTAGAAATTCAGATCTGCATTATTTTTGTCAAGTGTACCTTCTATAAATTGTTGTTATAGATCGGATTTGCAGTTGTTCCGTTTGGGGGCATAATTTGTCCATTTGGGGACATTACATGGATACGGTCACGCCAACCATCCGATGTAGAATAGAGTTAGTGGGGTAGAGGAAGAACATGAAAACATACAAGCCTACAATATGAGGCTCAAAAAATTTCTCGATAAACTTGAAAAGAAACAACCAAAAGGTTGAAAAAGAGATGGTTCATTAAAGGGCTAGTACCCTCATTGCGAAGGAAGATGAAGGCAATCCCACTTTTATCTTATGAAAACACATACAACCAAGTGATGGATATTGAAAGAGAGAATAAGACATCCCTACAATCAGGGAGCAAAGAAAATGACTTTGACTCCGGTGACCATGAACCATGATCTGTGAAAGCTATTAGGAGGGACATAATTTGAATGATGAGGGAGATAAAAGGAGACACAAAAACTAAAGACAGTATCTTTGTTGTATTGCGTGTAAGGTAAATCACACCAAGGTGAATTTCCAAACAAACTGTTATATGAAATCTATCAAGTTACAAGGCATTTAGTCAAGGATTTCCGTGACAATTTGCAAAACAAGAGCACCTAATTACTTTTCACACAAGGGGAGCAACGCCGCCACCCACCGTGCCACCAACGTTGAACAATTATCAATGTGAGAATAATACTGGTGGTGGTAGTCAGATTTACGACTCCCTAGAATAGTCAATCTGCAATGTCAGAAATGAAATAGATGGGGCCATTTTTCTAGAGAGTCCCCTATAAATCAAAATAATACGACTTCTTTGTCGTTGGTGTGATCCCGAAGAAAGTAATGATGGCAATTGTCCAAAGCAAGCAAATGTCAACATGATTGACATAGCGGAGGAAGTGGTTATAATAATCACCACAGCAAAAGGAAAGAAAACTATCTAACCTCATCCATAAACGAATATGAAAAGATTGGCCAAACCAAGGGTAGAAGTCAAGAGGGCCATGGTTGAAGAACAATGACAGTCACATGAACACACAAGTACGGTGACTAGTCAACTTGAGTCAAAAAGGCAAATGCATAACAAGTATTGCAAATTACCATGATTGTAAAGAGAGCGGATTTATCACAAAGTATTCCCAAACTCGAGATGTAATAACAACCATCACACCTAAAAATAGCCCCAACATGGAGCATACAATGATGCACCTAATGTTAGATAGTGTAATGCTGGGTGATCAAGTGATTAATCCTATTCATGAATATATACTGACAGCTAGGTGTCGTGTATATGGAAATCTAGGGAGGAATTTCACAAATACTATTGTCAACAATGGGTGTAGTGTGAGCGTTCTTCCAGAGGAAACCTAGAAGAGTCTTGGGAAGCCCATTAAATGGCTGCCAATTTCCCAATTGGTGGGAGCCAATCAACATAGTATCAAGGTGTTGGGAGTACTTATGGCTGAACAGGTAATTATTGGCACCCAACCTTCTATACTAAATTTTTAGTTAGCTTGTTGAGGAAAAAGGCCTACGATTTACTATTGGGTTGGAAGAAGAATCTGCTCTCCATTCAAAATAGGGGCTAGAAGTACATGAAAGACTAGAAGAATCAGGCAATGAGTGAGAAAGCATACCCATAAGACTCATTGAACTCAGACTTCAAACTTGAAAGTTTGGTAGATGGAAACTGACATCTGATGGAACCAAACGATGAAAGTTCTTGGAGTTGTAATCATGCTCGAGGATAAGACAAATTATCTCAAATGTCTCTTCCATTGACAAATGGAAGACTATGGGGTTTTTCAATCTAGTTGTAATTTTGTTGAGAATGCGATCCATTCTCTCGTAACAAATTGGCGCCCACCACCACCCATACATCCAAAAATATATATGCACACCATGTTTTCCCCTTTTGTACACTACCTCTCTCTACTACGATTCCTTTGACTTCTGCCAAGACATACGTTCCTTCTCTTGCACAGTAAGCTCCATCCTCTCCTATATCTATCATACGGCCCTTTGAAATGTTAAAATGTTGTTTTGGTAAGGCACTAGATGATTGCATAGTACGATCACTAAACTATTCAAAAAGGGAAATCGTATTTCGACATTCTATGGTTAAGCAAATGCTTGTTGATTGTTGGACTTATAGGCAGAAGTTGTGTGGCCAAAATCAGCTTGCAAAAAAATTGCACAAAATTTTCAGCAAGGTTGGGTGTTTGCTAGTTTTCTGCAGCTGTAATTCCTTCAATAATGTCTTCTATCTTTCCTCTTCCATCTCATTTTCATCATGTTGTCTTTGGGTTGTGTCATAAGGGACTCCAACTTCATTTAACTGGGGGCATAATTTAGACAGCCATATTAGTATTGTCATTGTTATCATCTTATTAATTACATGTTTGTGTAGCTGACATTGTTATGTTCTTAATGATTGTATTGTTGGTTTTAAGTAGTATTGCAATTATTCTCTTCAGTTATGTTCGTTTGTGGATGGTTTTGTTTAACCAACCATGGAGTCTTCTCATATAAATAGAATGATCTGTGTTGGGGTAAGGGCATTGTGCATCAGGTCCTCCTTGTATCAAACATGTATTGAGCACTACCTATGAAATAAAGCTTTGATTACTCTCGTGTCTTCTAAGCTATGTTACGGTATGCATATACTATTTTGTAATTGATGTTCCTTTGGTAGTGTAGTTTGTATAACAAACATTTGGAACACAAGCATGTCACAAACATGATGTGTTTTGATGTAAAGGAAAGGAGTGCATGTTTAATTTTTGCATTATTTAGTCATTGTGGGAGTTGTAAGGTTGTTTCCAAACAATATCTATTTCCAAACATTGTCTAAGACTCTAACCACACTATTGGATAATAAATCTCTAGATTATCATTCCCTACATGTACTTTGCAATACATGGATATAAATTTCCATCTTCAATAGGAAATATTGTGTACTATTTACTTAGGTGCAATCTATTGTATGTAGATGGCACAAGAAATCTACAAATATGAAAACAATATTTCCTCCATTTTCATTATGCTATTTGGAGTTCGATATTGAATCATAAAGTTAAGAAATCAGCATGATGTTAGGATAGCAAGTTGCCTTCGGTCCTCCTTTCTCGCATACCCTCAATTTTTGGTTGCAATTATTCTTGTTTTCTATTCTCGTGAAGCCACTTATTGATAATTTTGGGTTATGGTGAATGCCCGAAACACTTATTGGAGTTTTCCATTGTTACCTAAGACTTTGAGACAATTTGATATTGGGACATAGGGATGGAGTTTCTGGGACAGCAAAAACATTCTAGATTTTGGGGATGGCTACTAAAATATTCAATAACATATAAAAATTAAAAATATTAATAATAATGTATAAAAATAAAATAAAATTACACCGATAGGCACAACCTACAATAGCAACTAAGGGGGTGGGCAGGAGCAAGTGTAATAGTGTAAGATGTCCATTTGATCATTTGACCTTAAATTTGATGTCCATTTGACCATTCAAAAAGTTATAACATTTCCTTCTTGCTTGGAAGGCGATAAAAAAATCACGATATCTTGGGCATATAATGGAGTTTGGAGCCCATTTGTTATTACTGGAAATTTTCAAGCCCGATGCAATGGAGCAACTATATTGAGGCCATCCATCACCAAACAACGAGAAATTTGACAAGAAGGTGATGGAGTTATTAATCAATGTGGAACCCTTCAATGGGTGAAACTATGTGACAAATCCAAGATAAGCGCCTTGAGATTGATACATATTGGTGTTTATCACAGATATGCTTAAGATACTTGTACTAGTATTTGAATCATCAAAATTTGACACAGAACAGTAAAAAAATCCAAAAAGTTTTTTTTTTTAAATTGGGGATGTTAGGATGTCCCCTAAAAAGGCAACGTTTTGAGGGTTTCCCTAGAATTCCGGGAATGTCCCCAAAAAATTGCCTTGTTGAGTGCATGGGGAGACATTTCATCCCCACTCCCAAGTCCCCATGGTAGCTTTGAAATGTGGGGGAAGGGGAGGTGCGTGACCGTGTAGCTTCGGGTTTTTCTTTTGTATCAAAAATATTGTTTTCTGATTGAAAATGACATAAAAGCAAATTGTTTTTGAGGGATTTCAATTGAATTTTTATGCCATGGGTAATAAGTTTCTAGGAAAAACACCAACAACCCATTAATATTTATATTTTCTGACTTTGGAAAGTATTTTCTTTCATGTTTGATCTTCTATACATCAAGGTTGACTAATATTAGTTTACAGCCTCTATAATTAAAGAATTGATTCACAAATTTATGATTCATCAATTAATTTTCAATTTTAATGAGTGAAAACCAGCTTTTGAAAAGCATGGCATGGATTAAGGAGTTTACTATATTTGTTGTTGATTTGTCGGCTAATCCTTGTGTATAGAGAAACCTGTAACTACACCTGCTCACCTAAGTGAGGAGATCATCTAGTGGAAAACTAAACTTATTAGATAAGTCACCTTTATAAACAAGGAGCAGTTGGGGGTCACCACTAATTTTGAGGAACTAATGTATTTCTAAGCAGCCATATTAGTGATGGTTATATTCACTAAATCACAAATATATTATTCAAATAACAAAAATCATAAGTCTAATGTCTCTAGAACATACCCAACACTGGTATTAGTGTATATCGTCTTGACATCATCCACTCATTATTTGTAATTTTTGAAATATCTAGCCAAGCTGCAGTATTATAAAAAGGCTTTTGATTTTAAGTTTTTTTGCACTCCACAAAATAGTCACCTGTTCTCGTTTGAAAGCCTTACAATTTGGCTCACAAGAATGATTGATGCAGCTTTGTAATGGAAAGAATGCAGTGCCTGCAACGATACACAAATATACATCAACAAGGATAGAAGTAAATTTCTAAATTATTGTAAAATAGATGAATAGCGTGCATCACTTCACAAAAAATCTAAAAACCGATTAAAAGCTATTCAGCATCATGCAATATATACCAAGGACAATACTAAGAGACAAGATTAATGCAGTGACTTGTTTTGAGCAGAGATATTCCACAGGGGGCACTTGGTAAAAAAATATTCATAAAACATGTGATCATGGGATTTTAAATATTACCCCCTATTTTTGGCTTTTACCACTTCATCCACTCATTTTTAGGACCTCCTTTTACACTACTACCTATATTTATACTGGTATCCTGGGGCAAATTTTGGAAATAAAATTTACCTCATATATGATCGCACGTGTTATATACCACATCACCAAAGCAACCCCCTGTAGAATATTCCAACCCTTTGCAGAAAAATAAAAATCAAATATTTTATAAATATTTGGGCCAACACAATGATATATGCAAAATCCTTTCAAGATGATGCAGAATATTTCTTCCATTGCTAGCTAGTTTAAATGGCTAAATGTAGTAAACTGGTTTGCTGGAGTCTTGTCTATACATCAAAATAGAGCTTTCTAGTTTGAATCGAGATCCTTGCCTGCAATAAGGAACTATTAGTAAATGGCTAAGTTAATGTTTCCACAGAAAATGCTCATCTTCAATTTACTGCCCATACCAAAATTGTGTTTTTTTCCCTAAAAACATATCAAGTTAATGGTTCCCTATATTCCTAGCTTATGCAATATACCAAGTTAAAAGGGTCATCAATGGAGGAAAAATAAAACCACCTTAAAATGATATCAACAATTCTCCAATTGCTTTGGTGAGAAAACGATATGAACAAACCACTATAATAAGGTTCAACACCTCAAAGAATGAATCAACAAAACAATGAGATATGGCAGATCTCACATCACATTTGTATCATGTAATAAGTTGAATTTTATCATGGAAATTAGTTGGCTGGCTTGTGGAAAATTTGGTTGATACTCACTAGGCCTACATATAACAAATTCAAATAAATAGTACAGTCAGATCATTGTTGCAAGTACTTGATAGTTCATACCTTGTTACACAACATATAAATTGTCTAAGATAATGTGAAGAGAATTGTGTTGGCAAGAAAAGGTTATTCATGTTGTTTGTCCCAATTTCAATTCAAGGATGTATTGTGACATCTTTGCTATAACAATTTATAACAACTTTGGTCCAATGTTCATACTATTTGAAATATTTAACAAGGTATTATAGTTTTTGTTTCATGGGAATAGTCTTGAAAAATTAAATAACTAGGCTTCAGTCAAAATATATGCTTTAAAATGAAATGTTACTATTTGATTCACATTATTTCCAATGTCCTATTGGAAAATCCAGCAAATTACACAATCAGCTGTCCATTTTGTACTTATAATTTAATTTTGTATTGTGATAATTACATGAAGTCTATGAAATCTAAAAAATCTAAATATGTAATCGTGAAATCCTAATGAGGAATTCCATTGCATTATTATGTGTGGACCTTTATGTAGTGTGTGTTATGATATAAAAGGAGGTGTAATAATGACGAATCATCAGTGAGCTGGTTGATCCATAAGGATCAGGAAAACAAGATTCCTCAACTCACAACTCAAAATTCCATCAACGCCATCAAAAAGAAAAAGTTTTATCTGTACAGTGACAAAACCGCCCTGGCAGTTTTGTCCTTGCAACCCAGCGGTTCTAGTTGTGTCAGCGGCAGTTATGCTTGTGAAAAAATCAGTTTTGACTAAGCGGCAGTTACATTTGTGATAGAGGTGGTTCGCTTTGTAACATTGGCAATTTTGTTTGTGACAGTGGTGGTTTTGTCCTCCAAAGTGGAAGTTTCTTCCTACAAAGTAGCAGTTTTGCCCAAGTCCAACAGTGAGTTCAGTAACAGCCAAGAAATTATCTTTTGTTTCCGACAGTTGGAGTCCTTCGGTGCATGAAAGGACACCTCTAGCACTTGTCAAAAGCACAAGACATTGCTCATTGTAACCATAGGAGTATAGAAAGTGAGTAGAATTGAATTCAATTGTTTGTATGTTGAGGAAAGTGAGGTAACAAAGAGTTGATATAAGTGCAGCATTAGTTGAGTGTAGTAAGAATATTCCATACTGTGCTATTTGCAATTGCCACATTGAAGAAAGAGAAGCAATCAAGTGACACTTCCAAGCTGGTTTTTCCTATGCTGAGGTTTCTATGTTAAAATTACGTGTATTTATGTATTGGTTTCTATTTGATTTATGTTGTTTATTCATTTTTTCATTCCAGCAACTTGCAGACTAATTATACTACAAAAACTACAATCTATATGCTGTCATTTGAAATTCAATTCAAGTAGGAACAATAATACAATCTGCATTTAATTTCCAGCAAGTAGGAACTTGAGAAATAAAAGATCACATTGTTATCAAAAAAATAATCTTTGGGTATTGGAGAAGTAGCTGTGCTTTATAACAGTGCCACGGTCCAAGAAAAATAATTGCAGCCTTACAAATCAGAGATTTCTACAAGGAAGTGCAATTAAGAAGTGCGGAACATGGATAGAGAAAGTGCAGAAAGCCTTGCAAGAAGAGTTGCCACATTGGAGAGAGACTGGAGTGTGTGATGAAATCCCAAGTTGGCATCACCAAGCAGAAAGAATTATGGAAAAGAACCAAAGCATCCATGGACATGGTGGTTTGTGCTTTCTAAGAAACATAGAAGAAGAGCAGCCCCATGAAGAAGGAAAAGAAGAGTTTATGGATGAAGAAGAGCATCCCAAAAAGACAAATGCAAAACCAAGGTTAAAGAATCTGACCATCCCCTTTCAAAGTTGAAAACGAAAGAAAAACCGAGAAGCAAGATTTCTGAAGCTGGAGAAGGATGTTGCAAGCATCCCCAATTTATGGTAAAGTTTGAAAGGATGAAGAAGATCATGAAGGCCCTCATTGGAAAACTTGGACTGACATTTGAGATTCACAAAGTGCAAGAGGAGGTCAGAAGTGAAACTCCCAAAGACGAAGGAAGAGAGCAGCCCCAAAACAAATCTGCTAGTTGCCCAATTTAACCAACTCTTAAAGTCGAAGCTAAGGTGAATATCACACCCTATAAGGTAAAAGCATT
This sequence comes from Taxus wallichiana var. yunnanensis, assembly GCA_018340775.1. NCBI lineage: Eukaryota > Viridiplantae > Streptophyta > Pinopsida > Cupressales > Taxaceae > Taxus > Taxus wallichiana. The sequence goes on along the minus strand of CM031237.1, from coordinate 453,751,273 downwards.
GGAGAAAAATTAACTGGCTGTCACAATTGGAGGCATATTTTAGTTTGCATAAATATATGTAATGTCCCTTTCTAGGGCTGAAAATATAAATCAAGGAAACCACACAAACCCCAAGTGAAGTAAATTCTGATTTTTATAACAGCAGCTTTAATATTCCTTGAAACCCTAGCAGCGAACTGTATAGGGACTTTAATTCACCATATAACCATGCACAACAACTGAAAATACTTCTAAATAATTATTTCAAGTATGGCAACAATTATCCATCCAATTTGCATCAAAGAAATGAAGAAAACAAGAGATGATACCCAGCTGTAATTAAATTTATGACAACAGAAAGGAAGCCACAAACAAGAGCTGAAAACGAACGATAAACTCCTCCAAAAATAACCATATTATAAATTCCATCCTTATAAAATATGATGAATCGAATATATCAAAGCTCTTCAGAGGTCTTCTTCTTGATGCCCTAGATCCCAATCAACAAGAGAGTTTTCAATTCACCAATATGGAGAGTTTTCGTTCTCCACTAAGCCACAAGGAAGGGTTTTGTCCTCCTTGGATGCCACACAAGGGTTTTGCGTCCTCAAGTCGAAAGGTATTCAACAATCAGCCCAAAAAACCAAGTATAAGTGTATATGCACCAAAGATGATGTCCAAATGAGGCCAAGCGACCTCCTTTTATATCCCTTGGTTGGCGCTAAGACCCCTTGGGTGAGAACCAACCTCTTTAAGCTTCACTTTATCTTCTAATCTCTTGTTGGGGTCTTATAATCCCAGCCGACCTGCCTTAAGGAGTGAAACGCCAAATAAAAACATTAAAAATAATAAAAGAAAACTGAAATGAAGTTCAATTACTTCCCTTGTTCACTTATTCTTCTTGGCCACAGGAAGAGAGTGGCAAGAAGTCCTCATTCGACATTAATTTGAAAAAGGGGACATTACAGTCCTCCCTTCCCAAAATTACTTGTCCCCAAGCAATTGCAAGTTTGGATGCTCTAAAATTGTTGCACTTTCCCATGTAGCATCTTCAAGGGGTAAGCATTTCCAATGAACCAAGTACTCCTTGATGCTTCATTCCTTAACTTCCTTTCACGGACCTCCAAGATACTTTCCGAATTAGAATCAATTTACCCTCTTCATCCAATGGTGGCAATTCAAGAGAGGGAGTAATGTGCTGTCCTAGTGCCTTTTTGAGGCATGAAACATGAAAAACATTATGTATTCTACTATGTTCTGGAAGCTCAAGTTCATATGCAACCTTTCCCACCTTTCCTTTTACCTTGTAGGGGCCATAGAAACGTGGTTTCAAATTTTTTTTGCACCACTTTGTTTGAGGGAAGATTGCCTATAGGGCTGCAACCTCAAAAACACCATATCACCTACCTCAAATGACCTCTCTTTTCTATGTTGATCTGCATACAACTTCTGCTGATTTTGGGCACGTTGGAGGTTTTCTTTAAGCTCTTTCAAGATATCATGACTTTGTTGGACCAAGTCTTTGGCCCTTGGCACTCTACTATCCATTATCACCAATTCAACAAAGGAAAGGGCATCATAACCATACAAAAATTTGAAAGGAGACATACCGATAGACATTTGGAAGGTGGTATTGTAACAAAACTCAGCCATGTATAACCATTTTACCCATGTTGATTGCTGCCCATCAATGTAGTTCCATAGGTAGCCTTCCACCCATTTGTTGACTATTTCTGTTTGCCCATCCATTTGAGGATGGTAGCTAGTGCTAGGAGCGAGTTTGGTACCTGTCAAGTGAAACAATTCTTGCCAAAACATGCTCATAAATCTGTTGTCCCTGTCACTCACTCTCCTTGGGTAGCCCATGAAATCTAAATACTTAAAGAATACATCAGACACTATAGGTGCATTGTACTTGGCTGGAAGAGGACAAAAATGTGCATATTTAGTGATCCTATCAACCACAACATATAGACAATTCTTACCTTGAACCATGGGCAGCCCCGTGATGAAGTCCATAGAGATACTTTCCCATTTTTGAGTGGGAATGGGAAGTGGTTGTAGGAGCCCGGCTGGAAATGCATGTTCCGCTTTGTTTTGTTGGCACACTAGACACTCCCGGATGTATTGGAGTACTTCCCCCTTTAGGCCTTTCCAATAGAATCTTTCCCTCACTGTTTGTATGTCTTAAAATAACCCGGATGACCAGCTGATGGGTCATCATGAACAACCCTCAATATCTTACTCTTCACCTTCGATTTGGGCACCAAATAAACCCGGTTCTTGTAAAGAATGAGCCCATCCATAACCTTGTACCTTTCATCAATCATTTCACCTTCAAAAACAACATTAGCAAACTTGTTTTTGACATACTCAGCTGTAATCAAAGACTTCCAATCTGCTGCTATCTTAGATAAAGAGCAAAAATATGATTCCCATGACAAAGTATCTTCTACCAAGTACTTGACTTGAGGTGTTTCCGGAAGCATACCTTGTAGTGTAACCTTCTTACCCTTGTCCATAAAGCTTATTTCCATGTTTTGGTAATTGAAAGTGAGTTCTCCCAATGAATGCAACCATTGGACCCCAAGCACAAGATTCATATCAGCCATGCTAATTAAATAGAAATCAACACATACCTCATGTTTTCCCAATGTGAAGAGGAGTTGGGGACACCTCCTTGTGCATGGCATAGCGTAACCATCCACTATCTTAACCATGAAACCCTTGAAGTCTTTTACATTCAAATCCAACTTGGCCACCAAGCACTCATCAACGAAATAATGAGTGGCTCCACCATCAACTAGAACTATGACCCCTTGCCCTTGTAGGTCACCCTCGATCCGGAATGGATGATAACTAGGTGCGAGACAAAGTAGCAAGAGTGCCATCCAAACATTTGAATCTTCTTCTGGTATACTATAGTACTTTGCATTATCAACACAATTTTCATCATCCTCACAATCTGAAAATACCTCAATATAATGCACTTTACCCTTACCTAAACAACGATGTCCGGGAGTCCATGGATCCTTGCAAGAGAAGCACAAATTCTTCTTCCTTAGCTCATTTCTAGTCTCACCTCCATTGCTGGTTTTGGGCAGCTCCTTGTGAATAATAGGCATCCGTTGGAAGGGTTTCCTTGGCTGGTCCAAGGGAGGGTTTCTAGGTTGTCCCAAGGGTCCTTTGGGTTGTCCTCCACTCGAATTAACCTTGGGATGTCCACTGATCATTGCTGTTTTTGGGGCAGCACCTTCAAGGTCTAAAGCCTTTTTATTGCCTCTTGAAGAGACAAAGGATCAAAGGCTCTAACCAAACCCTTGAGTGGTTCGGTCAAACCCTCAATAAAAAGAACCACAAGTCTCCTTTCTGTGACATCCGTAATCATGACGAAAAGTCTCTGAAACTCAGCCACATACTCATCCATCGTGTCTTGTTGTTTCAACTGTGCAAGTTCCCGAAAGTGAACTTCCGAGTCAACTCTATCAAATCTATCAATGAGTCTTCTACAAAACTCATCATAGGAATGGATCTCATTGTGCCCTTGTGTCACCAATCCATGGAACCACCACTCATGAGAAATCCCCTCTAGGTGAAGGGTTGCAAATTTGATGGCATCATCCTCCATCATAGGATTCAAGGACAAATATGTATCCAACTTCATAATCCATGCCTTAGTTAATCCATCAAAAGTAGAGAAAGTCATCTTCCCCAACACATTTTGTACCTCTTTCTGTGGCGCATTTTGTCTTGGCTCCGGCCTAGACCTCCTTTGCTCACACCAATGAACTCAGCAAGTGTAATGGCCTCTCATATCTCCCTTGGAAGTGCCATATATTCTTCATAGCTTGTGGCAATACTTTGCCCCATAGAGGGCCTTGCTCTCGCCTTCGGAATGGCTTCTTCCTTGGAAGGAAAGTAGGCCTAGTGGTTGATCCGTGAGCTGATCCAAAGGGTTGTCGTGAAGTATTTGCTCTGGATGAACTGTCATCTCCATTATGAACCCTAGGTTCATGAAATCTCTAAAGGGTTAGGGCTAGAAGGTCCATGGTGTCGCCAATCTTACTTGCCCTTCAATTAGCTTGTCAATCTTGGCTTCTTAGGCATCCTGATGAGCCATATTGTCCTCCTCTCTTCGCTAGTGTGCTTTCTTGTCCTTTGATAGCAGATGAAACCCTTGTTGCCTTCTTGCATCAAATCCTCAGTGGGAAGACCGATGCTCGATACCATTGTAATTTCCCTTTCTAGGGGTGAAACTGTAAATCAAGGAAACCACAAAAACCCCAAGTGTAGTAAATTCTGATTTTTATAACATCGTCTTTAATATTCCTTCAAACCCTAGCAGTGAACTATATAGGGACTTTAATTCACCATATAACCATGCACAAGAGTTGAAAATACTTCTAAACAATTATTTCAAGTACGGCAACAATTATCCATCCAATTTGCATTAAAGAATTGGAGAAAACAAGAGACAATACCCAGCTGTAATTAAATTTATGACAGCAGCAGGGCAGCCACAAACAAGGGCTAAACATGATAAACTCCTCCAAAAAAACCAAATTATAGATTCCATCCTTATAAAATATGATAAATCAAAATATCAAAGAATAAATGAGTGAAGTGCCCTAGAAAACACCGAATCACCCTCAAACCCCTGGTTGCTCCCTAGTTGAGGGGCTCCAAAAATCTGTCAAAGCTCTTGTAGGTCTTCTTCTTGATGCCCTAGATCCCAATCAGCAAGAGAGTCTTCAATAGATGTCTTCAATTCACCAATATGGAGAGTTTTTGTTCTCCACTAAGCCACAAGGGTTTCGTCCTCCTTGGATGCCACACAAGAGGGTTTTCATCCTCAAGTGGAAAGGTATTGAGCAATCAACCCAAAAAACCAAGTATAAATGTATATGAGACAAAGATGATGTCCAAATGAGGCCAAACGACTTCTTTTTATATCCTTGGATGCCACACAAGAGGGTTTCCGTCCTCAAGTGGAAAGGTGTTGAGCAATCAACCCAAAAAACCAAGTATAAGTGTATATGCGCCAAAGATGATGTCCAAATGAGGCCAAACAACCTCCTTTTATATCCCTTGGTTGGCGCCAAGACCCCTTGGGTGAGAACCGACCTCTTTAAGCTTCACTTTATCTTCTAATCTCTTGTTGGGGTTTTATAACCCCAAAGCCAAGTGTAATGACCGCCCATATCTCCCATGAAGTGCCATATTTTTTTCATAGCTTGTGGCAATACTTTGCCCCATAGTGGGCCTTGCTCCCACCTTCGGAATGGCTTCTTCCCTGGGAAGGAAAGTAGGCCTAGTGGTTGATCCGTGAGCTGATCCAAAGGGTCGTCATGAAGTATTTGCTCCGGATGAACTTTCGTCTCCACTATGAACCCTAGGTTCACAAAATTTCTAAAGGGTTAGGGCCGGGAGGTCCATGGTGTCCGCCAATCTTACTTGCCCTTCAATTAGCTTGTCAATCTTGGCTTCTTAGGCATCTTGATGAGCCATATTGTCCTCTCTTCGTTGGTGTGATTTTGTATCTCCTTTAATAGCAAATGAAACCCTTGTTGCCTTCTTGCATCAAATCCTCGAGCTAGAAAGACCGGTGCTTTGATACCATTGTAATTTCCTTTTCTAGGAGTGAAACTGTAAATCAAAGAAACCACAGAAACCCCAAGTGTAGTAAATTCTGATTTTTATAACATCGTCTTTAATATTCCTTGAAACCCTAGCAGCGAACTGTATAGGGACTTTAATTCACCATATAACAATGCACAAGAGCTGAAAATACTTCTAAACAATTATTTCAAGTATGGCAACAATTATCCATCCAATTTGCATCAAAGAATTGGAGAAAACAAGAGACGATACCCAATTGTAATTAAATTTATGACAGCAGCAGGGCAGCCACAAACAAGGGCTGAAAACGATAGATAAACTCCTCCAAAAATAACCAAATTATAGATTCCATCCTTATAAAATATGATAAATCAGAATAACTAAGTTAAGTGCTCTAGAAGGCACTTGAATCACTCTCAAACCCTAGTTGCTCCCTAGCCGAGGGCTCCAAAATCTATTAAAGCTCTTGTAGGTCTTCTTCTTGATGCCCTAGATCCCAATCAGCAAGAGAGTCTTCAATAGATGTGTTCAATTCACCAACATGAGGAGTTTTATTCTCCACTAAGCAATAAGGGTGGGTTTCGTCCTCTTTGGATGCCACACAAGAGGGTTTTTGTCCTCAAGTGGAAAGGTATTGAGCAATCAGCCCTTAAAACCAAGTATAAGTGTATATGCGCGAAAGATGATGTCCAAATGAGGCAAAGCGACCTCCTTTTATATCGCTTGTTTGGCACCAAGACCACTTGGGTGAGAACCGACCTCTTTAAGCTCCACTTTATCTTCTACTCTTTTTGTTGGGGTTTTATAACCCCAACAAGTGTAATGGCCTCCCATATCTCCCACAAAAGTGGCATATATTCTTCATAGCCTCGTGTGGCAATACTTTTGCCCCATGCACGGCCTTGCTCTCCCGCCTTCAAAAATGGCTTCGCTGTTTGGAAGGAAAGTAGGCCTAGTGGTTGATCCGTGAGCTAATCCAAAGAGTCGTTGTGAAGTATTTTCTCCGGATGAACTATCGTCTCAATTATGAACCCTAGGTCGAAGAAATCTCTCGAAGGGTTAGGGCTAGGAGGTCCATGGTGTCCGCCAATCTTACTTGCCCTTCAATTAGCGTCAATCTTGGCTTCTTAAGCATCTTGATGATCCATATTGTCCTCCTCTCTTGGATGGTGTGATTTCTTCTCTCCTTTGATAGCAAATGAAACCCTTGTCGCCTTCTAGCATCAAATCCTCAGACTGGGAAGACCAGTGATCTGATACCAATGTAATTTCCCTTCCTAGGGGTGAAACCGTAAATCAAGGAAACCACAAAAACCCCAAGCACAATAGCTGAAAATACTTCTAAATAATTATTTCAAGTACAACAACAATTATCCATCCGATTTGCATTAAAGAAATGGAGAAAAAAAGAGACAATACCCAGCTGTAATTAAATTTATGACAGCAGCAGGGCAGCCACAAACAAGGGCTGAAAACGATAAACTCGTCCAAAAATAACCAAATTATAGATTTTTGCCTTATAAAATATGATAAATCATAATATCAAAGAATAAATGAGTTAAGTGCCCTAGAAAGCACCAAATCACCCTCAAACCCTAGTTGCTCCCTAGTTGAGGGGCTCCAAAAATCTGTCAAAGCTCTTGTGGGCCTTCTTCTTGATGCCCTAGATCCAAATCAGCAAGAGAGTCTTCAGTAGCGATCTTCAATTCACCAACATGAAGAGTTTTCGTTCTCCACTAAGCCACAAGGAAGAGTTTCGTCCTCCTTGGATGCCACACAAGATGGTTTTCGTCCTCAAGTGGAAAGGTATTGAGCAATCAGCCCAAAAAACCAAGTATAAGTGTATATGCACCAAAGATGATGTCCAAATGAGGCCAAGCGACCTCCTTTTATATCCTTTTCTTGGCACCAAGACCCCTTCGGTGAGAATCGGCCTCTTTAAGCTTCACTTTATCTTCTAATCTCTTGTTGGGGTTATATAACCCCAACCGACCTGCCTTAAGGAGTGAAACACCAAATAAAAACATTAAAAATAATAAAAGAAAACTGAAATGAAGTTCAAATACTTCACTTGTTCACTTATTCTTCTTGACCATGGGAAGAGAGTAGCAAGAACTCCCCATTCGAAAAAGGGGACATTACGATATAAATGAAGAACAATGATTTTATTTTGCTCATTAAAAGCTTTCTATTCATACTCTTGGTGCAAAATTCATGTGCCGCAAAACGCTTGGCGCTTAACTTAACCAACTCTTAAAGTTGAAGCTAAGGTGAATATCGCACCCTATACGGGAAAAGTCAATAGAGAAAAACTTAAGCGCTGTGTCACAATTGGAGGTATATTTTAGTTTGCATAAATATAAATGAAGAACGATGAATTTATTTTTCTCATTGAAAGATTTTTATCCATGCACTTGGTGCAAAATTCATGCACATATTTTATCCTTAAAGAAGCTATCACCAAAAATTAAGTGGGCTGAATTTAAGAAGATAATCAAATCTCAATTATTTCTTATTGGTTAAGAGGTAGAGTCTTCCATTAAATTGTGGTTTTACCGACAAAGGCGATGACAAAGCATACACGAATATACCACAAAATCCAAAAGGAAAGAACTTTGGATGGGGTTGGATACTCAAGACCAAGACGTTGTTGCTAAGTATATTAGACAAATGTTTAGCAACATATAGTGACAAGTTCTCATGACCAAGTTGAGGACCATTTTGAGGCATGTTGCTGAACCCATTAAATTGACATGGACAGGAGTAAGGAACTTGGCAAATCAGCAATGTGTAGTACCAAAGGACGAGGAGAGCAATGGTAAAGGTGAGAAAAATCCCATTACCATTTGCATTGTCCAAAAATGCTAAGAAACATTGTAACAATTGTGATGTAGGAAAACATTCCAATGCACGGTGAAGGAAACTATGTCCAAATTTTCTTCCTAACTGAAAGAAAGGTCAGTCCAAGGAGGATATGACACGCATGGTGAGGCAGATAAATTGGGAGCACTTCAAATGTTGTTGAAATAATAGTTTGCACTTTATTGAAGGTGGCATGTATGAGTAGCACTACTCAAAATAAGGATGATGACCAAGCTCTATTGTGTAAAAATGCAAATCAAAAGGATTAAGGTAGATGCACTTTTCGATTCTTAATCTCAAGAAGATCTTATTTTCAAAGTTTTGGTAAAGAGAAAGAAATAAATTATATTAGTGTCCACAGATGCCCAAAAGTACGTCAATAAGACTCGAGGATATAACAACTAACAATAGAAAGATCTAGGAAGAGACAATCCTAGAAGCAAAATTAAAAAAGTACATAAGACAAATAAAGCAATGTTCCACTAACACACGTGGTAATGAAATCAATACAAATAGCAATCAAGGGAAAACAAGAGCCCCTAAAGCATGTGTTGATGAAGGCTAGAAGAAAATCACATCGACTATCTATATTTGTGCTCGAAGTGGAGTAATCATTAGGGCCATCATCGGCTGTTGTGAAAGACCTAATAGTGTTGGTTGGGAGTATCCAAAGTTGGAAGGGCCGGGTTGGGATATCCTAGGAAGAAGCAAAGAGCTTCATCTAACATCTCTCCTACCATCAAAGGCTAGTGTACCTCCCATAGTAGAAAGGAAGTTCATAATATGAGGTTTTCCCTATGGTTTGGAGGGCAGCCAGTAAATAGTAGATCTATGTCACTAGGTAGGGGAAAAGCCACGCCGATGGGTGGGAGAAAAGCCATGAGGCTAAGGGGGAGCAAGCTAAGGTGTCTACGTACTCCAAGTAGCGATGGTGCAATAAGAGAAGCATCATCTAAATGAACTATCAACTCTTTTTGTGAAGTACAAGTGTCAGAGGGCGCTAGTGTTGCTGTCACTTGGGTGGGCTAAAAAGAGAGGTGATCAGCAAGGGGGCTCTAGAGCCACTACACCCCTCCTACAAAGATCTATGTTGAAGAAAGACAACCCTATTGGTCTAGATATCCGAATAAAGTAGACAGAGTGTTACTTGAGTCCCTATAGAGGCAATGGTATCTTTCCCAGATCTCATAGTAAATGGAGCATCTAAAAATGAAGTGTTCCTCGTCTCCAGCTCTTGGAGAGCACAAAGAAAGCATATCTAGTCTTGTTGATGAATGTGCTGATCAATTTCAACCCGTAATCGGTGAACGCACACTCTCATCTAACCAAAGGGAAATTGCAAGCCGTGGGACCAAAGTGGTTTTGGAGATAGTGAGGGAGATGAATAATACCATCCACCACTTGTAAGAAACACTCGGTGTAAAAGCTAGCTTGGGACCGAGCGGCTCAAGGAGGAGATCCGGGAGGCCTAGATATACCGTCTAAAGATGTCCTCTCTAGTAACTCCAGTGATGATGTCCTTTGTAGAGAAGCTTGGATGAGAGGCATATGATCAACTTCATCCATATACTTTCGGGTGGGTGAAACAAGTAGAAATTCATGTTACCTAACTTTGCACAATAAAGTTTAGGATAAAAAGCATTTCCTTGATGAATATGTTATAGACATTGTTCCCCTTGATGCTTGTGATGTATATTTTAGCAGCCCATAATTGTAACAAAGGGGTGCACTCTTAATGAGAAGATCCAACAAGTACAGGCTGATCAAAGGAGGAGAAATCTACAACATCAATGTTTACCAAGATAAGTCCAAACTCTCTCATTTCAGCCAACCAAGAAAAGATGATCACTGGTAGTGGTGGGTTTGCATAGTTTACATTGAAAAATAAGTAGGATGCTAGATTACAAATCTAGAGGATAGTAGATTAAAAATTCAATCATTTCCAAATATATTGCAATCACCAAGAACAACAACAAATTTGTGAGTTGTTCGATCCTTTAAGGAGGTTATGTCCCACCCAAAAGAGAGGTTGAGCATGAGATTCCTTTGCTATGGGACACCCCACTTCCAAATAGTGGCCTATATAGGCAGTCCTTGTTGAATTCATATGAATTCAAGAAGCATCTCCAAAGCCCTGCTTGAGCAAGGAGTAATTAGGCCTAGATCCTCTCCATGTGATTCATTGATTATCACTGTGCCAAAGAAATATGGGACATGGAGGATTCATATTGATTAGAAGGAATTGAACAAGATCACAATCAAGAATCATTACCCATTTCCATGCATAGATGACATGTTAGATCAATTCAACAAGAAGGGTACTTTACCGAGTTGAATTTGAAGTCAAGCTACCCGCAAATTCTTTCGATAGAGGAGAACGTTTGGAAACCAAACAACGCAATATGAATTGTTATTATTGCCTTTTGGTTTGCATAATGCATAGTTACATTCATGAGGTTGATGAATGATGTTCTTAGACCATTCATAGATTCTTGTTCTATAACGCATTTAGATGAAACTCTAGTTTTCAGCAAAGCTAACAAATAAAACCTAATGCATTTGATGCGAGTAGTGAAGGAGAATCAGGTGTTGCTAAAAGAGAATAAGTGTGAAGTTCAAGAGATCCCTCTAAGTATATATAGGTCATGCACGATTGGAGGAGAGTTTGGATGGATCCAGCAAAAATTGAAGACATTCTAAACTGGCCCAAGTCTTCTAACGTGACTGAAACGAGGAGTTTTATAGGTGTTGTCCAATGCTTGACGAAATTCATACAATTATTCTCCTCAAGTGCATCTCCTTTGCATGTCATTGCAAGAGGTAGTCAATTTCATGGAATAGAAATCAATAAGTTGCCTTTGATCAATTGAAGCATAAAATCAACAACACACCCATATTAGCATTGTGTAACTTGCAGCAGCCCTTTGATGAGGAGATTGATGTAAACTATGCCATTAGAGCATTTTTGATGCGAGGGAGGTTCGCATGTAACCACTCGTAACATTTTCATGATTCATTCGTATACGATCCCACATATGACAAAGAGTTGTATGCTCTTGTTCAAGCAATCGAGAAGTGAAATCATTACTTGTTGGGTAAGAAAACAAGTATTCGTATTGACCAAGAGCCCCTCTAATACTTGCATGCAGAAGTCAAATTACAAGAAGCGCATCATTAAAAATGAAGGGTTTTCAGCAATTTCATTTGGTTATGAAGTACAAGAAAGGTGTTACTAACAATTTGGTGATATGTTGCTAATACCACCTTTGATGACAGCTTTGGGTGTTATATTTTAGCTCAATATTTTCACAATGAGGTCTACAAGAAGCAACATGCAGAAGATGAAAATTCGAAAAAAATATGTCAGCAGTTGCAAGGAGAAAACATGATTGATTTTGATCGCAAACAATACTACCACCTAAACAGATTGCTCTTCAAGCTTGAGAAGTTGTGTTCCTGAACACAAAAGAATGAAGCTGATGAGAGAAGCACTCTCCTCCAAAGTTGTTGGTCACTTTGGGGTAGCCAAGACATTATCAAATAAACAAAAGTATGTCTGTTGGCCTAAGAAGCAAGATAACATTACAAAGTTCATGAGGGGATATGTGTTGCATAACAATAGAAAACCAAACAATAGAAAGTTGGGGTTGTAAATGCCACTACTGGTTCCTTCTAGGCAATGGGAGAGTGTCCATGGATTTTGTGCAGGGAAAGCATATGTCAAAGAAAGGGCATTGTGACTTGTTTGTTGTAATTGGCCAGTTTTAGCAAGATGTGCATACTTTTTCCATGTAAGGAGAATGAAGTGGCTAAGTTGTTTTTCACCTAAATTTGGGTGCATTTTAATTTTCCTAGCTCCATTGTTTCTGATAGAGATGTAAGGCTTTTGGACTACTTTGAGGGAGAAGATGGACAACAAGTTGAACAGATCTACAACATTTCATCCGCAAATCAATAGTCAGACTGAAGTGGTAAATAGAACATTGGTTCAGCTCTTGAGATAGGAATCATCCTGAGACATGGAATGATAACTTGGCATATTTTCAGCATTCCTACAGCAGGTTGTGCATAAATCACCCACTAAGACTCCTTTTGAAACATGCTTTGGGCATTCGCCACCTAATCCTTTTGATGTTGTCTGGCACAGCCAAGGGGGCAAGAAGAAGGCAAAAATTCAAAAGTGCTAAGAGCTTCATGGTTCATTTGGAAAAGTGAGGCCAATTCACTTACAAGTAAAAGACAAGCACTTGAAGTCACAATAAAGTTACAAGGCTAGGCATGATCAGCATTCTTGGTTGGGGACAGAGTATGGCTTTCTCGTGGAGCCTCTATGGCTTTCCTTGAGTAAAGAGGCTCCAAGAGAAAGCAAGGACACATAAACCCTTAACATATGGTCCTTTTCAGTTACTCGAGAAAGTGAGTAGAATGCTTTCAAATTAGACTTGCCTCATGTAATGGGAATGTATACAATAATCAATGTTGAAGACTTACATTTGTTTGAGACTTCAATGCTATAAGAAGAGAAAACATGTCTCATGTTGCCTAAACTAGAGGGCATAGCACCATTTGCACAAAAAAATTGCAACAAGACATGGTGCTACAACAGAAAGTGAAGAAAACAAAGAGAGGAGAGGAGTAATATTGGTAGGTTGGACAGAAAGGTCAACTGCCAAGTGGTACTCCAAGGAGAAAATTGGGGAGATGTTTCCTCGTCAAATTGTAAGCTTTTGGATACCAAAAACCTCCCAATTGGAGAAGTGCGATCCAAATTGAATCAATTGTGATGTAACTTCACTATCTTGTATGGTGTATATTTGATGTGCAGACACTAAGACACCTTTAAAGCATCAAATTTCATGTAAAATACAAGTATTCAGAACAATGTACAAAGTCTGAAAACTATCCTGTGAAGATCAAGAAAGATTGGAAAAGCTCTCCAAAGAATCAGATTTGACACAGCACATACAAAGACAAAAGAAGAAACATAAGATGAGAATCAATGAGCGTGTAGATGTTCATCCTAGCCCCAATCCGTCCTTTTGAGATACTTGAGAATGTGAGTAGAATGCTTTCAAACCAGACTTACCTCACTTCATGGGAATGTATACAGTAGTCAATATACACAAACTTGGCACCTTGTGCACAAGAGAATTTGCAAGAAGGCATGGTGCTACAGAAGAAATTGAGGAAGACGAGAAATATTGTAGGTTGGACAGAAGGGTCAACTGCCAAGCAAAGTCAGATGATACTCCAAGGAGAAAATAAAGGAGTTATTTCCGAGTCAAGTTGTAAGCTTTTGGAGACAAAAACCTCCTGATTGGGGAGGTGTAATCCAAATTGGATCAGTTGTAATGTAAATTCAATATCTTGTATGGTGCATATTTGATGTAAAGACACTACGAGACCCTTAAAACATCAAATTCCATGTAAGGTACAATACAACTACAAGTAGTCATAACAATGTACAAAGCCCTGAAAACTACCTATGGATGATCAAGAGGGCTTGCCAAAGCTCTCTGAAGAACTAGATTTGATAGAGCATTTACAAAGACAGAAGAAACAAAAGATGAGGAAATACATGTTCGTCCTGGGATGAATTTGTCCTGAATGGGACAAAAGATGAAGCCACCTAAGTTGGAATGTTGATCAATTGGGATGTTATACATTGGGTTACTGTTGATCAATTGGGATGTTATACATTGGGTTACTTAGTCCCCAAGTTCTATGTCCAAGTTTTAGCATCCTTTGGTTAAAAGAGAGCCTTGAAAGGAATTTGAGCAGTCATCTGAAAGTGTATTCAATTGCAGGGCAGAGAAAAAGGAGAATACATCAGAGAACAAAGAAATCGGTGATGTAGAAAAAGGAAGATGTGTGTTTGGTTGTATTCTATGGCCCTGTCAGCTTGTAACCTTGTACTTCTTGTTGATAGTGGAATGGAGGTGCAGCCCCACTGGCTGGAGTTTTCCCACACTAGATTTGTCCAAGGCAAGTAAGTGTGTTTACTCATTAAATTCGCAATTTTTCATGTAATTGATGCAAAATGGCCACTCATATGAACAAATGTTCATAAGCATGGTACTATTCCTGCACATAATTCTGCATAACAGTCATCAAACTTTTATAAGATTCATGTTAATAAATTAAACATTTGTCTAACCGAGCCAATTATGGATCATCGTCTCTAAACTTGCAACATGTCATCCCTAAAAACCTTATTTGTTGCACATAAATACTCAGTAAATAGCTGCATTAACAGCACCCTGGGAACTCAATCTTCTATCTTGTTTACAGAGGCAGGAACTTAAGGGTAGAATGGGGGATAGGGATGAAAACCATATTTTTGATGTCAGCAGACTTGTTAGTGAAAAATTACTTTCAGTTGGCCAAAATCCTTGGTTTTGCTGTTTGTTGTTGACTACACAACATATGGTTGAATAACGACCTTCTCATAGATACAGAACCTGCAAATGTTTTCAGCGGGTAAGTTAACTATAGACCTTGTTTGACTAGTGTGTTTGGCTTTGATGAACAATTTTATACCATTTGATTATCATGCCAGAATTGACTAAGGAATAAATGCAATATGATCGTTAGCATTGTTTGGAATTGGCATACTAAGTCGACTGCATAAGTTGTAATTGACTATTAAAATCTTTGTTATTGATAATATGGAACTTTCTAATTGGTTATTGATAATATGGTACTTTCTAATTGGTTGTAATCCCAATTGAGACATCTATAGGTCATTGAATGGGATGCTAGTTGGTTGACTCCAAGACGCTTATATATTGTCCCATGAGGATGTTAATTAGTTGATCCCAATAAAGGGGCATGAGTCATTCTATGGAGAATAATGAATGATTTGATTCCCAGTCTAGAAACCTTAGTCACCTCGAGGGGATATCAATAGGTGTATAGAGATCTCTAAAACAATGTTTGTAGTCATCCATGTTTGGATGATCACTTATGGATCTACTAGAATATAAGGCTTATAATTTGGCATTAAGACAATATTAATTAATTAATAACTAATAATCGGTTGTAACTATTTCAAACATTCTATAACCATCTCTAACATAATAAAATGACGGACACACAATAAATAATGTGTGCATTCCAATTTTTCTCCATTCTTTCTTTCTTCACGAATTCTAACATTGGTATTTGGCGCTCAAAGGGATCTGCAAACCGAGGAGAAAGAAAAGGAGGAACATTCAAAGTATTTTCAAAGCATCTAGGGCACAAATAAAGTCATGCAAGCACAAACTCACAGTCACTTACAAAGATACAGTCACTAATTTCAAAGGGCATTTACAATCGCGTAAGGGTTTCTTGAAGTCAAAAACGTCAAGCGTATAATGTGAATCGTGAATAGACAATGCCAGTTTGAGGGCACAAAAAGGAGGGCAAAATACAGACGATGCCATTGTTGAACTTGAAAGCAAACCAAAGAGTCGTGCAAGGTGTAAGGCACAACAACATAGTTGCAAATCTACATAGTCGTGAATTTCAGGCACATTTTCATTCACAATATTTCAAAGGGCGCATGAGTCACTATGAATCTATTTTACAGACCGCCAGACAATGAACTCGTCATATCTCAGTCGCGAATAGAAAAGTCATAGAACAACGGTGGAGGAACAACGTGAACACAAATTTGAGGGAAAAAAGCTTCATATTTTTGGTGTTCATGTCACGATTTGCAGGATTTTTGCATTCGCTAGGGCAACTAATAGAGACTAAAAAGGCAAACTAGTATTTTTCTAATATTTTCGTTTAAATCAACGGAAGTGTCGTGTTCTTGTTTCTTTGATTTGGGAAACAAAAGTATACATTTAACTGCTGCATTTTTCGTGCCACCGCAGTTCAGGATATTTATCTGCATTTTTACCTACATTCAAAATTTAAATTTTAAAAAATGGGTTATTAACTTATTTTCTGAGAGGAATTTGTTTAATTTAATGGAAATTCCATTAGAAAAATACTTGGCCTTATATTGATTTTGACTAGGAAAATTCATCAAAAAAGTAGTACACCTACTACCTGACACGATTTTACCCATTGCATTACAACATACCTACGAGATGACCAGGAGTAAGTCACTTATGGGATTTATAGCAAGGGAAAGCTCAAAGACAAACCAAATGGGTGAAAAATTCACTGATGGAGAATACATATTCTAAATAAGCACACTTTGAAGATAGGAAGGGATCTAGTGTAGATGAAGCTCAATATGGATTGCTTCCTAGTTAGTTCGGGAGTCTGTGAATCTTGGGAATTATACCCTTACGAGGTCATGAGACAACTTGATGGAGCACTATGGATGTTACTCAATATGGATGGTTGTCCAATAATTTGGGAGATTCATGATTTGGGAATTTGGGAAGTGAATCTAGGAACTCGGGAATTCAACTTAGGAACTACACCTTTATGAAGGTTACAAGGTAGCTTGATGGAGCTCTACCTAGTCAAAGAACTATTTTCAAAGGGAAAAGCTTCTAAAGAATGTGTGGTCTTGTTTAGTTCTATTACTTTAATCTTCTATTAGTATGTTTGTGTTTTTAATTCTATAGTGTAAGCCTTAGGGGGGTATTAGAATATAAGGCTTATAAATTAGCATTAAGACAAGTATTAGTTAAGTATTAACACTTCAATTGTTTGCAACCATCTCTTACATAACAAAATGGAACACACGCAATGAATACTTTGTATGTTTTTGGATTCTTCTTCATTCTCTTCATTCTTTCTCTCTTCACAAATTCTAACATGATCATGTTATAGCATAGTTCCCCGAGATGGCGGACGGCGGGCAGGATTCGGGGAAAGGGTTTTAGAGACGGCAAAAAAATTCTAAATTTTGGGGACGGCGGGGGACGGCTAGTTAAAAAATATATAAATATTTAAAATATAAAGATATAGTGACTAAATTATATAAATAAGCTGAAATAAAACCATTTGAGATTTAAATAAGGTGAAACTTGAACTCATAAACATCAAATACATTCCTAGAACTGTTACAGACAGGATACTGTGATTTGAAAACACTCAGCTTTTCCAAACATGTTATAAACTTCTATTATGTTCTCCTTCAATTCTCTGATAGCAATCTTCCCAAACTATGACCAAGTGTTATGGTTCATTGTTGACAGTTGTGATCTATTGTCCCTCAATTGCTCTTGTCAACCTTCTACTGACAAAACAGAGAATGACAGAAAACAGGGTCTCATTCAGATTCTACAGTCAGACTAAAGATTGTCAAACAATAATAGTAGGGTTTCAGGATATATTAGCTTGATCATTACTTGCACATGCCCGTGACTTGCTTCTTCACAAGATCTTGATAGAGTCCCAATTGAAATGTTGCTCTGTTCACTTGACTGTGGTGAACTGTGAGTTATACTCCATATCAGACTCTCCAAGCATGATTCTACATGCCTTAATCATATTCCTCCACTCTATCTTGGTGAGAACTAAGGAGATGACAACTGGATTTAATGTTCACACCTCACTGTTATTTGAGCATGGATTATAACCCCATATCAGAGTTCACTATTTTAAGACAGGGATACAGGGTTTGTCACACTGAGAAGACTGAGAACATCTCTTTCAAGCTTATGACTGGGGTTTCTATCAGGTCTCCACCAAGTCCATGTGTTGCCCTTATTTAACAAGTCTCTTAGCAAGTTAATAATGCCTTACCAGTCAAGAAACACAAGTAGCCACCATACAGTTCTGGAAATGCAAGAAAATGACAGTGTTTTTCAGAACAGTGGACACAGACTGAGCAAGTTAGAGATCAGAACAGTGGACGTTAAGGAGATAACATAAAATTGCACTTTTAGGGTTAGGGTTAGGTTAGTAATGTTGTTTTTATATTATAAGTGATTTACAATTAAAAAAATAGTTTAAAGTGTTGTTTTTATGTTTTTTTGTTGAAAAAAGCGGCAGACCACGTGGGGACGTCTAGACGTCCCCCATTTCCTGTCCCCCACGTTTCCCGCCCCCCACGTTTCCCCGTCCCCAGGACGTTTCCCAGCATTTTCAGACGTCCCCAGGACGTTTCCCAGCAAAAAAAAAAGTGGGAAACGTGGGGGAAACGTTTCCCCACGTCCCCACGTCCTTGGGGACGTCCGGGATGTCTCGAACATGTCAAAATTAGGGGAATAGTCCCGCGTAACTATGTGTTATAGAGATATCTTGATGGATTGTTCCCCAAAGACGTTTGTCACCATCTATAAAGAAAACTGTTTGATTGAGGAAGCATTCATAATTGCACAATTGCTATTTCTGAATTATCATTAATATCTTCTTCTTTTTGCCAAACAAAGGGGACAAGTTGGTTTTTCTTCCAAAATATTGATGTCTTATCGAGCTAAATGTCAAGATGCCTATCTTTGGACATGATTTGGCGATAATCTCTATTTGTTCTACAACTATTAGTTTAGGTTTACTAACAAAGTGTGTTGTTTGTGTGTAGGTACTATCACGGTCAAATGTCATTGTCGTGTATTTTTCCTTGTGTGTGACAAAGTGTGGATATTAGCCCGATATTTATTTCATGCAATTCATTGTTTTCCTAAATTTGTGTAGCAAGTCACACGGTACATTAAGTTTGAATTGACTCATCCAAGTAATGTGTCATTTGCTCATCTAATACTTTATATAACTTTTAACATTTTTGTTGTACTCTCAAATGTAATTCAGCCTTTTCTAAGAAGCCGTATTTTATAGCATCAAGTATAATTCGTATTTCTAGTCTTGGTCAAGATTTGACCCATTTAGAAAACTTTCAAAAAAATTACGGTAAAATAAAAGAAAACATAAATTTTGGGTTCTATACAGCGCCTCTTTCTGTTACTGTTTGCAAATTAGAGTGAAAGAAATTTATAGATGAATGTCATGAAAATGCCAAAAAAAACAATCTTAGAATAGAAGATTATTTTTATATTTAGCCACTTCCTACAAAATTGTCTATAGAATTTATCTAGAAAGCAATTATCATGTTGAAACACTCAACATCCTTACAGTTTTCTGTTAAAAACACACTTATAATGAGAGGGGGTAAATTAGTATAAGATAAACTTGTAATAATACAAAACTTTAACAATCAAAACAACAACAATCTCATAAGATCTAAAAATTGTGCAACACAAGAGGAACACAATATTTATGTGGAAACCCTTTCGGGAAAAAACCATAGCAAAATATTTGCTTATATATATGTTGGCTAGATTTTATGCACAGCATAAAACCTAGGCAGTCATGAGATAAATCTCCTTCATTTAACAATGAAGCTCCCATGTAAGATGTCTATCTATTTGCAATGGTGAATCCTAATAAGTACTTTTTGGGGGTTTTACTTTAATTTCCTCAACTCGTGAACCACAACTGGGTAATTTTGCAGCAAGTAAGCAGCTATGTTGGGAATATTTGCAAAAGGGGGGAAAAAGAAGTAGGGAAAGAAGGAAGATGTGTTGAATCAACAAATAGTTATCAAAGTTTGTCTCATCCACACAAAGTAAATAAACAGAGAAATCAAAAAATTCAACAATAAGGGAAATAAATAACTTCTAGCCTAGATCTAAGATAACACAAAGTTTATCTAAAACCTTAGAATAGAAGTACTCAACAAAGCATTGTGGACGCAAAGTTCTCCAGAAATCCACCTTTTATTCAATCCCATCTTTTATAGAAATCGCATCAAGGGTTCCAGCACAAAGTCTAAAATCTTAAAAATGCTCCAATTACAAAAGCCTTTGCTAAACAAGTTCTGATTATTGATGACTAGTCCGTAGGCCTCTTCCTCTATTTGTAGTGCATAGAGGGAAAATACAAATAGGAAACTTTTAATGATTTCCGCATGAGTAAGGTATGAAAAAGGAAACAGGTTGGGAATCTTTCTCCTAGAATTTCTCCTTACATGACACGCATGATTTTCAAATGAAGACTAAATCAACGCTTTGCATGTCTGCCACCTATTCTTAAGTAAAGGACTTTTCAAACAACTTGAAGAAATGGCTTTTAACCCAATTACTTCATCTTTACAATTTTTGTCTGAGAAAATAAGAAAAATGAGAAGAAAGAAGTTATTCCAACTGCAACACTTCATACTTGCCCTTTGTGTTGATCTTTGAATGTATTTGTCAAGCATGTAGTTCATTGTTTTCTCATCTGCCTAAATAATAGCTCCGCTTTCAGTCTTGAACCTTAGTAGTTCTTTGGATAGGATAGTAATGCTTCTCTTTACCCTCTCTAAACTAGGTCCAAATCCCTTGACATTTGCATGAAGCCTTACTAATTTTTCAATTGAATCAAAAGTGAAAGGTATGACGGCTTCATCAATCTTCTTTTGGAGAAATGGAAGAAATTCTTCAAGGGAAGCTGGTGGTTTGTCGGGAATGAACCTTGTATAATAATGGACACCATCAATTACTTCCTTTGTAGTGAAAGAGATTACACTCCTCGGCACTTCTTCCATTTTGTCTTCCAACAACTACATTTCACTCAACATATGTTTGAGAACTTTCATGCGGAAAGACATTGTCATTTCCAGTTGCTTACCCTTTTGTATTGATCCATCTGGTACAATTTGTTCTTCAATCAATACACTCTCAGGCAATGAATTAATTTTAGCCAAAGTCTCCAAGTGGCTTTCAAAGCAACCGCATTTTCATCTTGTATACCTGTCATCAATACTTTTAATTGAGTAAATGCTCTTTGCACATGTTCCAAGCTATCTGGTACTTCTTTGAATTGCTCTGTCACTTGGTGGATGATTTGCTTTACCCATTCATCAATAGCCTTGACTTTATCACCTGCTTCTTCAACTTCTTTGATCAAATGACAACTTACCTACTCTTGTACTAGTACTGGTTGAGAAGAAGGTTTAGCAACCTTGGTGATAATTTCACACAACTGGGAGATCTGCTCATGGAGTTTGGCTTTCTCTGCTTTCCCCTTTTTAGCTTGAGGAACAAAGTATCCATCAATGTCTGGGTATCCTGCTTCAATCCCTCAGTGGTGACTTCCCCCAATTGCACTCTAGTCACTGATATATCTATTGCCGTTAGTTCTCCCTTTTGCTTTCCCTCAGCTGGAGTTGATATTTCTGCAAACTTTTTCCCTGATGACTCAATGACAAGCATTGAAGTTACTTTGGCAACTTTTGGCTTTTTAACTCTTCCTCCAAGACTTTTGAGCAACTGTAAATCTTCTTCTTCCAGGTTTATCACTTCCCTAGCCTCTAGAACTATTTGCAAAGCTAACCAAGATGAGAAGTTATTATTTGGGGAATAAGAAACATCAATATGTATCACCATTTCTTGCTCGGGCCCTGTCATATCAAAATTTAACACTGTATCATGGCTCTCTCCTTTTGTGCCATCTAGGGAAAGTGCTCTTTCAAATTCTGCCATCTGTGCCCTCAATTCTTCTATAGGAGGAGGTGGAGAATTGGGTGGCGGAAGAAGAGGAGTGTATGTGAATGATGTTGGCTTCAATGGTGGAATAACTATGACTTCCCGTGGTGCCGGAACTGCTGAAGTGCTATGAGTTGATGTAGGAGAAGCTTTGTCGAAGCGAGCACTTGTGTAACATATGAGGACTTTCCTTTATCCAATGCTTGAGACCTTTTGAGCACTTTTAACTTCTCTAGTCTTCTGTTGCTTTCACCATCATGTTTCCTTTTGCTGAAATTCCCCATTATTTGATGCATTAATGCTTCATCCAAACAGTATCCTCTTTCTAACAACCAATTTGAGGTATTAACAAGGACTACTGAAGACCTTTCCTCAATTGTTTTGCTACCACCTATACCGGTTTGAAGAGCAGCTTTATCCCCTCCCATTTGATGGTATGCATCAAGTATCACATGCCCATCGTCAGGAAGGTCTGCAAGTATCTTTGCCAAATCAAAATCAAAAATTTGCCGAGCTATCAATCTGCTAGAATCTCTTTTCGACTTCAAATTCATTCCTGCATTTCATCCAGAAATCTTCCAATGAAGGGATGTGCATGTATTTTAGGGAGACTATTTTCTTTGCTATTCCATTAGGATCAAAATTCATCCTGGCTTGGAAAGATTCCTGCTCATAATAAAGAAACATTTCAGCTTGGATATTTTTGGCTTTGTAAATACTCGCAACTATAGTGGCCAATTTGTGATAGGGACGTGTTGGTCATCAAATAGGACTTTTTAGAAGAGCAACAGTCAGGGGACAAGAAGTCCCTCCTCTTTAATGGGAGAGGTTCCCTTATTCAGAAACGAACTTATTTACAAATGTACAGAACATTGTTTTATGGTCAAACTTGGATATTACGAAAGTGTTTTCCACAAGGATCATCAATTACACAAGGACTGAGGAAAGGGAATAAGAAGATGAGCAGAATAGCAACATTCAGAATTATAGATAGCAGAATAATTCTTCATGTATGCGAAGCTTCAAAGAATTTAAGACAAGATCATTTGCATTGGCTGAATGAGATTAAATTTAAAGACACAAAGTTCCATAAATAACCTTCTTCAGATTCATTCATCAAGGACACAAAGTTCCTTCTTGGTTATACAAGATCACTGTATTTGCAAAACTGAACAGTATGCAATCAGAGAGACTAACGAATCAGGAACAAAATGATCTTCACAATATTAAAGGAAAACACAGAGATAACAAGAATTAGATAGACAAAGAATGGAAAGCCCTTTTGTATTGATTTCTTTAAGATCTATTTACACTTTCAGCAAATATCCAAGTTCTTCCTCTCGCAAAATGGCGTGGAAAGGCCATTATATAGCTTACAAGTCGGTTACTCTTCGTAACCGTTTCTTTTAACTAAAGAATAGTTAAGGAACGCCAATCGCAATACCTTAACTAATTACAAAGAATACGAAAAGAATGGGAAGAAGAGAAAAGAAAGGAGAAGGAGACAGTGGCCGCCTCTTTGGGAGGGACCCACTGTCTTCAGAATTCGCTGCCTGAACTTCTTCAAAGCCTCGGCTATGTCTCTGCCACGTGGAACCGACGTGTTGGCTGCAGACTGAGTCCAAAATCCTAGACACTTCTCCATCTCTTTATCAAACTCGACGTGAGTATGATAATCTTTATTTGCTTCTTTAATGGCAGATTATCAAGAGAACAAATGTCCTTCATCTTTTCTTTGGAGATGGTGCTTTCCTTGAACAGATCATTTTTGACAAAAGCTCTGAACTGAGCTTTGATTTCTTGCAGGGACAGGAAAGCACCAGAGTTTTCATCCTGAAGATGACAATGTATATCCTTGAAGGCAGCCACTGTCAGTGCTTTGAAAGCTTCTCCCTTCTGCCAACTGTTCTTCATCTCTACCACAGCTTCTTCTAATACTCTGATCTTCCACTCCACGCTGTAGACCCAAGATTTCGATAGATTGTCCTTAGATCATCGAAAATCTTATTTGCCAAGAAGATGTTCTCATCTGTCTCGTCCCATAAGGCGAAGGTCTACTATACAACTGCTCAGATTTTGAGTTCTTTATCCATGGTATTGATAGTGGAGGAGAGCTTCAGTTGCACATTACTCACCTTTTCGTGGAGTTTGAAAGCTTCATCGATGAAGTTTAATCCAGCAACAAGCATGTCATCCACCATGGCTTCAATAGCTCGCCATAGACGAGAATACTTGTGCATATCTTTGATACTTTGCACTTCATCTTGGCTTAGAATTACAGGAGGTGGAAGAGTAGTCAATGGGGTAGGGTCCAAGACTTTATCCTTAGATAAAAGAGACTTGATGAAACCTGTGAGAATCTGGGCTTGTTCTTCCAACTGTTCAATAGTTTGCTGCCCTTTCTCTACCCTTCCAATGACTCTTGATTTGTTTTCACGAAGGTTGTGAATTTCACCTTCAGGAGTAGATTCTCCCATAGGGATTCTTGAAAGCTCCAAGTCAGATGCCAGCAAGTCTGATTCTGATTTGTCTACTGTAGGCTTAGCAATCTCCAAGAATTGCTGACCTTGGGCATCAGACACTATTCTGGAAGTGGTTCTGGCTTTCTTGGCACGAGAAGGAGTGGTGCCCAACAAGGCTGCAACAGCATCGAAATTTGGTCCCAAGCTTTGAGAGGAGGATTTTCTCTTCCTTTTGTCAACCAAAGGTTGCACCCAAGCAAAAGAGGAAGAAGAATCTGCAGGAGAAGCAAGGGGACCAAGAGACAGGGAGCTCATGACACTCAGGGTCTGCGCAGCTGTTGACTCAAGCTGAGATGTGAGTAGAGCACTGGAGGCAATAGCGGTAGAAGAATCAGTAGCACCTGGAAGTTCAGTGCTCTGGACCTCCTTGTCCTTATCTGCTGGATCTTCAGGAACATTTGCAGGAGTTGGCATCTCACTTTCTTCACTTTCACTGAGAACAATGATGTTCTCTGGCCCTATAGGCAACTCTGCCTGTTTTCTTGGAGGGTCATTCTCTGCAGGCTCCTTCTTTACCTCTTTGAGTTTCTTCTTATATACCTGGGTAGATGAAGAGGGAGTAGATTCGAGGTCCTTGTGTTGATGAGGAAGGAGGGGTTTGCATTAGTGTTTGCACTTGGGGACCGATGCCTCTCTTATTGGTGTCGAGTCACCCTGGAGCTGGATTCTCCCGAGTGCCTCTTGAATTCTCGGATCTTCTTATCGAACTGGACCTTAGTCCCGACTTCAGACCGGAGCAAGAATCTCACCAAATCATCCCTCTCTTTCTGCTCCAATCCGTGTCCTCCAGAGAGGGGTGTGCTTAATCACATTTTCATACTCATACGAGTATAGGTCGAATTGTCATCCTGGGAGACCTTCGGGAACTTGGT
The DNA here is from genome assembly GCA_018340775.1 of Taxus wallichiana var. yunnanensis. Taxonomy (NCBI): domain Eukaryota; kingdom Viridiplantae; phylum Streptophyta; class Pinopsida; order Cupressales; family Taxaceae; genus Taxus; species Taxus wallichiana. Next base: position 453,726,001 of record CM031237.1, on the reverse strand, counting down.
GCACCGAGTTCTTGAATCAATGCGAGGAGAACCCGCCACAATGCCTTCTCTCGGCTTCAAAATCATCTCGCATAATCAGCCCGGAGTCTTACGATTCGCCCTATGATGATAGATTATCTTGATGTTCTGTTTCAATAAACTTCTTCAAGTCAAAGCAGGTTCTTGGCTTGAAGAAATGAACAGTGATAGGGACCAGGGCTCTTTCTATGTTCTGAGCATCCAGAGCTGTTTTGCATGTGTAGTTTCCCAGAGAGATGGGAAAGTGCAAGCCGTAAATCTTCTTGTCTCTCGCAAGTTCTCGGCAACTTGTCTAGTTGCTCGCATATTTCTATCAAGGCCATTTTATCATTGCAGAACATGGGAAGCCGTAGAGGAGTGCTTTCATAGCAAAGAAGCTTTGATATAAGAAAATTTCCGAATTGGATGAAATAGGCTCCATATCTTTGCGATATCAGTTCATGGCTTCATCTCAAAACCTTCTAAAGCAGATCACCTTCGAGCAATCGACCACGTACATGGTGAAAGCATCATTGACCGACCCTTCGAAATTCCGATTCTTTGGTCTCCGGGGTGAATCATGGGCAATAGGCATACACTGGATCATCTTTGTGTGCATCTATATAGGAGAAACCAAACCACCGCCTTGATGTCGCTAGGGTATACATCGTGTATGAAGTCATATAGAACTTCTTTGTTTTTGAACGCGTTGGAGAGCTGCTCCGCCAAATTCATACCGATGATCTCTCGCCTGATTGATGTTTTGTGTTCCTCGCACACCATGCCGATGAGCGGGCACATCCAGAAATGAAACTCATTGGTGGAGTGGAGGGCAAACCCATAACCGAGAGCAGCAGATTATGAAGTCCGACAATTCCTCATTGAAATCTGCTCGGAAGAGGGTTTTGGTTAGGCGAGAAGCACCTTTCTTAGGGTTCTTCAACCAAGACTTCGCCACTCGCGCCTTATATTTGTCTTTGTCTTGATCAAATAGGTCTCGTGCTTGATCCCGGGAGACGACTATAGCATTGTCCAACTCCGGAATCCTCGGAGCAAAGCGCCAATGGTGGCAAAGGTCGGCACTGGGCAATGAGTTCCCCATGTACATTTGTCAATTCGCTCGAAGCGGGGTCGAAGTGAGCTCCGCATGAAAGCACAGTATCAGCACACTGTACTGAGATTGGGAAACCACCGGCAAAAGCCAAACCGCTATCATGAATCGTTTGGCTATTGGTGTAGGGTTCAGATCCGCCATTCTTGCCCAAAATCGCGAAGTCGAGATGACGAGCTTCGCTGTCCCCAATATTGCTAACAACAGACTCAAGCGGAGAAATTTGCTCCTGTCCCTGAAACTTGATCTTCATATTGATAGTCTCGGAGCTGCAACCTAGACTCGGGAAGGAATTTGCAAAGGGAGGGGATATTTGCGCAGGTTTTCAAATTGCAAGGGTTCGAGCAAAGATAGCATGGAAGCAATGCGAAAAATGCAAAGGGGAAATGCTCATTATATAGCCGCTTGGAGAGAGGAATGAATTTAATGCGCATTGAATACACAACCACCAATTTGAATAGCATCATACTCGGAGCGAGCGGGAAAAACTAAGTGTGAATGACACTTGTACGCTGGGACATGTGAGACGCGAATGCGCGAAACACGCGGCTCGGCCGATTCGGGTGAAACAGGGAGAGGATGCACATATGCTTTTTGGAACGATTGGGACAAAAATGCGCGAAGTACGTGGTTCGGGTGTTTCGGCCGAAAATGGAACAGTGGGCCCGTTTGGACTTGGGACATTCGGGACAAAAAGTTCCGGAGTACGCGGTTTGGCCGGTTCGGGCGAAATTGAAACAGCTTGCATTTTTCGATTTGGGACAAGGAGGTCTGAAGTACGCGACACGGGAGTTTCGGCCGAAAATTGGAAAGCTTGCACTTTTTAACTTTGGGACATTTGAGACGTGAAAGTGCGTAGTACGCGGTTCGGGTGTTTCGGCCGAAATTGGAACAACTCGCACAATAAGTTTTGGGACACTTGGGACAAAACTTTCCGACGGGCCCGAAAATGGGACAGCTTCGGGGATTTCGGCCGATCGGGGAACAGAGTGCACTTTCGTACTTGGGACAGTTGGGACAAAAAGTTCCGACAGGCCCGAAAATCACACAAAATGACCCAAAACACAGATTTTTTCAATTTCACGACTTAGGCACTTCAGAGAAAAACACTTAAACTCAAAATTTTGAAATTTTACTCTTATCAGAGCGGGAATTTTGAGTGGACAACAGGACGCTACCGTCGGCCTATGTTGTTTTGATTGTAAGTCTTGCAATTCCACGAGTTGTTAGCATAGCTCCATGATAATCCACTTATCATCGGGATATCTTGGTAGCTTGATTGGTGCACCTGAGAAGCCACTAACCACGAGATAAGTGAAATCAACAAACCGAATGAAGACACATCATTATCGAGAGATAGCTTCCTAAGCTTCCTTGCTTACTCTGTTTGCCTTCATATCACTATTTATTCTACAAATGACTTCATAAAAGAAGCCATCATTTACTACCTTGTATTCCTTATAGTATTCAGGTATCACCAGATGTGGGTAACACTCATAGATAGGATCCTTGGAAAGTATCCCTCTTCTGTCAACTTGGAGAACACCCCTCCTGAGGCTCAAAGCATACACAAGATATGAAGTCATTTTGAAGTTGAGTGTCTCGCCTAACCTTTTTGAGTTGCTCATCGATGTTGTTGCTTATGATTTCTATCCATTGATCATTGAATTAGCTCTGTTGATTTCAATTGTCCTGACGAAGTAATACATCCATGAGTGAAAGTTCTTTGTGTTACTTTCTCCATTTATTTTGCATAGAATCAGTAGGTGATGTCATCAACTTCCTCTATCGATTTGATCTAGGAAGGGTCCTTGGAAATTTAGCGGCTAGCTAGATTTCTTCATATAGTTCTTGTTCATGATACCTATACAGTCCATCGTGTTGTTATTCCACCTATCAATAGCCTCTTGCATGTTGATTTCAATTACTCTGGGTCTTGCAGGAATCTTGAGGCAGTAATTGATGTACTGAGTATCTAGCCTTATCACTATATTTCTTGTTGTATCCCTGATTGTTCTAGATAGAGGATGGTAGAATTTAGCACATTCTAGAACAAATTCAGGTAACTGGGCAGTAGCCGGAAATGTTGCAGCTTGAATGATTCCATTGTCCCTTATAGCCCGCATAAGGGGTGTCCAGTAAGCAAGTTGCCCTGGATCTGTCAATTAATCCGCTAATAGACACATGCCCCATATACGTATCAAGCACTTCAACAAGCCTGGACACTATGCATGATTTTGTTGGATAACCTTTGTCATCACACTTCATTCTGTCTGAACCTGCTTTTGCCTGAGATTTCCCTTTTCCACTTTTACTTGAAGCTCTTGCAGTTGTGAAATCTAGATCTCTTTGTGTAGAAACTGCAACTGCTTCTCTTGATTCTAAAGTTATATTTAATGTATCCGACATTGGCCTCATCTTTCTTCTCACAAGTATGTGCACAAGTGAAATATTCCTGTAAACAATTCAGACAAACATTCAACTCATCACCCTTTTATTTATGCATATGGGCAGCCTTAAATTCTGGGAATTACTTCGTGTGCAAGCAAATAGAAGTAGACAAACCTGGGAGAAGTGTGCTTAATTGGGAGAGTTTGCATGCATTTATATTGGCTGCGTTTGGGTTTTTTGCATGGTTTTCAAAAGAAAGACTGCATGGATTTGGCAATGTGGATAGTTGCATTCTAATAGAGGATGGAAACCTTATTTTATTGTGTGCATGCAAGGAAGGAAGAATTGCGTTAAAAATAAGAAGACAAGCTTCTTAAAAACCACGATTTACTTAAGAAATTGTGTGCTTTCTCTTTGAGCATGGATGCTCTCAAAATAGAAGCCAAGTTTTTATCTTCAACGCAGCACTTTTATGATTTTCTTTGCTTTAAAAACTTCATGGATACAAGCGAAGGAGGATGGCGCGAATAGGATGATCGGATGGTTTCACATTAGAAGCCAAGGTCACAAATATCTACGCAAATCCTTAAGTGTTTTGCTTTTTATTACAAAGGCTGTGTGGATTATGAAGGAGGATTGTGTGGATTTAGAAGGGAGAGGATGCTTTGCAAAAGGAAGACAAGATGCCGGACATCCACACAATTCACTTAAGTGATTTGCTTTTTTCTTTTAAAAAATTGCATGAATGGAAGAAGACAAGGTGCCCAGAAACCACGATTTGCCTTTAAATGATTTTTCTTTGCTTTTAAAAGAAAATGTGTGGATACTAGGATGAGTGGATTGTGTGGATACAAAGGAGAATGGATGCTTTAAAAAGGGAAGACAAGACCTTGGACATCCACGATTTGACTTAAGTGATTTTGCTTTTGTCCCTTTTAAAAAAATTATGTGAGTAGTTGGATGGGGGGCTGCATTCAATTTAGAAGACAAAGACTTTCATAACCACGATTTCCACTTTAAAAATTGCGTGGATATTTGGATGAACATTGCGTGCTTGCTAGGAATAAGACAAGGCTCTAGACATCCACGATTTGCACTAAAAAGCTTCTGCCTTTGAAAAACTGCGATTTGGCTTTGCACATGCCTTTGAAAAACCACGATTTGGCTTTGAATAATTGAAACTTGCGGGAATAAAATTAATCACAGCTGGAACAAGTCGACTTGCATTTAAAAACAATGGATGGCTCTTCAAAACCCAAGGCGTAGGAAGAAAGAAAAGGTAATGGGGATTGCCAGATGGAAAACGGAGAAAGACCAAAACCAAAACACAAAAGAAATAAATTTAAAAAAAAACTCCTGAAAGAAGCTGCGGGCAATTGCTCGAAAAATCTCCCAATTAGCTAGTCTGTAAAAACTCTTCCCCGAGGTGAATGTTCCACTTTGAGGTGAAAGTAATATTGGTGTGGTAATAATGATGGGGTAAAGTGCTTTATATAACCTAAATTTCCTAATTTTAGCTCAATCTATTTTTAAATGAATTTTTACTTATTTAATATAAAAATAAGTAAAAGCTTTTATAAAACCAGACTAGGTTTCGGAAGGGAATTGAGTGAGCTTTTGCATATGGGTATTTGGCGAATGTGGCTTTATGACTTCCTGGAGATACCTTTGAGCAATGCGAGCAACCGAAGGCAAAAAGCAAAAACATGACCCTTCGCTCAAAAAGATTGAAAATTTTAAAAGGTGTAGTCCCAGAATTCCGGTGAAATCTTGGGGACACCAATATATATATATATATATAATTCTTTTACAATTTGTGTAGGCACCAACCTCTGGAGACACGATCCCCAATGCCAAGCACCAACTCAGCAAAAGACACCAATCTCTTCATTTTATGAGGCACCAACCTCCAAACCAATGACAATACCACCTTTGTAGTGTTGTTGTTTCAACGAATGATGGAGACTTTTATTTCCTCTTCACGAGATATGCTTGTCTTCTCAAGACAAAACTCTTATTTCACACTTATAATATTCTGCTCTTCTTTCTGAATGATATTCGCTCAAAATCTGCCCTTCCTCCATCCAACAAATCTTCGTTTTATAGCCCAAAACGCCCTTTCGAATGGTCATGACTCTTCACCCAAGAGGGTCTTCCTTTTCAAGAGGGGTCGTCCTTTTCAAGGGGGTCGACCACAAAAACAAATCATTTAATCTTAATGGAGGACGGTTGGCCCATTAAATAAATGTTGTCCCTTCATAAATTTGTTGCACATGTTGGTATACAATTATTAAATCCCTTTGTTATTAATTTTGATCATTGTAACACATCAATCTAATCACTTTTGTTTTTCTTTTGACCGTTGTGCATTCTACATTGTCATCACTAACAATATCTCCAACAATCTCCTCATTTGTCATTGATGGCAATCTTACAAAGAAATAAGTATCTTCAAAACAAAATACTCTCCCTTTTTGTACTTCTTCCTCTTCTTTATACTACTCCCCCTTTCTTTTACTATCCCCTTTGACATTAATGGCAAAGGGTTGTCCTGATGCTCCCCTTGAACCCATGCTAGTCCTTGAGACTTTAGTGACTCAATGAGAAGGGTATCACACCCAAATTGTGTCTAAGGTACTCAAAAGTCCCTTTTGAGAGGTGATTTGTGAAAAATGTTCGCTATCTGCTCCTTTGAGGCAACATATTCCAACTTAACATTATTTTTAGCTACTTGCTCTCTCAAGTAATAATATTTGATAGGAATATGCTTAGTTCTGGAGTGCATAGCCGGATTCTTCTAAATATTAATTGCACTAGTATTATCACAAAATATAGAAATGGGATCCTCATTTTCTACCTTAATATCTTGTAGAGTCTGCTTCATCCATAGAACCTATGTGCAACACGATATTGTTGTTATGTATTATGCCTACGTTGTGGACAAGGAAACATAAGGTTGTTTTTTGCTAAACCAAGACACTAAAATTCCACCAAGGAAAAATGCTCCCCACTTGTGTTTTTCCTATCGTCCATGTCACCTGCCCAATTTGCATTTGTATATGTTGTTAAGGTGAAATTTGCACCTCTTGGGTACCACAAACCATAATCTAAACTGCCTTTTAGATATCTAAATATTCTCTTAACTGCTTGCACATGATTTTTTTGGGGGCTGCTTGGAAACGTGCAACTAAACCAACTACTTGCATGATATACGGCTTAGAGGCTATTGATGTTGCCAATCATTGACTGTATAGAGTCTGATTTGCTTCGAGAGACTCATCATCCTTACTCAACTTGCATCCTATAACCATAGGTGTCTTTGACCAGTTTGCAATCTTCCATTTTAAACTTCTTTCCTTTACATACTTAGTTTGAGAGATAAATATTCCCTTTTCCATTGAGAAATTTGTAAACCAAGGAAAAATGACAATTCTCCTAGCATTAAAATCTCAAACTCATTTTGCATATCTTTAGCAAACTCTTGGTACATTTTTCTATCTCCTCCAAAAATAATATCATCTACATACACAACAACAATCAATTGATGATTACCTTTTGTCTTAATGTAGAGATTACTATCTGTTACTCCTCTTTTGAACCCTTGTTGAAGAAGATATGTGTCAAGTCTTGAGTACCATGCTCGGGGGCTTGTTTTAGCCCATATAGTGCCTTCTTCAATTTGCACACAAAATCCTTGTTTTCTAACAATAGAAAACCTTTTGGCTGCTCAATGTAAACTTCTTCCTCTAATTTCCTATTTAGAAACGTAGATTTGAAATCCATTTGAAAACGTTAAAATTCTTAACTTGCATATGCCAAAAACAATCTAATGGCTTCTACTCGAGCAACAGGAGCAAACGTTTCTTCAAAATCAATACCTTTTACTTGAGCATACCCTTTGCATACTAACCTTGCCTTGTTTCTGGTTACTTCCCCATCTTCATTCAGCTTATTTCTAAAGACCCATTTGGTGTCAATCACATTTTTGTCCTTTGGTCTTGGAACAAGTTCCCAAGTTTCATTCTTTTCTATTTGATTCAATTCTTCCTCCATGGCGTTGACCCAATGTTCATCTTTACTAGCTTCTACAACATTTTTAGGCTCTATTTTTTATAACAAAGAGAAATTGACTCGCTCAGATGTACTTACTATCCTCCGTCGAGTTTGCACCCCAACATCTTTATCACCGAGAATCAAATTTTTTCCATGATTCTTCTGAACAAATCTCAATGGTGCCTTAGTATCTTTTTGTTCCTCTTCTTCAATTTCTTCTTCGACTTCATTTTGATCTGATTCTTCTGAGTGATCACTTACTTGTGTGGTCACCTTATATTTTCTGAACTCGTCCACTCTTACATCAGCACTTTCCACAATCTTTTGAAGTTTTTATCATAACATATGTAAGCTTTACTCCTTGAGGAGTGTCAAGAAAAATACCTTCATCAGATCTAGAGTCAAACTTTCCCAAATCTTTGTCATTTATTTTAATATAACATTTGTTTCCAAACACCCTAAAGCATAGTTACCTAAGACTTTGGGACGGGAGGACGTCGGGACGTAGGGACGCGGTTTCTATAATGTCCTCATTTTTGAAGACCCTTCACCTATCTTTCCCCATGGGCTTTGAGATGTTGCAAAGGGAAAATTTTATTAAATAATTAAATATTATTGCCCAAAGAGTGATTTTTATCATTTGACATTAGAAAACAATAATTATTTAATTATGAAGATTATTTAATTTAATTCCCAAAATACAAAATTAAATGGGGAATTAATTAAATAAATATTTAGGTGGCTTTTAAATATTAAAATCACCCTTTGAAAAGGGGACGCCACACCTAGGGAAAATAAATTGCTTTTATTTAATAATTTCCCTCCTAGGGATTTCGAACTTTGTGCCTCCTTAGTTATAAAAGGAGTGCTAGGATCATTGTTAGACTTATGTTATGATGAGATTAATTTGATACTCCATGCTTAGAGTTGGGATGCATGCCCACCGATGTTATGTCTCTCTCTCTCTCTCTCTCTCTCTCTCTCTCTCTCTCTCTCGTGGGAGGTTGTATTGAGCTGGTTTTGAGATTCAATTGAAGTATTTATTTGTGAGATCCATGTTTCTATATTTGGCAAACATTTTGGTTAAATTTGCAAATGAAAATCTGTCTTTTTCTATTGTAGCGACGCCACCTTTGTGGGCAGTTGGGATTTTGTGATCAAATCAAAGTATTTTCTATGTGCTTTGCAAATCGATTGGTTGGTGTGTTCCATTCCATCTTTGGCGACTTCTTTATTAATGTTTATGGACTGTTTTATATGCAAAATCTGATGTGAATTCGATCAGCTGGGTGTTAGATTGTTCTTTGAGGTAAATCGACCGAGATCTATATATAATTGTGCTCTTGCTAGAGTGATTTATTTTAGACAAGTCTGGCGCTAAACCTTGGTGTATGTTGGCTGATTGTGGTTGAATTTAAACTGTTGTTGCTTCATCTAAAATCTGCGACTTCATTTGGTATGCAAATTGAATGTTTGATGCAAGGTTGGAGTCTTATACATACTGCGAATTGATTGATATTATTTTAATAACTCCAGCGACTATATTGGGTGTGTTTTGGACTGATTTCGGATCTGGAATGAACTGTTGTTCTTTCCTTCCTAACAGCGACTAGTTTGGGAGTAAATGCTAAATATTTTAATACATGTTTGAGCTTCTTTGGATCTGCAAACTGTTAGCATTGCTTGTATAAGCTTGGCGTCAATAGTATGGTGTGCAAGCATTGATTTTTACATCAATTTCTATGCATATTGGGTGCCTCTAATGTCTGAGTGCAACGACTGGATTTAATACATGATTTATTGCTGGTTTGAAGTCTCATGGGCAGCGAACTACATGTGGCAAGCTGTTAACATACTTTGGTGACAGTGTTTGCATTTTATGTGGGTGATTTCTAAATCCTCCATTGCAGATCTAACTGTGATTGGATTAGTACCTTGATGCATACCTGGCTGAGATTTATATGTGGACATTTTCAAGTATTAATTACAGCTGAGTCGTGTTCATTTATGAGTGCTCCATCATAGTGACTCTCATTGTTAATACGAGGTTTGTATGGGTGAACTTAGATCTGGTTGGAAGTTAGCTACAGTTATGATTGGTCTTCATGTTGCTGGTAAAAGAAATCTGAGTTTGGAGTTCCATTAGTCCCACTGAGAATTAATTGCTTAGCTAATTAGTAGAGGCCATTAAACCCTTATCTTCAGGTTTATTGAGTCATCTAGTTGATTGGTTCAAATATTTCTGACTGGATTAGTCCATTTGCATTTGATTGGAGTATTGGAAAGTTGGTTAATTGTCCTTTTCCCATTGATCACGAAGTGGGTCATTATAGTTTCGGGATGGCAAAAAATTCCCAGATTTTGGGGATGGCGAGGGGACGGCTAGGGGACGACTATTAAAATAATATATAAATATTAAAAATATACAATGGGTCCCCTAACCTTGGAAAAAAACATGAAAGGTTATAATTTCAGCACCATAGCCAATAATGTTACCAAAGGGCCTGTAACATGCCAACATCTCTTTATCATGTCACTTACATGATTATATCCTCAAATTAAAAAAATAGCTTTTTGGAACAATAGAGGCCATGCAAACTACATGAATAGCCATCCATAGACAAAACCGGCTAAGGTAACTGAAAAACACTAAAAATTAAATACAAAGTTGGCCTCTAGAACATCCTAATATACTAGTAAAGCCTTCAATATCATACAAAAAAAGCAGAAAGACTTGCACAACAAAATTTTGAAACTAAAGAAATCCTTTAAAATATGCATATGAATTTATTGATCCTATTGCTATGTATAAGAAAGGCTTTAAAATGTAAAATGACAACGAACTTTTGTAAGAATATCTTCTTTGGAACCTACATAAGACAACAAAAATCCATTTCTTGGGAAGGTAAGTTTGCATGGCAAAAGGAATAGTTTTCATTTTCCTCTTTTCAAAGTCATAATCCTTTATGTTTTTTATTTTTTTGGGACTTTGGGGACTTCGAGACGTCCCCTACCCGTCTTGAGGACTTCATGGCGTCCCGTTGCAGTCCCCAAAGTCTCGAAACACTAGGGACGTCTCGGGTGCGTTCCCTAAAGTTAGGGGATGTCCCCTTCATTTTTGCATTTGGGGGGTGTGGGGGGGACATATGGTCCCCATCCCCAAGCACCTAGGACATCCGGGATGGCTTGGGAATGGGGGGTGCGCGTCCCCGCGTAACACTGCCCTAAAATATTTAACGGTAGCTAGTCTGCCCTTCCATAGTTCGTAAGGTGTTTTGGTATTGTTTACTCTGATTTGTCCTCTATTAAGGATGTAAACCGCCATCTTAATTGCTTCTCCCAAATACCTATCTGACAATTTGGACTCATTCAACATAGTCCTTGCCATCTCTGAACTATTCAGGTTCTTTCTTTCAATAACTCCATTTTGTTGTTGAGTTCGTGTAGTTGTGATTTGTCTTCTTATTCCATGTTCCTCACAAAATTCTCTAAATTGGTCTGAAAGAAATTCTCCTCCTCTATCTGATCTTAAGCACTTAATTTTCAACCCAAATTCATTTTCAACTAATGCTTTAAAAAATTTTGAAGTTCTCAAATGCCTCGATTTATCCTTTAGAAGAGCAACCCATGTCATTCTAGAATAGTCATCAATTAACAACATAAAGTAACTCTCGCCTTTTAAACTTTGAGTTCTTGTGGGCCCACGCAAGTCTATATGAATCAATTCCAAAGGCTTTGTTGTTAAATATTCCTTTTATTTGAATATGCCTTTAGTTTGTTTTCCATGTTGACATTGCTTTCCAATGATGTTTGAAGGCTTCGTGATTTTTGACATGTCTCTCACACACTACTTATTGTTGATTTTCACCAAATTGTCAAAATTCATATGGCTCATTCTTCTATGCCATAACCAACCCTCATCTGATTGTGTCATATAGCATCTTTCTTTCGAACTTCATAGAGCACACACAAGTTATTAGTGGTTACGGTTGCATGTGCAACTAATCTTCCTAAATCAGTTTTCCTTACTTCACAACCTTGAGGATGGAAAGTCAAGATGTGTCCTTGATCACACATTTTACAAACACTTAGGAGGTTATGCTTCAACCCTTCAACGTGACAACACATTCTCAATTTTTGTCTTTCCATCATTGAGACTGAGATTACCTTTGCCTAGTATCCTTGTTATAGCAGTCTCCAAATTTTACTATTCCTCCACTTACTTTCTTCAAGGAATGGAACTTGTTCTTCCTATCATATGGCTCGACCATCCACTATCAATGTACCAATGTTGCTCTTCATTTTGCACATGAAAAGCAGTTTGAATAAGCATAGCTTTCTCTTTCTCTTCCTTTTGTTTCTTCTTCCAAGCTTTTGTAGATTTTGTTTTCTCCTTGGCCAGGGTATCCACTTTCCTAGTTTGCTTTAGATTCTCTACAAAAACACTTCTACAATATCGTGCTATATGACCAACTTTGTTGCACTCATAACACAATATCTTATTCATTGTAATCCGATAGTGCAACAAATGAGTTATGATTTATACTTTAATAACCATAAGCACTTTTATTCCAACCAATATTCCTTACGAACCTTACGATCTATTGCCTTACGACCAAAATTGTTGCATGATGAGAAGCAATAGCCATAAAAGGAGTTTTGATACCGATCATGTAAGGCTTCCTTGGATCGAAGGATCTTCCGAAGTTTATCGCAGAACCTTAAGCGAGACACCCCAAAATTACACGCTAGTTCCTAGTACTATCCTAGTTCACTTCATAGCTCACATCCTCTTGTGATTGATTAATCAACTTAATTAATCATGTACATCCACCCCTTGGATTAATTATAGCTAATTAGGAAAATCCACCTATTTACCTAGTCAACTGTCACTTCCTCATTCCTAGTTAGCTCCTAATTGAGCTCCACTTCCTCATTCCAACTAACTCAACTTGGCCTCCACTTCCTCATTCCAGTCAACTGCACTTGGAACTCAACTTCCCTACTCCACTTGGACTCCACTTCTAGATTCCTAGAAGTGTGGGAGATTGGATTCAGACGTGCAATTCAATTGCCAAATGTCACTTCTACTATTCCAAATGTCTACTATCCCATGAAATCTGCAACTCATAGACCATGTCTACTTTCTATTCCCAGGGTGATTACAATTATGACCTAGAGCTTAGTCAATCTTCCATCCACCTTTTATGGTCCTACCCTCAACTATAAAAGCATGCCATTTCTTTCTGTGATGTCCCCTTTTTGGAACAAACCGGAAAATTAGCCAAATCTGAAAATAAAAAATCTGAATCTTACATTTCAACCATAAACCCTCAACAAAAGCACTGAAATCTGGAATTTACTATTTTTAGTAAGTTCGTCAAAACCCTAGGCTGAAATATTCAAAATTCCATAACTTTTGATTTACAACTCCGAATTGCATGAAACGAAAGGGAAATGATAGATATTAATTAGGAGCAAATTTCCATACAAGAAAACCATAAAAATACGGAAAACCTGATTTTTAAATCCCGAAATACAGCTGCAGCATCAAACCCTCATAACTTGCAAAATACTTATCCGAAAATTATGAACCATAGCTCAAAACGAAGCATAAATTATAAGGAAAATTATGAGATCAATTTTAGAATTTTGCATCCACGAATGCCATGCTAAAAAGTCACCTGAAACTCCAAAACAAGTCGCTGCCCTAATTTTGGGAAATTAGGTAAATAACAGAAATCTTCATAAATTCATATCTTGAGCAATACTTGGAATTTTGACACGAAATTACCCTTGTTGGAAAGCTTGGACAAAGAGCTTTCCAATGAACATAAATTCATCAAATTCCCACCAACAGAATTTTCCAGAAATGCAACAGAAATTTCCAGCAAAGTCGCCACTTTCCAAAATGGCAAAAATAAATATCAAGTCTTCAAATCTTCAATGACAAAGTCTTCAAAATCAGATCTACTTCAATTCCAAATCGAATGAGAGAGAGCACAATGAAAATCTAGGGCATACATCCCATTTCTCCAAGCATGGAGAGACATAAATGATCAAATCAACATGAGTCTAACAATGATCCCAGCACTCCTTTTATAAGCAAGGAGGCACAAAATTCGAAATCCCTAGGAGAGGGAAATTATTAAATAAAAGCAATTTATTTCCCCTAGGTGTGGCGTCCCCTTTTCAAAGGGTGATTTTATCAATAAAAACCACTTAAATATTTATTTAATTAATTTCCCATTTAATTTTTATATTTTGGGAATTAAATTAAATAATCTTCACAATTAAATAATTAAATAATTATTGCTTCGTGCAATAATATTTAATTAATAAAATTGTTCCCCTTGCAACATCCCAAAGCCCACGGGAAAGATAGGCTAAGGGTCTTCAAAATTGGGGAAATTACACTTTCACAAAATCATCCTTGGAAAGTAGCAAAGCTCTGCTCATTTGTTGTTTGAATCCTCGTGAAATTTGCTCGTAGCATTACATTCATCCACCTTGGAGAGGCTAATCAAGAGCATCCACATTCAAGCATTTACAAGATCAAACAAGCTTAAAGCTTCTATGATCTTACTCGAGGTTTGCAAGATTATTACGGAGAAGGTATAAGTGTTTATTCATTCATTTATCTTCCATTTGTCTACTAATTTTACTTGCATACACCTTATGCCACTTGTTCTCATCTTTGTTATCCTTTTGAGGAATATTGTTCTTATGAGGTGTCTTATCTTCTTTCTTTGGAGGTTGAACAATTTTTAAATTCAAATCCTTCTTAGTAACCCCTAGTTTTTATTAATAACCAAGACTTGTCTTGATGCATGGTGACCTTTGGCTATTAAGAATGTTATCCAGGAACTCGGTGCTCTTTGAAAACTTTAAGCTATTTTATAGCTTATCACTAGACTTTTGCGATTCCTTCCTTAAATCAACAATTTCATATTCAAGCTTAGCACAATTTTCCTCTTTTGATTTCAATTGATCTCTTACTACCTCCTCAATTCTTTCAACGTCTTCTAGTTGAGTTTTCGGACTAATAATAATCTTTTTAGACTCTTTGAGGTTTTAAGATATGTTCAATTGCAAATTTCCACCTTCATATTTCGAAGCTGTAATGTTTGCTTCAAGTTCTTTTTCTCAAGCCTCTTTATTTCACCCAAGGCACAAACAAGTTCTTCCGATTCACTTCTCCTTCATCCTCAATATTTTCTTCCTCTTCCAAAAACATTTGATCTTTTATCGTTATTTGTTTCCATTACCATGAAAAGACTTTTTCTCTATCACTCTCTTCTTTCGAGCTACTCTCCTTGATGGTGTAGAGGCTTTTCTTATGCCTATCACATTTTTTATTTTTTTTCATATTTACCCGGCTTATAGTTCTTTTTGTATGGACATTTTCTCTTTCCTACCTTAGCATGTTCTTCTTCATCAGTACTATCATCTTTTGCATGAGGACACTTAGCAGCAAAATGCCCTATCTCACCACAATTGAAACATTTGAAAGGAAGCTTACCTTTATACTTGTCAAATCCCTTTTCAGATTTCTCACAAAAAGACCTTCTTATTCTAATTCATCACTTGACTCAAGTTTTGCATTTTTACCCTTTTTGAAGCTTTGAAGGTAGCTTCTCGCTTTGACGGCTTTTGTTTCTCTCTTCATTTCATATGTTGTGAGGATTCCATGCAACTCATCCATCTTTAGCATGTTTAGATCTTTTATTTCCTCAATTGTGGAAACCTTAGGATCAAATCTTAAGGGGAGAGACCTTAGCACCTTTTGTACTATTATTGGTTCTTCTATCTTTTCACCGAGCACTCTGATGGTATTCACAATTTTGTCCACACGAAGAAGATAGGCTGCAACATTCTCTTCTTCTTTCATTTTTAGACTCTCAAATTGCCTTTTGTGGGTTTGGAGTTTAGCTTGCTTTACTTTAGTGTCTACCTCACGAGATATTCTCGCAATTTGTCCCATGTCTCCTTTGTCATGTCACAATGCATAACTTTGACAAACTCATATTCAAACAAGCCACATAATATTGCATTCAAGGATTTGACATTGTTTTCATTGGCCCTCTTTCGGCTTGATCTCATCGGTGGAGTCTGAAGAGTTATATATCCCGTTACTACCAATTGCCAAATATCGAACCCTAGAGCCATTAGATAGGTTTTCATTCGTATGCCCGAAAGCATAATTTGTTTTGTCGAATAATGGAGCCTTGTTTGTGGAGAAACCCTCATTACTTGATTACTAGCCATGTGTGCTGCCAAGATCTACCTTCCGTCGATTAGATTGTTCCTAAAGGAACCTTCTCTGATACCAATTGTTAAACACGCGCTTGTACTAAGAGGGGGTAAATCAGTATAAGATAAACTTTTAATAATTCAAAACTTTAATAGTCAGAACAGCAACAATCTCACAAATTCTAAAAATTATGCAACACAAGAGGAACACAATATTTACGTGGAAACCCTTTCAAGAAAAAACCACGGAAAAATATTTGCTTATATATATATATATATATATATATATATATATATAATTCTTTTACAATTCGTGTAGGCACCAACCTACTGGAGACACCGATCCCCAATGCCAAGCACCAGCTTAGCAATTTAGACACCAATCTTTTCTGCCGAGCACCAACTCAGCAAGAGACACCAATCTTTTCATTTTATGAGGCACCAACCTCCAAACCGATGATGATACCACCTTTGTAGTGTTGTTGTTTCAACGAATGATGGAGACTTTTATTTCCTCTTCACAAATCTGCTTGTCTTCTCAAGATATAACTCTTATTTCACACTTATAAAATTCTGCTCTTCTTTCCGAATGATATTTACTCAAAATTTGCCCTTCCTCCATCCAACAAATCTTCCTTTTATAGCCAAAAATGCCCTTTCGAATGGTCATGACTCTTCACCCAATTGGGTCGGCCTTTTCAAGGGAGGTCGACCACATAAAAACAAATCATTTAATCTTAATGGAGGTCGTCTCGCCCATTAAATAAATGTTGTCCCTTCATGAATTCGCTGCACATTTTGGTATACAATTATTACATTCACTGTTATTAAATCTGATCACTGTTATTTTTATTTTGATCGCTGTGCATTCTCCATTGACATCAATGACTCCTTTGACATCAATGACAATATCTACAACATTTCCATGCCCAAAAATTTATTGGCTGTAACATCCAATAGTATTAGAGATTCCTTACAAGCATCAAAATGGAGAAAGAAAATGAACATCAATATTTTATATTGGTGTGGGAATTCATGTCTTGTCTAGGAAATCAATAAAGGATACGCTAATGGTCAACATAAACATTCAGAAAATTTTCATTGTTCTTTTTCGCAG
The DNA here is from genome assembly GCA_018340775.1 of Taxus wallichiana var. yunnanensis. Taxonomy (NCBI): domain Eukaryota; kingdom Viridiplantae; phylum Streptophyta; class Pinopsida; order Cupressales; family Taxaceae; genus Taxus; species Taxus wallichiana. The sequence continues at coordinate 453,709,079 of CM031237.1, read as the reverse complement.
GAATTGGAATATAGAATGAGGATCATCAAACCTTCACAACAAGTGGCATAATCGTCACCTAAAGCTTCAAGCAAAGGCCTTGTCATTTGTTCAGCTTCCGTCTGCAAAATAATGCCTTTGTTATGAAAATTAATCAACTCATCACTGTCTCTCTTGTCACTCATTCATCTTCTGCCTAAATCCCTGCAAATTTTAAACTGTACAAAATACAAATGGTTGCATTTTTTAGCAAAAGATATTCCATCCACTTAGTAGCATTAAGAGATAGAAATCCCTATTTTTATTCCCTAAACCACAAAAAACTGTCATTGCTGGCTCATGGAAATGACCTTTTCAGAATGTGGCAAATCATCGATGTAAATGAAATAGTCCTCCACAGGTGAGGCCACAACCAAATCTCTGCTTACAGAACATAGAAACTTGTTAGCAGAAAAATGAAACCAAAATGCAATTCCAAAAACAAAAACATCTCCAACCAAATTCAGACTTGCAGGAAAAAGAATTTCAAGGTGAATGGAACTATTTATTACTCAAATATGGTGATTTTTTTAATTGTTATTATTTTGTTCGAAGAAATGTATCTCATATTACTCCCAATAACAAATGATTTACACAGCTGAGCAAATTCAAGGAAAACCTACACCAACTTGCAGAACTAAAACAAATGCACCTTCATAATTACTACCTTAATATTGTCCTGTACTGAGAGAGAATCAAAAAAATTATGTTAGTTTTCAGTTTGTTTCTGGCAGTTATAAATACATTTCACTTAAATAAAAACACCATTACAAGTTTGATGTTGGATCTCTATTTATCTCTCTCCACAGTTAAATTGTTTTATATAAGAACTAACATTGTTACCAATAAATACAGCGATTGATGGTTTTAGGAATATGATTCTTGGAAAAATGGAGAGCGGTGAAAATGGTCGTCGTGACTAGGGCTTTTCCTTTTGCGTCTAAGCTTTGTCATTTTGGTGGTGACTTACGATCCCTTTCCTGATCTTTCTCTTTCAACCCAACCCTTGGGGGTCGAGTTTTGTCAACTTTTGCTCTTCCGCTGGTTAAGCTTTGTTTATATAACTGCCATGTGTAGGAATAAATGAATAAGACTTCCCCTTTTATAATTGTTTTGTACGGTTATGCGGTTGTCACTTTGCTAACTAATTTTGTAACCGTCTTTGCATAATAAATACCCGGACACACAACCCATTTGTATAGTGTGCATTCCGGTCTCTCTTCATTCCATCTTTGTACATTCTATTCTTTCTTTTTCCTTTTCTCCGCATATTCTAACAGTGGTATCGGAGCGTGGGGCAAGCAAAGAGAGGGAGGAAGAAAGATATTTTTGTGAGTCCCATTAGGGCACACTGCAGTCGGAAATCAAAGGCACGCCATTAGGGCACAAAAATCACGTTGTACAGTTGCGAATCAGAAGAATACAGTCACAAAAATCACGTTGTACTCACGTTTTGAAAAAAATCACATCAGTACTCTCGCTTTTTCTAAAAAAAAAAAAAAAGTCACGAAAATACAGTCGCGAATGGCACGTTTTTCAGGAAATAACAGCATTTTCGAGACACAAGGAGGCTTTTGAGAAAAGGAAAGACAAAGACTGCAAAATCGTGAGTTTCATATAGCCACGATTATATACTAATTCGAGGGACTGCAACAAGTCACATAATATACCAGTCGACATTACAGTCACAACAGTCGAGGTTTTTCGCAGCATTTTCAACTCATTTTCGTGGCATCTTGGTGGCTTTCGTGGGCTTCCTGAAGTATGCTGAAGATTTTGTGCTAGGGCACGAACAATATAACCATGAAAATACAGTCCTTTTGAGCACAAAATAGCCACAAAAACAGACATGAATATAGTCGCGAATTGCAAATAAATACGGTCGTGGCTTGAAAAGAAATCGCAAGGGCTAAAAAAAAAAAAAAAAAAAAAAAAAACTGGGGTCGAGGAGCAAGGAAAAATCAAGAGCACCATCATACAATTTATATAGTCGTGAATAACAGTTGCAGTCATAAATTTACAGTCACGTTTTTCAGGAGAAAAACAAAGTTTCAAGTGAATACGAACTAGGGCACATTATTAGTTTGGACAGTTCTATTCTTCCTATATCTAGGGAACAGAAATTCCCATAGAAAAATATTGTGGTCTAAATTTTCATACATGGAAAATAAAAATACAAGTGCAACTTATGAATAAAAATTCGAGGGGCATAGTAAACGGGAAAGAGAAAGCACCCACTAGATGCAGAAGGTAGTGAGGACAGTGACGAATACGCACTATAAAGATGCTCTAAAACTTTTAAGGCAAGAAAGGATACAGGGTAGATGAAGCTCGGTATGGATGGTTGCTCAGATAGTTTGGGAGACTGTGGATCTTGGGAATTATACCCTCACGAGGGTCATGAGACAACTTGATGGAGCTTACGGATGGCTCGGTATGGATGGTTGTCAAATAATTAGGGAGATCTATGATTCGGGAGTTCGGGAGGTGAAATCCGAGAACTCGGGAATTTAGCTCGGGAGCTACACCTTTACGAATGTTACGAAGCAGCTTGATGGAGCCCTACCTTATCATAGCATTGCTTTCAAAGTGAAAGTGTTTGAAGATTGCATAGTTCTGTTTTGTTAGATTGTTTGTTTTTGAGTTATGTAGGGTAAGTCTTAAGAGGGGGTGTAGGAATAAATGAATAAGACTTCCCCTTTTATAATTGTTTTGTATGGTTATGCGGTCAGAACCGCTAACTAATTTTTGAATCTTGTCTTTGCATAATAAATACCGGACACACAACCCATTTGTATAGTGTGCATTCCGGTTTCTCTTCATTCCATCTTTGTACATTCTATTCTTTCTTTTTCCTTTCTCTCTCTGCATATTCTAACACCGTGTCCCTTGTTTGTATATGTTCTTGTCAGGCGCCAATCATCCTTTTTGTCTGTTTTTGATCTCGTCTCTTGTGACTGTCATGGCGTCGGTTATCATACATCGTATTAGCTTTTGTCCTCGTGACCTGTCGGTGTTAGCTTTCCACTTTGTCATCTTACCTTGTCCAAATCTTTTTCGAACATGATACTAATTTGTGTCAATATTGTTGTCCCTGAATCACTTTTTCATATCATTTTTCCTGTCCCGCTTTGTCTTTTTGTGGTTTGTTTCCTCCACGAGTTTGCCCTTCAAAGGCGGGATATTTTGAAATGAATTTTCGGAAGAAAAGTATTGATGGAAAACCCTCTTCCTCGGGAGTGGATGGGTTCAAAACTTCGTTTAAAGAAGCCCTCCATGGCTCTTCGGGTGGTTTTGCACATGGAAGAAATTTCAAGCAAACTCCTTTAAGAATGCCCTAGACTTGATCCGAGGAAAATGAGAAAGGATGCATGCGAGCAGCAGATGGCACCCAGTTCTTCACCTACAAAAAGTGACGTCCAAAGTGGTATTAATGAACTAGAAAAGCGGGGTCTAATAGTCCGCTTTCTGGGTTTTCGACCTTCACTAGCAGTCTTTATAGACTGGACAAGAAAATATGGAGTACTAAAGGTGAGTTCTCAATTTCTGTGTACCCCAATGGTTATTTTTTAATATTCTTTGCATTTGTAGAGGATCGTGATCTCATCTTTCAAGGAGGGCCATGGTTCATGGGCAGAGCAAGACTGTTTATGAAACCCTGGCATCCCATGTTTAAACCAGATGAAGAACTTCCCTCTGTGGCCCCTATTTGGGTAAGATTGTATGGATTGCCAACAGAATATTGGAATCAAAATGTATTTATGGCAATAGGCAACACTCTGGGGACTTTTATGATGACAGCTAATGCTTTGTTACAGCTAGAACAAATGATCTACGCAAGAATTTGTGTTTTGATGGATCTTAATAAACCCCTGCCTACCCAAATTTCCCTAGTCGTGGAAGACAAAAAATGGGACCAAGTATTGGATTATGAAAATCTCCCTTTTAGATGCAGGTTATGTCATGAGTATGGACATTTGGTAAAGGATTGCACACATAAAATTTTAGAACAAGGGGAAGAACAGGCTAAGGATGACTTTATCACACCCAAGAAGAAGCAAGTTGCCAAAAAGAATGGCAAAGAACAGGTTGGAACTAGTAATACAAATAGATATGCTAGCCTACAGGAACCAGAGGAAAATGAAACAGAGGATCTTATGGAATCACAAGTACAGGAAACACATATGAATAAGCCACAAGAAGCTCGAGTTCAATGAAGGAATAGGGCCAAAAGTAGATGGTTATTTTCCAAGCACAACCTAGCAAGAACACAATTAGCAATGGGGTCAAAAGCTATCAGCGTAAGAATAAGTACCATGACCAATTTTCGACCATAACCAACAAATAATTGAGAACGAAGAACTAGACAAAGCTCTTATTGTACGGAATTCTATTGACACACCAACTTGAATTGGGATTAGGTGTGGATCAGGAAAAGAATAAGAAATTTAAAATGGATACTAACCTGAAGGCTGGTAGAAAAATGAATCATACCAGACTTCAACAAGAGGGTCAAAAATTATCTAATTCGGGAACAACTAGGGATTTATCCCAATTCTTCCCACACACTTCCCAATGAAGATAGTCACTTGGAATATAAGAGGGATGAAGGGTTCCCCCTCAAAAGTTTAGGAACTCAAAGGTTGATTAACTCAGTTCATCCATCGTTGGTTTGTATTCAAGAGACTAAAGCTTCTATTGATCTCATGATGGCTATAGGTGCAGTTTGGCCTAAAGCACAACACATCTCATTAAGTTCCCAAGGGGCTTCGGGGGCATTGTTTCACTTTGGGATCCCAGAATGATGGTTGTTCGGAATTCCTTTGCGATTAAAGGAGCCTTAGGTCTGCATCTTTACTCTAAAGTGGAGGACCAGGAGTTTTTAATGTTTAATGTTTATGCCCCTCTTGGTCTGGAAGAGAAAAGACAACTATGGAAGAGAATGGCAGAGATTATCCACTACTTTCCCAGATTCTACTTATTTTAGGAGGAGATTTTAACACTATCCTGAATCTTCAAGAGAAGCAAGGAGGTCATACCCATTTAGATGTCAATTCGGCAAACATGTCTCAATTCCTTCGAAATCATAACCTGGTGGATGTACCGACGGTTAATGGCATGATGACATGGTCCAATAGAAGGCAAGGTCAACATTGTATCTTGGAAAGACTGGACCGTTTTCTGCTTTCCGAAGAATGGTGGTTAAAGGGATGGGTACCTAAGACTATGATCCTCAATAATAATGGATCAGATCATTGGCCTGTTTGCCTGGAAGTTGGCAAAACATTTCCATGTAAGAGTCCATTTAGATTTCAGTTAATGTGGCTCCAACACCAAGATATTGCCAAACATGTTGAGCTATGGTGGCAGGAAGGCAAACCAAGGTTTGGCACTCATATGTTTAAGTTTTCTAAGCAATTGACATATTTAAAAGTTAAGCTAAAAGCCTGGAACTGGAATGAGTTTGGTGATATAAAGGAACAAAAAAACAAGATCATTGCTCAATTGGAAGATATTAATGTTCTTCACTGACAATCGGGATTATCCTTGGATCTTTTCAAAAAAGAATGTGTCCTCAAGGCAAAATTACAGGAATGGGAAACTAGAGAAGAAATTATGTGGAAGCAAAAATCCAGGATCCAATGGTTAAAGGAGGGTGATAAGAATTTTGCCTTTTTCCATAAATCCCTGCTAGCTAGACGAGCACATAATTATATTCATTCCTTGTCTAAGGCTGATGGTTCCCACGCTCAATCGATCCATGAGATGCAGCAAGTAGCTCAGGAATACTTTCAACAACTCTTCACTTCTCAATCGTTGGATATGAATTCACAACAACAGCTTTTGAACATCTTACCTACTAGTATTTCTCAACGGGACAATGAGAAGTTGATGCAACCTGTTACAGAGCAAGAACTCCAAGGAATAGTGTTCAGCATGAAGAAAGGTAAAATTCAGGTCCAGATGGCTTTCCGATTGAGTTTTACCAAGCTTTTTGGGACATCATTAAAGGAGATCTTTTACAAGTGGTTGAAGAAGCTAGATTGGCCAAAACGATTCTTAAGGAAATTAATAAGACTTACATTACACTTATTCCTAAAACTCATGAGGTGCAGGATATCTCTGGTTTCCGTCCTATAGCCCTATGCAATGTTTTGTACAAAATCATCACAAAGGTCATAGCGGAAAGACTAAAACCCCTTCTCCACAAACTTATTTCTCTGGAGCAAGGTGGGTTTGTCCCGGGTCGCCATATCCATGATGAGATTGTGTTAGCTCAAGAAATTCTGCATTCTATGGCAATTCAGAAAAAGCCCACAATGTTTATTAGACTGGATCTATCTAAAGCCTATGATAGAGTGGATTGGAGCTTCCTTTGTAAGGTTCTGGCTCAATTTGGTTTCTCTCTGGAATGGATAAAATGGATAGAAGCATGTTTTACCTTTGTTTCCTTTGTTGTTCTTGTTAATGGTTCTCCTACACAATATTTTGGAGCTTCCAGAGGTCTTAGGCAAGGAGATCCTTTATCCCCTTTTCTATTCATTATCCTAGCAGAATGCATGGGGCGACTTATCAAAAAAACTGCCAGGAAAAGAGAACTCATGGAATTCAATTGGCCAATAATAGCCAACTGATTTCTTGTCTCCAATTTGTTGATGACTCCACATTGCTTGGAAGAGCTACACTCCAAGAAGCGAGACAAATTCAGAAAATGTTGGATACCTTTTCAGCTACTACGGTCAATTGATTAATCAAGGAAAATCCAATATTTTCTTCTTTCACACTTCTACTAGACAAGAAGAGCAAATTTTGGAACTCTTCCACTTTAGGAAGGGCATGCTTCCTCTTCAGTATCTTGGTGTTCCTTTGGCCTCGAACAAGTTGAAAGACTGGAATTGGTTAACCAATAAGATTGATTCCAAACTACAGAAGTGGACGAACAAATGGCTTTCATCAAGGGGAGGATGACGTTGGTTAAATTTGTCCTTCAAGCTATGTCGATATATGTTGCCTCTATTCGAGTATTCCTAGCACTATATTGAAACAGGTGGACTCCATATGTCGAAATTCTTATGGAGCGGAGTTCAAAATAAGAAGAAATGGTCCTTGGTTAAATGGGAAACATTATGTCGGCCAAAGATTGAAGGATTAGGATTTCGATCCTCTCCTAAACAAAATAAAGCTCTAGCTGCCAAATTATACTGGAGACTACTTGTTCACCCTAATGCTTTGTGGGTTCTGCACTTTGAGCTAAGTATGCTGAAAATAATCCTCCAGAGAACATTATCAGATCTGCCCTCCCTTCTAAAGGTTCTCCGTCTTGACATTTATCAAAATGGGAGAAGATATGATAAAAAAAAGCTCTTTTGGATTGTTAACAATGGTCAAATGGCTAATTTTTGGACGGATTCTTGGGACGGTCAGCCACCTCTCATTCTCCAATTCCCCCACCTCAGACCCATTATGGAACACATGCAGGGCATTGGTTGGATTAAGGTTACCCATTACGGGCGACTAGCAGTTGCCCTTCCTTGGGAGAATGGAAAAGAATGGATTCCTATTTCAAAATGGCCCATTGCAGTACGTCATGAGGATCTCACTGCTTCATAAAGTCCTTCAGGCTAGAACTTTGTCTTCTTCACCACTTCCAGATAAACTGGGATGGGGAAAGGATGCCTCTGGTTCATATTTTGTATCTACTGGCTATTCTTCACTGTTGGTTGATAATCCTCATCCTCTTCGGTTTCTTTTCAAACATTTATGGCAGCCAAGTATGTGGCCCAAGGTCAGTTTCTTTGTTTGGCTTGTTATTCATAGAAGAGTTCTCACAGGAGATCGTCTTTTGAAGAGAGGTATGTATGGCCCTTTCAGATGCATTTTGTGTTTACAGGATGAAGAATCTTCATCACATCTTTTCTTCCTTTGTCCTTGGGTTATTCCTATTTGGCATCAACTCTTTTCTTTGTTTCAACTACACTGGAATAACTTTGCATCCATAGAGGAGACTTTCAAAGCCTGGCAGAGAAGTCTTCCAATGGGCCAACATTTCCTTCCGATTTTGTGGACTGGCATTTCCCTCACTCTATGGAATATTTGGAAAGAAAGGAATCGAAGAATTTTTCAGCAAGTTAGTAAAGAGAACTCTTTTATCTGGGAGAAAATTAAAATTAACATAGCGGAAACTCTGAAACATAAAATATCTTTACCCAGAGTCTTTCCCCGGAGTGGTTACATCTCCTCGACAGGTCTCTCTGGACCCTAGGGATGTTACGCTCTCCTGGAGGCAAACTAAACATCGGGCCATAAGCATAAGTCAATGGGAGAGACCTCCTTTGGGATATGGAAAGTTGAACACGGATGGTGCTTCTAGAGGGAATCCAGGAAGAGCTGCTATGGGAGGCATTGCAAGAGACAACCAGGGTGAGGTGCAGTTCTTCTTTGCTGAGAATTTGGGTACTAGTACTAACAATTTTGCAGAGGTGAAGGCTATCTATAGGGGCATGCAGGAGGCTTTAAAGATTGGATGGCAAAAGCTTCAAATTGAATCGGACTCTCAAATCATTTTAAAGCTGTTATCTGATGATCGAAATGCTTCTTCCTCTAATTGGCGAATAGCAAAAGAGGTATGGAGGATACAACAATTGAAGCAGCAGTTTCAAGAAGTTCAGATGTACCACATTCCTCGTGCAAGGAATAAAGTTGTCGATGGATTAGCAAATTGGGCCTTAGATAATAGAGATCTCCTCTGCTATGGCATGCCTCCTGCTTGGTGGTCCAATAAGCTCCAAAGGGATATCAAATATATTCTAACTCTGGACTCCTCATCATGATAATGTTTTTAGATTATCTTTTGTATCATGCTCAAGCCTAGGCTAATAGTTTTCAGGCTTGGCATAGTCATATATGTACATTTCATTTCTATCTAATATAATATTTTGGTGTTTTTTACAAAAAAATAAATACAGCAATTGGTAAGTTTTCCAAAAGGGAGAATGTAAGCAATGCAATATTTCACATGTAATTTCATTTGTGAATCTTTCAAGATTATGATATATGGAATATAAAAGTATATATTTGTATTTTCCGAACAAAAAATAGTTTACCAATCCTGAAGTTATTTACAAAGAATGTATACAGTAAAGTTGCTTCTTGTAAACTTTTTTTTTTGAAAATAGCCATTGATCTTTTAAAATAGTAAATAACCAGAACCATAAAGTTGAGAATTTAACTTACAGGTTATTTAATTCAAACATGCCAATGATGTTCCCATAGACTTGAAGGGAAAATACTTGAAAAAATGAATTAAAGAAAACAAAAACAATGCCTAGTCTTAAAGAATAGGGTGAAATTTATTAAAGTAAAAAAAAAATCATAGCTACAACTAGCATGATATTCAAATGTTGCTTCAACTTTGCAAAGAATTTTTTGTAAGCTTTTGATACCATCCCCATAATCAAACTAAGAAAAAGGTAAAAAGCTATTGAACTGCCATTATCAACATCTGTTTTACTTAGTAGCTAATGTTTCCTATGAAACAAATGGATACATGGGGCAGATTCGTCTTCAAAAATTGCGCCTTTGAGAAGTTGCAAGGACTGCAGCGCAAAGATGGAAATGTTAGAAAAGAGATTTATAGATACAAGCAATATTTCTAGGAAGGTATGCCTCCATTATCATATAATCTACCATAACAAGAGAACACTAACCACACCAACATAGCAAGAGGCAAATAAAACTAAACCCAGCTAAATCAAACAAGGGGCCATATGTTAGTGAAAGCTAGCAGGGTAAGACCAAGAGGTTAAAACAGAACATACTACCACCATTGATTTATTTGCATCCTCATTAATGATTAACTGTTTCTAATTTGAATGATTACACAGAGAAATACAAAGATGAATATGTGATTAATAGAATCCTGGGATATTTCAAACATAAAATGCATAGCAAAGAATCTTACCGTCCATGCAAGTTCCTTTATTTCCTTTCTAAATTGAGGCTCTTCAATTGGATCAATATCATCTGGTAATGCAACACAATCCCACCACCTACAAGCAAATGTGACTTGCTCTTTACATGGAAATGATAAATTTTCACACTTGAAAATCAATTATACTCTGTGTTCAGTATTTCTTGAAAATTCATAACAATTTCAAATGAAACACCCTAACCTCTAGAAGAAAATAATAGAAACTAAGCCAAGACACAAAATAGATAAATTAAGAAAAACTTAGATGAGACAGTTCTTCAATGATTGGTAATACTTGATCTATGAAATTTTTGTTATAGATTTCAAGGATTTTATCAGTGAATATATTCACAATTTCATATAGGTTTTCGCATGGACTGAATTACAACATGTCAATTCTTGTACGAACTATTTATTCACGTAAGGATGAGAGCATACAATCTCTTATATCCCATGGCAAATGGCTCCCAGATATTCAATACTTCAGACCAACTGAATTGAGGATTTTTCTTTGCCTTTCTACTCTTAAGAATGACTGTAGAAATGACCTGCAAAACTGAAACAATATTAGCACTCTATAAAGTAAAAATGGTCCAGTAAACAAAATCCTAACCCACAAACATTCCAATAGCAATGACACTGGATATGAAAATCTTGAAATATATCCAAAAGAAGAATGTGAGAACCAACCATTTGTTTCTAATCCTTTAATTTTTACAAAATCCTCATGTCCTCTAGACAGACTCATACAACTTCAATATTTTCCATTGTGACAACAATTGTAGGAGAAAATATGACCTAATGTACTAATCGAAATCAACTAAATTATAGCTGAGCTAGTGTGTCATTCACACGAGCAGATCTGTATGGAAAGACAGAAATTACAAATTCATATAGACGTAAATTCCAACTGTGCATCTTCCAATTCTATCATAGATGACGATGTCAAAAATACATGAAGCATATATGATTAGGATCTTCCAATTCTTTCATAGATGATTCTATCATATAATGAATGAAACATGAAGTTTTCACAAACTGGGGTCAAAACATGGAATTAGAAAGTAGCTTAAAAGCAACAAATTGCTCTTGTTTTATAAGTCACAACCATACAATAGTTCGGCATCCTATATAGACTTGTATACGTGCATTTCATTTATGTGTGTAATATGCATGTTGCATTATTGTAAAACACATGAGTAGCTTGTGCTCAAGCAATTTAGTATCAGAATCTGGACTGTAGCTCGACAATTCAATTGTAGATTGGAGGCTCAAGAGGATTCCATCGGCCCATATTTCATCATGACAATGACTTGTCTTGCATAGGATTGTCGCTTTCTAACTCTAATTAACTTTATCATGTAGCATCTTGTAGTAATATAACATCAAAATAGAGTAAGAAGCTACCTTTATGTTAGACATGGTTAGAATATAACATTTAATCAAACCACAACTACATTTGTGGAGCTATAACTATAAAGCATAGTCATTTTACGTGAGAGTTTGTAGTATAATATTCCATCTACGGCTAGCCATACGTGTAATTATTTGCTATAATATTGATATCAATTCTCTCCAATAATCTTAGTGTTAGGAATATTGTGTTAGTACTCACATGAAAGTGAGTTAGTAAAATAATTGTACGTGTGAAAATAATGTAATGAGTTGTTAATAACAACTCATAGTTAGAAATAGTATGTGTGTGAGTTAGTATATATTAATAATGGGTGTTACGAGTTGTTGTGATAACTCTTATAATGGTCTAGAGGTGAGCGTAATAGTAACCGATTACGTTGCGGAGATTGATCCTATAAATGTAATGTCTCTCACACAAGAATGATATAGAAGATAATTTTTAAGTTAAATCTTAGATTATTTGTGCTTCTCTCTACCAAATGTATCATTTGGTGTTAGAGCAGGTTGTGTTAATGAGAGTCTCTGAAATTTTCTTGCATATCTGTCATCTTGAGGTACACAACAGCATTGTTTAAAGTAATTCTTCACATTTTTAAGTGTTTTTGACCCCTATATGCTCTGTTATGTGTCCATTGTATGTGCACAGCCATTGTGAAATATCCCTTTCAAGGGATGAAACCACAACCAAGGAATTAGCTCAAACACCAAATAACCAAATCTGATTTTTATAACCAGCAGACTGTAATTAGAACCAGCGAACTGATTTCTCCAAACAACGGTATAAAAATGTATGCAAAACACTAAAAACACTCCAAATATCCTTGCCACAATTTAGATATGTATTTTAGGCATCCAATAGACCAATAATCAATGAAAATTCTGAGTCAACACACAGCTGGAAATTAATTAATAACCAGCGAAGAGCAGCCACAATAAAATTATGAAATATGGGTCTAGAAACCCTCAAAATTCATAAAAATGAAGATTCTGGCTTTATAAAATATGGTAAATCAGATTATGAAATAAAAGATCAACTTTATGCCCTCCAAACCATCAAACCCTACACCAAGGTAGGTCGCTCCTCCTTTAGAAAGCAAATAAAAATCTGAAAGTGGATGATTCTCCTCAAATCTGCAATTTACTTCAAGCTCAATCAATGTTGAAGGGTTTTCGTCCTCCAACAAAACCACTAGAAGGGTTTTCGTCCTTCTAGGAAGCCACACAAGAGGGTTTTCGTCCTCAAGTGGAAGAACATGGAGCAACAAGCTCTCAATGCCCAATAATAGAAAATGTGCCAATCTAGATGCTTGCAAAATGAGGTCTTCACTTCACTTTATATCCCTCCTTTGGCGCCAAGGCTAAGAAAGACAAGGCCGACCCATAGGAGATGTTATATTTCTTCATTAAGCTTCTTTTATTTGCCTTTAACCCAACCGACTTGCTTCAAGAGGGAAAACACTAAAAAGAAAACATAAAAATTAGAAAAACAAATGCAAACAAAAGCTCAATGTTCTTCTCCAACTCCTCTATTTTTTTGCCATGGAGAAGGAATGGAAAGAAGTCCAATTTTTATCCTTAAATGGGAAAAAGGGACATTACACATTGACGGCCAAGACCTATCCTCATGTAGACTTCACATAGTGTAATGTCCCTTTCTAGGGCTGAAACTAAAAATAAGGGTTTTGGCTCAAACCCAAATGATACCTTCTATTTTTTATCATAGCGACGGGTCAATCACTTTAACCTTAGAGGAACAAACTGAAAATGGCATTAGCAACAAAGAGAAATATGAATATTTATGACAGCAAAGGAATTCATATGGCAGCCAACAATATCACCACTTAGCCCTAGCGATGAACCTGATTTTCTATTTCCTAGGGCAGCAAATTGTATGGGCTTTTCAAGACAATATTCTTGTGTAATATAGTGAAACTCAATTTAGAAATATCCCAAACTTCCCAAGTGGGTAGATCAAGTGGAGGAAGGGTGCCAACACCCTTGAAAGTGCCCTAGCTGGAGTAGAAGTGCCCTATGCATGGATAAACACCTTGTTGTTCCAGAAATTTGTCAATGAAGTCCACTTGTGACTCCCGAATGAAGCCACCAATGCACACAAGAGGGTTTGTCCCCAAGTGTGATCCTATTGAAGGTTTTCGTCCTCAATAGGTAACCAAGGAAGGGGTTTCATCCTTCAATGGCAAGAAGAGAAGCTACACTAGCTCCAAATCCAAGTAAATGTCAAATGATGAATGATAATGATCCCCCTCCTCCTCCATTCGAACCTCCTTAAGTACCCTTCTTTGGCGCCAAGGATGAATTAGAAGATCAATCTTCATGACCGACCTCTTAATGAAGGGGAAGTGCACTTTTAATCTTCACTTAAGAAGACCGACCTCATAAAAAGGGAAAGAGTATTTCTTTATCTCCATTGTAGCTCTCAAGAAGACTGACCTTAATGAAGGAGAAGATAGTTCTTTTTGCTTTGTCATTCACCTATCACCTAATCAAATCACTCCAAGCCATAATTAGTAATCAAATAAATAAGGAAAATACAATCACTTACAATTATGGCAATGTTCACCTCCCTTGCTTTCCTTCCTTGAAGCCCACGGAAGGTGGAATGGGCCCAAGGCCTTCATAGTGACTAGCGTGGAAAAGGGGACATTACAAATAGTCCATCCTTGATCTTTCTAGTGCCTCTTTGTCCTTTAATCATCTGTAGTAATTTCATTATAGAAGAACATTTCAGCTGCCAACGAAGGATAGGATGGAAATCTAGAAGTAAATTCACTCAAACCCGTTTGAAGTGTAGATTGTGTGGTCCATACGATAAAAGGGTCCATTTTGACATAATAGTGCAGTTGACACATGATAAAAAGAAAATCAAATACATAAAAGCAAAAGTGCTAGTGAGCTTTGTTGGAGGAGGGGCAGTTTTGTTGGTGAAAGTTGTGAGGATCTGTCATGACACGACTAGCACATATTCTCATTGCTCTTACACATGCAACCAAATGCATTATTAGCATGGAAGGAGGACGACATGACTGCCTTGAGTGGCATTGTTGCATTGCATTTGAGGTCACTTTGCATGTTTGGAACTCAATCCTAAGCTTTCCCTCTTTGCACCACATCCACACCATGATCCACAAAGCCTACAGTGAATATAAGAAAGGCATGCTTTTAAAGTTTCAAAATAAAAGTGTACAAATCTTACCATATATTTGAAAGTGCTCATAGCTGAAGTGGTTTGTGAGATTTTGCTAAAACCAAGAACTATCTAGGGGTGGTCATGGGATCAAAACCCCAGAACTAGTAAAATAATTAAAGGTGGTAAAAAAATTTAGTGGATGTGTTTTATTTAGCTATGCTACAACTCATCTATGGTTCATATGTTATTTTAATTTCATATAGTCTCTAATTTTGTGAAGTTGAAGTGTCGTTTGTATATTATCATAGAGTTTGTTTAATAAAGTCAGATTGTCGATAGGTGTTTATTGAGTCTCAAAAGTGCCTTGTAAGTGAACGCATTCTCAGTGGAAACCAACGTTCACAACTTTTGTCTATATTGTGAGGAGATCAAAATGGACAAATTGAATCTAATTGAAGGTTTGAAGGCAAAGACTTCCATATGTGGCAAGTTCAAACTCAACTACAGTTGATCGACAAAGACTTGTGGGAAATCGTCGATGCCAAAGTACCAAAACCAAGTGATGCAGATGAAGCAACAAAGTGGGAAACCAAGGATTGAAGAGCAACAACAATTATTGGTCTAGGTCTTTCTGATGCCTACTTGCATCATATAGACCTATGCAAGACATCAAGTTTCATTTTGACGACATTGAACAAACTGTTTGGATCTCAAGTTGGAAGCATAACAGTGGCCCTGAAACATAAATTGTTTGGATTAAAAATGGAAGAAGGTGACAACATGGTGCAGCACATCAATAAGTTTTATTCCATTTTGAATCAGTTAGTTGGGATAAAAATTGATGTGAGTGACGATGATGCAAAAGTTGTATTACTAAATAGCATGTCAACTAGTTATTCTAACATGGTCTTCACACTTGAGTAAAATAAATCCTAGCTTAGAGAATTTGATTTCTTCTTTGATAGATGAAGAAAATAGAGTAAAAAGATTGATTTAAAGGAAAGGGTAATGTATGGTAAAAGAAAATTCAAGCAAGATAAACTCAAACCTCCTTTCAAAGAGGGGTCAACTTCTAAAGATTCAACGAAAAGATGTATTTGTTACTACTACAAACAACCTAGTCACATTGTTGTCAACTGCAAACAAAGAGTACAAGATCTGCTTGATGGAAAACTGCAAGAAAATGCCATTGTTGTTTGTAATGTCCCCAATTGGACACTTAAACACTTACAATGGATTTACCAAAAATCTGATCCTAGAATGCACATTATAAATTTTATAAAGATGCAGACCTGAAATTATATCAGAAAAATGTGACTTGGCTAGAGAATGAATTTTATCCAAAACTGAAACCAAATCACTCTTTTTATCATCAAAATAGATCAGCTAATTTTATTATTGCAAATACATAAGAAAAATACCAGATTGAAACCCAATTGAAGGCTGAAATATTTATTAAAAATCTGCAGTTGCACCCTCCACAGAGACAGCTGGAAACACCAATTCCTTGGGCCAAAAATTATACAAAGTGGCTGATTTGATATCTAAAAATCTGATATTGGAACAGTAATACAGATCTGATCCAAAATACTCCAAAACAACTCTCTATATGTGTCGCTCCACCCTGAATAAGCTGGAAATGAGGGGAATCACAGCAACACTTATTCTCCTTCAAACGCTAGCCCAGATCTACAAGATACAGCCTTCATAAACTGTTGGAAAGCACGATAAAAGAAGATTTTTGTTTTTCTTGTAATCCTCCATAGGGTTTTCGTCCTCTAGAGCTAACTTCAAAGGGTTTTTGTCCTTTGGAGTTGTTATGCAAAGCTTACAAAGCTCACACAAAATTCAGAATTTTCATAAAATAAATGAAATGCCTCTAAGCAAGTCGACTTGCTTTTATAACAAGTCTTGGCTTTGTAGCCACCCACAACCACCAATCATCTATCTTTTCCTTCATTTAATTCTTTTTTGGCATTTACCCTCTCCTACATGGGTCGCATTTTCCCCTAGGGGGAAATTAAAACATAAAGTAATTTTCTCTTTTATTTTTTTATTTAGTCATTAATAAATTATTATAAGTGCTTATGATAAAGTTTCTTTTTATGCACTTTATAATTAATTCATTAAGACTAAGTTTCCCTTTTATTCACCCCTTAGCCGTCGGGAAACAAAATTAGGCTAAGGGTCTTCGACTTGTTATTTTGGAAAAAGGGACATTTCAGTCCTCCCTTCCCCAAATTGCTTGCCCTCAAGCAATTTCAAACTTGGATGCTCCAAAATTGTTGCACCTTCCCATGTAGCATCCTCAAGTGGTAGACCCTTCCATTGTACCAAATATTCTCTTGATGACTCTATTCCTTAGCTTCCTTTCACAAACATCCATGATAGATTCTAGTTCTAGCACCAATTTTCCCTCATCATCAAGAAGGGGCAGCTCCATGGAAGGAATGATATGCTGTCCTAATGCCTTTTGAGGCATGAAACATGAAAGACATTATGAATTTTGCTTTGTGCCAGAAGTTCTAGCTCATATGCAACATTCCTACCTTCCTTATGACCTTGTAGGGACCATAAAACCTTGGTTTTAGCTTTTCTAATCCCTTCCCTTTGAGGGAAGATTGTCTATAGGGCTGCAACCTCAAAAAAACCATATCTCCTACCTCAAATGACCTCTCAACTCTTTGTTGATCTGCATACAACTTTTGTTGATTTTGGGCATGTAATAGGTTGTCTTTGAGTGCTTTCATGATGTCTTGACTTTGTTGTACCAAATCTCTAGCCCCGGAACTCTACTATCCGGAATGACAACATCCACAAAAGAAAAAGCATCATAACCATACAAAGCCTTGAAGGGTGACATACCAATAGACATATGATAGGAAGTGTTGTAGCAAAACTCCCCAAATACAACCATTTGATCCATGTTGATTGTTGACTGTCACAAAACTCCTTAAGTACCCTTCTATCCACTTGTTGACAATTTCAGTTTGCCCATCCGTTTGGGGATGGTAGCTTGTACTAGGAGTCAACTTTGTACCTAAAAGATGAAAGAGTTCTTGCCAAAAAGAACTCATAAATTTGTTGTCCCTATCACTTACAATATTCTTTGGAAGCCCATGAAGTCTGAAAACCTCCTTAAAAAAATTCCAGCCACTAGTGGTCCATCAAACTTAGTGGGAAGAGAAAAAAATGTGCATACTTAGTCAATCTATCCACCACAACATAAATAACACTCTTACCTTGCACTATAGGAAGACCGATGATGAAATCCATAGAAATACTTTCCCACTTTTGATTTGGAATTGGTAGAGGCTGCAAAAGACCTACTGGAAATTCATGTTCTGCTTTGCTTTGTTGGCATGTAAGACATTCCCTTATGTGTTGAAGTACTTCCCCTTTGAGTCCCTTTCCAAATTTTTTTCTCTAACTTGTTTGTATGTCTTAAAATAACCTGGATGACCAGCCAAAGGAGAATCATGCATAGCTTCTAAAATCTTATGTTTTACCTTGGATTTTGGAACCAAAAAGACTCTATTTTTGTAGAGTATGATGCCATCAACCACTTGGTACTTTTCATCTTCAATTTCTCCTTCTAGGACAACACTAGCAAACTGATTTTTTGCATACTCTGCTGTTATAACAGCCCTCCAATCTGCTGTAATTTCTATCATAGAACAACAATATGGCTTCCTTGATAATGCATCAGCTACTATGTTATTCTTTCCTTTCATAAATTCAATTTCAAAATCAAAGGACTGAATTTTACTCACCCATTTTTGTTTTTTATCATTCAAATCAGTTTGGTTCATAGTTACCATGTTCGAAAAGTTCGGATAGTTCGAAATGGGAAAAAAATTTGGAAGTTCGGAATTTTTCAAAAGTTGGTTCAGTTCGGTTTAGAAAATTTACAACTAGAAAATATATATAAATAAAAATACTATACATATATGATGATATTTGAAAAGAAAAACCAATTACACATAATAACAAATAAAGATATTATCTACGGAGTTTTTCCTTTACGTGCTTAGGTATTAGTGTTTCTTGTTTCGTTTTTGTTGTGTTGAAGTTTTTTTAATTTAAATGCATTAATTTTTTATTTAAAAAATAAAAAATAATGTCCGACTGAACTTGTTTGGTAAGTTTGGTCAGACCAAGGAGTTTAGTTCGAATTTTCACTAATCATAAAAACATGGTAACTATGGTTTGGTTGAGAAAATACCTCAAACTATTATGATTTGTTTTCACTACAAATCTGCCACAAACTAGATATTGCCTGAACTTCACCAATGCATGCATGATTGCCAACATCTCTTTATCATAAATAGAATACTTTTTCTCAACATCTTTGAGCTTTCTACTTTCAAATGCAATGGGATGCTTATTTTGCATCAAAACAACCCCAATACCATCCATCCTGGATGCATCACACTCAACAACAAAAGGAATTGAAAAATCTGGAACAGCAAGTACTGGGCATGAACTCATTACCTTTTTGAGGTTGTCAAATGCTTGTTGGGTTGATGGTGACCAACTGAAAGCTCCTTGCTTTGTCAAATTTGTTAAAGGGGCTGAAAGTTGTGAAAATCCTTTCACAAATCTCTGTAATAGCTACAAAGACCCAAGAATCCCCTTAGTTGAGTCAATGTGGTGGGAGGAGGCCAATCCATAATAGCTTGGATCTTTTGTTGATCCACATGTACTCCTTTAGCATTGATGACATGTCCTAGATACAAAATTTCTTCCATTCCAAACTCACATTTGGATAACTTGCAAAAAGAGATTGCTCTGGCAATATTATCTAATTATTTTATAATTTTTGTTCCAAAATGCTTAAGACCATGTCCAAGTGCCTCAAATGCTCTTCCCATGATTTGCTATACACCAAGATATCATCAAAGAATACCAATACAAATTTTCTCAAATGCTCCCTAAAAACATGATTCATACATGACTGAAATGTAGCGGGGGCATTGGTTAACCCAAATGGCATCACTAGAAATTCAAAATGACCAAAGTGACATCTAAAAGTTGTCTTATGGACATCTTCATCTCTTACCTTAATTTGATGATATCTGGATCTTAGATCAATCTTTGAAAAGAACATTGCTCCATGCAACTCATCAATCCTTGGTATTGGGTACTTGTTTTTGATTGTCTTCTTATTCAATAACCTGTAGTCAACACACATCCTCATGGTCCATCCTTCTTTTCACCAAAACAACTGAAGAAGCAAAAGGACTAGAACTTGGCCTTATGTGGCCCATGTCTAACAACTCCTTAATCACCTTCTCTATTTCTTCCTTAAAAGCCTTGGATGGTGGTAAGGAGAAGACATAACCGGGGTTGAACTTGGTTCCAACTCAATAATATGCTGAAATCCTCTATTAGAGGTAATCCATGAGGTAAATCTTTGAACACTTTATCATGCTTATCCAAAATAGACTGAATATCAACATGATAGGACTATTGAGATGAAAAAGAGGATGTGTTTCTTACCAAGCAATGTGCAGCCCATGCAATCTGCCCTCTTTTGAAGGACCTTTCCATACTTGGCTGTCACAACTTGTGGAGTACCATTCCTCATACCCTGCAAAATGACTTCCTTGTCTTGCACTTTGAATTTTAATTCCATGGTTTGATAATTTTGAGTGAACTCACCCAAAGATTGCAACCATTGTACACCAAGACTACATCTGTTTCACCAATACCAATGACATAAAAATCATCACATACCTTATGCCTTCCTAGAGTGATCTCTAGTTGGGGAATCTTCTTTGTGCATGCAAGAGTATATCCATCCGCCACTGTCACATTGAAGCCTTGGAAATCTTCCACCTTCAATCCCATTCTTGTCACCAAGCTCTCATCAATGAAATTATGAGTAGCTCCACTATCTATCAATGTTATGATTCTTTGTCCATGAAGAACACCTTTCACACGAAAAGCATAGTACCTAGGTGCTCTAGATAAAGTGGCTAATGTTCCATCCGTGGGAACCACTTCCTCCTCTTTTGCTTGCTCTTCTTCTTCATGATCAACACTTTCCTCTTCATCTTCTACATCTGAAATCACTTCAATATAATGGGTTGCCCCTTTTCCAAGGCAACGGTGGTTAGGTGTCCAAGGATCTCTACATGTGAAACATAACTTTTTCCTTCTAAGCTCATTTCTAGCCTCATTTCCTTGTTTTTAACCCAATCTTTTGCATCATATTTGTCTTGAAAAGACTTACCTTGCTGTCCAAAATTTGGTGTCTTTGCCCACTTGATGAAGAAGTCTTTGGCTGTCCAAATAATCCCTTTGGCTGCCCAAAGGTGCTGATTTTTTTTCTGTCCAAAAGGTGTTGTTCGCTGCTGTCCAAACTGCAGATTTCTTCCTTTTGGGATTGAACTTTCCAAGTCTCAATGACTTCTTAATGGCACCTTGTAGAGATGGAGGACTAAAGGCTTTGACTAGGCCTTTTAGTGGCTCTCCTAGACCTTCAATAAACAACACAAGTCTTCTTTCACTGATATCCGGCACCATCACTGCAAGCCTTTGAAAATCATAAATATACTTATCTAGAGATCCTTCTTGCTTGAGTTGGGCTAACTCTAAATGCATATCCGGGTCCATCCTGTCAAATCTCTCTGTCAAACATTGACTGAATTCCTCAAGGGTGGTGATAGAACCATGTCCTTGGTGATTATTCCATGGTACCACCATTCATGTGCAACTCCCTCCAAATGCAAAGGTTGCAAATTTGAGGGCTTCTTCTTCATACATTGGATTCAAAGAAAGATATGTATCCAATTTTTGTAACCAAGCTCTAGCAGAACACTTATCTGATCCATCATAAGAAGGAAGAGTTACCTTACCCAACCTTTGTTGTATGTCTCTTCTTGGTTGCTCTTGTTGAACTCTTGATTCCTTCCCGATCCTTTGCTATTCTTCACTTGGCAGTAGTCTCTGAAGGATAGCATCTCCCTCACTCTATAGCTAAGGGCTGCATACTCTTCACCCCATACCTCCATGTCATCAACATCATTTGGGGCTTCCTCCTCAATTGGTTGTTCCTCTCTTTGGAGAAACTTAGCTCTGAAAGTTTGATGTGGAGGCTTGGAGGAGGTCCTAGCTGGTCCCATAAGCTTCCTTCACCATTGTTGGTTGCTCCTTGATTTGTAGACATATTGTTCCCTTGTAGGATCTTTGCCAAATCTCTGATGGAACCGATCAATGCTTCACACATTTCCCTTTGAGATTCCCTCAAAACATGATGCATATCTCTTTGAATTTCTCTCATAGACTGCTGCTGTAATTCTCTCGACTTCTTGTGATCACTTCATGCATGTAGCTAAGCTCATCATTAGGAGGAGCTCTTTGATCATGCTCTTCCATTGTCACCTTCTTTGGAGTATTCCTTCTCTTGATAGACTATAAGAATTTTCCTAGTTGCATTCAGATTTGATTTTCTCGCAAGATGGGGAGAACATGCTCGATACCACTGTAATGTCCCCAAATGGACATTTAAACACTTACAATGGATTTACCACAAATCTGATCTTAGAATGCACAATATAAAATTTATAAAGATGCAAATCTGAAATTATACTAGAAAATGTGACTTGCTAGAGGATGAATTTTATCCAAAACTGAAACCAAATCACTCTTTTTATCATCAAAAGATCAGCTGATTTTATTATTGCAAATACATAAGAAAAATACCAGATTGGAACCCAATTGACAGCTGTAATATTTATTAAAAATCTGCAGTTGCACCCTCCACAGACACAGCTAGAAACACCAATTCCTTGGGCCAAAAATTACATTGGCTGATTTGATATCTAAAAATCTGATGTTGTAACAGCATTACAGATCTGATCCAAAACAGCTCTCTATATGGGTCGCTCCACCCTGAATAAGTTGGAAATGAAGGGGAATCACAACCCCAGATCTGCAAAATACAGCCTTCATACACTGCTAGAAAACACAATAGAAGAAGAGTTTTCGTTCTTCTTCTAATCCTCAAGAGGGTTTTCGTCCTCAAGAGCTAACTTCAAAGGGTTTTCGTCCTTTGGAGTTCTTATGCAAAGCTTACAAAGCTCACACAAAATTCAAAATTTTCATAAAATAAAAGAGATGCCTCTACAAGCAAGTCAACTTGCTTTTATAACAAGTCTTGGCTTTGTAGCCACCCACAACCACCAATCATTTATCTTTTCCTTCATTTAATTCTTTTTTGGCATTTACCCCTCTCCTACATGGGTCATTTTCCTCTAGGGAAAAATAAAAGAAAGTAATTTTCTTTTATTTTTTATTTAGTGATTAATAAATTATTATAAGTGCTTATGATAAAGTTTCTTTTTATGCACTTTATAATTAATTCATTAAGACTAAGTTTCACTTTTATTCACCCCTTAGCTGTCGGGAAACAAAATTGGGCTAAGGGTCTTCGACTTATTATTTTGGAGAAAGGGACATTTCATTGTTAATGAAGAAAAAGAGAATGACTATTTAATTAAAACTACTCTCACGTAAGCTCCCAATGATAAAGAATACCTCTACAAGATTACTATCAACAGGAGGATGGAAGCACAAGAAGTTAGAGGTCAAACAGAGACTCTCGTTAGCAGCCTAACGATGGGGTCGCATTCTAGTATAGTGGCACTTGTTTTCATTTTCAATTTGTGTGTGGTTGAAAATAAGAACAAAAGTGCATACCTGTTCACATGTGAAGTTCCTTTTTTCCCTAATGTAATGAGTATGTGGAGATTTTAACCACGAGTACTAAAGCAAGAGATGTTCTTGACAAAGTAGGAGGTTGATTTCCCACTATTTTTTTATTGGTTAGGTTAATGTTCCCATATTGGTTAAAGAAGTTCCATATTTATGCTTATGTATGGTTGATCTTCCCATGGATTGGTCAATGAAGTTCCTCGTTCCGGTTGATGTGTTCTCGCAATCAAGTGCAAGCACCAATGTGGCATGTTGGAAGGTCAAGACTATGTGCAAGCTCTAAAATGGCATGTTGCTTAGTCAGAAGGTGATGTTTCTCCCCATGTTCGTACTAAGAGAGGGAATGTTAGAAATATTGTGTTAGTACTCACATGAAAGTGAGTGAGTTAGTAAAATAATTGTATGTGTGAAGATCAATGTAATGAGTTACGACTCATAGTTAGAAATAGTATGTGTGTGTTAGTATATATTAATAATGGACGTTACAAGAGTTGTTGTAATAACTCTCATAATGGTCTAGAGGTGAGAGTAATTGTAGGAGATTATGTTACGGAGATTTGATCCTATAAATGTAATATCTCTCACACAAGAATGATATAGAAGTGTTTTCAGTTTTAATGTTAGATTATTTGTGCTTCTCCCTGCCAAATGTATCACTTAGTCACCGATGTACTCTCTAATGTCATTCATTGGTGTGTGTGCACCATTAGACTCCTAACATGCTATCAGAGCACTCGAGTCCCAAGACCTATCTAATGCACAAAGCTATTGGAACACATTTAAGGTTTTTGTGCCCACCGAAGCAATTAGATAAAGTTAAAATGAAGCATGAATTGAGAATTAAACCTTAGTGCACAAGATGACTGCTGAAAGAAGAAGACGGACATTAAAACACAAGTTTCTTTATGGCTGCAAGTTCAAAATAAGTATTCCTCCAATACAACCCCAAAAAGTGATATAACAGAAAACTAGAATGTGGAGGAGGCCTCAACAAGGGCCACCAATGATAATAACTAGGGAAGGCAAAGGAGGTTGTGAGGGAGCAGATGTCGATTCTCACACTCAAATCCGTGAGTTTTGACACCTAATTCCATCTTCAATCTCAATTCTGTCATAGAAAAAATAATCCCTTTAACATGGGCTCATAAAATAAAGAAACCCTCAAATAATGGGCCCAACGCTTGTAGAAATTGTCCATCGCAGACATGAAAAAGAGGATAACTAGATATTATTGCATCTAATATAGATCCCATAGGCAAGCTAGTTCGCTAGTTGTATAACCTCATTTAAGAGATTCCAACTTGAAGAGTAGGAGACAGAAAAATAGCCTGCAACTTCTAAGAATAACTCCATTAAACCCTCCTAGCCAAGGCCAATCCTTCGGTGAAATTACAAAACCATGCATCGGAGCTATTTCATCATGGGTGATCCTACACACTCTCTTGTTGTTATGATACTCATAGTCATGACTAATATTCTTCTACACTTTGTCACTTTTACCACTTGGATTGTATACAGTTGTTATTTATGGTTCCTAGTTTTTAGGATTTTGGTTAATGTTTATTTTGGTAAACTCCATGATTCTTGGTAAAGATGCATTTTTCTTTTCATAGAGGAACATTTTCCTTTTTGTAGAGACCGCCTTCATATGGCATATTAACAATTATATTTTAAATTTTACCAACTTTGGCCATTTATAGACATTAATATAATCTCTTTAAACTTCAACTTGAGGACAAGTTATGCCTAATATTTTGGCATCCTTTGTATGCTTACTCTAATATAGGAACAACCACTTCTGTTTGGTGCAATAACCAGAACCAAGACATAGTGTATGGGTTCATGGACAGGATTGAAAGATCTAGGTACTCATCCAAGGCTAATGAGGAAACTGCTGGATGAAAAAAAAACAGACATCATGCTATGAGAATTTCACACAAATGCTAATTGTAGTATAGGATTAGAACATAACAAACAAAACAATAGGAACATGCAGAATATAGAGCAAAGTCTTCACTAAAATCATGTGATGCTGGATTGTCTGGACTGTGACGAAAACCCAGAGAGACCCATCGTGGCTCATCATGTACAATCCAGATGTATAGAATATAAGAGTAGGAGAACTACAAAATTTGGTGAAGAACCCATACCGTCGAAACAACCCATCATAATGAAAATTTACAAGTACTACTAACAACTACCATAAATCTCACTCTCAATTATACTCTTTTTTAGACTATATTACAATCTTTACTCAAGTACAAAAGCAAACTATGTCTATCCCCCTTAAGACAAGGTTGTCATTACTTACGACCATGTTGGGTAAGATGAGATTCTAGGTGGATGCATGGGAGGTATAGCATAAGTGGGTGAGGGCAGAATCTACAGTGCTTCAAGAGAGTGAGGAGGAGGAGATGAAGCACTGTTCCCCTAAAGATGGTCCAACACCTTTTCATGAGTATAGTATTTCCAACCACACTCTTTGCATTCTTGCACTCCTATGTGTACTTGGCCTCCCAATCTAAAATTGTCTGTCATCATTTGCTTTTCCCACTCCACCTCCTTATTTTAATGTTTTTACCAAAGCCTCCACAAAGCTCTTACTTTTTCATCTAGTTTCCTTGAGTTCTTCACGTCAAGAATCTTGGCTTTCATTTGGTTCTCAAAGCCAAGTATGTCTTTATCTAGCTTTTGGTTCTCCACTCTAAGATTGAGACAATGTGCCTAGACTAGCCTCATGACCTTTTGTCCAAAGCTTGTTGTGTCTCTACTTACTTCATGACCTCTCTATCCAAAGCTTCTTGTCCTCTTGCCATGTCCAATTCCACTTATCACAAATATATGGGCCATCAAAAAATGTCATTTAGAGTGAAGATCTAGATGTTCCAACTGCCAACATGATCTTGGAGGGTTGGATACTCAAAGTGCTCTCTTCATAGCCAACCACTTTAAATTGTGTTTGGTACAAATACATCCAAAGGTCTGTGTGTTTCATAATCTTGTACAAGTTCATAGCCCTTTTTCTTCACACTAGTGTACACATTAAATTTTAGACATCAAGATACCCATATGAGACTCCTTCGCACACACTTCAAGTCTCTTATCTCCTTGGGCATCTTCCAAGGCTGCTTTATGAATGGCCATGCAACTTTTATTGTGCAATGACACTCAACTTCCTCTTCTTACACACAAAAAAAGAGGTTACAATAAGTACTATTTGCTGCTGCAAATGATCTTTTCGTGTCTATATCTCAAGCGCTCTCAATGATTCATCCGCTTGGTGCTCTTTCCACACCATTGCATCCTACAACTGGAAGAGTATTATCTCATCACCCTCTCAAGGTGAAGCAATGTCTATTACTTACTATGGCTTCCTTAAATCAGACCTTGGAGGAACTTCCTCTATATGCTTGGCCTCCTCTGCGAAGATACTCATCATGTAGCTGCTTTGCATAGTCACCCTCTCTCCTCTATATTCTATGTATGATCTCCTCCATATTACTCTCCTCGATGAGTATCCTCCAGCTCGCCAAACTCCATGGGAGTAAGTTATGGATCTCCTTCATATAATATTAGAAAATCATATTCATCCTACGACACATGGACTATATTAAACTAGGTGTATAGTCACCGTGAAGGATCGGGATCTATAAATAGATATGAAAGTAAGACATGAACGATCCTACCCTACATGAGAACTAAAGGAACATTATTTGACTGATTTGTGCCAATGTTGAGGGTTTACGCATTCAGTACTAAGTTGACTATCCTCGAGTGCTCGACATCACCCTCAAACACTCCCTTGTTGATGCATTCTCTTCATCATCCTGAATCTCTCCACCTCAGTCATATCCATCCTCCGGGAGTGCATCCCTAGATTCCCTTCCTATGCCTCGTACACTTCCTCAACCAAGATATTCTTGTGAAGAGTGTTGCCCAACTCTCTATCTCGTATGTTCAATATCCTCTAAGGATTGTTTTGGATTAATCATGAACACTTTCCTTCAAGACCTTTCTTCTTGTAGAGGATCCCCTCATGCTTTTCTTTGTCCACTGAAGATGCTTTTTGGTGGGGGTCAACCTCTAGAATTGCATTCCTCTCCTCATAGCTTGTCCTTGGACTCAATTCACTTCATCTTTTGAGGTCGCTTTCTCTTGGGCTGGTGGGGATGACATATCAATATTGAGAAACTTTAATCAGATTACTGCGGGTAATCCTGCCCCACTTAAAAGGCTTCAAAGAGAATTGCGTGTTACCACCATAGAACATAGAGAGCGCACAATGTCATGTAAACTTCCTGGAACATTGAACAAGAACATTCTTCTTTTTTGTTGATAGATATTATGACCAATTGATAAATACTCTAACAAACAGAACCCCACATGAAGGAATCAACCATAATGGGAGGTTTTAGCTCCTTGTCTCCTATGAGTTGTGAGGAAATAAGGTCTCAAAACCAATTTTTGACATCATTCTTCATGTGAATGATCTATAACCCTTAGCGCTTGTGCATTGTTCACAAGAACCTCCTTAATGTCCACAACCTTAGTATTATCCTCATGAACCTCATCTAGAACATCATCTCTACAAAATCCACTATTCAATTGTTGTTTTTCAGCCCTTATTACCTTCCTCTCAGCCTTCTTCCTTGAGTTGGACCATCATAATGTCCTCTCAAAGTCATATGTGTCATAAGAAATCTAATTAGGACAATAGTCCACTAGAAAGTTGGACATCCCTGAAGCTAGATTATAGTTCCTAATCATATCCATGAGGACTTGCTTATGAAAAGCATCATCAAATATTTGCATGACAATATGTGGTGAACACCCATGCCAATTAGTGATTTGGAACATTCTTCCACCAATAATAAATTGAATTGTTGGGAGGAGGATATTGTTGCACTTCCTCTAAGGGTGTCTTTGCATTTTCCTTCTATTTTGTTAGACCCCAATGTTCTAAACCATCTATTATTTTTGCATTGTAAGAATCATAGTTGTCTTTTGGCTTCGGGCGCTATTATATTTGTGGGGCCAACCTTGCACATTAGGGTTAGGATTCAAATGAAGCTCAAGTGCCATTGTGTTGTATGGCCGATCCTTCGAGTATTAGAGTTAAGGTTGTAATGCATATATATATTGATATTGTAAGGAAGAGATCGGGATATCTTTTGTTATGTAAACGAGATCTACTCTAAAGGACATTTCCCAATCAAAGAGGCATGTAATATCTAAATACAAGCACGTTCGGAGCTATTTTCTACGTTTGTTTAACATTCTAGGTCTTTTGCATTCTGTTATTTCTGTTTTCACAAATATTTGGCAAGCAGAATCATAACAAGTGGTATCAAGGATCTTTCCAAGGCCGTGCTTTTCAGCAGCAACATTGGGTTTTAAAAGTATTGTGACCATACACAGTATGTTCTCACCACACCCATCATGGATTTTGGTGATCAAAAAGTGGTAATGTATGACATCACTATTGATTTTTAGCCCCAAATCAGCCATTTTTTTGTAACTAGTCTTTTTAGGTCAAAAATTGTGTTCCGTCAATTTTAAAATTCACAAAAAGTTATCATTATGGGTTGGGTTATCAGTTTTCCCTGATTCCATGAAGTGAGGGGTTACGCCAACTACTCAAGCCATTACACAACATTGTCTATGTATTGAGCTTCGCATACCTTCGGGTATACAGAAGATCCCAATTTTTTTCGAGCAGGTATACCAAAAGATCCCAAATGTTTTTTTGGAGCTTAGCCATAGGTAGTAGTTAGTTGTCTATAATTGTGTGGTGTAGCAATAAGCAGTTAGCCCGAAGAAGTTACTTGCATCGTACTGAAGACATAACAGAATAGTAATCCTTAGTAGTTAATGCTTTGAAACATTGGGCCAACACTATTTATGAATGGGATAAGTATATCTACGAGCCCACAAACCAAACACACCCTATAAAGAAACCCTCCCTCATATAAGCCTAACCGAGATAAACCCACCATTGGCACAAATTTATTAATGGAAAGTATAGACGCAATTACAAATAACTGTTAAAGAGGATAGAAAGTGCCAAAAAAATCAGCCACTATTGAGCCCATTAGGTAATCAATCAAGTCGCAAGCTAAAAAAATCAAGAATTATTTTTCGCTTTTTCCCACCAATCCCAAACCAATTTTCTCTTCGCCCTTATCATTTTGAAGTAGAGAGAACTTTTTTAAAAAGCAACAAAATTCATGTGTCTCTCATATCATGCCGTAATAACCCAATCCAAAGAAATGGACCAACTTATGGACAACATGAAAACACTCAAGACCGAACACTCTTTTACAGTGGATAAATAATTCAAATTGAACAAATCGATCTCATAGATGACTTGGGATGTAAGATTGACATGTCTAAATGCCAAGTACAACTCCCCCAAAGTGGATATCTCTAAAGATAGTACCCATCGTCACAACACCCACCAACAATTGGGGGACATCACTAAACTCCTCAACTAGATTTCCCAAATTTTCTCGCACAAGCTAGCTCTATAAGGCAAAACAAATTTTTCAATCCATCAAACTCCCATAGGTCAAAAACTTCTTATAGCTTCATTCAACTTGGAACATGAAGCAATTCAATGGTACCAATGATTGGCAAAAACATACACTACACTCACATGGTTGTGGTTTGGTAAACACCTACTCATCAGATTTGGCCTTAATGAATATGAGAACTTCATAGGCACATTGACTAAATTGAAGTGAACTTGCTTTGTTTGTGATTACCAAACTAAATTTTGACAAATTGACTAACCAAACAACCAAATTAGGCAAGGACTTTTGCAAAAGTTGTTTCATAAATGGATTGAAGGAAGATGTCGGGAAAAAGTAAAAAGTTCAAACGTGCTACCTTAATGGAAGCAATAAGATTGGCTAAATCAGTCAAAGATAGATATTTAGCCCAACATTGCCCATATAAACCATCACAAGTCATGAATCCGCAGCAATCTCAGCCGACACTCAATCCATCGACTAGACCACCCACCGTCAAGTGCCTGACTCATGAGGAAATGGCCTCTCACGCAGCCAAAGCGATTTACTATAATTGTGATGAAAAATATTGTCTAGGCCAGAAATGAATTGAACAAAAACTATATCTATTAGATGTTGAGGAACCTTCACCATCTGACATAATGTCCAACTCAGAAAATAACTCAAAAGATGCATAACCTGATCAAAGAAATCTGAATTAAGACCCTGCCCTTGAAATTTCAATCCATGCTCTAGATGGGATCACCACCCCCCAAACAATGAAAGTAGTGGGATACATCAAAGGCATCGCCTAACCATCCCCATTGACTAGGAAGCACTTATAACTTCATTGACCCAAGTGTGGCAAAACAAGAAGCTTGTTATGTGTACCCATGCAAAAACTTTGAGGTGATGGTATTGAATGGAGGCACATTGGCTTCAAAGGAAAATGTTGGAATGTCCAAGTCGCAAAGGGTGATTACAAGTTCAATTAGACATGTTTACACTTTCACTAGGTGGTTGCGACATTGTTTTGGGTGTCCAATGGCTTCAATCCTTATGACCCATCTTATGGGACCTTCTCGAAGTCTGGATGCAATTCATAGTTCTGCAAGACAACAATAAATATTAACAAAAATGGCAACAAGACCTACTCAAAGTTATTAGCTCTCACCGCAAGACTCAATTGGCCAAAAAGGGTTCCTCTAGGGTGGTGGTTCAACTATGTTCTTTTAACATGACAGAAACAAGGACATGCACACCACCTAGAGAATCGCAGCTCATTCTTCACAAGCACTCACAAGTGTTCGAAGAACCTTAAGGATTTACCCCACAACGCTTCAATTACCATTCCATACAACTAATTCCGGGAGTAAACCATCTAACATTCATCTATATCACTATCCTTAAAAAAAACAAAATTAAAAAGATGGTAAAGGAATTTTTAGATGTAGGGGTAGTTCGGTCGAGTGCGAGTCCATATTCCTCTCTAGTGCTCCTTGTTCACGTAAAGATGGGTCATGGTAAGCATTGATTTTCAAGAATTAAACAAACTAACAATCTAGGACAAATACACAATCCTAGTGATTGATAGACTGTTGGATAAATTACACAGGGCTTGTTTCTTTTCTAAGTTAGATATGGGATCCAGCTACCATCAAATTTGCTTATAGGAAGAGGATATTTGTAAGACAACATTTCGGACCCATGATGGCCACTACAAGTTTTTTGGCAATGCCTTTTGGTCTCACAAATGTGTGATCAATCTTCTTCAACCTTTTCTTCATAAGTTCATCCGAGTTTTCTTCAATGACATCCGTGTGTAGCAAGACGTAGGAAGAACATCCTATTCACCTAAACCACATTTTACACCTAGTCGCCGACAATCACTTGTACACAAAACGTTCTAAATGCACTCTTCGCACTACATAGGTGGAATATCTTGATCACATTTTCTCAACCAAAGGGGTTAAAGTGGATCCCAAGAAAATTAAAGATATGCAAAACTGGCCCAAACCTAAAACCCTCATAAATCTTTGAGGTTTTTTAGGTCTTACCAACTATTACAAATTTTTCAAAGACTATGGCAAGATTATGGCTCAGTAATGTCCCCTTTCAGGATAAAATTAGTACCAAACAGTTTTCCCCAAAACCCCAAAAATAAAATCTGAAAGTATGCAAACTCAGCGAACAATAAATTCGGAAAAGAATGAATATTCAGTAATTTAATTCTCCAAACCCTAGCGCCTAGGGTAAAATCAGATTCCCACAAACCCTTTTGCAAAAATATAACAGCAAACTGAAATTTATGACAGCAATCAACTGTTAATGCCAAGAATAAGATAATGACCTGATTTTTATTTCAAACCCTTGATACCAAAAATGCAGATTTCTGAAATTTCTATTTATTGATCAAAATATCCATAATCTAGAATACCTAGAAGGCTTAAAACATCCAAGAAGCCTCTAGGAACATAATCATGAAAGAAAATAATTTTTCCAAAGCAAGGTTCTGAATTTATCTTATTTATTTTTCACACCCAAAACCAAGAAAATACCCTGTATGATTACAACAATTTTTTGATAAATGACACCCTGGGTGGCATGAAGAGGCCAAATGATGAATATGCAACCCGGAATCGAAGAAATCTTCCCACGGATGATGCCCTAAATGCCGTCTAAAATCCCACAGAGTGTAGATAGCCCTAGATATGGCTGCAAATCGTGCCCTAGCTGTCCCTGCTTGAAGTCTTGGCAGATGTCTCTCCACTGGCTGAATTTCTTCGCTTGGAATGCAGATCTAAAGCGGAAAATGTAGAAAATGTGCCTGGAAAATGTGCCTAGCTCTGAAAATCTGATCTTTGCGCCCAAATGTGACCTCCGAATGAAGTCACCCAATAGATGTTGAGGGTTTTCGTCCTCAAATCTGAATTCTATTGAGGGGTTTCATCCCCAATAGGATACCAAGGAGGGTTTTCGTCCTCTATGGCTGAAAGTGAAAGCAAATGCATTCAA
Source organism: Taxus wallichiana var. yunnanensis (assembly GCA_018340775.1). Lineage (NCBI taxonomy): Eukaryota > Viridiplantae > Streptophyta > Pinopsida > Cupressales > Taxaceae > Taxus > Taxus wallichiana. Next base: position 453,676,282 of record CM031237.1, on the reverse strand, counting down.
CTCTCCAAAGTGAAATTAGATAAATGACCAAAGATGTCTCAAATGAAACCCCAACCCCTCCTTTTATAATTTTCCATTGCCTTTTCCCAAGTTGGGCGCTCCATGTGGGATTACTAAAGTGACTTTCCATCTTCTAATTTATTGTTGGCTTTTACTTTATTTGGAAAGTCACCTTTATTTTTATTTTAATAATAAAGTTATATTAAGTTGTCACCTTTTTAATAAAAAGTGAGTGACTTGACAACTTAAAAACATTAACTTTATTATTTTTCTTTATTTGAAAAAGGGGACATGACAAGTTCTCTTGACCACCATGGTATGAAATAAAGCTTTTGCATGGTCTCCACCAAAGATATCATTGACCTCCGACTTGCTCAAATAGGTCATGTGTACCACCCTAATCCTCGCGATGCCTAGTTTCTTGAAACTCTCAACATTGAAAGTGATGTGTCCAAGACAAAATTGGAGCCATTTTGATGCAAGAAGGTATACCTTTGGCGTTTACTAACAAGGGTTTGGCAAGAAAGAATCTAGCCAAATCCACTAATGAAAAGGAAATGCTAACCATTCTTGTCAGAGAAACACATTGGTAATCATATCTATTGAATCAAGGTTTCGCATCAAAACAGATCATCATAGCATAAAGTATTTCCTAGAACAACATTTATTGTTGCCATAACAACAAAAGAGGGTGACTAAACTGTTGGGATATGTTGATGAAAATTTGGACAAGAAGGGAAAAGCAACGCGGTGACAAATGCCTTATCACGTTAATTTAAAGAATAGGGTAGCTTGTGTGCCTTACCCTTATCAACACCGAATTGGTTACATTAAGTCCAACAAGTGTGGGAACAAGAAGTTGACACTCATGGCCCATCCTATAGCTAAGCGGGAGTGATATTGGGATGGCGAGTTTCTTGCTATCGAGACAACTAATACTCTCTGCAAAGTCAAAACTTCAAGAGAAACTATTGTAAGAATTACATGCATCACCTTCTATAGGGCATTCCAACTTTTTGAAGACCTATGCATAGGTCAAAAGAAACTTCTTTTAGGATGGCATGAAACAAGATATCATATGGTTTCATGACGGAATGTGATGCATGCCAATTCCAAAAAGGGAAAATTCTTTGGATTCCCGACACTCTACAACTACCCACAATTCCCACCACAATTTGGACGAATGTCTCCATGGACTTCATTGAGGGGTAGCCTAAGTCTAGTGGGAAATCAATGATCCTTGTTATGGTTGACCGCCTATCTAAATATTGCCATTTTTACTCATCGACCCATCCTTTCAATAGCTTTCATTTTGGTACATTTACATTGATCATTTTCCACCTCCATGATATGCCCCCTACCATTGTCTCAAATCACAAACCCACTTATACTAAAGAACCTTTGGCAAGAATTGTTTAAACAAGGGACATAACTCAAGTGAGCTCAACATACCATCCTCAAACTAATGGGAAGACAAATATTACCCATAAATACTGGAGACCCACTGCATTGTTTTGCCTCGTAACAACAAACTCGATGGGCTAAGAGGCTCCCTCTTGCGGAATGGCGGTACAACACTTCAACTAAAATGACACCCTATGAAGTTGTATATGGCCATCCAAACCCATCTCTCGTATCCTACCTTCCAGATAGCTCCAAGGTGTAGGCCATATATTTAACCCTATTCCAACAAGAAACTCTACCTGCAAGCTCTAAAAGATAACTTGGTACAAGCTTAAAACCGAGCAACAAGCAATTCAACACCGCTCAAAACGCACCTTTGTCGTTGGGAACAACTTTTTTCGCAACACCAACCATATAAACAAACTTCCTTTAAGCTCGGAGACAATTAGAAGTTAGTACCAAAATTTTATGGACCATACCAAGTGCTGCAAGAAATTGATAATGTGGCATACAAATTGGACCTACCTTTGTCTTCCAAGATTCATCATGTTTTTCATATTTCCTATTTAAACAAGGTCCTTGGGTAGCGAATTCAAGTACAAACAATTCTTTCGAAGTTGGATGAAGAGAGCTCCGTCATCATGGAACCTAAGGCTATCTTGTCCAAACAAACATGCACACTCCATTACCATACCATGACTGAAGGTTTGGTCCAATGGCAGAACATACAACCAAAAGATGCAACCTGGAACCTCTCTAGTGGCTTTTGCAGCAGTTTCCATAGCTCAAGCTTTAAGGAAAAAGATTTCGGAAGGGTTTTTACTCCCTAGCATTTGATAAAAGGGAGGGTGTTAGTGTTATTTACTATTAGTAAATAGTAATTTGCAATTTACATGTTGAATCTTCATTTAGGGAGTAAATTGGTTTATTATTAATAACCAAGTTGTTATTTTCAAACAACTTGGTTTCCGTACACGTATTGTGTAAACAAACTTGGGTGGTTAGATTCACCTCTATTGTAAAGCCTATTTAATAGGCAATACTTGAGTATGCAAAGGTGAGAGAGTGAGGAAATTTATGATAAAACTTATGCTTCCTTCTTTCTGCCTGCATTCTTCTGAGTTTTTGGTTTCATGCTTCGTTACTCCTGTCGAGAGGTACATTATTTTCATTCATGTTAGGACCCCAATGTACATCTTTTATTTTTGCATTGTAATTGCCATAGTTGTGTTTTGGCTTGGGTGCCTATTGTGTGGGTGGAGCCAACCCTTGAGCATTAGGGTTAGGGTTTAGTATTGAAGCTCAGGTGCCAATGTTGTAAGGCTGAACCTTGAGCATTCAGGTTAGGGTTGTAATGCCTATATATTGATATTGTAAGGAAGCGATAGGGATACCTTTTGTTATTGTAAACTAACTATGCTCTAAAGGAGGTTGTGCCCTCAAACAGGCATGCGACAACTGAAGACAAGCAAGTTCAAATCTATTTTCTGAGTTCATTTAACATTCTAGTTCTTTTGCATTCTGTTATTTATGTTTTCACTAATATTTGGAGAGCAGGAACATAACATATTCTTCCAAGTTTTACGTTTGGTCTCTTTTTTTGCCTTCGGACTGATTTTGCGTGTTTAATTGTGTGGCTTGCTTCTTCCTTTCCTCTGAGGGAGCTCAGATCACCACTCTATTCATAGGAATACAAGACTTTGCTGCAGCATTAGAAAAGGACTTTTCCTTTGGCACTTGAAGTGATCTTAGCTATAGAAGGTCTAAAATTGTTCATTATTGTCTCTTTTTATTACTTGTGGATACCCTAAATCCTATAAATGATTGGAGAAGGTGACGGTTGGGATTCTTCAACTTCCCAATGGTCGATTGACCACTCTCCCTTTCCTCAAAGTGTCTCATAATCCAATTCATATTCTCCATATGCCGAATCCGTGAACAAATCTTCTTTATGTCCCAACTACAATGTTCAAATTTTATGTTGGGCTAATAACTGGTAACTCCTCCCTAGAACCCAATTCGAAATAACCTTCCCATTTGCAAGCTTTTTAGACTTTTTGATAGTAGAAAGAGAATTCTCTCGCTTTGGTCATTGACTAGTTCGATTCTTGAGCATTACATACTTAAAACACTTTCTGCATTGAATTAAACCACAACTCTTCTTCTCCACCACGTTTCAACAAACAATTAACATCCAACATCTGACCTTGGTAAGTTGGACCTTGTGTCAATCTTTTCTCATGATTTCTTCATCTTCTCCTTGTTGACACTCCATCTAACAATTTGTTTGAACTATATCCTTTTGGAATTCCTCTTCCAATTCAAAAGACAACTTATATACAAGCAATCATGTGGGTAAACAGCATGAGTGACTGGACATGTCCTTAAGCAGTAGAGAGGGACTGCATCTTGATTTTCTGACTTTGATCATGGAGCTGACCATTGGGCATAGCTTCGTGGAGCATAGTTGGGACGATTAGGGATGCTACACTTGCTTCTTGAAGGTGTGAATCTCAGGCAGATTTTTCTTCCACCTCTTGTTTTGATGGGAATTTTGACCTTTTAGAGGAAGATGATATGGAGGTAGGTGATGGTGTTGTTTTATATGAAGTATTAAATGTCTCTAGGGAGTCTCTTAGGAAAAGTCAATGGTGAACCTCTTGAACATAGAGTATAACCACCCACTATTAGCATTCTAAGAAAATGGCTTGGCTTTATGGTCGTTCCATATAAGGATATAAACAAGGAATTTTTTGGACCCCGATTATGGTACTCTTACGTACGTAGATACAAAAAATTAAAAAGTACCGACAAAATTAACCATAATATCAATGTTATATGCGTAGAATAAAAAATAACAAAACAATATTGATAATTAATAATTCAAAATACTAAACGAGTCATGACACGATACATCACATATGTTTATATTATTTGTTCAAAATAAAAAAATAGTCGATGGTCATAGTCAAGCTCGAACTACGGAACAGATCATCATATTGCTCTTCATCAAGAGCATCCAAATCAAGAATGGTAGTAGAACCAAATGCGATAGGATTAGCAGCAATTTAGTTAGCTTTGTTATTTTATAATAATTCTATCGTGTTTTTATTTATTTTTAATCGTTTATTTTATCATGACTGTTGTCCCTGCACCAGCACTATTTTTTAATTATGACTATTTAATACCCCGAATAGAAGAAACCAAGAGGTACCGTGACTAGAACTATATTAGTGCGGATACGAAGGCCTCTAAGGCATTACCCAATAACGTAGCTAGACATAAGAATAATATTAATGGGGATGAGGACCTATTCTTACGCCGTACTTGAGGCCCCATAATCAATAGGTTTAACGCTATGTGCAATACGGGGATGCTTGTAAAAGTGGTAGTAGATGAATTAACTAATTGATCACATTATTTAGTTATCAAGCAATGAATTAATAGATCCTATTAATTAATTTGTTATTATCTTTTGCTATGGTTTCATGTTAGGTAGCCTAAGTGCATTATTCTGTTTAGTCTATTGGACAAATAAGATTAATTTGGATTTTTCTAGCAAACCCTTTTCAATAAATTAATTGCAAACTGAAATCTTCCGAGAAAACCCTTAAAGAAAAAATATAAATTCCTGAGATCTGAATTTATACCCAACCCTTATGGCTGTAATAACCCTTTTGGGCAGAATTAATGAAATATGGAATTTTTCCTTTATTCAACAAATACTAACAAAGTAAAAATACCCAAAAGGCTCAAAGCATTTAGAAATCCTCTAGGAATAGAAATATGGAAGAAAATAATTTTTCCAATGAAGATCTGATTTTTATTTATTTAATTTTTCACACCCAAAAACCAAGAAAATACCCGTGTATGATTACAACAATTTTTTTGATAAATGACACCCCAAGTGGCATGAAGAGGCCAAATGATGAATATGCAACCCGGAATCAAAGAAATTTGCCCACGGATGATGCCTTAAATGCTGGTCTGAAATCCCAAAGGGTGTAGATAACCCTAGATATGGCTGCAAATCGTGCCCTAGCTGTCCCTATTTGAAGCTTGGCAGATGTCTCTCCACTGGCTGAATTTCTTCGCTTGAAATGCAGATCTAAAGCAGGGAATGTAGAAAATGTGCCCTAGCTTTGAAAATCTTATCTTTTCCTCTGAGAATCGGATATAAACTCAAGTGTGATCTCCATATGAAACCAACAAGGAGAAATTGAGGATTTTCGTCCCCAAAATCTGAATACACTAGGAGGTTTTCGTCCTCAGATGTAGATTGCAAAGGAGGGTTTTCATCCTCAAATGCAAAAGTAGGAGCAGCAGCTCAAACCTTCAATGTCAAAATAGATGAGAGTTAAAAGATCTCTCCAAATGACCTCTCAATGCTCTTTTATAACTTTTCATGGCTCATTTCCCGAGGAAAGGTCCCCAAATGGGACATCCACCTTCTATTATGTTGTTGTGACTTTGCTTTATTTTAAAAGTCACATTTTAACAATAAAACATAAGTTGCCTTTTTATAAAGTAACTTAAAGTTACTTTTTCAACAACTTAAGTCACTTTATGAATATAACATGAAGTTACTTTTTCAACAACTTAAGTTATTGTTAAATTATTTCCCTCACCACACCCTTTACGCCTACGAGAAATAAAAATAGGCTAAAGGTCTTCTCTAGATTAATTTTGAGAAGGGGACATTACAATCCTCCCTCCCAAAATTGCTTGCCCTCAAGCAATTGCAAGCTCAACTCTTCAACTCCTTTGGACTGAACTTTTTGCAAATACCAGGATCCCAAATCAGTCTCAGGAACTCTTCACCATGCTTCTATTGCACCACTCTAATCCAACTAGAAGTTAAAAAGCCGGGAGCCCATTTCATCCTTGGGAGTGCACACTCCAACATCATGCAAAGCTGATGCAAAGTACCATAGTGAGCATGGCAATAACTCCTTTGAATTTCAAAAGACCTTACCACTGTACCGCAAGCTGAAACCCTCATGAATTTTGTAATGTCCCCTTCTAGGACAAGTTAGGAATTAACACAAATCTGATCACATGCTGCTGGAAAATAAATAATTTTCAAACCCCAACTGCTGCAATTTTCTAAAATTCATATCTTTGTCTAGAGGCGTCCAAATGAGCTGAAATTTTGAATATTGGACCACAAAAATATAAAGAATAATATGCAAAAACCAGATTTTGTACAGCCAACACAAAACCCTAATTTTGACCTAAAAGTAGGTCGCCCAACACATTTAGGGCACCAAATCTACTCCAAAAATTATGAAATCCCCTTCTCCTTATTTCTCCTAATTTCTACAATCACATGTAATATTAAATTGACCCCAAAATGCAGATCTGAATTTTATAACAGCAGTTAATCAATAACAATGCTCCCGGGACAGCTGAAACTTCAAAATTCATAACTCATTCAATACTTGGAGTTTATCTATGAAACAAGATACAAGATAAACTAGAAATTGAGGGCTTTCTATTGCATTAAAGATCTGAATTTTCTGAGCAATAAAACCTAGCCAAAACAGCCCCAGAAAACTGATTTCAAGTCGCTAGGGTTAGAGGAAATTAATTAAATAATTTCCAGCTCTCTCCTAGCCTCCAAAGACACCAAAAATTAGCCCTTTGCTCTGAAATAATTAATGACATATAGCAGATTTGTAGATCTAGCAATTATGGCATCCAAACATGAACAAATCATCACCAAACCAAGTCGCTATGGCTAAAATAATTCCAATAATAACAGCAGCAATAAAAGCACCATAAAACCCTTCACAATATTCAAGAACATGCAGATTTTTTATCCAAATAAATGCGCCAACACCAACACAAGAGATCCCAATGGAGAGAACAATAAAATCTTCAATATCTTCAACAATGGTTTCCAAATGAGAGAGAGCAAAATGCAAGAACTAGGGCATACATCCCAATACTCCAAGCATGGAGTGAAATCAAATGATCATTCAACATGCCCTCTAAGGAAATGCGACCTCCCTTTTATAGAACTAAGGGGTGCAATATCCAATAAAGACCTCCCTTTCCCTTTTGGAGGGAAAACATAAACTCTCATTAAAATATTTAATACTAAGACTATGTGCACTTTATTTATTTTTTAATTAAATAAATAAAAGTAACTAACCTATGTGCACATTAAACTAACTAAAAAGACTCCCACTTGTAGCGCTAGGCATGCCAAGGGGTTACAATGCAAATGAAAAATAAATATTAATAATGTCTCGAAAAAGGGGACATTACAAATTTGTAACACACAGCTTGCTTGCATGCTGGAACAAGGTTGCAACAGCCATAGTTCATTCAAAACGACACCCAAAACAGTAGTGTGCTAGCTGGAGTAATCGCTTTCAGCAGGTCCAAATGCAGAAGACCTCCACAAACAGCATGATACAAGAAAAATTCCTTAAAGTTTGCAAACTGGGGGCTGAATGTGACTGATAACAGCAGTCCAAAATCAATAATCCTGAACATCAGCAGTATAAGAATGGTACAACAGCTGTCATAACGAGAATCCCTTGTAAAAATCAGCAATATAAAAGCCAGAAACAACCATACAATGGCTGAAAATACTCCCATGGCAGCCACACACTGAACATCACTGAGTCTTACGATTGAAAACACTTGTATAACTGCAAAAGGTGGAGTATAGTGGCTGGAAATAATGAGGGCAGCACCCCTAAAGCTGGGATTTATGATGACGACAGTCCTTGTCATGTTTCCTTCGCAACATGATCACAATATGTGATCACTACTTCTTCCCCTTATGCCTTGTCTGTAGTCTTGTGCAAACATGTCTGAATTTGGGCCCCTTCCATCAAGCTTATGAACATCCTTTAGATATCTTTTTAGTGTGCCAATGTTGAATGGTAGACTAGCAACTGTATTATTACCAATGTAAGAAGAGAATGCTGCTGCCCTATCTGAATTCTGAATTGTTCCCTGGTTGCTTGCTTTGATTCCCTGCATTTGATCCATGTGCTCCAACCACTGAATCCAGTTTTTATTTACAATATCTTCCTTATGCTCAACTAAGGTCAATTCTGACTTCTCTCTTATCCATTTGTATGGGATGACAAAATCATCAGCAATAATGCTATTGAAATTAGAAACTCTACCCTTTATAGATCTCAATCTATCACCGGGATCCCACACTATTATGCACAAACAGTTTTGAGTCAAAGGATCTATCTTCCCACCTTTACTTTTCCTAGAATGATGGCAAAACTGGAATAGTTCTTTGCTGTTATTACCACCCTTTCTGGCTGATAAAGCCTGTTCATACTTGACATATGGTCCTGGGAATGCCCTTTGTGCAAAATCATCAGATTTTTCCAAAATAGTGTCTAGATCCAAACCAGGTCCATCCAACAATAAAGCTATCCTTGACTCTATTGCTTTCTGCCATAAGCATTCAATGAGTGCTAACGTTTCACTGAATCCATCAACTTCTTTTGTGGTCAGAATTCCCTTTTCCTTAGTATCTTTATCTTCAGACACATTATTAACTCCATGCATATCACTCTGTTTTTGATAATCAAGCTTTGACAAAAAATCAACACTAAAATTCCCCACAGTCTCCATAATTTTTGTATCAAACACCCCAACTCCTGGTGATGGAAAACATACTGATTCGGATGGTGTCTCAAAGGAATTTACAGCAACAGCTGTAATATTAGTTGATGAATTATCACCAGCATAATCACGGACGTTAGTAGCATTTGACCAACCTTTCATGTCTGTCGCATGTACAGCTTCACTTCTCTTTGAAGCATTTGCAAGTTCAATTGAATCTTTTAACTCTATATTTGTTTCATCTTTGGAATCATCAACATCATGTCTACCTTTTTCAGCCAAAAACATTAACTCTGTGGACTGCACTGAAATATGTGACTTGTTCAATTCATCCTCAAGAGGTTCTCTGCATTGACTATTTGCCATTATGTCTTCAAGAGAAGCATCCTTGGATGAAGAAACACTTCTTTGCTTCACTAATTCTGTGTCCAAAGAAGTAGTTGATTCCCCCAAGTTAGTACAAACTCTTTGATCAGATAACTGAATATCAGCAACCCTGGAATTGGTTGAAACATCACTAACACATTCACTTCCATAAGCAGAAGGAACTGGGGCATTTTCTATTGGATTCTTAACTTTGTACTCCTTGCCTCTCCACATTAGTATATGCTCTTTATCAAAAGAAAGCAACACACAAGGAACCAGATCCTTGAGTTTAACACCTATTCTTTTATAATCAGTAGGTTTCATTCCTTGGCAATTTATCCGTACCAGCTCCATGTCTTCAAAAGTTTCTCTAATGTTCTTTACAAGATTGAAGTAGACACAACTTTTCCCTAATTTGCAAATAGTAGGCAAATGTCATCCTTTTCTTCGTAAAGCATCTGCTTCGTCCACCGTCAGCCCTTTGGGAGCCCTTAAGATCAGCTCTGGATAGACAGATGTTGCAGGTTTCCAAAGCATCAAGGGAAATCTTGGATGACTATTGCAATTATAGTTATGGCCCCAAAAACAATGTACAACTCCACCAATGCGATGAATGATCTTTTCTCCAGTTTTCTCTGTCATCGGTATAGTATGGAGCAATGAATATGGAATATGACTATCATACCTTGGGCTGTAATCGAGATGCTTACCTCCTTTGGTTGAAGTAGAATCTTTTCATAACATTGCACCACCACCACTATTCGTTTCAAGTGCCTTTCCACAGTTGTCCTGAAAATCCATCTCATAAGGTAATGACTCAATCTTTGGAAGATTGATAGGTACCCATCAGACTAAAACATTTTTTTCAATTTTGTATTCAACAAGTAATGTTTGTTCCTCATTATGAGAGTTCTTGTGCAATTCAGCTATCATTTATGTGGTTAAGTACGGTTTCAACTTTTCTTCACATTGATCAACCACACTTTTAGCTAGTGCACTCACAACTGGTGATATTTTCTGCTCAAAACCAGCCATTAGTATGGATAACAATTGTTGTGAAGTATCATCACTCTCATTCAAGACCAAATTCATAATGGTCTGCATTGAGGCTACTACATTTTCTGTATGATTTTTATGGACAGCAGCAAAGAAATATTCAAACATTTGGAGAATAAGATCATCACATTCTAGATCTAACATTAGAACACAAGATCTGGTTTTTGCCATAGTTTCTAGGATAGTGACCCTCCTAGCAAAGGACTTTTGATGTCATCCAAACCCTCAAAACTTTCCACAAATAACTGAAATACCTCTCTCATGGTGTTGTTGTATGGTTGTTTAGGAGCTGTTATTCTTGTAATTTCACTAATACAAGTGATAACTACAAGTCTCACATCTGGATCTGAGTGTCTCGAAGCTTGGGCCTAGCCAAATGAATCACCAATGGATTCATTGCCCAAAACATAGACTCAAAATCTGATTGTCTTAACATGGACAAACAGTTTGCCACTTCCTCCAAAATATTGAGAAGAACATTTTTTGAATAAGGTGGATGCTCAAGTTCCTTCCCTGACCTGCAAAGCTTTGTTCTCAATTCATCTTTACTCATTAACTCCATGATTCACAGACTATGCATCAGATAGTATCTACAAAAATTTAATTCTTCCCACAGTTGGCGAGATCATCAACTCTGATACCACTATAATGTCCCTTTCTTGGACAAATAAGATTAATTTGGATTTTTCTAGCAAACCCTTTTCAATAAATTAATTGCAAACTGAAATCTTCCAAGAAAAACCCTTAAAGAAAGAATATAAATTCCTGAGATCTGAATTTATACCCAACCCTTATGGTTGTAATAACCCTTTTGGGCAGAATTAATGAAATCTGGAATTTTTCCTTTATTCAACAAATACTAACAAAGTAAAAATACCCAAAAGGCTCAAAGCATTTAGAAATCCTCTAGGAATAGAAATATGGTTTTCTAAGCAAAGAAGCAAATCGCCATTAAATTTTCTAAGCAAAAAAGCAAATCACCATTCTTAGCTATATGATTAGTGTATCCAAATTCAACGATCCACTCAAATCTAGATGTGTGGGCATACAAATATTTGAAGGAATGAGCAACATCCCGACCACTACCTTTATCTTTCCAGGCTTGAACTCTTCATTCTCCTTCATAAGTTCCTTCATCTTCTTTATGTAGGTATTCTCCTTATGACTTCACTTGACACAATAGTACCAACCCTTTTGCCATATTTTTTTTTCCTTGGCCTTTCCTTTGTGACTACCCTTGGCATCACCACCATGAGAACCTTTCCTATTGCCATCAACATTGGTTCCTTGGTTTTCTCGCATGCCCATCTTTGCCACAATTTCCATTGGAATCCTACTTTTCATCTTTCCCTTTCATCAATTAAGCTTGTTGTTTAAACCATGTTGGCCATACTTTGTGAGCTTCTTCTGTTCCACAACCAATAGAGAACATAACACGTCAAAATTGACATATTTTTGGTGTACTTCAACATGGCCCTAATATAGAAAAATTGTAAAGGCACACATCATGTGGTGGTTTTAGATTCTCGAGCCCAATCTCAATCAACCAATTATCCTTCTAATTGTACTCATCATCTCATCCCCTAGTTATAGTTGAATATTATTTATGTGGGCTAAGTAGCCTTCAATCTAATTAGAATCTAATGGATCAATCCTAGTTAACTCCCAATCCAACATGAAAACACATGAATCGTGTAGCTTATTGAACAAATTCTTCAAACCATCTTGCATCTCCTTCAAATCCTCGCTTCTCCATGAGACGAAAATGAAGCCTGTGGACAATATACACCTTAATGATTTCCATTACCTGAATTTTCTTATTGTTTTAGACATCTCTCCTCCATGTAGGCTCTAGTATTGTACATTCTTGACAATTAATCAAATACTAAAAGTATTTTGGAGTTGTATGTTTTCTTATGTATTGATGAGGAGCAATGTGTTTAAGTTATTACTTTTATTAGCAAGGACAAGTTACTTTATTTTTATTTTGTACACATGGTTCCAACCGTCATGCCTACAACCATTCCACTCCTCCCAAACTCCCCATATAATGAGCATTCCTTGTAGCTATTAGTAATTGGGATGTCATTGGATTATTTGTACTATGTACTTATATGAAGCCATTATTGTACTCGGAGATAATATAAATATAGTGATCCGTTCTTATGCAAATGGAATAGTTGAGCATAGAAATTTTCCTTCTACATTTTTGTTGATATTTCCTAGGTGTTTGACCCCATAGGATTAGTGTGATGTGACATTGGAAAAAATTAAAACGAAAAAACTCGAAAACTTAATGAGAGAATTTAATGCAAATGAAGCTAATAAAGAGGAGGAAAATTTAGCCAAGGAATTGAGCACGGTATGGGATGGATCCATTGCAACTTTGTTGGGAGGGATTTTGCAGCCACACACACTCAATTGTCGATGTGTTTGACATTCTCACGTAAAATAAGTACGTCAAATGAATGTTTGTTGGCCTCCCATCTTTCAATGCTCATCACTAGCTTAAATCGAAGAGCAACAATGGCAAACAAAAGTGAGAGGCTAAAGGAAAAATAATCCTTAAGTGCCATAAGGACAGAGCATAAAGAGAAGCTGGAAAGAGAGAACAAACGACATAAATCAGGACATTTATGAATTAAGTGACATATGCCTTAAAGAAAAGTTTGCTACCTATGGTGAAGAGGACTTCTCCTAGACCAATAAGCCTAGCGCAGCTGCAATTGGAGAGAAAAGATGGAGATTATCAAGGACAGATTCTACACTGGGACTAGTGACCCCGACAACATTCTTTGAACTCAATAAGAGGGCTAACATAGTTTTGACCCCTGGTATAGAAGGAATTGACCGAGGAACAAGTCAATGGTTTTTCGATCGAAGACTAAGTATGATCATGCAAGGGTGAACAATCAGCAAAGAAAGCCAAGGAAGTGGGAGGACTATCCATGAGGCTAGCCAAACAGAGGACCACACCGACATGATTAGAGGACCATCGAGGAATAGGCTCGTTAGCCCAACAATGGGACAACTGTTTAAGGGACCCAACTCGAGGGTGAAGGTCAAATGAGAGAGGAGGTGATGGTGGATACACCTTATTTTTCATTATTACTAATGATTTCCCTTTGCAGGTTGGTGGTGCATTAATCTCCCTGTGTGCCTTAAGGGATGTATTGACAACAGGTGGGGTTGGTTAGCAATTCCTAGAGAGTCGTTAGCCGGGCTACTTTCCCTAGGTTGCCCTAGCATGCCTTCCTACCCTCTTACAACCATCTTCACAGCTACCTACAATATCTTCAAATCACCTTCGCATCTACTCCCAAGTGTTTTCTCCACTTCCATGCCCTTTACAACCTTCATGTCGAATAGTTATAGCCAAAGGCACATCTAGTATTGCTTTCTACTAGGCCGACAAAGATCAACCACATCACATCTACCTACAATTCCTTCAGATCCCCGTCAAACCACCTGCACATCTACTCCAAGGTGTCTGCTCCACTTCCATGCCCTTTTCGCTTTACAAGCTTCATGCCAACACAATCATGCAATGTCATGGATATTGTAAACTCCACCAAGCACAGTTATTGTTTTCAACAACGGTAGAGATTTGGAATTTTCTCTTTCCCTCTTGTCATTTTAATTTTTTATGTCATCTTCTCCAAATAAATATAAAATAAATCTAATATAAGTCCTTTCAAAGAAATCAAATGTTGGTTCACCTCTTTTGGGTACTAGGAAAGTGGTGGTCTATGCATCTATTTTTGGACTTCCCTCCCTTGTTCTTGGAATTACAATCTTCTTTCTCCATGCACTTATCATTCTCCTCTACCGCTTGACATTTTGATAAATGTTCCTTCTTTCTACATCCCATTGGTTTCTCCTCCAATTTCCCTCTTTCCTACCTTAGCACTTCCCTCAAGTTGCTCCACGAGTAACACTTCGGTCGACTGGGTTGCCTAATTTAATTGATTTTATTTCCTTACAATTGCTCTAAATTGGTAGTCATTTGAAGCTTCATATAACTTCAAACCATTAAATGCATCATCGTCTAACTCATCTAGAGAGTTTATAGAATGACTTTGTTATTCCTTACCTCATCTAGACAAAATGGACCTGACCATAACATTTTTAATTTCCCCATTTTATCTCCCTCAACCATTAAACTTTAGAACCCATGTTCCAAGATTTACTTTGATCTGGTTTTTGTGTTTGTCAAGATAGTGAGTCCTCTTTTGAATAATTGAACTAGGTAATATCATAATCATCTCTCATACAATCTTCTTAACTCCCTTAGTCTAGTCATCAAGCCTCCTAATTCCCTAGCCCATTCTCCAATGCTATCCTCTAGCTCGAAATGATGAGTTCCACGGGAACCACAACCTTCGATTTGTACATCAATTGGAAAGGAGTGTGCCCTATCATAACTTTATAACACATTATAGGCCCTAAATATTGTTGGAAGTTTCTCCTCCTAGTCAGTGCCTTCTATTGCATAGGACTACTATATTATGGACACCAAAACTTTTTTCGTTTCCTCTCCCTGGCTATACATGGGCTCGAGACAAATTGAAAAAATTTGAACTCTGCAGCAGGATACTAATTGAATAATCTCATTTATGAAGTGACCACTAGGATCACTGTTAGGTGGAAAGGTATCTTAAACCTCATGATTATTTGCCCATATATAAATTTAGTTGTACTCACCACAAAGTTACTTAGCAAAGCCCTCACTTATGGCTACTATTTTAAGTACCCAGTCACTGCATTGATGCACTTAACCTTCAACATTTCATCTTCTTCAAATTGTCTTCTTCAAGACAACGCCTCACCCGCTTCTCATATCTTTCTACAATTCTTTTCATTCAGCTTCTCATTCTTCTTAGGAATGCTTGTCTTGGAGAATAATATAGTGCTTAGGGTCCCGCACAGGTGGTGTAGCGGCTTGAGTCTTGGGTTTGCTCCCCAAGGTCTTGGATTCGACTCCGGCACCCGGGTTTATCGATGCACGTGGCTAGCGGGCGGTTTGTGCATCACCAGGGGACTAGTCTCGCCTCATCTCGCCCAGTCCTGAACCCCAACTTGGCTGCAAGTAAGTCCAAGGTAAGGCAGGTCTGGTCGCTGGGATGGGTCGCGGGGATACCCCTGGTTTGAACCAAAAAAATATAGTGCTTAGGCAATAGTCACGGTAAATTGCTCATCAACTAGTCAACTTGTTTGTTGATGACCAGGCTGTTCCAGATGGTGTCTTTGAGACACTAGGCTCTGTTGGGACTCCTCTAGCACATGTTCTCTAACCAAGAGCTTCCAAAGAAATGTGAAGTCCTATAATAATTGATCTTCTGTTTCTTAATTGGTTTCTTTCAGTTCTTCCACTGGTTGTCCCATACACTCTCAACTATACCTCTATCTTCATGTGTCATCAATGATTATTGTCAACCACTAGTTTTACTGACCTGACCTTCTACATGCAACTGCACCAGAATAGTTAAACCAATAAAGAACACCAAAATGAATTAGAACACAATAAAATACCAGAACTTGCATATAGCACAACATCGGATACAACTGCAACTTTATAGATACATCAACAACAATGGTACAAGGAGAGTATGCAATGTATGTAGACCCTTCCCTAACTGACATCTTCCTACTTATAGATTGGTCGACTGTGAGGTGTAGAGGTTAGGCAGCAACCATCTCACTGCTCAAAACCAAAGCATGATTAAGTACACTACTCTTATCAACATATGTATTAAGACAATCTTTTTACTCTAATTACATATCATCAACATAAATTACAACAATGCTAATTACATGCTCAGCCTTGGTACCAGGGATTTCTCTCCTTTCTTCATTTTCTTACTACATGCAATTTCCTCCTCATTTCTTAGCCAGATCTGCCAATTCATGCATATTTGAGGGAGGTAATTGTTTCTATACAATAAATACAGAACCTTACACAAAAACTCCAGCAAATAAAATATAAGGTAAAGCCCTCCAAGGCCGTCCTACCTTATTCAAAATATATTTTACTTCTTCAAGAAAAAGACAGACCAGTAATATGTTCATGTTCATGAGCCCTTTGTATAATGGCATAACCACATAGAAACATTACTGCACCTGCTCTCCTATGTACCTGCACAATATCAATTTGGACACCAACTCAAGTTTTGCGACTTCAACTCGAATATGATAATTTAATAATTAGGTCATTGTGATCTCAGATGATGTCCTGAATTATGAGGACATGATGATGTCATGGCGGGTTCTCAAATGAATGGTTGTTTTAGTTTTGATGCTCTCTTTGATGTCGCATAAGCTTTTCTTCCGTCAATTTGAAGACGCACATAATTGCTTCCTGATGAAGTCTATGCCTTCTCAGTGCCATAATAGCTGTGTAATCCAAATGTACTTGGCTTCTTAAAGATTGGGTGCTGTTACTAAGAGGGTTCCCTTCAGGCTCCTGACATCAGATCTTGGAGGACATTATTGACCATGAAATTTAATCTTTCTTATATGGATTTTCTGAGTATAACCAGGTCAATATTTTCAAGAATTTGAGAAAGGAACACATTTATGGAAAAGTTACGATGGACTCTCCTGAGTCAATGTTTACCGAAACATGTGATGTAATCAATAAATGTTCAGGTAGATCATGAGTCAAACAGTTTACTATAGTAGCACATTGGCCAGTTAGAGCTAGGCTAAACATAACGATTTACTATGCATTGAAGATATTCCACTCAACTTTATCTTCATGGTTCAAGTGTTTTGTCATTGAGTTCCCCATTAGAATATTGGATGTTTTGAAGACTGGCCCTTCTCGGATTCAACAATCCTTTTTTATAAAATTCATACTTCAATTTTTTTATCCAGGACAGAAAGAAAACAGAGCTGCTTTCCTAGCACTTCAACTGTGAAAAATAACCATTGTTTTTCTCTCTGCCCCATCATTAGATTTCCAATTTAAGTCAAGTTTCATTGGTTCTATCATCCTTTGGGTATTCATTGCTCTCTTTGGTGCAATATAAGCTTTCTTCCATTAATTTGAAGTTGCACCTAATTGCTTACCTGATCAGTGCGATAACAGCTGTCTAATCCAAAAGTATTTGGCTTCTAAAAGATTGTGCGTCATTATTAAGAAGGTTCCCTTCGGATATCAGATATTGGAGGATGTTATTGGCCATGAAATTTATTCTTTCTTAGATGGAATTTCTGAGTATAACCAGGTCAATATTTTGGAGATATAGAGACAGGAACACATTTATGGCAAGATTATGATGGACTTTACTGGAACATGTGATGTAATCAATAAATGTTCAGGTACATCATGAGTTAAGCAATGTAGCATATTAGCACATTGGCCGGTTAGAAAAAGGCTAAACATGATGAAGCACTATGCATTGAAGACATTCTACATGGTTCAATTGTTTTGTCATTGAGTCCCCCATTAGAATACTGGAAGTTTTGAAGATTAGCTCTTCTTGAATTGGAAAATCCTTTTGTACGACATGCATACTTCCATTTTTGTTACCCAGAGTTGTGCTCCCTTCATCGTCACAATTATTTGTTATCTTCTGGGCATAATATTAAATATTGCTTGAATGATTTACTGATTATTGATTGATTAGTCTAGAGCATAGTTTACAAACTCAGCAAGTACTCTCCGAGTCAGCAAGCACTCACCAGATGTTTAGCTAGGTGAGTAAACTCCCCAAAAACTTGCCAAACCTGCCAGCCAAGTATTTGGTGATTACTTGCAAAAAAAATTTATTTGGGGGATAGTAAATTACTGTAATTTGTGAATTGCATAGATATGCAATTTATGATGATAATTTTCAATGACAATCATCATAAATTCATAAGACTTATCAGCTGGCTGTTGTATTCACATGATGATGTGATTTTGTACTCTATTTCTATTCAAATCTAATAGAAAACACTTCCCCAATGTTTTACAGACTCATTTGATACATTTTGTAACTATATTTTGCATAAAATTTATGGTTTTTAAAGAAATTTAGGTTTTTTCAAAACTGTTGCATATTTGCCGAGTCAAATTTTGTATTGGTCTGCCAAATACAAGTATGCAAACTATGGTCTAGAAGTTCTTCACATTGGAATCAGAGATGGTAGAAACCATGGACCAAAGAAAAGTTTAAAAGTGAAAGAAAACAGAGCTGCTTTTCTAGTACTTCAACTATGCAACACAACCATTATTTTTCTCTCTGTCCCATCATTAGATATTTCAATTTAGTTCATGTTTCATTGTTTCTATCATCCTTCGGGTATTCATCTTCATTCTTTCTTGCTATGTTTTCAGTTCTCTAGAGCCCACATAATCATTTATTAACCACCAGATGTACTAGCCAGAAAATATGAAATGATGTGTGCATGTGCACACACATTAATACATGCCTTCTTTCTTATTTTCATCTTGGGATTTTTGCTCGCCTCAAATATAACCAGAAAAGAAATATGTTGCACGCCTATCTAAACTTGCTCTACAGGGATTTCTGTAAATCTTGCAGCTCAAAAAGATTGTACTTACAGTTTTTCCACTTTACACACTATAGCATAGAACTCCTTACTAAGCACAGTTCTGCGTGCATGAATTGCCATTATTTCACTCTGTTATTTGGCTACAATACTTCAATAATCCATCAGTCTCTGCAAAAATTTAACTTTACTGTGCAAATGGGTACTTTTCAGTAGACCGTCACAATGCTTTTTACTGTTTAAATTATATAAGATCGCATTTCATACCTGAGCAACAACATGGAAAATATCATTTGTCTCTGCAAGAGTCAATTATCCCAAAGAATCAGGTGCGAAAAAGTATATAGATCTAAATAAACTGGGGTAAAGGGATCCCAAACCACTTATGAGATCCTATAAACTGAATACTTTGCCTCTAAAATGTCTAATACAAATAAAAACTAATTCTGAAAAGAATTGCACATATTGAACAAAGAGGAGGCACATGGAGATACCATCTGCATGTTGTTTAAAATCAAGCAGTCCAGCTTTGTTCTTACAGAGAGATCTTTCCCTGTACAAAGTATTGAGTGGAAAGTTTCCCAAGCAGCTTCGGCACAAGATGTGCTACACCGAAATTCAACTCCAAGATGTGTTAGGACAGTCAATCAACTCCAAGAATGATATTTTAGGATTATATATTACAAAAAATGACTAACAAAAATATAAAAACAAAGTTTTAATTTTTTTTTTTACAAAGCACAAACACAAATTATTATGAGAGATTTTGCATGACATGATAAAACAACATCACCTTTAAATTTAATAATTAGTATAAGTCCATCTAGATTCTATGCAAGAAAATTAGAAATCATACCATACATCCATCAAAACATATCCAACATGCTCATGATACAAGTCGCCTAGGGCTAGATAGAAAGATATCAGCTCCAAATTCCTTGAGATATTCAATAATTCCAAATATCCTTGCTTGAGGGTTTTCGTCCCCAAGACAAGTTCCACTATCAAGGGTTTTCGTCCTTAAAGTGGTCTCAAACAAGGGTTATTGTCCTCGATGAGAGAAAGGTACAACCTTTTACCCAAAAGAAATGATTAGATTCAACATATCACATAATGGCCAAGCATCCTCCTTTTATAACATAAGGGGTGCTACCTCTGTTTTAAAAATCGCGATTAATCACCCGATTATCGCGATTAATCGTTTTAGGCAAGCAAAACGATTAATCTTTCTAAAAATCGCGATTTGTGGGGTTCCGATAAACCAGCGATTTTTGGCGATAAAACCCTGCAAAATCATGAAAAATCATAGCTAAAATCGTGGAAAATCGCAGGTGAAATCGTGGCTTAGGTTTAAATGCGAAAAAAGACCAAATCATTTCGTTTTTTCTCCTGTTTTCTCTGCTCAACTCGTTTTTGCTCGTGCGACTCATATTTCCTCCATTCGCAAGCATTCGACATGGTTACGAGGGCATTCAACTTGGTTTCGTGGGCATTTGATGTTTTTTTTAGGGCAAGTAATATCAACATGGTTTCGACTTCGAATGCATTCAACGTGGTTTTGTGGGCTTTCAAAGTGGTTTCGAGTGCATTTGAACTGGTTTCCAACAGCTCGTGGCCCAACAGCTCGTGGCTCCAGGAAAATATTACAGTTACAATTTTTTTTTCCTTTTTCAAAGATCTTCAATATTAATAATTATATTACAGTATTATAGTATACTACTATACATATTAGTTATTACAGTGTACACGACTTTAAAAAATTTAGTATACTACTGTAATTGTAACATGTTAATAACTTAAGTTAATACTAAATAGTAAATAGTATTTATTTAATATATTAATTATTTTTGTTACTTTTGTATATATTTAATATATTACAGTCTATTATTAATATGCATATGGGCCTATGGCATTCTATAGAGTCACTTCTTGCATCATTTAACATTGTTTTTATATGTAATTTAAGTTTATTTTATGAATTTAAATGTTTTTAAAAGTAGCGATAAAGTTGCCGATAAATTGCCGATTTCCGAGTCAAAATTTGGCTTGCCGATTAATCGCCGATAACGATTTTTTGAACTATGGGTGCTACGTCATAACATATGGCCGACCTTATAATAAGTACCTTTTAATGATCTAATTTGTATTTGGAGCCTACATGCTCAAAATACTTTATATTCTAATTAAATGAGTTCTTCTATTGGAGCACTTGGCTTCCCAATAGGAATACATGATAATAATGAAAATATCTATTTAGAAAATGTCATCCAAGTCTTCCCTTGCTTCTTTCCTTGAATCCACGGGAGGAAGAATGGGTTAAGGTCTTCAATTCCGCTAGTCTCCAAAAAGGGACATGATAGCTTTATACTTCCACGACTAACTAAACCGAAAAGCCTTCTTCTAGACCTAGAAAAATGTGTATGCTCCGTAATGCAAATTGTTCTTGCCGACCAACTATATTTAATTGGTATTATCACAAAAAGCTAGAGGAAAGGGGCATAGTGTACAACCCACACTAATTGAGGCTCATTGCGTAGAAGTTAGAATGCTCCAATTTCTATGTTACTTTATAAACTTTGGGGAAGGGGAGGGAGGATATTCTTAGGAAACATTTTGGGTGCTAAAGCTCCAAGAACACCTTTGGAAACTTTCAAAGACATTTTTGGGCAAAGTTGCTCGCAACAACGAAATCTTGGAGCTACAAACGTTTTCCGAAGATGAGAAGAATTCCCTCAATGATTTTTTTAATTGGCAAATGGAAGAGCACGAAACATTCCACCCCTATGCACTAACATCGAGATTGTGGACATTGAAGAAGGCCGAGGCTTGCACCATGATGAACAAAAGAAAAGGTCGATGATGCCAAGTCCTTTCCGACCATCAACATCACTGGTCTACTTACCCACCAAAGTTCAAAGAAATCAATGTCAAGGGTGCAAAATTCAATGACATGTTGGCCCACCGGTTTGACGAGTAACAAACATGCAGTCCCAAGAGCCAACATTGATGACCAAGAAGAGGGGGCTAACGGCAAAACATTGATAAAAGGTCAAGTGTAGCCTCTTTGTGAAGTATAGTTAGTTCAATGGATATGTTCAATTTGGATTAAGTGATAGCACATTGGTTGATGAAGGCTATGTCAAGACAAAGGAAGTGTTGTCATGACCATTACTTACAACACAAGAATTTTACAAGAAAGGAAATTGCGTTAACAAGATGTAGAAACATGTGCATGATATATATTTAAAGTACAATAATTTCATGCTCGATGTATTTTTATTGAAATCCAAAGGGCTCATCAAAGAAAAAGGCAAATGAATGGGAAATTTTTATGAAGTTAATATAAAAATAAAGGGAAAAAGCAAAAGCGAAGGGCGAGGTGGAAAGTACTCTCCAAAAGAATCCTACACTTTGTCCATACTACAACTTGATATATACTCGGAAGAAAGAATTGTATTGCTAGGAACACATGCAAACAACCCATTGTACACTAATCAAGTGTTTCCTATCATGCAACCGTACACTCCTCAACTTTATTCCCCCTTCCCTTCTTATCGGACATTACATCACCCACCGTGTTTTTTTTCATCGGTACATCGCCCAACAACTCATCGATACGTCATTTGAAGTGTGTCACTCGATGGCAATGCATCATCCAACCTTACATCACCTAGTGTATGAAAATCTTCAAAAGCCACCTCCTACACCATATGCCCATGCTCTTTATATTACCACTAAACACTTCTCTTGGGCAACGTTTTGACCGTATGGTCAATCGCCACACTACCTCCAATGTAGAATTGGCAAGAAATGGAAAAAAATTGGATTCATGGATTTTTAGTGCCATCTTCAAACAATAGTTTTATGTGGACAAATTCAATGTTCAGTACTTGTTCATCATTTCAGACTCTTCATCTCATATTTCAACTCCAAGTATTTGGAATTATGTTCTCCCTCTTTAATCTTATTTTTCTCATATTGTATATGGGTTGTGTCGAAGGGACTCTCACTTGTTTTAAGGGGGAGGATAATGTAGACAATCATATGTATATTGTCTTGGTTGTGAGTGTAATTACATATTTTAGCAGCTGACGTATCAATCGGTTATTGATGATTAATCTTTGTCGGCCTTAGGTAGTTGTATTACCTTTCATTTGTATGTTAGATTGTTGATGGTTGTGTTAACCAACAACCTATTGGTATTAGGTCCTTCTTGTATCACCTGTATCACCTTCCTGTCATATAAATAGAATGATCTGCGTCGGTGAAAGGGCATTGGTATTAGGTCCTTGTATTGTACAAATTGTTTTGACTTATCTTTTTCTTAAGTACAAGTTGATATTGTTCAAGTACTTTGCTTTGATACAATGTTTCCTATTAGCAGCATCTAGGGCATCAAACATTGCTAGATGGATGACAAAATATATGCTTGGGCTACACAAAGAAGAGATCTATAACTGGGCAGAACTATTATCGGCAAGGCTTCGTAAATTCCTATCTTTGTTATAAATGAGAATCTATATGACCCAAAGCATGCTGTAATGTCCCTTTTTAGGGGGACTTAGGAAATGACCAAAAACTTAAAAATCAGATTAGGGAGCTGCTGTAGATGGCTGATATCAGCCCTGCAATCTGCAAATTAGGCCCTTCCTAGGGCAACGACTTCCTTGGAGAAGTTAAACCCTTCAAAGGTGGGTTAAACCTTGTTAACACACTTCAATTCTTATGCCAAAATTATTAAGAAACCCTCAGCAAACACAATCAACTGTTAGAAATCAGAATTGAGCTTGGAAATAATTAATTTTGGAAACCCTCAACCAACAAACTTCAACAAGCTTGGAAAAATAGTAAATCACCTCCAAAATTCACAAAACTTGAGAATAAGATAATAAATTCAGACTGATCAAATTATCACCAACACATACCAAATGGTACTCCCAAGTGGGTCACTCCACTTCAAATAAATAGATTATTGATCAAAAAGAGATAAATCATGCAAGGAAATGATAATTTATTGCTCTCCAAACCAGCTTGCATACATAAATCCTTGTGTGAGGATTTTTGTCCTCCACAAGCCCTCAGTCAAGGGTTTCCTTCCTTGAGAAAGGTCCTCAATCAAGGAGTTTCATCCTTGAGAAAGGTAGTAAAAGGGGCTACACTAGCCAACCTTCACCAAGATATAAAATTCATAAAATCAGCATATCTCAAACTAATGCCAACAACCTCTATTTATACTAAGAGGGTTGCACCAAGTCTTGGGGCTCTCAAATGAGGCCGAT
Organism: Taxus wallichiana var. yunnanensis; assembly: GCA_018340775.1. Classification (NCBI taxonomy): domain Eukaryota; kingdom Viridiplantae; phylum Streptophyta; class Pinopsida; order Cupressales; family Taxaceae; genus Taxus; species Taxus wallichiana. The sequence continues at coordinate 453,652,073 of CM031237.1, read as the reverse complement.
CGCAATTAGACTTGCTTTATTATTATTTTCTTTTTACTTTTTGGAGCCTACATGCTCACCAATATCTTTTTATTTTTAATTTCTTGTCAAGCGCTAGGCTGACCAACAAAAACTATGCCAATTAAAGAAAAAAGCACAAAATTAAGCACATGATGACATTGTTGGCTTCCTCTAGCCTGTTCCCTTGGGCCCATAAGGAAGAAAAATCGGACAAGGTTTTCAAACGGAATTATCTCGAAAAAGGGACATGACAATGCCATGGGTGTATTCCTCGATGGACTATTTACAAAGGCCACCACAAGTAAGGAAATTTCTTGTGAAAATTCATATGACATGGCTTGGCCTTCAATGTTCCATTAGTAACACCTTGGTATCCCCTTGGACAAGTATATTGAGCGCAGAGCTTCGTAAAGAAGGGGCGGGTAGCTTTAGAACAAATTTATTCGGAGGAAGAAGGGGAAGGATATAAACTGATAATGAGGATGAAGAGGAAGGACATACATAACAGCTCTATGTTCCCACCCTTTCTAAGTTACTCTCATATGAGCACATGGCTAACACCCACATAGGAAATAACATGCAACAAACAAAAGAGGTGCAACAAGTAGAAAGACGGTTACATGAGTTCGGAGAACCAATGAATATGGAAGTAGAGGATCCCGTGAGCCCATTCCAGCCATTAAGCCCGGTTCAGCCCTAGGGACAACATAGGAAAGATAACAGAGGCACTCAAAGACCAACACAAGGGTACATATGGAAAAAATTCACTTATTCCTAGGCACGAAAAAAATTATTCATGTATTTTCCTAGCCTAGAGAGTGGCAATCCCTACAAAGTCTTATCTATTTTTCTGTGGATTTTGGGATCCATGACAGAGGCACTCCAAGGCATCTCCAAGGTAGTGGAACACTTAGATGTGGTCAATGGTCCTGCACAAGTGACGACAATACTAAATGAAGCGGTCCATATTCAAAAGTTTACAAGAAGATTGTTATGTAGAGTTTATATGAATGGCCTGTATAGGATCTTCCCCAAATGCATGAGCAATGGATGCCTACACCAGTTGCGCACACAATTACCTCTCCTATCCAGAATATTCTCAAGTTATTATGGAGCATAGAGCATACCTATAAGTACCAATACTTGATACTCCAAGCTTCCATGTGTGAGCAACGATAGTTGCAAGGTGAGAATGATGGGGTGTTTAGTGAAGTGGCAGCCCTGTGGCGGGAGATAGGGGATCAGCAAGGTCACTTCCAATTGCAACTATCCCAGTAAACACAACTCACAAGCACAAAGTCGACGGTTGTCGAATGCGAGCAAGAGCTTGGAAAGGTAAAAGCTAAGCATGAGTAGAAGCTACAAGAAATTCAAGCGAAATTACCCACAACGACACAAGAGGTCCTCAATGGTAAAAGTAAGATGCAAGAAGTTGTACACATGGTGAAGTGTTCACGGGAACGTGAATTTGTAGCAGCCAAACATCTTCAGCAACAAACATCCAATGTCTATGCCTTCCGGAGAACTATGTCAACCAGCTCCCTTGAGCCCTCCGGTGGGCCAGTCCACACATCCTCACCCAAGTATGTCTTCCTATTTCTCTCTTGCTTCTTCTTGAGTTGTTTTTTATAGTCTAGTAAGAAGGGACTTTGACTTATCCGGGGGATAATATAGATTGTTAAAAGGTTAATAATAAATAAATGTAGCTGGCATGTTTTCTTAATCTTTTGTCAGCATTGTATTAGAAGATTAGAAAGAATTTTTGTATGTCAATTGTAACGGTTGTGTGAACCATCGACCACTAAGCCTTGCCTTTAAATAGCATTAGCGTGGGGATAAGGGCGTGTCTATCAAGTCCTTCCCAATCTAAGAAGATTATAATAGATCTTTGAGGGATACAATGTAGTTTCCAAATTTTGTTATGGTATGTGCTGCATACTTTTTGTGCTTATCACTATTGATACTCTATCATCTCGGTTGATTATATCTATAATGTAATAACACCTTGCCCAAACCTTACTAGAGAGCAAAGAGGAATGTCTATCAAAATGTGATGTAGTAGTGTACAAGAGAAGCATGCAAGAGCAAGGTAGAAGTCTTGTGAATGATCGTTGTAGTAGGTCCATAACTCTGTTGTAAATGGTTGTATGTGAGTAAGGAGAGCTAGTAGATCGAGTGATAGTGAGAGTAAGAGAAGGTAATTGTTTGGCTAACATGATGTCAATCTGATTATCCTACATTTGGAAGCTTCCATGATGTGAATATATATGGGGCACTAAACGGTAGGATGGGGTGCTATTCAAGAGGATGGCACACCGAAGGGTTAGGATAGACCTAAAATTTAGGACCTCTTTAGGCAAAGACCATTAACGGGTAGGATGTGGCACCAAAGGGTAGGATAGACAACGATAGTGAGAGTAAAAGAAGATAGATAGATTGTTTGGCTAGCATGATGTCAATCTGATTTCATTCTACATTTGGAAGTTTCCATGATGTGAATACATATGGTGCACTAAACGGTAGGATGGGTTATTCGGGGTAGGATGGCATGTCGAAGGGTTAAGATAGAGGACCACTTTAGGAAAAGACCATTAAAGGGTAGGATGGGGTGTTCGGGGGTAGGATGGCATGTCGAAGGGTTAAGATAGACCTAAAATTTAGGACCACTTAAGGCAAAGACCATTAAAGGGTAGGATGTGGTGCCAAAGGGTAGGATAGACCTAAAATTTAGGACCATTTTAGGTGAATATCCCTAAGGAGGGTCGTTAACCTTCCCCTAGGGACCCAAACGACAAAACAAAGAAGCAACGCCATGGTTTTTTTTTAAAAACAGGCATCATTCCTTAGCACACACTTTGTGTATTTTTACGCACTAAATGAAAATTGTGGAATTCATCATTGTATTTTTATACTATTATTAAAAAAATTATGCATTTACCAAAGGCACAAGTAGCCTAATTCTATGAAGTAAAATTGCAAAGTACCTAGAAGAATCACTAAGGGCAGGTTGGAGAAATCATACATGTACCTCCCGTAATCAACAGCAAATGAATACAATGGTAGTTGGCGATTGCGCCTTTGGTGAGTGTACAAGCTCCATGCTCCAACTCGTAATCCAAAGCGCAGCCCAATTGGTAATCCAGATGCGAGATCCATCTCCAAATAACACTTGAATTGGGAACACAACTAGTGATCAAAGGATGTTGAGGATATCATAACTACACATAGGAAATTCAAGCTAAAGGGCATATGAGAATACAAAAACATAGCAAGATATTTTTCCACATTGTTTGCCTTCTTTAGGAAAATAGAAGCTCGCAATCATGATTTTGTTGCCACAAAATCATCAACATCCCAATCCACAGAGAGGAGAGAGTGAAACACATGAATTTGCAATAAGTATACTCGACATGATGACCATGCCCCGAGGCAAATGAGGAGTTATCTTAGCAATGGGACAACTAGCCTGAATGACAAACGCATAAACAACGAGAATACTGATCGGAGATATCGGAAGAGAAAAGAAAAGATTTAGCATCAAGCGCACGAGAAAGGGTTGAAAGATCAGCACAAGAAAGCAACACATGCAATGTCCCCTTTTCAGGACATTATCTGCATGGAAGGATTCGAAGGCCCTCAACCCAATGGGTTTGAGGATTGGGCTCATATTTCGACTTAAGATATTTATTATCCCTTTTGTAACCCTTTGTGGGCCCTCTTAGTTTAGAAAAGTGCACCTAGGATAGGAATTTCTTAATATTAAATTAAGAAATTAAATAAAGTGCACAAGTAGTAGTTTATTAAATATTTTTATTTAGGGGAAAACATTAAATGTTGAACATTGGTATTTGCACCCCTTATTTTCTATAAAGAAGGGGTCGCATTTCTGGGATGTTCATGTTGATGATTATTTGAAAATTGCTCCCTGCGTGGAGAAGGGATGCATGCCCAGAAACTGAAGTTCTTTCTCTTTCATTTGTGAAGAATAAATTTGTATTGCAGCTGATTTGACAATCAAAATTGGAGGAGCTGTTTTGTGCACTTGTGGTTGAATATATTCTCTTTGTTATGCATGAAAGAGTCTTTCTCTTGGCAGCCAATACTGTAGCGATTACTGTAGCAATTGTTTGTGGAGGGTTTAAATCTTCTTTGGCAGCGATTTCATCATAAGTTTAACTTCTAGCTTCAGCGACTTATTTTGATGTTTTATAAACTGTTTGGGTCATAAGTGGGTGTGGATCGACCAAGTTTAATGCATGTTATTGTGTCCTTTGGCAGCGACTTGAATAAGGGAAGCTGATAATAATTTTTATATGTTTCATGGTCTGATATCTATCCAATCTAGTCTGCTGTCCAGCGATTTCTTTTGAGGATTTATATTTAATATATATAGGCAGTGATTTAGATCTCTCCTTTGTGGATTAATATTCCAGTCTAGGCAATGATAATTGGCATGCTTTTGAAGTCTTCTCTTGCATTTGTAATCGTGATCCACAACTGAAGTGAATCGATTTGGGTAGGCATGTGTTTGAGGCCATTTAAGGCAGCGATCTGGGTGTGTTTGTTTTGGATAAAATATTGCATGCTTTGACAGTGGAAATACAGGATCCTCGTCTTCCTTATAGCTGCTGCTCCTCCATAAAATCAGCGAATTCATATAAGGCTGGTTTATAATGATAATTGATGTCTATGGGACTGAATTGTGATTGATATAAGTCTGCCATCTTACCTCTAAATACAGCGACTCTATTGGGGAAATATTTAGTTGTTTATGGCATATTAGAGCCCCCTTTTGATCAGCGATTTATACTCCATTGATTCTGAGTATGAAGTTTTGAGTAAGGGCATGATTTAATGATAATTAAAACCCTGTAGGCAGCGGTTGTATTGTCTGAATATTCTCCATGGTGGCTGAGTTTAGCAATCTGATTCAATGTATATTTCAGTGGTGTTTGGGTCTCTTTTTAGCAGCGAACAGTAGGAGTGAATTAATCTGAGTTTGGAATGTGCTTCATTATCATTTTTGGCAGTGGAATTGATTGGGTCTGATGTTCTTTATATTGATCTATATATGAAATATTAGATCAATACTTCAGTGACTTGAATGAAAGGATTTGTACTCTCTAATGGTCATGATTGGCTGCATGTTGCATACAAATATTGAGAGTAATTTCAGTATTCATTACAGCAGTGTCATTGCTTGTTTGAGGTGCAATACAGTGGTTGCATTAGAAGTTTAGATCTGATTTTTAAATTCAGCTGAGGATTATCTGGGTGAATTGTTGATAGAGGCCATTAAACCCCTATTATTTGGGTTTATTGAGTCATCTACTCAACTGGTTCAGTAGTTGTGATTATATTTTGCAATTTCCAGTTGATTGGTGTATTGAAGGAGTTGTTGATTGCCTATTTTCCATTGATCCCGGAGTTGGGACATTACACAACATAAGATGTGATGTCGCTTTCTAGGGCTGAAACTGTAAATCAAGGAATTCACACAAACCCCAAGCGAACTAAATGCTGATTTTTATAACAGTAGTTTTCATATTCCTTGAAACCCTATTAGCAAACTGTATAGGGACTTAAATTCACCATATAACCATGCACAACTGCTAAAAATACTTCTAAATAATTATTTCAAGTATGGCAACAATTATCCATCCAATTTGCATCAAAGAAATGGAGAAAACCAAAGATACCCAACTGTAATTAAATTTATGACAGCAGCAAGGCAGCCACAAACAAGGGCTGAAAACGATAGATAAACTCCTCCAAAAATAGCCAAATTATAGATTTCAGCCTTATAAATTATGATAAATCAGAATATCAAAGAATAAATGAGTTATGTGCCCTAGAAGGCACCAAATCACACTCAAACCCTAGTCGCTCCCTAGGAGAGGGGCTCCAAAAATATGTCAAAGCTCTTGTAGGCCTTCTTCTTGATGCCCTAGATCCAAATCAGCAAGAGAGTCTTCAATAAAGATCATCAATTCACCAACAGGGAGATTTTTCGTTCTCCACTAAGCTACAAGGTAGGGTTTCGTCCTCCTTGGATGCCACACAAGAGGGTTTGTAATGTCCCCTTCTTGGGACATTGATGAAATTGAAGACTTGAAGACCCTCAACCCATTCTCTCTTCTCATGGGCTTGAGGATTGAGCTCCAAAGATGTCTATTGTCTATTTTGTGACCCCTTGGTATGCCTTGCGCTACAAGGTGGGCTCTCTAGGTTAGTTAAATGTGCACATAGGATAGTTGTTTTTATTATTTAATTAAAAATAATAAAGTGCACATAGTCTTAGTTTATTAGAGACTTATTTTATAATGAGAGTTTATGTTTTCCCTCCAAAAGGGAAAAGGTCGGTCATTGGATATTGCACCCCTTAACTCTATAAAAGGAGGTCACATTTCCTTTAGAGGGTCATGTTGATTGATCATTTTGATATCTCTCCATGCTTGGAGAAATGGGATGTATGCCCTAATTCTTGCATTACGCACTCTTTCATTTGGATCCATTATTGAAGATATTGAAGACTCCATTGTTCTCTTCATTGTGTTCTCTTGTGTTGAGTGTGTTTATGCATGGTTTATACATTCTAGCATTGGCAACTTGCTCTAGGGTGTTGGCGCATTTATTGGAAGGGTAAATCTGCATGTTAGTGGATGGTTTGTGGTACTTTTGTGTTCTTTATCACTGCTGCAATTTATTAGAGGCAAATCAACTTGGTTTGGGTTTGATCTATCATGTTTTGAGGTTGTTTATGCTAGATCTATAATCTGTTATGTCTAATTAATTATTTCAGATGCAAGGGTTGATTATTTGAGTGTTTTGGAAGGGTTGTATGAGCTGGAATTAATTTACAGAATTTATTCTAACCCTAGCAACTTGGAGGCAGATTTCTGGGGCACTTTTGAGTGGGTTTCGGTGATCAAAAATTCAGTTTGATAGTTCATTGGAAAGCTCTTTATTTCTACTTTATTGTGCAATTTGTTTCATGCAAAAACTCCAAGTATTGAGTAAGATATTAATTTTTGAAGTTTCAGTTGTTCTGGGTGCATTTTAATTAATTAACTGCTATAAATTTCAGATCTGCAATTTGGGATCAATTTAATATTGAATGTGGTTGTAGAAATTAGGAGGAATAAGGAGAAAGTGATTTCATAATTTTTGGAGTTGATTTGATGCCCTAAATGTGTTGGGCGACCTACTTTTTAGGGCAAAATTAGGGTTTCGTGTTTGTTATGCGAAATCTGGTTTTAGAATATTATTCTTCATATTTTTGTGGCCCAAAATCCAAAGTTTGAAGATTTTTTCTTGGATGGTTAAGCGGGAAATAATTTTGGAAGATTGCAGCAGTTGGGGTGTGATTATTAATTATTTTTCAGTTGTTAAAAATCTAATTTGAATGTGTTTAAATTCCAATTGTTTTCTTCCAATCTATCCCACCACCTTGGCTAGTTCCAACCCCATTTGGGTTTGAAATAGCTGACATTGGGATATTTTAGGTTGAAGCAAAAGGGTTTATCCATTCTTTGCTTGATTTTCTCCATTTTCTCAAATGTCCTAAGAGGGGACATTACAGGGTTTTTGTCCTCAAGTGGAAAGGTATTGGGTAATCATCCCAAAAAACCAAGTATAAGTGTATATGCACCAAAAGATGATGTGCAAATGAGGCCAAGCGACCTTCTTTTATATCCCTTGGTTGGCGCCAAGACCCCTTGGGTGAGAACTAACCTCTCGTGACGCTTCACTTTTTCTTCTAATCTCTTTTGGGGTCTTATAACTCAAGCCAACCTGCCTTAAGAAGTGAAACACCAAATAAAACATTAAAAATAATAAAAGAAAATTGAAATGAAGTTCAATTACTTCCCTTGTTCACTTATTCTTCTTGGCCATGGGAAGAGTGGCAAGAAGTCCTCATTCAACATTAATCGAAAAAGGGGACATTACAGTCCTCCTTCCCAAAATTGTTTGTCCTCAAGCAATTGCAAGCTTATATGTCTAAGTATCATCATATCAAGGTGAAGGAACATGTTGTAGTGCTCCCATAATCTAGATCTCGTGCCTGTCAAATGAAGGAGCTTAAACCCAAACAAACTCATACCTTTGCTGTCCTCTTCATTGAAATCCTCTTTATCTCCCTTTTCAAAAACAGCAGTGACATCTCCTTCTTTGGCATGCTCAGCTGTATCAAAATCCTTCCAAACTGCTGTAGTTTTTGTCCTAGAGCAAGGAATGAATGAATAGTCAGTTGGACCAGCTATTCCTCTTATCACAAGACTCAAATCAGATTGTGGATAGGCTGGAAACAATTCACCACAGCCATAAATCTCATGGAATCTTATCCAATTCAATGCTATCAAATCTGATTTGTTTCTTCCTTTCAGCTGTAGTCTTTTTCCCATATCAACCCATGATGGAATTTCCTTTGAAAATATAAGTTCATAGTTGTTCATGACTGCTAATGGCAGTCCCAAATCTGATTCTTGCATGTTCAACCTTAAGACAATGGTATAACAACTATCAAACTGAAATCTTATGGAAAAAGGCAAATTCATGAGTAGTGTAGGGACTGAAAATTGTCTTACATAAGCTGGAAAATGAAGATCAACAAGTCTATGGTTGAAATCAGCAGACATATTGGCCCTTAACTCAAGATTCTTGCAACCCATCCTTGTCCCAACTTGAGTGGAAGATGGCTTTCAACAAGAAAGCTCCAATTTGCTCTTAATTCTTCAAGTGTTCCCCACATGGAGGTAATATTGTGCATGCCCAGAACCAACCAAAAATTATCACCATGAAGCACCTTACCCAAGGGTAGACCCTTGCTAGCCTCTATGCATTGAGTGCCCTGAAGATAGGCCTCTTCCTTCTTCATGCTAGCCATGCTTGGAAGTATTGCCTTCTTCCCTTTATCATTGCATTTCAACATAAGATGTAAACAACACATACCAAAACTTATGCTCACCTCTTTTGGATGGTTGTTACCTTGTTGATTTGGGTTTGGATCAGAACTTATGAGTGCTGGTATGTAAGTATAACAGCCATACTTTGCCCAGAATTTCGTCCCAAACAATCCCAAATATGTTGGAACATTGGCCTTAATTGTTCTCAATGAGTGAACCCTCTTACACACAATTTCGAATGAAAAGAATGTCTTCAAACCTGCCCCTCTATTGTTGTCCCAAGAAGATATGCACAGCCCAACAAATGAAATTGGGAAAAACATCTCATCACGGTTGTAGCATTGCATTTCATTACTCAGATTCAGAATTGTAGTGGCCAACAAACATCTTGTGAGAGTTACTCTTACCTTGTCCATGTTGCTAGAAGAAGGGCACCACTTCCTTGTGATCGAAATCCACTTGGTGGCTGCAAAAAGAATGTGGAACCAGCTGAACATGTTGGTCATAACAGCCACAAGATTTGAGACAACTCCCACAATGATTTGGGGTTCATGATTCGCATTTTCCTAGCTCATCTCAGTCGTATTACAAGAATTACTTACACCACAAAACTTCCATTGAATCCATGTCTCACTAAGAATTCTTTCCAGGCATGTTTTAGAGAACCAATCCCAAACAATGGCATGATACATTACTTCACCTTGGTTTATGAAAGCTGAATTTATATTCCATGAAGCTGAAATTGTATTTTCAGTGGATGGATTATCCATAGCCTTCACATACATCCAAAAGTGGAAATCTTGAAAGTAACTCGAGTCCCATAAAACCATAGCAAGCTGATTCATACAATCTTGATTATAAAAAAACACCTAGCTTGCTTACCATTCATCTTCCCATCAATTTCAACACGCTGCTCAAGACAAGAAATATATTGCAGCGACATAGGAGGAATTAACAAATATGAAATACGATCATTACTATCATACCTTAGGTTGTCCTCAACATGTTCACCTTCCCTTGCCGGATGAGGAATGATTGAGATATCTTCTACACTTCCGACCTTGTGACTCAAAATTTCTGAATTAGGATCAGCCTTCTCCTTCACCTTAGATTCAACAAATGAAGCTCTTTCCGCCTTGGCTTCAACAATATTTTGTTGACACTCACATGGAACATCTTCATGGTTCTTGCCAAAGTCATGTACACCATCAACTTGCCTCTTATTGACTGTTCGAAAATTCCAACAAGTTGTTCATTATCATAACTATGCAAATCAAATTCTTCTTTTCCCTGATCCAATCTTTGGAATGCTCTGAAAATGGATAAGGCCTTCTTGGAAAAGATTATTTTTCCCTTTAGTACCCTTCATCCTCTCATCTTTGTTAGAATAATTTTCATGATGATCAAACCCTTGCAAATACATAGTGTGAGGGTGATGCAATAAATTAAATTGCTTACCATTTGTTGTTGATATGTAAATTCCAGTAGACTAAAAACCAACATGAGTATCAGTGAGGCCTCCTTTTGAAGGGCATGCCTCTCAAAAGGGTCATCCTGAATCTCAACCTCATGAATCTCTTGTAGATCTGATTTTCCTTCACTATCTTGCCGCCACATGCAATCATTGGAAATTAATAAAACATCATTTATTGTTGAAGAATCTTTACCTTAACATTGAATACTTCTCTTATTCTTATTTTTATTTCTTCTTCTTGCTCCGCCATTGCAATTTGGAAGCTCTTCTCCTCTTCCTTTCTCCAGGCATGTTGAAGATCCTTCTGTGGTGTCTGAGATCTAGGTCCATGCCTTGCTCTTCCTTTGTTCACTCCTATGAACTCTACAAGTGATAGGGCATCACAAATCTCAGCCAAAAGGACCCTATACTCCTCATAGATGGCCGCAATATTGTGCCCTATTGAATGTCGTGTATCATCCTTGAATGATTCCTTCCCTTGGGAGGAAGGTAGGCTGAAAAGCCCTAGTTGTAGGATCCATCATGGATCTCAGTGGTTGAAGATTGTTGTTTGAAGCACTTCTTGGATGCATATTATGGATCAGTTGTGCCATTATATCAGCCAACCTCTCTTGCCCTTGGGCAACCCTCTCAAGCCTAGCATCATCAAAATGTATATTCACCATTTATATATTCCTTCTGAATGAAACCCTCTCCAAAGGAGGATTGATGCTCTTATACCACTGTAATGTCCCTTTCTAGGGCTAAAGCCTAAAACTGTGAATCAAGGAAATCGCACAAACCCCAAGTGAAGTATTTTTTTATTTTTATAACAATTTTAATATTCCTTGAAACCCTAGCAACGAATTGTATAGAACTTAAATTCGCCATATAACCATGCATAACAACTAAAAGTAAATAATTATTTCAAATACGGCAACAATTATCCATCCAATTTGCATCAAAGAAATGGAGAAAACCAGAGATGATACCCAAGCTGTAATTAAATTTATGACAGCAATAGGGCAGCCACAAACAAGGGCTGAAAACAATAGATAAACTCCTCCAAAAATAGCCAAATTATAGATTCTAGCCTTATAAATTATGATAAATCAGAATATCAAAGAATAAATGAGTTGTGCCCTAGAAGACATCAAATCACACTCAAACCCTAGTCACTCCCTAGGATGGGCTCCAAAAATATGTCAAAGCTCTTGTAGGCCTTCTTCTTGATGCCCTAGATCCAAATCAGCAAGAGAGTCTTCAATAGAGATCTTCAATTCACCAACATGGAGAGTTTTCGTTCTCCACTAAGCCACAAGGAAGGGTTTCATCCTCCTTGGATGCAACACAAGAGCGTTTATGTCCTCAAGTCGAAAGGTATTGAGCAATCAGCCCAAAAAACCAAGTATAAGTGTATATGTGCCAAAAGATGATGTGCAAATGAGGCCAAACAACCTTTTATATCCCTTGGTTGGCACCAAGAACCCTTGGGTGAGAACCGACCTCTTTAAGCTTCACTTTATCTTCTAATCTCTTGTTGGGGTCTTATAACCCCAACCACCGCCTTAAGGAGTGAAACACCAAATAAAACATTACAATAATAAAAGAAATCTGAAATGAAGTTCAATTACATCCCTTGTTCACTTATTCTTCTTGGCCATTAGAATAAGAGAAGTCCTCATTAGACATTCATTTGAAAAAGGGGACATTACATAAGATATAGAGCGAGAAGCAAGCCGGATGTCCTCGACAACCGAGAACCATCTCGAAGAGAACCCTTTAAACCAAGGTAAAGGATGTCGGTGATTGAAAGATAACAGCATAGAAAAGCACAAGACCACAAGACTCAATGGGACCCACATGCCACTTTGGTGAAGACAAATGAGAAACAATGAAGTTTTGATTGTCCCTAAGCAACGAGCCATGAAGTAAGATTTAATTGACAAGCGGCCATCGCAAACAAACTATCTCAACGTGGAGACCAAGAGGAAAAGAAAAGAGGTGTCAACACCTCAGCTGTCCCAAAGCTTGAACCAAATAATAAATGTAAGAGGGCTGAGAGGTCCTCCAAAAAGAAGTCACAAGGCACAAACCAAGCCCAATAGGGAGCATAAGGCGCGAATAGGGTGCCTCAATTTGCATAGTGCAAAAACAAGGAACCCCGACCGATAAGAGAGCCACGAAGATTGAAGAAATACTAGTGGCACCCCAAGGGCGATGCACCACACATCACCATGACTACAAGGGATTGGACACCCAAAAGGGAAGCCAAATGGTAATGTCTTAAGGGTAGATCACTTCACACCACCACCAATGTGAGGGCCTCATCACCCAAAAGGTGAGAAGGGCGGTGGAGCCTTAGGGGCAAAGCATCTCAAATCACCACCAATGTGAGGGCCTTATCGCCCAAGAGGCGAGCCCGGTAGTGGAGCCTTAGGGGCAATGCACCTAACACTGCCACCGCAGTGTGAGGCCCTTGTTTAATAAAAGACTAAAGGAGATCAAGAGTTCCCCTAAATTGTGTCCAACGTAGATGGGATCTCAACCTCAAGGAATGATTGTAAGGAAATAAATAACAAGTGCTATATGGCGAAGCACAATGAGTAACATCCTAAGGGTCAAGCGTAACGAAGGATGGGTGAGGTACATGCGATAAGTAGACTTGACATAAATGATAACCTCCATGCCCCCGAGACAAGGGAGGAGTAACACTTCGTGGATTCGGGGTTTGTACCCATCACTAAGAGAATTCTCACAAGCTTGAGGAAAAGCATAAGGGCTTCTCTCTAAATGCATTTTTGATTTCAAGGGAGAGACTTGCACATTGTCGAGGATTGTTTCTACTTGAGAGATAAGAGGAGATAACATCTAAAAATTTCTCCTAGTAAATACCTTTCCTTCAGAAGAGCTAAGGAATGAGAGAATTCAAGAGTTTCTAGAGTTGCTCCTTGTGTTGTAGTTATTGCGGGATCCTAAGGTTCTAGTGACGATCGTTACATGAGATATACGCATTGTTCTCATAAATATGAGAGCTGGGCATTTGATCATAGTTGTTAGGAGAGGGGACCTTAAGCCCTCTCAGGAGAAGGAATTTCATCACTCTTAGGAGAGAGCTCCGTATAGGATTGAACATGAAATCTAGGAGAGGGCTATCTACACTCTCTCAAAAGGGAGGTATCATTATGACCTCTATGAGATGAGTCTTTACAAATTTTGGGAGGAGAACAATCCTATGGACTTCGGGAGGAGGTGAAGTTTTGTTACCCTTACGAGGGAAAAGATGCCAATAACCTCTAGAAGGAGAATTTTTGTGAGATCGCACCCACTTCGGATAGGAAGGGGAAATGATACTTCCTAATGTGAGAGGAATGAGTGGTAAAGTCGTATCTATTACTAGAGCTACTACGGAATTTAGCATTGCTTACAAGGGTAGCTATAAGAGCGAGAAGAGATGTCTCGATGAGAGGGCATTAAATAATAAACGTCATCTAAAATTGATGGAAAAAAGAAGGGGTCAATCATTTCCTCCATCAAGAAAGTATCTATATTGAGGTCTTCATTACGGGTATGGGAGTATGCCCAAAACAAGCAAAATAGTGGAACAAACTCTAGAAAGCCTAGGCACCATAAAGCAAACACACAAACTATAGGTAGTACCAAAAGTAAGATGGTTGTCATTCAAGTCATGTCCAGGAAGAGGATGTGATACTTAAAAGATTTGCACCAGCTAGGATATCTCTAGTATCTATCCCGGACTTATGGGGTGAAAAAAAGCTAAGGACTCTTAAATCTTAAAGATTGGAAAACAAGAGGTCAAGAGTTCAAAAGAGCCAAGTATCCATAAAGAATTTTGATGGAAAGAGACTCGAAAAAAAAAGTAAACAAGGCCCAATCAAAATAGAAAGGTGGAGGGGGTAGGGGAGCGGCGGGGGAGGGGGCTCAAAACAAACATATCTAAACATTCAACAAATTCCCAAAAAGTAGAAACATGTCAAAAGCGCGATCATTGCTTGAAAGCAAGGAAATTTGCACACAATTAGTCCATGATGTGGCTGAAAACCAAGAAAGGGCACGATTATTTGCAAGGCTTGATAACTAAGATATAGAGACAAATTAAATATGAAATGGTAGATTAGAATAGTGGGGACCATCGAGTGTGCCAAAATGTAGTTCCGAAAACCTAAACGATTGTCAACTACTACAAAATGGGTTTTTAAGGACAAGAAAATACAAAATCAAGGGTTTCCACAACGTGCATAACTAGAGACCATTGTAATAAGTAAACCACTATATAGCAAGGAGACCTAAAATCTAGCTGAAAACACATAGATGAAGATAGATCTAGGGTTTGGAGGGGTGTAGTTCTAACCAAGTAACAATACATGCATTATTTTATGTCATTTGCAACAGTGAAAACACAGTAAAGCATGCAACATAACAAGATTGTAATTGCCCTAATTCAACCACAAGATCTAATATTTTTGGTTTTTGGTATTACAACTGAATGGATGAGGAGCTTCGACATATTGAAACTTGTAAGCTAGTTGATCGAGACAAATAGAACTCCATAATCCTACATTAGTTCATAAAGATGATGAGGAATGTTGGATGGCACTAGCATTTTCCAAATAAATGTTGTTACTTTACGGTGAAATCACCACTAGTATCAATAGTGATTACAATTGATGTGCGGTGAAAATGCATGCGACATGCACCATAGTATCATTTTGATTCACTTAATTATGTCTCCATCACTAAGCATTAATTCATTCATGATAGATACAATTAATTGGGTGATATCTTGGCATTTCCCACATACATCTTGTTCTTCCTAATGCATTCATGAGTAATAAGATAAACAAGGGTTAGAGATGTCATGTAGTATGAATGTGTATAATATGCATCAGAATTATATGTAAAAAAATGTTATTAGAAATAATGTTATTTTATTCTCCCTACATAAGCTACACAAAATATTAATCATAATAAAAGTTTAATATATATTTTGGGGAATGCATAGGGTCTTTATGAAATAGCTAAGCTAAATAATAGGGAAAAAATTCTTACCCTGAATATACTCTTCTATAGGAGAGGGCAACAACTTGACAAGCACATGTCTAGTTATGAATTTTTCATGTAGTGTTTTAGATACCCAACAAATAAAAATTGTACATAAATCAGTTTATACTTCATTTGTATAATTTAAAACTATGATGCAAGGGTTCGCGAGACCCCGAACCTCGCGCTCGATACGTATCCAAAGATGGATACGTCAGTCTGGGTTCGGGCTCGTCACAAGATACGTGGGGTACGCCCACGCACCCTACCTTAAAAGGTCTTTTTAAGCATTAAAAAAAAAAATTTAATTTTTTGACTTAGTCAATGCAAAAAAACGAACCCTAACATTAAAATGAATAAAATATTAAACCCTAATCACCTCAAAAAGCTATAAAAAGCACTCACCCCTTCATTTGAAATCACACAAACAATTCATTGTTTGTTTTTGCAAGTGTATGAGCAAAGAGCCAAAGAAGAATTGAAGACCTTAGAGGAGGCAAAGATTGGAAGGAGGGGCAGCCATTGCTTTTTTTGTTTGGAGTCCAGCATTACAAGGAGAAGGGGAGGAAGCCATTGTTGAGACTTGAGAGGAAGAGATTGTTTTAAATTTATTGTTCATTCAAAACTAAAAGAGTAGACATCACATTTGGTCCTTGGAGGTAGCATTTGTTTGGAGGCAACAAGGATCTACACTACAGGTATTTTTTTAATTCATCCTTTTATTTTATTTTTTAGGGTTTTTATTTATTTATTTTGTTGCATTTTTTTAAAAGTTTAGAGTTTAAACACATCCTAAATTTGTGTATGCTCTCACCTCGCACCTTTATGGTGATCTTGGTGATCAAAAACAGATTAGGATGGCATGGTTTAGGGTTATTTAATTTAATAATTAGTAAAAATCATTTTTTTAATTTTTAAATGCATTGTTCAATGTTAATATATTTGTTTTTTTATTTTTAGCTTCCTAAATTTGTGTATGCTCTCACCTCGTGCCTTTATGGTGATCTTGGTGATCAAAAACAGATTAGGATGACATAACTAATTTATTTATGTTAAGGCAAAATGTTTTTAATTTTTTAAACATCTTAACTCTGTGTATGCTCTCACCTCACACCTTTATGGTGATCTTGGTGATCAAAAACAGATTAGGATGGCATGGTTTAGGATTTTTTAATTTAATAATTAGTAATAATCATTTTTTTAATTTTTAAATGCATTGTTCAATGTTAATAAATTTATATTTTAAATTTTTTAGCTTCCTAAATTTGTGTATGCTCTCACCTCGCACCTTTATGGTGATCTTGGTGATCAAAAACAAATTAGGATGACATAACTAATTTATTTATGTTAAGGCAAAATGTTTTTAATTTTTTAAACATCCTAACTCTATGTATGCTCTCACCTCGCGCCGTTATGGTGATCTTGGTGATCAAAAACAAATTAGGATGGCATTAAGTTCTGCTTCAATTGGAGTGCAAGGCCAAGAAGTTTCGAAAACACATCAGTTCCTGTGAGACATGATCCTAATTCCCCTCTTTGGAGACATGTGACAGTGGTAGACAACCTTGTTGGTGGTGGGGGTCGGATTTGGATATGTCATGGTTGTCATACTCAATACAAATCCTCATATAGCCGACTGAAAATCCATTTGACTAGGGTTGGAGGTGTGGGGATAAAGAAGTGCCCAAAAATATCAAATGAAAAAATGGCAGAGTACCTAAGAGAGCAAGAGGAGGCTAATAGACAAGCTGAAAGAAATAGATCTAGAACAATTCCATTGCAAAGAAGGCCTTCATCACAACCACCCACACCTAGACCTACTACTCATCCTTTCATCCAAACTCAAAGTCAACCACTTGATTCCCCTTTTGATGAAGAGAGTCCAGAGAGCTCACGAAAAAGGCCAAAAGGAGCATTGGAAAAAGCATTTAATATTGAAAAGAGGGAGATTGTTGATGAGGTTGTTGCTCGATGCATTTATGCATGTGGGCTGCCCTTTAATGTATTGAGGTCTCCATATTGGCATCAGATGGTGAAGGTTGTCAATGAAGCTCCACAAGGGTACAAATCCCCAAGTTATGAAAAGGTTCAAACCACACTCTTGGGAAAGGAAGTGGAACACATTCACAACACTTTGTAGCCAATCAGAGAATCATGGAAGGATACAGGGGTTTCCATTATTTCAGATGGATGGAAAGATGCTAGAAATAGACCCTCATAAATGTTGTTGCAGTATACCCTAAAAGGGCAATTGTTCCTTAAAGCCATCGACGGTGAAGGGGAAGTCAAATATGCACAATTTATAGCCGACATTTTGATAGAGGCAATTGATTCGGTGGACCCCAGAATGTTGTCTAAGTCATCACGAACAATGCTAAAAACTAAAAAAGCAAGAATGATCATAGAGGGTAGATATGAGCACATATTTTGGACCCCTTGTGTTGTCCACTCCCTTAATTTGATGCTCCAAAAGATTGGGAAAATCCCATGGATTGAGCAAATTTACACTCAGGCAAATGACATTCAGATGTTTATCACAAACCATCATATGTCACAAGCCATTTTCAAGAGATTCTCAAGGTTGGAGTTGCTGAAGGTTGCAAAAACAAGATTTGCCTCTCACACACTCGTTTTGAGACGACTTGTGAAGGTGAGAGAGGCTTTAAGCAATATGGTGATCAGCAATGTTTGGACAGTGTGGAGGCAGTCAAATACAGAGAAAGCTTCAAGGGTAAAATCATGGGTCCTTGATGATGATTGGTGGGCCAAGGTTGAGTACTTGCTGAGTTTTACAGAGCCCATTCTCTCCATGATCAAATTCGTAGATACTAATGCAGCATGCATGGGAGAGATATATGATGGAATAGATTTTATGCTTAAATATATCATACCCAAGGGTTTTTAAAATTGACGTATCCACAGATCGAACCCGTATCCGTATCCGTATCCTGGCAACATAGATTTAAAATACTATATAGATATCTCTATATTTTAATTTTCCTTGTGTTTAATCATATCATGCAAAGGTAGAACTACAAATAATCTTTACAAGCAAATCAATATCCACTCACTTTAAGCTGATTTATGTTTCACATAGATATGTCAATGAATTTCGATTGAGAAAATACTAAAGACCTAATCCTACAAGACGGTTCAGTGCAAAACAAGTACATGGGAAGACGAGCATGTTTTTCAAATTTAGAATAAATCATGGAAGATAAGTAAGAATTATTCATGAACAATGTAATGTCCCCTATTCTAAATTAAAAATGATTAATAATATTTTAAGTTTGGCCAGTCAATTCTTCATTTTGGGACAACTTAATAATATTTTATTAAAATAAAAAGTATTTTTAAATACTTAAAGTAAAATTAATGATTTAACTAAGTCGGCCAAATGTAACTTTATGTTATATTATAAGGCAACTTATGTTTATTATTAAAAATAAAAGTGACTTTTAAATAAAGTAAGTCGGCCACCAAAATTGAAAGAAAGAGGAAAGAGAAGTTATAAAAGGAGGATGAAGGGGTTCATTTGGGCATCTATCATCTATCTATCATCTTGATTTTAGGATTTGAGCACTTGTGCTTCTACTTTCAGCTATTGAGGACGAAACCCTCTTAGCATTCATCACTTGAGGACAAAAACCTTCATTGTGACCAGAATTTGGGGACGAAAAACCCTCAATTTATGTTGGTGGCTTCACTCAAAAGTCATATTTGGGCATAAGGAAAACCGGAAAAGGGCTAGGCATCATCATTGGCTGGCAAAAGGGGTAAAAGCTCCATCATTGGCTGGCACAAGGGATAGAAGGGTCTGCTAGAGCTTTGGCAAAGGTTTTCAAACCCTCTCTTAGGTGGCAACTCGCATCTTGGAGGAGTTTGTGGGCTTCTTAGGGCACGGAACCCAAATTGCACTTGTGTTTGGCTTTACGTAGTTTTTGGAGGAGTTTGCACTCTTTCGTGGTTGGGTTTGGGCTTGGAATCATTATTTCCAACTACGTTGGTGAAGTATATTTGTTGTTGTCATATTTTAATCAGAATCGTCTGGAAAATACAAAAATCATATTTTTCGGTGTTCTCGTGTTATGTTTGTTTCGGCTCTTGAATAAAATATTTTGGAGGGCCTCTATATTTATTTCCATCTTTTTGCATGCATGATGCCATAAAAAAGATCAAATTGTTGTTAGGGTTTGAAGATAATTTTCAATTTGCTAGTTGACTATGAAATATTTTCATCCCAAGAATTTCAAGGGAAATCCAAAATTTTCCAGATCTGCCCTAAATGGGACATTACAAACAGAGACAAGTATTAAGAACTACGAGTAAAATCACTTTTCTAGACGTGGAAACATGTCTCGTATTTCAATTATCAAAAATCAAACCTGAACCAAGCTATGGAAGCAGGGACAAATTGAAGATGTGATAGGATATGGAAAAATCAGAAGCAAGCACTAGCATATAGAGAAAAATGCACGGTGATCTAGGCATTGTTAAGATGAGAGACTCGAACGTCGCATTTCTTTTTTTGGTTTCTTTAATGCATTAAGCCTTTAACGTTGTCTCATCCCTTGTTTCCTATCCACGTTTGTCCCATCGGGCGAACGGATGGGTCCCCTATTGCTTCTAATTATAGCCATGGAAGGGTTTTGAATGAGACCTAGCATGGATAAAGATGACTTTGCAAAACCGACTTTCAAGGATGTCCTTCATGGAGATCCCAAACTCAAGATGCTCGTTATAAATTTTCAAAGAGATCTCTATGGATGCCCAAATCCGACCCTTGGAAGAATGAGAACAGATGTGCAAGGTGGAATCGACAAACTTGAGAGCCGAGGGTTGATAGTTTGCTTTCTTGGATTTCATCCTTCGCTAACTACTTTCAAAGACTGGACAAAAAAAATTGGCATACTAAAGGTGAGTATTCGATCTCGATTTATCCTAATGGATAGTTTATGATATTATTTACATCAGTTGTCGATAGAGAGTTTATCTGTCAAGGATGGCCATGGTTTTTTGGGCAAGCGGACCTTTTTATGAAACCCTAGCACCCGATGTTTAAAGGGGAAGAAGAATTTCCTTCGTAGCTCCTATGTGGGTGCGGTTGTTTGGGCTTCTTGTCGAATATTGGAATAATAATGTTTTCACCGCAATCGGTAATACTCTTGGATCATATATGATGACAGTCGATTCTTTAATGCAGCTGGAACAAATGATTTATACTCGTATATGCGTGTTGATGGATCTCAACAAACCCTTTCCAAATTAAAATTTCTCTGGTTGTGGAGGAGGATCAATGGGACCAAGTTCTGGACTATGAAAACATTCCTTTTCGATGTCATATATGCCATGAGTATGGCCATTTGTTGAAAGATTGTCCGCTTAAAGCTACAGAACCTTCTACGGAAGAAAAGTCTCAAGAGGATTTTATTATCCCAACAAAAAAGAAAACAACGAGGAAACATGTTCAAGAGAATCTAGAAGGTATTAACAATAATCGATTTGCTAGTCTACAACAAGGTAATGAAGACAAAGATAATGAGGATATTTTGGAGTCCCAAATTCCAGAGACAGATGAATAAACAAGACAAAGTAGCAGCTCAGCCGGTGGTAGAAGGACAGAACCAGCTCGTAGTTTTTCAAGCCCCACCTATGCAGGATGCAGCCAATACCACAATGAAGAGCTACCACCGCAAAACTAAGTTTCAAGAACAATTTAATAACCAGAATCAGCAAGCAAGTAAATCTAAACAGAAGGGTCACTCTTTGGTGTTGATGGAATACCCTATGGAGCAACGACAACTAGACTTACCTTTAGGAATGGCTCAGGAAACAAGTAAAAAACTGAAGATGGACACTAATATTAAGGTTGGACGCAAATCAAATCAAACCAACCTTCAGAAAGAAGGTCAAAAATTGAGTAATAAAGTAGTTGTTAGGAATTTGTCCCAAATCTTCCATCACTCATCTCAATGAAGGTTATCACATGGAATATAAGGGGGTTGAAAGGCAGCCCTTCTAAAATACAGGAAATGAAGAGAATGATTCAAACTCGTCATCCTCTTGATGGTGTTTATCAAGAAACCAAAGCCTCGATAGAGCTTATGTCAGTTTTAGCGGAAAGAATATGGCCCAAAGCCCATAATCTATCCCTTAGTTCTCAAGGAGCCTCGGGAGGACTTATATCCATCTAGGATCCGAAAGTGATTACAATGTTCAGTTCTTGTAGTACTAGAGGTGTTTTGCTCATACATGCTTACTCTAAGGTGGATGCCCAATAGTTTCTACTCATTAATGTTTATGCTCCTACTGCTACGGAAGATAAACCATGACAATGGCAGCATATAGACGCTATGATTCGATCCTTTCCTGGCATTCTGGTAATCCTTAGAGGAAATTTCAATACTATCCTCAATTTACAAGAAAAACAGGGCGGGACTTCTCAATTGGATTCTAGCTCATCCATTATGACCAGCTACATACAATCTCTTCAATTGGTGGATGTTCCAACTGGTAATGGGGTGATGACTTGGTCCAATAGGAGACCAAGCTCAGATTGTATTTTAGAAAGATTGGACTGGTTTTTGTTTTCTGAAGAATGGTGGTTACAGGAGTTTATCCCTAAGGCTCAAATTCTAAATAACATTGGATCAAATCATTGGCCAGTGTGTCTGGAGATGGGCAAATCAGCTCCTTGTCATGCCCCCTTTAGGTTCCAATTGATGTGGCTTCGACATGAAGATATAGGTAAGCTCATTCAACAATGGTGGCTAGAAGGAAAACCCATGTACGGAACACATGTTTTCCTTTGCCAAACGTTTGTCTTATTTGAAGGTCAAGCTAAAAACTTGGAATTGGACTGAGTTTGGTGACATCAAGAGGAAAAAAACAGATTCTAAACCAGTTGGAAGAGATGAATTGTCACCTTCGTATTTCTAGAAGTAATGTTGATCTTCTTCAGAAAGAGCTCCTTTTGAGAGCTACTCTTCAAGAATGGGAAACCAAAGAGGAAATTATGTGGAGGCAAAAATCTAGAATCCAGTGGTTAAAAGAAGGTGACAAAAATTCTGCCTTCTTTCATAAATCTTTGTTGGCTAGACGTGCTCATAACCACATAAACTCTCTTATCAAGGCAGATGGGAAGAAAGAGTATTCTTTGGAAGGAATGAAGCAAGTTGCAAAGCAGTATTTCCATCAGTTATTTACAACCCAATTTCTTGATGAGACAGCACAAAATAAAGTATTGAAATTCTCCCTCATCTTGTAGCAAAACAAGATAATGAAAAGCTACTTGTCCAATCACAGAAAATGAATTGCAAAGCGTGGTGTTTAGTATGAGGAAAGGAAAAACTCTAGGACCGAGATGGTTTTCCGATTGAATTCTACCAAACTTTTTGGGATATTATCAAAGGGGACCTCCTGTAAGTGGTAGAAGAGGTACGGAGAGCTAAAACAATGCTAAAGGAAACTAAAGGAAATTAACAAAACCTTCATGGCTCTTATTCCTAAAGCTACTGAAGTGGAGGATATTTCTGGCTTTAGACCTATAGCTTTGTGTAATGTTTTGTATAAAATAGTTACCAAAGTTATGGCAGAAAGGTTGAAACCTCTTCTTCACAAGATCATATCTCCAGAACAAGGAGGATTTGTCTCAGTCGCCAAATCCATGATGAGATTGTGTTAGCCCAGGAAGCCTTACATTCCATGGACATTCAGAAATCGTCTTCCATGTTTGTTAGGCTTGATCTTTCCAAAGCCTATGATAGAGTGGATTGGGATTTTCTATGTCAAGTTTTGACTCAATTTGGCTTCTCTGGGGAATGGATAGCTTGGGTTAAAGCTTGTTTATCTTCAGTTTCCTTTTCTGTCCTAGTTAATGGCACTCCATCTCTCATATTTTCGGCTTCTAGGGGGATACGTCAGGAGATCCTTTATCACCCTTTTTATTCATCATTTTGGCGGAGTGCCTTGGCAGATTAGCAACTAAAGCTTGTCGGGAAAAAAGATCAATGGTATTAAATTGGCCAAAGAAGCTCGTCCTCTCACCCATCTTCAATTTGTGGATGACTCTACGCTTTTAGGAAAAGCCACTTGCTTGGAAGCCCAACAGTTACAGAAGCTTCTTCAGGTTTTTTCTAGAGCTATTGGTCAGTTGATTAATCATGCCAAATCTAGTATTATTTTCTTTCATTGCTCTAGTAGACAAGAGGAACAAATTCTTACTATCTTCCAATTCAGAAGGGGCTCTCTTCCGCTCCAATATTTAGGGGTCCCTCTTGCATCTAAGAAGATCCAAGACTGGCATTGGCTTACAAACAAAGCTGATCTGAAAATGCATAAATGGACTAATAAATGGCTATCCTTAAGAGGAAGAATGACATTGGTCAAGGCTGTCCTTCAAGCCTTGCCAATCTATGTCTCCTCTGTCTTGAACATTCCGGGTAGAATTCTGAAACAATTGGATTCCTTATGCTAGAAATTCTTATGGAGTGGCTTGCTGGAAAAAGAAAGTGGTCTCTAGTGAAGTGGGAAACTCTTTGTCAGCCTAAGAAGGAAGGGGGCTTAGGATTCAAATCTTCCTCCAAGCAAAATAAGGCCCTAACAGCTAAACTCTATTAGAGGATGCTAATGGCTCCAAATGAATTGTGGGCTGCCAATATTAGAGCTAAATATGCGGAAAATAATTCCCCTGAGAGAATCATTCGGCTGTCCCTTCCCTCTAAAGGATCACCCATTCTTGTTGTTTTGAAAGTAGGAGAAGAGCTTATAAAAAAACATTTGTTTTGGATTGTGAATAATGGTCAAAATGCTAACTTTTGGACGGATTCTTGGGATGGGCATCTTCCAATCATTACACAGTACCCAGAGTTAAAGACAACCATGGATGAGTTGCATGAAATAGGGTGGATTAAGGTGGCTAATTATCATAAGTTAGCTACTCATCCCTAGGAAATTGAACAATGTTGGATTCCTATTCTGGAATGGCCTACTCGAATTGGCAAGGAGCAGCAAATTCTACTGAACAATATTCTTATGGCCCGCCCTCTTTCAATTTCTCCACTATCTGACTCACTAGCGTGGGGAAAACTCTACAGGTGTTTATACAGTATCTTCAGGCTATGCTTCTTTAACCGGGGTACTTCTCATCCTCTAAAGGATATTTTTAGTTACATATGGCAGCCTGTTATATGGCCAAAGGTGAGCTTCTTTGTATGGCTGGTTTTAAGGAGGAGAGTCTTAACGGGTGATAGACTCATGAAATGTGGCTTTTATGGCCCATTCCAATGTGCTTTATGTTTGGATAATGAGGAGACTCTTTCTCATTTGTTCTTCCAATGTCCTTTGGCAGTCTACTTATGGCAGCTTTTATCTAAATTGTTTAACCTTCCTTGGATTAGCATTCAGTCTTTTGAGCAGCTGATAAGAGATTGGCATTGTCACCTACCTAAAGGTCAGAATCTTCTGCCGGCATTATGGTCTGGCATAACCCTTCTCCTTTGGAACATTTGGAAGGAACGAAACAACAGAATTTTCCAGCAGGACAGCAGAGACATAAATTATGTTTGGGAGAAAATCAAAATCAATGTTGCAGAATCTATCAAACATAAGATTTGTATACCTCAAATTCTCACCCCGGAATGGGAGCATGTGTGTAACCAGCTTTCTTTGCAACCCAAGAATTCAACTATGCTTGCTTATCGTCATAAAAAGAAAATACAGTGGGATGGACACTGGACAGCTCCCCGATGGAGTATGGAAAACTGAACACTGATGGAGCCTCAAGGGGCAATCCAGGCCAGGCTGCTATGGGAGGCATTGGTAGATCTTATGACAGGTCTGTAGCCTTCTTCTTTGCCGAAAAAGTGGGATTTGCAACCAATAATTTAGCGGAGATCAGGGATGCAAGAGGCTTTAAAAATTGGATGGCAAAAAATCCAAATTGAATCTGATTCTATGGTTATTGTAAGCTTGTCATCTAATCCAGAAGGAGGTCATAGTAAGAATTGGCAAATAGCAAGAGAGGTGGGGAAAATTCACAGGTTGCAGGACCAATTCCAAGATGTGCAATTCACCCATATTCCCAGAGAAAGAAACAAAGTGGTGGATGGGTTGGCCAATTGGGCCCTTGACAACCATAACCTTATTTGTTATGGGATGCCTCCTAGGTGGTGGTCGACCAAGCTCCAAGGGGATTTGACAAAGCTTCTACATTTAGATTTGTATTAATGAATGCTAATAAGTATCCTTTTTCCTATACTGCCCAGGCTTGGACTAATAGCTTTCAGGCCTGGCATAGTAGAATTTGTACACTTTGATTTCTCTATAATATAAGTTGGGTTGCTTTTTTTTTTTTTTTTAAGGTGAGAGACTCTCAAGGCAAAAAGCCAACCTGCAATAATGTTCATCAGAACATCCACCGATGCAATTTGTAACAGAAGGTAATGGAAATTTCTCTGAATATGGCAAGGAAAGCTTCCCATTAAGAAGAGATTCCACAAGTTCTTCAGGAATATGCGATCCCATCTTTGTTTTCTTGTCAGAACATTGAAGGCTATGCTGATGATGTAACCCGTCTCCATTCTCCTTATTTATAGACCTGGCCACAAGTTCCATACATGAACATTTTAGAGGTTTTTTCATCTGACTCGCAGCCCTTAACTCCCAACTGAATTAAGTCTCACCGTAAGAATAATCGTCTTCCAATTTGAAGTTCGATTGAGCCAATATAACAGAAACAAAAGTTGCAAACAAAAGAATCACCCTGCAAAGGACAACAGATTAAACTTTAAAACAACTTAAACAGGAATTTGAAAAAAGAACATGAAAAATGAAACCGTCAGAATGGTTCTTCCGGTTGTCAAGTAAAAACAGAGAAAAGAAATGAGGGTTCTGGAGCAATATGTATATGAACTTCAAGATATTAATCTGCTATACTGAGGAATCAGAAGGATGACTTAAGAAATACCTTGTTAGAAAAATGTTGTGCCCCAACCAACATACGATCTTGCAATACCAATTCATCCTCTTGAAAATCCCTCTCTGCAAATATGCCTGTAGCACACACAGTGGGTATTTTCACTATAAAATGATACTTGCTAAGTAACTTCCACTTAAACAAAGATGCTTATTACACATTATCTTGCTATCAATGAGAACAACAGCGAAAATAGTTCCCTTAAACTAGGATATAAGCTGGAATTTAGACTGGACTGAGTTTCAGATGCATTATAGTGCCCAAATGGCCACCACCCCAAATCTACATAAAAAATATGCTTTGCTTACAAAATATGAGAATTTGACTCCATATAATAGAATGATGAAAAATCTAGACCCAATCATGTTCAGTTAGTAATAAGGAAGAATTAAAAGCTTTTCAAGTCTTGAATGCCAAATGAAGGTAGAAGTCATCCCAGGCAACTTCTGGTCCACACTAAACCAATTAACATATGGAATGCCACTTACGGAGATAAATTTTAAAGATGCCTATCATATAACATTTCAGATTAATTTTCATGTTTGCCTCTCAACTGATTCAACACCCAAAATGAATATAAAAGAGGGCTTACATGTGTCAATTAAGAGAGATTAATCTCAGCAAGGAATTATGCTTAGAAGTGGAAGTAAATCCGAGTTGAATTCTAACATTTTTAATTCATTTACCCCTTAGGATTTTAACCCCAAAAACTGCCTAAAACGCTTCAAAATGAACTGGGTGAGCTATTGGATCTTTATAGACATGTTTTCTCACATGCATGATTCCCAAAAGCTACTAGACATTTTTTCTCTGGCAGAGAACAAGGATGGGTTTTTTTATAAAAATATCCAAATTTTAGTATTTCCAAGATAGTTTAAGGTTGAGATATGCCTTGCATGACATTTAGATAACTAACACATATAGTTGATGCATGGTTTGGACCTGATTCAGAAATCGCCATTAATAGGTGATAAATCGCAATACAACCACGAAGTGATTCACCTTTAATAGATTTGCAATTTTTGTTATGGCGATTAATTGCCGATTTGCACAAGTAATTTCGTCATTACTCACCGAAAATCAGTGACTAAACATTATAAAACACCCAGAATGAAAAAAAATGTTGTTTATTTGCAATTTTCTCTCCGCAACTTCTCTCTACAAATTTGGTAACTGCCTGCTATGGTTTCAAGTCGGCTAGGGTTTCCAATTTGCTAGGGACCGCCTAGGGTTTAAAAGATCAAGCTTTTCGTTCAAGGATTACATTAGTACAGCCTGCAGGAGTAACAAGTTACAAAACCACAATCATTTTAATTTATTTTCATTGTTCATGAATCATTATCTATCTAAGACTCCAGTGTTTGGAAAGTTGGCATTGCTCGGTAACCTTATTTTGTTGAAGAGTTTGAGCTCATTGAGGACTATAATAAGTTGATAACCTTATTGATACTAATAATGTATAATAAACAAGCTTTGGGAAAAATTGCTTGGAGAAGAGAATAGAATCAGTGTTTTGAACAACACTTTCTTATCCATCATCATTGGATATTAGCAGTCTATAGCTCCCAAACGAATTTCATAACATTGTGATAACCTTATTTGAACCTCTTCCTGTAGCTCCCAAACGAATTTCATCTTGTTTAGGGACAAAACATATATACCTTTTTTGTAATTCTTTCTTCAATATAGCTAGGCTTTTACTATATGTATCTTGTAAGTTTTTTGTCTTATATAAAGTGTGGTGGTTGATCTTAAATATGAGAAATATTGAGCTATATTTGTTGGGATTTAGAAATGATCTTCAATTTACTCGTAAATAGAAAACCCTTCAATTGAATAGTAAAAGAAAAGCATTCTCACTAGTGTTTGGTCAAGTCAGCAGCCCTTTGTAACTATTTGCATCCAACAAACTTACATGATTACATTTGCATTCGCCACAAATTGTCTACATTAGAAGCTACTTGACAATATTTAATAATTTTAATTCTTTTGACTGAGTTTAATATTATTCCTAAATTCTAATTTCCTCGTGCAATTTGATTTCTCTAAGACTTGTAAAACTAAGACAAAATTGTTTTGTTTTGTTTTTAGAATGGCATCGGCATCCGGTTCAAGCTCACATTGTCTGTATTAAACCTAAATCACAAAACCCTTTTCAACCGAATGAGCAAAGGGCAATTGTGTTGTATGCAATTATTGTGGGATGAAGATGAGTGGAGGTGTCTATCGCCTTAAGTTCCACATTGCACAGATATCGAGAATGAAGTGACATTGTGCACACAAGCACCACTTGAGACTCAAAGAGAGTTGGTTTCTTACCCTGCAACTTATGCAAAGAAAAAAGAAAAACAGGAGATTCAATGCACTTGCAGTCCTAGTGAATAGGAGGGTAGTGAAGGATGATTGTGACATTGAGGCCTATTCTATTTCCCCAACTCCAGGGAGGGGACGGGGATGGGGATCATCCACTAAACATAATTCGGCTACTTTTTTGTTCCTCGAGGTAATCCTAGGTCACAACCTTCACTCGAAGGTACCGCTTAAAACAATGAAATGCACAATGAAGCAAGACTTTAGTACAACAACATTCCTTTCAATGTGGCAAAAAGTCCAGACTGGGAGAATTTGGTCACTACATTGACCATTGTCGGGAAGGGGCTCAAAGATCCTACTCATTATTTGAGTGGCCCATTGTTGGAGGATTTCATCAAACATACCAAAACTCTTGTAGAAGAGCAAAAAAGGTATAGGAAAAAAAAGGCTACAACATTTTGTCTAATGGGTGGACGGATGGGAAAACCGCACATTGATTAACTTCCTAATGGCTTCAAGTGGGCAGTTAGTCTTCTTAAAGTCAATTGATGCCTCCCACAAAGTGAAAAATGCAAACACTTTGTGTGATATGTTAGATGAGGTGGTGAAAGAAGTGGGTGTAGAGAATGTCTTGTGACAAATAGCGCGACAACATACGCAAAGAAGAAGGAGACTTCTTGAGGAGAGGCACCCTACACTTTTTTTGGACCCCTCAGGCAACCCATTGCTTGGATCTCCTACTATAGGGCACGAGAAAACTCTCATGGGTGAAAAATACGGTTGAAGATGCAAAAATATTACTAAATTCATTTACAATCACACTTAGATAATAAACTTGATGAGAGAGCACACCAATGGAAAAGAGCTTGTGCGATCGGGATTCACCACAAACTTCTTCACATTACGTTGCATTTGAACCTCACTAACATCTAAAATAAAAGCAGTCTCACTAGTGTTTGGTCAAGTCAGCAGACCCTTTCAGTAACTATTTGCATTCAACAAACTTGCATGGTTACATTTGCATTCGCCACAAATTGTCTACATTAGAAGCTACTTGACAATATTAAATAATTTTAATTCTTTTGACTGAATTTAATATTATTCCTCAATTCTTATTTCCTCGTGCAATTTGATTTCCTAAGACTTGTAAAACTAAGACAAAATTGTTTTGTTTTGTTTTTTAGAATGGCATCGGCATTCGGTTCAAGCTCATTTACTGTATTAAACCTAAATCACAAAACCCTTTCAACCGAATGAGCAAAGGGCAATTGTGTTGTATGCAATTATTATGGGATGAAGATGAGTGGAGGTGTCTATCGCCTTAAGTTCCACATTGCACTGAGATATCTAGAGAATGAAGTGACATTGTGCACACAAGCACCACTTGAGACTCAAAGAGAGTTGGTTACTTACCTTGCAACTTATGCAGAGAAAAAAGAAAAAAAGGAGAGTCAATGCACTTGCAGTCTAGTGAATAGGAGGGTAGTGAAGGATGATTGTGACATTGAGGCCTCTTCTATTGCCCCAACTCCAAGGAGGGGACAGGATGGGGCTCATCTACTAAACATAATTTGGCTACTTTTTCGTTCCTCGAGGTAATCCTAGGTCACAACCTTCACTCGTAGGTACCGAACAAACAATGAAATGCACAATGAAGCAATAATTTAGTACAACAACATTCCTTTCAATGCGCGGAAAAGTCCAAATCGGGAGAATTTGGTCACTACATGACCATTGTCGGAAGGGGCTCAAAAATCCTACTCATTATTTGAGTGGCCCATTGTTGGAGGATTTCATCAAACATACCAAAACTCTTAGAAGAGCAAAAAAGGTATAAGAAAAAAAAAGGCTACAACATTTTGTCTAATAGGTGGACGGATGGGAAAAACTGCACATTGATTAACTTCTTAATGGCTTCACGTGGGCAGTTGGTCTTCTTAAAGTCAATTGATGCCTCCCACCAAGTGAAAACTGCAAACATTTTGTGTGATATGTTGGATGAGGTGGTGAAAGAAGTGGGTGTAGAGAATGTCTTGTGTGACAAAAGCGCGACAACATATGCAAGAAGAAGGAGACTTCTTGAGGAGAGGCACCCTACACTTTTTGGACCCCTTGTGCAACCCATTGCTTGGATCTCCTACTATAAGGCACGAGAAAACTCTCATGGGTGAAAAATACGGTTGAAGATGCAAAAAATATTACTAAATTCATTTACAATCACACTTAGATGATAAACTTGATGAGAGAGCACACCAATGGAAAGGAGCTTATGCGATCGGGATTCACCACAAACTTCTTCACATGACATTGCATTGCAACCTCACTAACATCCCTTAAGCAAATGTTTGTGAGTCATCACTGGCGGTTGGAGTCTCCCTATGCTAGGAGGGCCGAGGGGAAAGGGTCGTGAAGACCATTTTTGATGATATGTTTGCAAAGTGAATGAAAGAAATCATTAAGGTAACCTAAACTTAACTATTTTTTTATTTATCATTTATTTGTTATAAAAATTCTTAATTTTGATTTTAAATGTGTATTATTTTGTTTTAGGTGTCAAAGCCTTTGGTTTGAGTTCTACGATTGGTGGATGGGGAGAGAAACCCAATGGGTTATTTGTATGAGGCTATGGACGTGGCCAAGGAGGCCATAGCAAAATATTATGGGCATAATAAAATAAAATATGAACCCATTTGGCGCATGAACCCATTGATTGCAAAAATCAGCATTTTTCTATTATGTGAACCTTTATTTTAAGAAATTGATAAGCTAAAAGATATCATATTGATAAAAGAACGGTCCATCATGAAGCTTCAGAGTTGAGAGGATGAGAAAAGCAATAAGCTTACAAAAGTAGCATAAAAATACCCAAAAATGATAAAAGAGAATACATCCGCAAAGACGCGGGAGCCTAGTAAACTTTGATACTGTACAAAGAAATATGCAACCTGGCAAGGATCATTCCTGATAACTCAAGCCATTGACAATAACTCCTTGCCATGATGTTCAGTAGCAGGAGAATAAGCGGGATCTTGTTTCATATTTTTTACGAGTCTCGAAGAATTATCAATGGATGGACCCGGAGCCAAGTCGGGGCTTTCAGCCTTTCAATATAGCAAGAGACAAGTCCAGATCGGTGACTAATGTGTCAGGTGGCCTTTTGCCTTTGGATTTTGCTGAGGTGATGGACCGAGCATGCACCTTTAGAAGTTGCTGCAGAGAACTGAGGTTCTGTTGATTTTGTGTAAAAAAGTTTGTCCTGCTTTGTGTAAGCATGATCAGATGAGCCACTGCACAATATGGCTATTGAAAAAGGGCTCAACATTATGCATAATGCTGTTGATAAAGAGTTCAACTGAATCAGCAGGAAGGTGGGCATTGGTGGATTGTGAAAATATTGATGTCTTGCTGATGAGTAGTGTGACCAGGAGGTGGTACATGGTGTGAAGTAGAACTGTGAAAAGGGTGTGCAATGACAGGCCAAATATTGAAACCTTCGTGTAATGTCCCTTATAGGACAGATCTATAAAATTCTGGGTTTTCCTTGAAAACCCTTATGACAAAAAATACAGCAATCTGAAATTTTCCTTTATTCAACAAATACTGACAAAGTAAAAATACCCAGAAGGCTCAAAGCATTTAGAAATCCTCTAGGAATATAAATATGGAAGAAAATATTGTTTCCAATAAAAGGCTGAATTTATTTTATTTATTCATGAACTGAAAAAAAAGTTTATTACAGCTGACCAGTTGTAGCAAAACGTGGAGGATGGACGGCTGGAAAATGATGCCCTAGGTCCAATTTAGGGCTTGTGCAAGCCCTAATACCAAAAACACTGCTGGAAATAGCTGCAACAGCCCTCTATGGGGGTTGTATTTCCCTAGAAGGGGGTCGTCCAACCCTAGGGTGGCTCCAAAATGTGATTCAATGCCACCAAATCCAAATCCCAACTGAATATTCGATGCCCTAACTGTAAATTTTCTGAAATCTGCCCTGTAATGTGATGCCCTAGCTGTAAAACTCAGAAATCTGCCCTATAATGTGATGCCCTAGCTGTAAAACTCAGAAATATGCCCTGAAACTACCCTGGTTGAACTGAAAATAAATATCCTTCACCTTGAAGCACCAATATAATTCTTGAATGGAATTACTCCTGAAGATATGAGGGTTTTCGTCCTCAAATCTGAAACAATGGAGGGTTTCCGTCCTCTACTACTGATTACATAGGAGGGTTTTCGTCCTCAAATGTAGAAGTCTAAGCATTAGCTCAAAATTCTTCATAAAATGTGGTTGATAGATGATCAAATGAGCTCCCCTATCCTCCTTTCATGCTTTTTTCCCTTATTTTCCCAAAGTGGGGTGTTCCATGTGGTAGGTGCACTTTAATTAATTAAAGTGACTTTTTAATTTCTATTCAAGCATTGAGTTTGCTTAAAATAGAAAGCACCCTTTTACTTAAGTAATAATGACTTAAATTGCCGTTATACATTACTTTTGGCCAACTTAGTCATAATACCACCTTGTTCCCTCTTTTTCCACCCCTTTTAGCCCACGGGAACAACTGGATGGGCTAAGGGTCTTCAATAAGCACTAAACCCAAGAAGGGGACATTACACTTCATGAAGGGAGAACGGCGTCTAATGTGGTGTATCAGATGAAAACTTTCTTTTAGCCTTCTTCTCAGCATGAAGGGTTTTGAAACAGCATTCAGAGTTGTGGGGGCAGCACATACTGATGTGTGGAAATTGTATAAGGTTGCTTTAGAAGGAAGAAGTGAAATTGAGCTTCAGAACCTTTGTAAACTTAAATAAATAAAAAGTGGCCGCTATTAGCCCTTGGTGGTGGTTTCATAAGGCTCTCATACAACTAGATTTAAACAGCTAAGTTGTTATTTCTAATTTCATCAATTCCAGTAGATACAGGATTGGCAAGCTGTTTTGTTTGAAAATTGGGTTCTTTCTCTTGTTTTTTAATTTTATTTTAACCCCATGGAGGTGATATTTTCTTCAGAATTAAGCAGTTGTGTGAGATGAAGTACAGGCTTGAAGCTTCCCTGCCGCATAAGTATTGAAAAAGAGAACTTCTGGATAAAAGGGAACTGTGTCAAATACAGCTTTACCATATTTTTTCAAGTTGGATTGCAAACAGCATTTCAAGAGCATCCATGAAGTGAGTCAATGTGATCATACAGAACACATTGTTTTGAAGAAAGATTAAAAGTAGGCTCAAATTGGGAAGATTTTGGACGCAGACATTATCTTTAAGATTAGTAACAGTGAATGGGTGCCGCCCATAGTCATCACTTTGAAAAAGAAGGGGTTAGATCCAAATTGAAATGTGTGCAGATTTTCAAAGCCTAAACATGGTGACTATTAAAAACCCACTCCCCATCCTGTTCACTAATTCAATTTTAGTGGAGGTGGTCGGGCATGACAATTTTTACTTGCTATAACCAAATCAACATTGTTGAAGATGGACAAGCTAAAGACCACATTTGTTGTAGAGAATGAGATATATGCATATAGCTGCATGCTATTCCGTCTCTACAATGCCAATGCCCTTGCCCGCTTGTAGCAAACAAGATATATGCATGCAGCTGAAAATTGGCCACCAACAACTTCAAAGACTTTCTGGGTGATTGGTCAATATATCAAGAAAAAGAGTCACATCCGCAGATTCTAGCTGAATGCATCAGGAAATGCCACAAGGTAAAAATGTCCCTAAACCCTAAGAGGTGTTGGTTCCTATTCCATTATGGAAAATTATTGTGACATGTAGTTGGAAGGCCAATGTTGAAGACAAACCCCGAGAATATATGAATTGTGGTGGAGATTGAGGTTCTATCAGATGAGACCACAATAAAGTCCTTGGGATGTGGGTTACTATAGGCAGTTCATTAAGAACTTTTCCAGATGTCACGCCCCTTGGACATACTGACCAAGAAAGGGACTGTGTTTGAATGGATGAACATTGAACAAACATCAAAAAGCATTTGAAGAGTTGAAGGTAAGAGCAATTAATTCACACATAACAAGTGTAATGCCCACAAAATTCTCCTCCAGAAAAGATAAAAACATCACAAGTGCCATTTTCTCCAATTTTGAACTTCCTCCAAAGTTAGAGCCATCCATGAAGACTGCCAACAGATCAAAAGGAAAAGGAGGACTATATGGCATCATCAAGTTGGTGACCTAGCAACCCCCAAGCACAAGGGAGTGCAAACCATTAGCCACCACACAACTTTAGGCAAGGTAAGGTAGAGTTAGAGTCCAAACGTCGAGGGTCATTAAAATTAATCATGACCAGATTTAGGAACATCAAGATATCTAGAGATAGTGAAGGTCTCTTCAACCAAATCAGAACATGAATAAGAAATACCCACAAAACCCAAGTAGCAATATGGTAATCCCTGCCAGAATTGGAA
The DNA here is from genome assembly GCA_018340775.1 of Taxus wallichiana var. yunnanensis. Lineage (NCBI taxonomy): Eukaryota > Viridiplantae > Streptophyta > Pinopsida > Cupressales > Taxaceae > Taxus > Taxus wallichiana. The sequence continues at coordinate 453,616,943 of CM031237.1, read as the reverse complement.
CAAGGAGTTTCATAAGGATGTAGACACATCGAACCTTGCCATTGGTTGCACACTGGCATGGAAGAGAAATCACAAGCTGGACCACCCATATTTACTTTGCAAGTTGACCGATGTCAAAGGCTGAGGCGAACTACATCATAATAAAGAGGAAGACCTAGCAGAGGCAAAGGCTTTGCAGATAACTCAACAAGGAGCACCACAAAGTTCATATATGAACAGATCATGATGCAATTTGGCATATTTTAACAATTAATGAATGGCAGAGGTGGCCACTTTATGAACAAGATTATCCTGCACCTCACAACCAAGTTCAGAATCTATTACTCCTTGTCCAGCCCATATTACCCATGGAAAAATGGCCAAGTTGAGGCCAAAAATAAAGTCCTAGTCTCAATCATTCAAAGTCTTATGGGGATTGAAGGTCGACGCTGGGAAGAGTGTCTACCAGTGCTGTTTTGAGCATACAGGATGGCATGTAAAGCGACCATCTGGGACACAGCAATTCAATTGATGTACATCAAAGAAGTATCATACCACTGGAGCATCTGGTCTCAGGTATACAGATTATGGTGAAAAACCAGCTAGGAGAGCATACAACACACCAGTATCACACAACACAATTGTTATAAAAACAGAGCACTCCAGTATCACACAACACATCAGAAACGGTTGGTAAGCAAGGCCAGGTTGCTGAAAAGCGTAACAACGGTTTGAAGCAAGAAAACAAGGCCCTGCCTAGGCAAAGTAAATCACCAGAAAATCAGAAATGGCAATCAAAAGAAATTTGCGAAGAGCAAGTTCAGCAGATGCAACCAAAAATCAAAGTCCATGCAAAAGGAAAAAGAAGACCAGCAGGGCAAATACCACAATTTGTAAGGTGCAAAAGGGCATAATTTTATCTATTGTGCGGAGTGTCAGGCCTGTCAGGACTGTACAATAGAAAAACCGTGGCAAGGACATAGGAGACCCATTCTATCAAGGTTATACAGATCAATAATAGGTCTATACAAACCAGTAACACAGGTGCACAAGCTTATCACATCCGACGTCCCCATGGGACTAAGAATAAATGCGAAAAATTGGCAAACTCTAAAGAGCATGCAACTAAAAAGATAAAGAGGTTGGTGAAAAATTTATAAACTAACAAATAAAAGACGAGCAACTAAAAATAAAGAATATTTTATAATAGAATAACAAAATGTAGTTATGGATAAAATTGTTATAAAAATACTAAGTTACCACAACAGCATCCCTAGGGCACCTGGTACCGTGCGAAACATACCGGCACGGATACAGCCGGATACGTGCCCAGAAACACCCAAGTAATGCGGCCAGGCAGGTCCGGGTACATCTGCAGACGTACCCAGACCTGCCTGGCCGTTTCCACAGCATTTCCAGGCCCACTGTTTTTTTTTTAAATAATTTGTTTTTCTAGTTTAAATGTAATATATCATTACAGCAGTGATTACAGTTTTCACAATACCATTATTCCAGAGAAGGTACCAAATACAAGCCATCAGAAACATGGATAAAAATAGCATGTATGAGATAAATCATAAATGTAATAAACACCTCAACTAGATATGGTAGGGACAAATGAAATTATGAATTTATGAGTAGTTTGTTGTGGTTATTTAGCTTGTTTTGTTTTTCATATGCATAATATGTGGTTAATTCCTATTTAGCAGGCTGGAATTTATATATTTTTAATTTTTATATATTTTTTGTATGGCCGTATCCAATGCCATATCCGGGGCCAATTTTTTTTTGCTGTATCCGCGTATCGGATACTCCGTACCCGTACCTGTATCCAAAATATATCGGCTACTTAGTAAAAATGGAGCACTCCAGTATCACACAACACTCCAGAAATGGTTGGTGAGTAAAGCTAGGTTGTTGAAACACATAGCAAGGGTTTGAAGCAAGAAAACAAGACCCTTTCTAGGCAAAGAAAATTATCAGAAATTCAACCATAGCAATCAAAAGAAATTTGTGAAGAGCAAGTTCAGCTGATTCAACAAAAATCAAAGTCCATGCAAAAAGGAAAAAGATGACCAGCAAGGGAAACAACACAATTTTGAAGATGCAACAGGGCATAATTGTATCTATCGTGCGGACTGGCAGGCCTGTCGGGAGCGTAGAATAGAAAAACCCTAGCAAGGACATAGGAGACCCTTTCTATCAAGGTTGTACAAATCCATGATAGGTCTATACAAACCAGTAAGACAGTTGCACAAGCTTATCATTGACAAGGTCATACTATGAGAAAGCAAGGAGAAACAATGTATCCACAGGATCAATTCAGGAGTTAGAACCCACAACAAGAACCTAAACAAATATTTCAGAGAATAAATAACATGATATTATTTATTCCACACCCCAAAATTATAGTTGATGTCTCCCTAATTCTCTCTCTCTCCAAAACTAGAAAATAGGGAAATTATATAGCACAAATACTTTGTTTTGTGTGAGCAACCTATTTTTATTTTGCACTAATAGATAAGATAAGATAATTATATTAATGTCCAACAAATGACCACAAAAGTAGGTCAAAGGGACTGCAGAGTACAAATGTGTCCATACAAAGCGGGAAACCAAAAGGTTTCCGAAAGAAGTACAAAGCAAGAGAAGAGGTCAAAGACCAAAAGCGAAGCGAAGCGGGAAACCAAAAGGTTTCCAAAGAAGTACAAAGCATGAGAAGGGAAGAAGAAGAGAAGGAAGAAGACCCAAGTGAAGCAATGGGGAATGTCTATCCAGGAATGGTAAACCCATCTCTCCTAACATCTGAGGCCGACCGAAAGAAACTCAGAATAGTGTGATGATCGAAGAAGAGGAAGAGGAGGTGAGATGACGAGACCTCCCCTATGTTGTTGTTTGTCAAAAGTAGTATGTCTCAAAGACCTGGTGGATCTAGTCACACTCTGGGTGGAACCGGTGTAATAGTGCCGGGAGATATCGGGGGCTATGTATAGACTCCCTAAACTGTACTTGATTTAGAGTGTGACATCAGATCTTGGTATCAATCGGCACTTAGTGCCTCTCTCCGAGGGTAGAGCCGGAAAGAAGGAAGTGATCCTTTGGGGAGAGTCTGCTTTGTTAAGTGTCTGAATAGTGTGATCCCGAAGCCTAAGAGCCTCCTGCATGTATAAAGCCAGGCACTTCTGATCGACATATCTGAAAAAGTTAGTAAGTGCACAGGTCCCCTTGAAAAGACAATGGAACCTCCCCCTAATCTCATAGTAGATGGGACAATAAAAGATGAAGTGTGCTTCCGTCTCTACCTCCTGAAGACTGCATAGCTGGCAAGTCCTGTCTGACCGATCAATCTAGTGGTCCATCTCACTCCGAAGCCTATGAGAACCCACTCGAACTAACCCGGGGGATGCGAAGAGCGTGCATCCAATGGCGAAGGGTATGTTGAGGACGGATAATAAGTCCATCACTCAACTCCAAGAAGTGTTCCGCATAAAAAACCATCTTCGGGCGTAACAAGTGGTGTGGATGATCTGTCTATAAATATCCTCTTTGATGATCCTATTCAACTCCTGTCTAGAAGGTAGAAGATGAGCCGGTACATCCAAGGAGTATCAAAAAGGAGGAAGACAATCCATCCTAATACCCACTGACTCTAAGAGAGCAGAAACCCCGCGCGTAACTAACAACGAGCACAACACCGGAGAATCAGAATAGGAAATGCTCTCCGGGAACAAGTATGCCAAATACAAGTACCTGACTCTTCCCTTCATCAAGTCAGCAAAGCTCTAGATACGGTGCAAGAAGGAAACCACATTAAAAATGGTCTCCAGGCTGAAAGGACAGGCCCAAACTCCGCAAGAATAATGTGAAGGGGAACGGACTTGCACCTGATGAAGCGATGAAGAAGAAGCGTCTGGACTCTCTCAACTGAAGCCCAATCCGACTCAAGCAAAGAGGGCCCCCACACCACAAAGCCATAAAGAATAGTGGGTATGATAAGGGAATCCGTGAGGGACATCTTGGAGATGTCCCAAAAATGGCGTCGAAAGCACTGTCGCTTAAGGAGGGCTAAGGAGCCGTAACCCTTATTGACACGTGGTTGGAGGGCTTGTCTCAGACTGAAACGTGGACCAAAGAACTGCACACCCAAGTAAGTGTAGGTACTGGTAATCTCAATCTCTCCCCCCTGAAGAAGAAATGGAGGTGTGAGGTCTTCAACCTATTGAAGACCATAACCTTGGTTTTACCCAAGTTGACCATCAACTGTCGGAGATCACAAAACAACCCTAAGGCATCCAGTTGTCTCTGTAGTCCCTCAGGAGATGAGGCTAGGAGGACCACGTCATCAACAAACAAAAGGATAGATATCAGAACCTGGTGGAGGAGGCACCCATCACCGTCCTAGATATGCTCACGAAGAAAGGTCTCGAGCTCATCAATGTAGATCCCAAACAAAGTGGGGGACAGGGGGCAGCCCTGTTTAACCCCAACGGTACTCCTGATGAAATTTGATATCCCATGAACAATACGAAGACGACCAAGAACAGTCTCATATAAACGCATGATGGCAGTCAAAAGGATCTCGAAAATGCCAATGTCTCTGAGCCTCTGGAAAAGAGCCTCACGAGGAACAAAATCAAAAGCTTTTTGAAAATCTACAAAGCAGTAGTAGACTTTCGATGAGTGATGACGTGCCTCCTCAATGATGGCTCGAGAGAGTGAAGATATGGTCAATGGCCTGGTAAGCGAGGCCGAAACCCCACCTGCCCCTAGCTCTGAGGTGTCTAAGCAATTCCCTGGAAAACAACATGTGGAGAACAATAGCATAAAGCTTCGAGAATGTATGGCCAACCATGATAGTCCTGTAATTATTGGGATCAAAACTGGGGCCCGATTTGTGTATCAGGTGAATGGAGTGATGTGACCAAGCCGGCAGAAAACCAGATCGTACCACGTGGTTGAAAAGATCAACCAAGAAACTACCCAACCCTCTAAAGCCAAACTTGAAGAATTCAGCCTGGAAGCCCTCCTCATCAGTGGTCCTGCTATTGTTCATCACTCTGACTGCCTCTCTGATATTCCGATAAGTGAACAAGTAACATGAGGAGGGAGGAGGATCAACCTGGATACGAGGTTGCCCAGGGATATCATATAGAGTGGAGGTGTGGGAGAACATGGACTCGGGGTTAAGATCGAGAGGAAGGGGAGAGTGGCGAGGGAGGATGGTGCGCCAGAAATGTCTGGGAGAGTGTCGGAGAGAAGAACACAAGATCCATCTCCTTAGGGAAATAAAGAGACATTTCTTACGTCGAAGAAGACAGCAGAAGAGGCTCGAGGGATGAGGGTGTTCGTGACTTTGGCAAGGACCACGAAGAGGCTCCATGCATGTGCCAACAAAATATGGATGAAGTCAAGGTGGGAAGAGCTTCACTAGTTGAATATGAAGAGATCTCAACCATGCTTCATTCAGAAAAAGAAGATGAACAAGTGAAGGACAGCCCAAGGTATGATATTGAAAATTACATTTCAGTTTTTTGGTCTCTTCCTATATCGCTGCCATACTTGTGTCACCATGGGCAGCTTGTTGAAAAGAATGAGCCTATGTCGAGTTTGATGCTTCATAGTATAATGGGTGGTCATCATGGACAACATAGTGGACACGGTGATAAAGTGAAGAACACTCTAAGTGGTGATTTCTATGTGAATTGTAATGAAGATACGGATTTGGTACTTGGAGTGCCATGGCTACACTCTTTGGGAAAATTTACCCAAGACTACCAAATCATGGAGTTGAGGCTCAAGCTTGATGGCCAAGAGGTTGTGCTTCCAAGCATGACACATGGGATTCCTCAAGTTGCTACAACCAAGAGGAGGAGAAGAACTTTTGGAAGAAGGCAAGACATATGGGCAACACATAATGAGGTAAAACCTACAATTTTATTTTCAAAACAGCAGTCATGTTATAAGGATTTTGAATTCCTAATTGATAAGCAGGCTCTTGGAGGGAGTGCTCCAATAAAAGTAGAAGTTAAGTTCATGAATTTTGTGTTTGAAATTGAGCGGGATGGTTGTTATCTTGTTATTCCAAACGTTATAACTCAGCTGGGATTTGGAGGAATGATTGGAAGTAATAAAAGTCTTGATTGGTGGGTTTTAAAACATGCTGCCATAAATGTTTGTACTGTTGTTATAGACATTCCCAGCTTGTCCAACATTCGGTTTGGTGCCACACAAAAGAGGACAGTCATGAGAAGGGATAGTTTCCAATCCTTTGAGCATTTTCAATCAAAAATGACTCATTCGTAGGCCCCACTACATTGTTTTTGAAGAGATTCATGAAGGGCTTTCAGTTTGACAGTTGTACTTTTTTTCATTCGCTGTCCACAACAGTTTCAGCTCCCTATCCATTTTTTTGACAACCGGAGATGAGCATCCAGCCATGAGGATGAAGGGTTTCCAATCTACTATCATCATTAATGTGGTTTCAGCTGTCATAAGAAGGATCCCAGCCACTATCCTTCTGATTTTGGGGGACAAAACACATGGTTACAGCTGTGTTTGGGACAGCCTGGGTGAACTTTTTTAATATTGGGTGGAGAATATGAGATGATTGCAAGCCATGGAAGAGAGCTAGCTTCCATACCTACGAGGCATGAAGAAATGATATTGAGAACTCTTGTTTCTTTTAATGTGTTTGCTCTGTGTAGGCATAGGAATAAAGAAGAAAGAGCAACTGAAATTGTTATCCATCCAAGCATATGGTGAAGAATATGGGACTGTAGCTGAAGATGAAGATGCCATAATAGAGGATGGCAAGTTTGTGGATGCAAAAGGTTTCATTTTGCATAGAAATAGAGTCCCTCCAATACTTGGATTGGGAATGAAACATAAAGGCTTTGAGGAAGGTACAACCCAACCTAGGACAGCGGGAAGAGGGCAGCCTAGACCATCTTTTGGGCAGCCATGGAGGCCACTATAGCAAGGTAACTCTAGGTGTTTGGATCAGTTTTGCATGATGCTCAAGCTTGCCTTCCAAGTTTGTTGTTGAGTGAAGAATGTAATCAAGAGTTGGGGAATGAGGTGTTATCTACCCCAAGTGAGAAGGGAAGTATTTTATGGCAGCCATGAGCCAAACTACCATCATTGATGCTGCTGTCATCATTTATAGCAGCCCCCACCTAATTTCAGTTGCATTTGTATTTGGGAATATGGAGTGTTCTTCCACCTTAGTTGACAAGGATGGAACGAAGAATGAGGATGCCACATTGGGACATGGATTAGCTTGTCAAGCTGCTGATTATTTATTAATTTCTTGCTTTATGACTGAGATTACAACAGTTTGGAAGGCTTTTTATACAGCTGAGTATGCAAAAGAAGTTGTTAGTGTTGTTTTTGAAGTTGAAGATGAAGGGGAATTTCAATGAAGAAAGGGGCAACGGGTGTCTGAGTTTGTTTGGGCAAAAGCTCCTTCATTTGATAGGCATGGGATCTAGATTATGGGAATACTACATGTTCCTTCACCTTGGTATGATGGCATTTTGGCATGAGAGCTTGCAATTGCTTGAGGGCAAGCAATTTCAGGAAGGGAGGACTGTAATGTCCCCTTTTTCGAATTAATCCATTTAGAAGACTTCTAGCTCATTCCACTTCCTATGGGCCAGAAGAAGGTGAACAAGGGAAGTAATTGTTCATGTTTTTAGTTTTCTTTGAGCATTTACCATTTTCTTTCATGGTTTCTCTCATTAGCTAGGTCGGCTGGGTTGGAGGAGTAAAAGGCAAAGACAAAAAAGAAAAAGTAACTTCATTATGAGGTCGGTCATGGGGGAAACTCCCTCATGGGGTTTGGCGCCACCAAAAGGATATATAAGGAGTCGTTTGGGCTCATTTTGGGCATGCATCTTTATTATAATTTTACATTACTTGGTTTTGGGGCTGATTGCTCTATTTCCATTCCACTAGAGGGGTAGAAATCCTTTGGTGTGGCTTCACAAGGAAGACGAAACCCTTCCTTGATAATTGGAGAATGAAAACTCTTCAATTAATTGTTCCAAGTGCTTCAAAGAGGTGGATAAGGCCTATTTTCAGCGAGGGTTTGGTTCTAAGGTGAAATTCAGCCCCTCTCCTAGGGGAGTGACCCACCTTGGGGAAGAGATTGGTGGTTTCTAGGGCACGACACTGCTCAACTCAGCCATCATTGCATTCTCCATATTTTTGGCAGCCGGAATCTACTTTGTACTTCATTTTTAGGGCTTGGAATCATTCATTTCCAGCCATTTCATAAGGGCATACTCTATTGTCATTTATTTAATTTCCAGTTGTGTTTAGAGGTTGATTTCTTGGTTGATAATTTTCTAAAATATTCCTAAAGTGCCTCTATATACTTCAGATATTGTGAATGGTGATATTTTGATGAATTATTGTTTTTTCCTTGCTGTTGTTCTAAAAATCAGACTGTTGTTCACTGCTGTTCTATTTTCCAGTTGGCTGATATAAAAATCAGAATATATTTCAGTTTGGATTTGTGTTATTTCATTGCTTTTTCAGTTCAGCCCTAGAAAGGGACATTACACCCATCTATCAGTTAGTTTCAAATTACATTTATGTGGTGAAATAGTATGCACATGAAACTAAAAGGGCAGAAAATACCAAAGAGTAATGCTAAGAATAAAATGTACCCTTCCCCATTTCTCCCGTTTGTTTAACCTTCAAGCCTTGTCCATGCCCTGCTACAGTAAGCTTGTCATAGTATTTCTGTAAAATAAGGAAATTCATTGAGTGTAAGACATTTTCTTCCCTTGCTAAACTGTAATAGAATAGAACGCCACTGCAATCTCAAAGAGCACAACTAAGACAACTTATCCACAAAATAAAGGTTTTTAGTACAAAAGTAAAACTTCACCTCATAAGATGTGTCCATAGAAATAGGGCATTCACAGCCCCAGGTATGTTTCCCTTAAATATTTTCTTTCTTAAACATATACTTAGTTAATTAGTTTATTACAATTTAAATAAAAATTTGAAAGACAAAAACTTAAGTACATACTTCAATATATATTTCCTTACAAAAACCTTTTACTATATATTTACAAAAGTTACCGGAAGCATCCATTTCAGGGTGTGAGCAATTGTGAATTGAACTTAGGTTCCCGGCTTCCAAATTTTAGGATTCTAAGATTCAGCAAAGCTAGAGTTTTTAAAAGAGCATAAACATATAAAAGTACATAGTCTAAAGAAAATTCTATGTAACACTAATTTATAAATTAACCTACTTTTATATTTATAAAGACTACTCTCTAGCAGAAGGAAGCTATGACATCATTAAACCTCATTATCACATATTTCATCTGACCTATTTCACAAAAATACAATTTTTAGTGCTACCAACAAGGACACTATGAAAGCATAAATCTGTAATTACCAGAAAATGGGTAACAAGATGGGAATGGGGGCACCGATTTTTCAGAAAAGTAGGAAACAGGTGTATAGGGAAAAACCAAATTATAAAAAACCTTATATATATATATATATATAGAGAGAGAGAGAGAGAGAGAGAGAGAGATGATTGCAAATTCTATGGAGAAAGCACACAAGGAAGAAGCCAAGTTAGACCGAGGATTGGGAAGAGTAAAGGAAAGTACGGCTTTGATAGGAGGATGAATGGAGCAAGATTGGGGACCTGGAAGCAACAATAGAAAATATGGACAAAGAAATTGAGGATGAATTGATCAACCACAAAGTAGAAACCCTTGCCAAAATAGTTGTTATGTGTAGATTCCCCAAAGTTTGGCCAGCAGTGTCTGTTGGAAATATGTCTCATACTTTGCATGCATCTACAGAGGATTTGTGTTACGTAGGATGTGTGCACAACACTACGGAGGAGGATGTTTGCATAGGAATAGTGTGCGCAGTAATATTGGGCAAGATTTGTGCAATGATTTGGGATGGTTGTGCATAGAGAAGGCTATGCGTAGGAAGGTTGCATGGGGTTGCACAGAAATTGGATATGTAGTGTGGTGTTACGAGGAGCCACACAACACAAAGTAATGCACCACAAGTCTATCATGAGGTGTTATCCTACACTTGGTAGACTATAACTGTCAATTGAAGGTGTGCAAGTGTTGTTTTATGACACTCTGACATGGAGTTGATGAGGAGCATTATGTAATGATCGCTTTGCTCAGCAGTTGGTGTGACTTAGTAGATTCCCCTTCTGCCTGGGCATTACAAAGTGATGTGCCGTCATATAAGCACGGATCTTCTATGAAGATGATGATGCAAAACATACATAATGAAATGCATTGTTGATGTAATATAAATGGTAGAGTATAGATACCAAAAGCTTGTATGATAAGTCACAGACACTTTAAGTGCATTGTGTATTGTAAAAATCAAGTCAAAGATAATTGCCAAGCCTAGGTCGTCTTGGATCATTTTGGAGAATGAAAACGAGGTTGAATAGATGATCATGATTTCTGAGCTAGTAAGATTATTTCGTTTAAAGGTTGTCATTATTTCTGGTCGTGATTCCCGAGTCGTTAAAGTTTGTTTCCTATGATACAGTTTTCTTTACTCGACCCTTAGGGGTCGGGTTAGGTCGTTTTTGGTTTTTAAGTGTTTTCCTTTGAGGTTTGCCCTCTCGTGACCTCTGTAGTGGCCACATTCAAGTTTCTTTTGGCCACGTTTTTTTGTTTTTGGTGCCATTTCGTATTTTCCCTCTGCCTGCAACCGTCTAGGTTTCCTTTTTTCTATGCAAGGAACCTAGTCGTGAGGGATTTCTCATGCAAACTAAAGGGTCAACAATGAATAATCCAAGGGATCAAGGTGTTTTGACCCATTTGGATTCAACTGCTCCCACTTTTAAAGACATTCTGCGAAGGAATTCTAAGTCTAATTTGCAAGGACGAAATTTTCAAAAACCTCCGCTGAGAATGCCTCGATTGGATCCCAGGAAAATGAGAATGGCTGTATGAAAGCAGTTGTATGCCAGTGATAAAGCTTCAAAAAGCATATGTTCAAAGTGGCATAGAAGAGTTGGAGAATAGAGGATTAATTGTCCGATTTCTTGGATTTAGGCCATCATTGCCAGCATTTAAAGAATGGGCACAGAAAATGTGGAAGACCCCTAGTGAGTACACCATTTCAGTATACCCTAATGGTTATTTCCTTGTTTTCTTTGCCTCATCTCTAGATCGTGAATTAGTTTTTCAAGGAGGCCCATGGTTCTTTGGAAGAGCGGGGTTGTTTATGAAACCGTGGCATACAATGTTTAAAGCAGAGGAAGAGTTACCATCGGTAGCTCCAGTTTGGGTTAGATTATTTGGTCTTCCAGCTGAATATTGGAATCAACATGTCTTCATGGAGATCAGAAATAGTCTTGGGAACTTATATGATGACGGTGGATGCCTCTTTGAAGTTAGAACAAATGATTTATGCACGCATATGTGTGCTAATGGATCTAAATCAGCCTCTACTGCAAAAGATTTCATTGGCAGTGGAGGATGAGACATGGGAGCAAGTCCTAGATTATGAAAACATCCCTTTCCGTTGTCGTAGTTGTCATGAATATGGGCATCTGGTTAGAGATTGTCCTCTCAAAATACCAAATACCACTGTAAAAGGGAGAAAACAAGAGGAATTTATCAAACCAAAAGGGAAAAAACAGCCAAAGAAGATCCTAAAGCAAAATTGGAAATAAGTCGTCACGATCGATTTGTTGGTTTTGCAGCAGTACATGAGGAAGAAGGAAATGAGGAATTAATGGAATCCCAAGTCACGAAACACAGCTTAGTCGGCGTCCTCCACAAGAACAAAACATCGATCAGCACAAGACAGAAAATCAAAATCATCGGTGGTTATTCAGCAGCAACCTCTATCAAATTCAACAGGAAAAAATATAAAGAGCTATCGAGAGGAAAACCAAATATCACGATAAGTTTTGGAGGTAGAGTCGCATGTCTAGGTAACAGAAAATATCAATAAAGCTCACGGCTTTTTTAATCATGATAAGGGCAAACAAATTGATGAATCCTCATTAGGTGTTGCTCAGAACAAATGAAAAAACTAAAAGTTGATAAAAATATTAAACCAAGTCGTAAATCAACTCAAATATCTCTTCAAAATGAGGGTAAGAAGTTGAGCAATGCTGGGATGGTACAGGATTTATCCCAATTTTTCCAAACTCCTCCATCATGAAGATAATTACTTGGAATGTTAGGGGCTAAAAGGCAGCCCATCTAAAGTTCAGGAAATAAAACGAATGATTGACACTAACCGTCCTCTTGTGGTTTTCATTCAAGAGACTAAAGCTTCTATAGATCTTATGGCAGCCATTGTTGAGAGAATTTGGCCTAAAGCCCTTCATATTGCTTTGAGTTCACAAGGATCTTTTGGAGGTATTATTACTTTATGGGATCCTAAGGCTGTTACAGTGATAAATTCATGTGCTATTCATGGAGGGCTTCTAACTCATGTGTATTGTAAAGTTGATGCCCAACATTTTGTTTTAATTAATCTTTATGCCCCTTTGAATATGGGTGCTAAACAAAAGCAATGGAATCAGATATCCTATTTAACTATTTTGGCTACAAAGGCCCCTCTTATTTTAGAAGGAGATTTTAATACTATTCTCAATCTTCAAGAAAAACAGGGCGGAAATAAGCAATTAGATTCTAGTTCTTTAATTATGTCTCAACAGATCCACTCACTACATTTAGTGGATGTTCCTACTGGAAATGGTGTTATGACATGGAATAATAGAAGATAAGGACAGCAGTGTATTATGGAAAGATTGGATCGATTCTTAGTATCTGAAGAATGGTGGCTAAAAGATTTTGTTCCTAAGGCAAGATTCTGAATAATATAGGTTCCGATCATTGGCCTGTGTCTATTGAGTTAGGGAAATCTTATCGGCATTATGTGCCCTTTCGATTTCAATTGATGTGGTTGCGGCATGAGAATATCATAAATTATATTCAACAGTGGTGGGTGGAGGGTAAACCAAGGTATGGTACTCAGATGTATTCTTTTATTAAAAGGTTAGATTATCTTAAATCCAAACTTAAGGAATGGAACTGGAATGTTTTTGGAGATATAAAGGCTAGGAAAACTAGTATTCTGGAACAATTGGAAGCTATCAATTCTCAAATGCGCCGACAAGGAAATATAAGTGATTTTCTTCAGCAAGAACAGATTTTAAAAGCTAAATTGACAGAATGGGAAATTCGAGATGAAATAATGTGGAAACAAAAATCTAGAATTCAATGGTTAACTGAAGGAGATAAAAACTCCGCTTTTTTCCATAAATCATTACTTGATAGAAGAGTGCATAATCATATTAATTCTCTGAAGAGTAAAGAGGGACAGCAGCTATATTCTTTGGATGACATGAAACATGAGGCTGTTATGTTTTTTACAGAATTATTCACAGCTCAACCTCTTAATTTAGAGAACCAGCAAAAAGTGTTAGATGTTCTACCTCAATTGATTTCACAAGAGGAAAATGAACAGCTTATTCAACCAATTGCTAAACAGGAGTTATATACAGTTGTCTTCAGTATGGCGAAAGGTAAAACACCAGGTCCGGATGGATTTCCTATTGAATTCTATCAAACTTTTTGGGATATCATTAAGTATGATTTACTTAGTGTTGTGGAAGAGGCTAGAATTTCAAAAACTATGCTTAAGGAAATAAACAAAACATTCATTTCTCTCATTCCCAAATCTGCAGATGCGACTGAAATTTTGGATTACAGACCTATAGCTCTATGCAATGTTTTGTATAAAATTATCACAAAAGTCATGGCGGAAAGATTAAAACCTCTTTTACATAAGATTATTTCCCTTGAACAAGGAGGATTTGTTCCAGGACATCAGATTCATGATGAAATTGCTTTGGCTTAAGAAATATAGCATTCTATGGATGTCCAGAAATCTCCTTATATGTTTATCAGATTGGATTTATCCAAAGCATATGATAGAGCAGATTGGCAGTTAATGGTACTCCTACAAATTTGTTTCATGCTTCCAAGGGAATAAAATAGGGAGATCCTTTGTCGCCCTTTTTATTTATTATTTTGGCGGAATGTCTGGAACGACTAGCAAATAGAACTTGTCAAGAAAAACAAATACAAGGTGCGCAGCTTCCCATCTATAAACCCACTTTCTCATTTATAGTTTGTAGATGATTCTACTTTGGCTGGGAAAGCCACTCCAATGGAAGCTAAACAATTTGCTAAAATTATCCATGTGTTTTCTTCTGCCTCTGGTCAACTTATCAATGAAACAAAATCAAGTATTATCTTTTTTCATTGCTCTATACAACAGGAAGAGAAAATTCTCAAGATCTTCCATTTTAAAAAGGTTCGCTTCTATTAAATATTTGGGAGCTCTCTTCTTCTTGCTAAACAGAGTAAAGATTGGGAGTGGTTAATAACAAAGATAAACGGTAATATACAAAAATGGACCAATAAATGGCTCTCTACGAAGGCGAATGACTCGGTTAAGGTTGTTCTTGTTTATGTTTCATCTATTCTTAATATTCCTAAATCAGTTTTGAAAAACATTGATGCTATTTGTCAGACTTTTTTGTGGAATGGTACACAAAATCAACGCAAATGGTCCTTAGTAAATTGGGACACTCTATGTCGTCCTAAAAGGAAGGTGGATTAGGCTTTAGATCGGTTGTTAAACAAGCACGGGCTCTTGCTTTGGTAAACTTTCTTTGAAGGTTGATTACATCTCCCACTGAATTGTGGGTTGTTAATATTAGAACCAAATATATGGAAAATTCTCCACCAAAACATATTATTAGATTGTCCCTTGCGAAGAGGATCTTCTATTCGGTTGTTCTCAAAATGGGGAAGGCATTATCAAAAAAAGGATCTTTTGGATAATAAATAATGGGCATGAGGCTTATTTTTGGCTTGACTCATGGGATGGCCAGTCTCCTTTAATTCAGCAAGTTCCTCATTTACATAATCTTATGACAGAAATGCATCAAAAAGGATGGACAAAAGTTATGCATTATATTCAACAATCATCCCTTCCTTGGGAAATGGGATGATGTTAGATACCTACTCATGAATGGCCTATTCAACTTGGACACCAAGATCAAGTCTTGATCGAACATTAGTTACAAAAGTATTCTCTTTCTTCATCTAATGAACCAGATGCAATAGGATGGGAAATACTTCAGCGGGAGAATATACTGTTCAATTAGGATATGCGGCTTTACTTAAAAATATTTCTCACCCTTTCCAAGCAATGTTTAAGCAAATATGGCAGCCAACTTTATGGCCCAAGGTCAGTTTCTTTATTTGGCTCTTAGTCCATGGTAGAATTCTAACAGGAGACAAACTTATGAAAAGAGGTTTTTATGGTCCTTTTAGATGCACTTTATGTTGGCAGGATGAGGAGACTAGATATCATCTCTTCTTTCAATGTTCGTGGGTGATACCTTTATGGCAATCTCTTGCTAATATGTTTCATTTACATTATTATGGCTTTCACTCTTTTGAGCAATTGATCAAAGATTGGCAAGAATGTCTACCAAAAGGACAAGAATTTACTTCTAGCTTTATGGACATGCATTTCGTTGTTAATATGGAATATATGGAAGGAAAGAAATAAAAGAATTTTCCAGCAAGAGATAAAAGATAGGGAGTATGTGTGGCAGAAAACTACTTTTAATATGGTTGAAACCATAGATGGAAAACTCGCCAAAAACTCGCCTCTATTTTGAAAAACTTCGCAAAAAAACCTAAACCGGTTAAATCGCCATAAAACTCTGAGGCTAAAATAGGGCTCGTGACATTTTTTAGTACTGCCGAGTTAACTCGGAGTACTCGCCAAAACTTCGGCGAGTTCCTCTAAATACTCTGATTTGGCAAAATTGAATACACGGATACACGCTTTTCACACGAAAAACATTCTTTTACACGGTTTTGGCTCTTTTTAAGGCCCTCAACTCCTCATTGTCACTCACACAACCATTTGAGCTTGCATTGCTTGTGTTGAGTGGATTTTAAGAGCAAATTCGAGGAGAGAATTTGGAGATTTGCATTTGGAGGTAGGTTTTTTTTTTTTTTTAATTCTTTGAAGTTTTTCCAAATTTTGAATATATTATTTAGGTTTTATAGATTCCTATTGTGATTCTAAATACATGTAATGTAAAATCGAATGCTTGTACTTTTTTTATACTCATTTGCAGCCAGAGGTATGTAATTTTATTTTATTTTAACGCAAATTCATTGTAAATTAGTTAAATTTTATGTATGTGTATTGTAATCGATTCGTTGTGTAATTCTAAATACATGTAATGTAAAATTGAATACTTGTAAATTTTTAATACTCATTTGCAGCTAGAGGTACGTTTTTTTTTTTTAATTAACGCAAATTCATTGTAAATTAGTTAAATTTTATGTATGTGTATTGTAATCGATTCGTTGTGTAATTCTAAATACATGTAATGTAAAATTGAATGCTTGTAATGTATTTTTTTTACTTACGCAAATTTGTTATTCAGGCATGTTTTGTTTTTAAAATTAAATTAAGTTTACGTTTTCTAATTTTTTAAATGTGCATCTAACGAAGGTTCTGTTACTGATTAGAGTTTAACAATGGCATCGGGCTCGGCATCGGAGTTCGGCATGGATCACTATGGAGTTCCGTTCCTCAGAATGCCCGTTCCATGAAGCATGGAAGTATCTTTGTGCGTGGAAGTTTGTGCGGGCGAAATTTTTGCACTTTACTGTAGAAAGAAAATGAATGGAGGCATCAATCGTTTGAAATATCACCTTTCAACTATTCCTTGCCGAGATGTTTGATTTGCTGCGTGTCGAAGAAGCAACGCGAGAGATTAGGAGAGCTAGCAGAGTTAGAGGAGAAAAAAACTAGAGAACCTTGAGGTTGAAGGCAGCCATAGACACTGGCTATTAGACGGGGCTGCGATGGAAGAGAATTTAGACGATGATGCGGCCAGCAATTGTGGGCTCTACTCGTGGTCCACGCATACGATCGGGGAAGAGCCGGAAGAGGCTCATCTTCATCGAGTTGACGAGCATCGAGGTTTTTTGTGGCGAGGAACACACGGATTCTGACCTTCATTGGATGGTGCATTACGGAACAAAGATATGCGAGGAAGTGGATAAAGCTTGTTTGGAATTTTTGGTACTACTGTTATTTTTGCCATTGATGTGGCAAAAGAGCCCATCTTGGGAGTACTTGGTACAGCGTTGCGGTTGTAGGGAAGAGTGCAAGGCACCCTCTCCAAAAGATTTGAGCGGAAAATTACTTGAGGGTGCGATTGCAGATGCCACTACCATGCTAGAAGAGCACAAGAAACAATGGAAAAAATTCGGATGCACCATTCTTTCAGATGGGTGGACGGATGGAAGGAACCGCACCCTTGTTAATTTTTTAGCAGCTTCAAACGGTGAGATGGTGTTTTTAAAATCTATTGATGCCTCTGACATAATAAAAAATGCAGAAAATTTGAGTGTTATGTTAGAGACAGTTGTATTAGAGGTTGGTGTACAGAATGTTGTGCAAGTTATTCTGAGGCAATGCGGCATATGTGGCGGTGGGAGACTATTGCGGGAAGACATCCATCACTCTTTTGGACTCCTTGTTGCTCATTGCATTGACCTTCTTTTGGAGGACATAAAGGCAAAATTGATTAGGTGAGGCCGGTTGTAGAAGATCTGAGATCTATAACGAAGTACATATCTAAATCACCCTTGGGTTCGAAGCTTGATGAGAGTACACCAAAGGGGAAAGAACTTGTTCGAGCCGGTGAAGTTTCTGACTAACTTCTTGGCGTTGCAAGTATTTCTAGTTTGTTGACATCTTTGAAACAAATGTTTGTGAGTCAAGCATGGCTAGACTCACTGATATTCAAAAAAGTGATGGAGAGAGGGTTGCGAAGATAGTTTTGATGATATCTTTGCAAAGAGAGCTATAGAGATCGATCCCGAGGTAATTTCAAACTTCGATTTATATTTCATTCCTTTATTTTAATTTGTTAAATTATAAATATTAAATACATTGTTCTACTTTTCACTTTTTTATTTCATTTCTAATATGTATTGTAACTTGTAAGTTGCAGCAGATTTGTGTTACAGTTTTAATTTGTGTGTAGGTGTCGAGCCGTTGGTGAGAGTTTTGCGTTTGGTTGATGGGGGCAAAACCCCATGGAGGTTTGTATATAAACCCATGGATAGGACGTTAAGACTTGCTCTTGAAATCTATTATGTGGGGATATCGTCAGATATGGTCCCATTTTGGAGATTATTGATCTGGAGGTGGAGGCAAGAAACTCCCCTGTTTACCATTGCGCTTGATTTGTGGAGAAGTTGTTTGAGGCATTCATCGAAAACCTCTCCCTCAAAAAAAAAAGTATTTCTATCTGACTTCTGAGATTGAATGGAGAGGTTATGGAGGCCTTTCGACATGTATTGAGAGGATGATACCGGATGTTGAGGCGAGGGACCTCGTCATTTTAGAGCTGCGAAATTCATTGCATCTGGGAGACTCTTTTCATCGGATCTAATTATTCGAGGGAGAAGCACACACAGTGTGGGTAATGAGCCAGATTACTTAGAATGTTTACCAAGTTACTTATTAGTTACATATTTGATTTTATTAATAATTAATTATAAATTTTTGATTATCTTGTTAAATGTTTGTAGGTTCATTGGTGGGAGGATTGGGGAGAATCTCCAACATTTTAAGATACTTCAAAAGTTAGCCCTGAAATTCTATCTCGACCATCAGCGCTTAGCGGATGTGAGTTTTGGTTTTGGAGTTTGTTTGAGGCCATTCACACTTGAGTGGGAAGAAGAGTATTAAAAACTCCACTTTTGTTTTTAACTTAAAAAGACTCAGCGACTTGCTTTTGAAATCTAGGAATTGTTCTGATCTGGATCTTTTTACAAGAAAAAAGTTGAGGCGACAGTATCGAGAAGGAGCTCATTGAATTTGGATGAGGCAGATCCATAACGGTGAGTGATGGAGAAGGGAAAACCAATGCATTCAGAGCAGCTTGCATTGGACGAGATTGCTTGAGCGATCCTCTTTTGAGAGGGAGGCATGGACTTGGAGAAGCACTAGCTTGCTCTCAGGAGATATTGGAGGTGGATGATATCTTTAAAATAGGTGATCATCCACAATGGGTTTTTCACCTAAAGGGCCATCTTGGTATTCACCCAAATCTGTGTTTAGTTTAATGCACACAAGTTTTTAGTTCCCCCAACATCCCATAGTTATCCAAGACTTTGGGATCGGGCATTCGCAGCCTTTAGGGGAGGGCGTGGAGGCGCGTTCAGAGTTGGGGACTAGTGGAGAAGGCAATGACAGACCCTCTCGAAAAAAAAATTTGATATTTCTCTAGACAAAGAGGAAAATCCCTTGTTAATTTATATATATTGTCTCTTCATATAGATATGAAAATGATGATATTTTTAAATTTAAATTTCATCATAAATTCATATTACTTATCAAAAACAATCTGTCACTGTCAGTATTCGCATTTGAGATGCGATTTTGTACCTTGTATTTGTATTCAAATCTAATGCAGAAAACACTTCTCATACATTTTATGGGCTCATTTCTATAGAAGTATTAAAAAATAATTAAAAATGGAAAAAATCAGTTTTGGGGTCTAAAAAAACCTAAGTGTTGTCTTAGGGACATTTATGTTTTTATAGGAAATTTGAGTATTTTTGAAATTTGACCTATGAGTATCTTTCCCTACGATTGAGATGTATTCGACAGCCTGGAAAAGGGTGATTAATAGTTTTTGTAAAGTTGATTTCATAATGGTTCAGTGGTTCTTCAGCAGGGTCAGAGTTTGGTCTCTGTTGAATTTGCCAAGATAGACTTGCTCTTGAAATCTTGATTCTTTAACAATCAATGAACCTCATTGGAGTTTTCTCTTCCTGGATAAAGAAAGGAGGTGTTTACATGTGCCTTGATTTGTGTGGGATCAATCAAAACCTCTCCCAAAAGTAATAAATCTGAGATTTCTGGGGTTGCAGGCACAGCAACTGGATTTTCAAAAATATTCCTTTCTGCTGCTAGAAAAAATGGCTCAAGAACATTTATGGTCTATATGAAGATGGAACTCAAAATTTGCCAAAACTTTTCAAAATTCCCCTAATTGAAATCTGTAGAAACCGTCTCTCTAAACAAAAGATAAGCACCACCTCACTCTATATGAAGATAATCGAATAATCAAAAAAGGGAACCAATAATTCAACTGAAGGAGGACTAAATTGGAAAATCTACAAGAAGCCATTGGAACAGGTACACAGCAGACTCTTAAGGCTTACATGGAAAGGTGAGGGTGAAAGTTCTTCCACATCAGCAATGAAGTGCCTTCGTGGAATGTTAGGGGCTTGAATGCCCCTAACAAGTGGAGATTGGTTAAATAGCTCCTGCTATAAAGGCTTGATATGGATCTTTTACAAGAGACAAAGCGACATTAGAGAACTTATCAGGCATCAATTGAGATGATTGGTCTAACTGTCAATGCATCCATGTAAATGCTCTTTGGAACCCAAGGATCTTGAAGTGCTCACTCACTGAATTGAAATATTTTTATTACATCCACAAAGGCCTGATGGTCTATGGGACCACAAATTGTTACAGTTGCCTCAACCACCCAAAGATGTTGAGATTGCAGTTCAAGTTGTTTCTTTAAGAAGGTTGTTCCTTCTTCTGATTTCAAATCATCAAATCCCTCAACACTTATATCTTTGTCTCTTCAAGTAGCTCCAACAAGGAACCAACTCTCAATGTTTCCATGTACTTGACTCAAATGTCCTTCAAGGTTGGGCATTTGAGAATGAAATGCTTCTTTGTCTGTATTGCATTTGTGGTGCAGAAAACACATATCCTCTCCTTGCATTCTTCTTTTGGGGTCACCTAGTTACCTGTCTCACATCTGAGCCTATGGGAATTAGTCCTTATTTGAGCTATGAGTATCTTCTCCCTCCATTTGATTTCAGCCCCTATGTAAACCTTTTCATAATGCTCATGGGTCAGGTTGAATTCTGCAAGATAGTGTTGTCAGTTCCTGCATGTTTTCTTTCTTTATATGGCTATTCAAAACTTTTCATTCACATAGTTTTTTTATTTTTTTGTTAAGGTTTGAGCATTCGTTTAAGCTAATATCCCATCTACTCATCCATTGTTGGTTATGTTTCATCCATGTGCTATTTCTCTTGTGCAACTCTTATTCTCCATGTGCTCTAGGCCACTTGTCCATCTCCTATTTTCTATTGAGATTTTTCAAATGGCAAAGTAACATAATTATAGCAGATGCCTCTAATGGGAATGTCTCTATTTCTGAACAAATATTTCATAGGGGACTGAAGCCTTGGACTTTAATATTTGTGATTAGGCGCTTCTGGATCATTTCCAATTTCCTCCATTTCAAACCCAAAGTACCACTAGCCCATGACTCACATCCATACACAATTAGAGGGTGACAAGTAACCCAAATAAGACCATGTCAGTCTACCAATCCCATAACTTTTCAAACCTGCATATAGAGCTTTTCATCCACCTTGTATTGTTTTCATTCTACGTGTATTGTTGTGAAAGTCTAGACCAAGATACTTGTATTCTGATACCACTTCAAGAGGGTCCCCTTTGAAAAAGAAGTTGAGATGCTTCTTTTTTATTTTTAGGGAGAAGATCAATATCTTGGTTTTGTCAATGTTAACATCCTTACCTCTTTACAGAATTTTTCTAGGGCTTCTTGGTCTCCCAAGCCTTGGGTTGTTTCTGCAATAAAAAAATAGATCATTTATATACAATACAAGTTTCACCACATGTTTGGCAAAATGGACCCCTCCACCTCCATATTTTTCTATCTAGACTTCTAACTTGTCGACATATAACACAAATAGAATATGGGACAGAGTGCAGCCTTGTTTGACACACATGTCAATCCCAAAGCACCCAAATAGCCTTGCATGTGTTTTGATTTTGGCCTTAGCTTGATCATTTAGTCTGAGTTGTTGCCTTGTAGTAAGTTGGAACCCTTACTTTCTCCATTCTGCTCCATAGTTTGCTCCTCAATATTGTATCAAACTCTTTTGAAATCTAGAAACAACAATAGACTTCATCTTTTTCATCTTAAACATTTTCGACTAAATGTTTGAGTGTGACATTATGATCTATTGTTGAATGTTTGGGTCTAAAACCTACTTAACCCTTTGTTCTCTTTCTTTTTTCTCATCCCAACTATTAATCCTACTTTCTACCATGCTCCCAAACAACTTTACAAAGAGGGGATTGACCATGTTGGTTGGGTAGTTTGAAGAATTATTAACATATCCACTCTTAAAATGGAATCTGGTTAAGCTAGTCGTACACTTTGTCGGGAAGCCATTTTATATTACCCCATTGAATATTTCTCCAAGGTGAGGTGCTGACAACATCTACACCTTCGTGCCAAGGAGTGGAGTTCATAGCACACCAGCTGTCCACTTCATCTTAGTCTACTTCAAGGGTGTGTTACCTAACTCATAGGCAACAACTAAAGCAATGCCATCCACCCTTTCTTTGGCGTGTTACCTACAAGATGATGGGATCAGATAGTTTGTTGGAATGTTGGGACTATACTCATACAATATGTCAAAACACTAGAAATGACCAAGTTCTAATGTTGTGCCATGCGGTTTTCCATTGTTGATCAAGTGCTTCTGAAACTAAGCTTGTAACAAGCAACTTCAGCGTTCATTGATTTTCAGAACTCCTTTGACTCCAGCAGTTTCTTGTAATGCCTCTTGGCCCAAAAAAGCCAAAGGTTGGATCTTAAAAGGGGGCTTCGGATCCAAAGAGGATGCCACCTTCAAGAAAAAGGGAGTCTTGACTAGAAGAGTTTGTATACACCTTATTTTTCACTTACGATTTCTCTTTGCAAGTTGTTGGCACATTAATCCTCCGAATGCATGCCTCGAGGATGCGCCGGGATCAGGTGGGCTTTTTGTAGAACCTTGTGACAGATCATCATTGCACTTGCCCTTGTCTTCCTACTACCTTCCTACTGACCACTTCATACCTTAGTACTACCACCTTATATCACCTTCAAATCATCTTCTATAGCACCTTTACAATGCCTTCAGATCACCTTCATACCTACTCCAAGTGTCTTGCTTCACCCTTCTCTCTCTTCCACTTCACCTTTAATGGACTAGTTGCAAGTGATGTCATCAACCATGGTCAATGAGATCTAATAGACATCCCTTTCCAGCCGACATCATCAAGCATGGTTAACGGCATCATCTAAGTTGAGTTATGACTTTAAGATATGTTCCCTTATTTATAAATGTCATTATTGTCGTTTCTCGCAGATATCATCAAATAATCCGCTCTTCTTGTACTCACAAATCTACCCTTAAAGGTTACGAGGTCTTAGGGTTCACTAGAGCTTATACTTGGAGATCATCATTGGAGAAATGGGTTACTAGGAGCATCAATAATAAGTTGAGCCAACGAGGTCTACCTTAGTCTTTGGAGTCCCCAACTTTGGTCTATTTAAGTCTTCTACCTATCCCTCTTGTGATCCACCCACAACAATCTCTCACAAGGTACTACAAACCAAGGAGGGGATTAATGCACCAACAGTGTCCATGTGAAGGTAACCCTAACCCTAAACTCTTTCTTTTATATAGGTTTGATTGATTATTCTTATGTATCGTGTATTAGACTAGGATAACATGCCCGCATTTCCCTCTCAAATGGCAAAGACCATGGTCGATGGCGTCTTTTGGGCAGATTTCCCTTGCCGACGGCATCGACCAAGGTCGATGTCATCTACTAGAATAGAATATTAATGCATTCATTAGGTTATTTATACTAGGTTGTTGAGCGTCCTTTCCAAATCTCATCCATCACACATTTGGTCTACTAGCGCTCGCCAAACCTGCTCTAAAAGCCAAGGTGTTGTTGTTGGTCATATTTGTCTTATTTGGAGTCCACACTTGGAACATTGGGTACTTAGGATCTACAAGCATAGGAGTTGCACTTGCCATGGTCTACCAAGCCTTTGGAGTCATTAGAGTCTTCAATCAAGGGTCTTCCTAGGTCTTCTTCTAGTTGTTTGTGGTCCCCCACATCAACTCTATCTCATAAGGTGTTGTTGACCTTGGGGGAAGTTAATGCACCAATGGTGCCTTCATGCAAGTAAGTATCTCTAACCTCTCTTGTTCCTTTACTTTCATTTCAGATTTGTATGTTGTGGATGTGGTCATGCATAGATTAGGATAGGGTAGCATATCTCTTTTCTATTGCATTATTTATCTATTGATTCTTACCTTACAATCCTATTTGTAGCCTTATTATCATCATTTTACAATCGGGAGCTAGTTAGACACCACTACCCTATTCTAGGTCTAGGCTTTGGAACTCAATACCTCCTGTAGAGTGTGGAGTAACACCTTCTTAGTTCCATATTGACATCAATTTACAATCTAAGGTATACATCATTAGTATGTCCCCTTTGTTATCGTAGTCTAGAATACCCTCATTATAGAGAAAGCGAAAGGAATTATTGTGGGGACATTTTTATTTGCATACATTTCATCCTTCAATTCGACTTGTATTGTTCCATACTTTCTGAGGTTGCTCTGAATTTTTTCTTGCATAGAAGCCATATTGGCGGAAGCGGTTCAAAACATATAATATCATACCATGATTACATTAATCAGTTTGGAAGAGTTACTAAAACATTTTTCAGGATGCAATCAAATTTATGTAAATTACAAGATGTGGGATTAGAAGATCCCTTTCTCTATAGACAACAATCTGTCATAGAAAAACTCTTTCTAGGAATCAGGCTCTATAAGCAACACCTAGACAATATTTCCTTAACATTGTAACACGTCTCAAAATAATTATGATCCTAGGCCTGAGGCTGTGACACAGCAAGCTACAGTTTTGGGGTTCATGCAATAGTTCAAAAGAAAACAAATAGACCACAAACCATTTTTGATGGGCACCTGGATGACCATGCACATCTTAGAAATAGTTACTAATAATTTGAATAAAGTGAACTTGAAAAACAAGTAACCCAATTTTGAAAGGGGGCAGCTACTTCAGTACAAAAGAACCAATTTTGTGACTTTATTACAGGAAATAGACACGCCGGTAAAGTGGCTTACACCAAAGCTAACTTTCCTATTGCTGAACACATTTTTGTGTGATCGAGGTTTTACAACCTTAAAATTTGAGCTCATTGTCATTTTTCACCCAGCCAGGTATCCTATGGAGTACCCTTGGATACTCGATACAGTGAGCATATACAGAAGCATTTATTTTGCATGCATTCTCGCATGGTATCTAGCATCTCGTAAGCTAAAAGGCCAGGTAATAGTGAACTTCAATTGAATAGGTTGTGATTACCCAGAAAAGAGTTCCATAGACATTGATTTTGATTGGTCAAGTCTTAAATTTGACATATCTTACTTACTGTTGGTGTGTAATCAACTGTACAGTGCAAATCATACCTTAAGGCTGTGGTCCCATGCAAGGGGTAAGCTAACTATTTTGAGCAGGTATGGGAGAGAAAAAATAGGGTATTTTAGCATTAATAGGGTCCCATGAATTTTTATTTTTCTTTGCAGAGACAAAATATGAGACTTTAGCAGTAGCAAAAACAAGGTCCCATGAATCCCAAAGAGATTATTGGAAGGAAGAATTGGGAGGGAAACTCAATGAGAGATGCCAAGTAGCAAAAATCCCAAAAATTTAAGCAGCTGAATTTCCTTTGTGCCCCCCACTGCTTTATGGGGCTGGAAAGCCTCTCCCTAAAATGTAGCTGCTGAGAAATTTCAGGACTTATGTTGGGTTTAAGCAGCATAATTTTTTTACATAGGACCATATCTCCCAATTAAATAGAAACAGTAGCCCCCTGCATGGGACCACGCTCTAAGCCTATCATCTGCATGTGCTAGACTTTGGAACATCATTTCCTAGGCATTTTACGGTAACCGGACAAGCTTACTTGAAGATGAACATCAAAGGTAATGCAAGATGAAAATGGTGGCATTCTTGGACTGCCTCTTGGAAATATTCTTAAAAACCGGTAATGTGATTGGTGCTTCTGATACTCAGGGTCGGTAATCAATATTGAGTTGTAATCTTTCAGTTGGATTTTTTTAATAATTCATTGGAGATTACTAGTTCACTCCTTTCGTCATACTCTAAACTAGTTAAACTTTTACAGTTTCGCTGACTTGTTTAATCACTTGTATGTTAGAGCAGTTCTGTATGTTTACCCCGTGTGATTTAGGCTCTGAGCTCCGTGAACTCTTAAGGTCTGCTGTAAGACAGTTGAAAACGGGTTGACTTACAAATGCAAAAAAATGTGCACTTGCTATTATTTTTAATTGTTTCATTTGGATTAGAATGGAGAGTTCATTGAAGATTAGGAAGAACAAAAAAGCAAATACGGACCTGCACAGCGTGGGGGAAGGTGTCGTGAGAAGTCCAGCAATGTGGTCTGCAAATTTGAGCTCTAAATCGGAGTCCTGTCCACCTTCCATTTCAGTCTTCGCGAGGGAAGTCCTTTCCTCTTTGCTGGATTGCTTTAATTCTGTTTCATACCAGGGGTCGCTTCGCAACTTGTCACTTATAATGCAAATTTGCTTCTACGGATTCGAAGAGATGACAAATCATACCTATATAATACAATAGGGTTAAATCTGATTAAATGAATTTAAGATCAAGTAGTTTTTTTATGTTGCACCTCTTGTTGTGCAAATTGGGGAAGAGATTCTTAGTTTGGGAAAGTCTTTCTTCCTCAAATAAGGATAGTAGAATCTGTACCTTTAAATTGTCTTCATACTTGATACGAATGTCATTATATGAAATGAAATGAAAACTTTTTAACGTCCACAAGGCTAAAAATAGCCTATGAGACAGTAAAACCAATTTCTTTTAATTTCATCAATTCTGATCTTCTTTTGTTAATCTTGATGATGAAGTCCCCCATTTTAGCTATCACCTCCTCATCGAAAAAATCTTGTAATGACAATGTTGTGAAATTGATTGCATATCTCGAAACGAATGTCATTATAAGCATTGCATTCTATAATAAAGTGTTTTTCTGATTCCACTGCCCCATCCGAACAAAAGACACAAGAGTCTCTCTTCCCATTTTTCTTTAGGCCTTTTCCATCTACCTGTTTCACATCTAAGCCAATGGGAGTTAGTCCTTAGTTGAGCTATGAGAATCTTAGCTCTCCAAGGGATGAGGGCTCTATGTAGGCCTTTTGTTGATGATCACAAGTGTAGTTAAATTCTTCGAGGTAGTATCTCTTTTTCTTCCTCTTTTATCCCACATAGCTTTGTGGACCTTATCTATTACAAATGCTTTTATTTCTTTATTGTCTTTGGGCCATGCATTCCATTCAATATTCCATCTTTTCATCCACTTGATGTTTTGATTCACCCATGACCTTTTTCTCCGTATAATGGCTCTTTGAAGACTATGTTGGGCCACTTGTTTGTTGTCATTTGCTCAATTTTGTTGAGGTATCTTAGAAGTCAAATCATAGCAATGACTTCAATTGGAACCGCACTGTTTCAACTAAAAGAATCTCATAAGGGACAGAAACTTTCAACTTGAACTTGCTTGTGATCATATGTTTTTGAATTCTCTCAATTTGTTTCCATTTCGATAATGGTATTTTGTTGGCCCATAGAGTACAACAGGAGTAACTAATAATTCAAAAAGGGTCTGAGTAGTTCTCCAATCCCATAACTTTGCTTCTCTGCATTTGTTTTGTGGAGCATAAAGGGCTTTCCACCCTCTTGTCGTTCTCTTTTTTCCGCAAGTTTCCCAAGTAACTTTGTTGTTGAAGTCAATCCCCAAGTATTTGTAGTCGGTTGCTTCGTCTAGAATACTATCCTCAACGAAAAATTGTTGTTGATTTCTTTTCCTTCTATTGCTAAAGATCATAATCTTGCTCTTGTTGATATTAACTTGCATACCCACTTTTTTGCAAAAAAAAACAAGTGTGAGCAAATGTTATATGTTGTGCACTCCATGATATAGTGTCATTTTGTTTCCACTACCCCTTTGTTGCAAAACATGCACGTTCTTT
Organism: Taxus wallichiana var. yunnanensis; assembly: GCA_018340775.1. Classification (NCBI taxonomy): domain Eukaryota; kingdom Viridiplantae; phylum Streptophyta; class Pinopsida; order Cupressales; family Taxaceae; genus Taxus; species Taxus wallichiana. Next base: position 453,588,852 of record CM031237.1, on the reverse strand, counting down.
CTTCCCACTCTTCTTTAGGAGATGTCCATCTCCCAATTTCACACCTAAGATGGTGTGAACTAGTCCTTAATTGGGCCATCAACATTTTTGCTTTCCATTTGATTTGTGCCCCTATGTAGGCCTTTTCCCTGTGGTCACAAGTGGGATTAAATTCTTTGATGTAGTATTCTACATATAAATCCTACATAGTTTGATTCGCATGTAAATTTTATGGAAAACAAAAATGTTGATTTACTCGGTTCTACATAGTCAAATTAGCATATAAATTCAAAGTGACTTGGTTTTACATTTTTGGATTAGCATATAAATCCTACCATCCTTTTGATTGTTACATCAATACGGGATGTCATGCCTTCCTCCGATGTTATAATATTATAGAAAAATTATGGCCTTTAAATACATGTCTTCTTGCAATTCTAAATTGGATATGCGTGTTCACAACATTTTGGAATTGATTTTACGACTTTAAAGAATCATTAATATTATATATATAAAAAAAAAAAAATTGGTATTCTCATCCAATTTATAATTTTTTTTTAATGAATATAATTCAATAATAATTTATCAATGTTCCTCATTGTGGTGAAGATGTGTGATCGACATTTTGTCATTTGAAAATGTGTGATCGACATTTGTAAAATAAACTTTTGTATAGACTTGCACCTAACTACCTTCATTTGTATTAAGATGGATGAAAGTCCTAAAGAATGACTATTGAAACTTGATTTAATCCAAAAATGAAATAAGTGTTAATTCTTATTTAAATTTTGGATTATGGTTAAAAACAAGATGTTTATAAAATTTATTTACCAAGCATGCAAACCATGATATACATATATAGCAATTTGAAAGATAGATCAATTAGAACATGTGTTGAATAGAGTTAAGTATGAGAAAGCAAGTGCACTTAGCTATTTAGATGGTATGGAAGTTGACTTGGGTGTGTTACGATGATGAATAGAGTAGAAATGTCTTCTGAGATGTTTTGTCTTTGTTTCGGGAGTGCACATTGACTGGGACAAAATTATCAAACTCAAACAAAATTGTTTGGCACTTCCATCCCTAACTAGTAGTTCTATCTAGGGAGGTAATGGCACTCTAGAATCAATGTGCCCTCAGAATCGACTATGATGTGCTTCATTGTAAGATATTAGGCCTTGCAAATGTGTGAAACCCTCTATAATAAACCAAAAAGACCCAAAACCCCAACCATGGGTGAAAGTCATACAAAATATTAGTGTTTGGGTTGGAGTGTAATCCTTACAATGCCTATATTGGCACTACTCCTAATATGCCTCAAACCACATGTAGTTCTCCACCTAGAGATGTGATATTTATATGGATACAACTATATTTGACAATTTGATCACCGAATAATACTTATATTGGTTTGTTTGATTAGCACTTGACTTGGCTTTAATTTGGCTTGAGAAGCTTGAGTTGACAACCTAGTTTAGAGTGCTTCATACCTATGTAGAGATTGCTTTTAATGTGTGTTGTTGCTTTAGGAAATATAGGAGAGCTTTGTATGTTTTGGGAAGATATTTGTTTGACGAGATCTTGTAATTGTCAATGTGAGAAAATGAATGCATTCAAATTTCTTGTATAGGGTTCCATGAAGTGTAATTTTGTACATTAAGGCTAACCCATGACGAAAGTAATAACCATAAAAGATATGAAATTGAAAAACTAGTTGTTGGAATGTCATGTACAAAATTGTCGGGCTTTCAAACCAAACCATTTGGCAATTTTGTCAGGAGGGAGATGGGGTGTTGTGAAGTTATGTGCATGGTTATGCGACTAATAAACTACTTTGGACTAATGTGATGTTTTTGTGAGCGAGTTAAGCGTTGTAGTGAAGAGAAAAAAATCTTGCAATAAGATAAGGGATATAAGAATTAAGCTTGGAATAGGTGCACAAGTCATGATTTAGGGATTAAGAAAAATATTGGCATTATTAAGTGATTAATTTCCAAAATTACATGTCTACATTTACCCCCTTAAGCTAGGAAATAAAAATTTCTTGCTTAAAGGAAAATAATAACTACGTGTGAAAACAGAGTTTGTCTGCGCTCAATCATTTGTATGATTGTTTGAAATGTTCAAGGTGGTCAAAAGATCCTAATGCAAAACCTATAACATAGAGTGTAGTTAATGCCCATAAGGAAAGAATTAAACTTTAATGCTATATTGAAATTGCATTTGAACTTTTGAAAATTTAAAGATAACAAAGTATAGAAATAAAACACATATTTACCTTGTCAAAGGAGAAGCTCCCTTGTTGAAGCACTTAGAGAGATGGATTGGAATTGTGTCAGGGTTCATTTTAGGGCAAATATTCATACATGTATGAATATTAGGATTTTTGAAGTTTGAAATTGGTAATTTTTTACTAATGTACTAAAGCATGTTTGCGAAAAATTATGGGTCATAAATAAATTTGACCTTAATTTCGCCTTAGGGTTTTTACTAAGGGCCGACCTATGTTGGTCTATTAGCCATTATGTTATAATATACTATTATATGTATGATTAACTCGTCATAATGTAGTAATACTATATAATTCCAAAATTCGTTAATTTTGAGATCTAGAGTCAAAGTGAAGGTAAAAGTGAAAAAGCCTGTGAAAAATCTGAAAGTACAAGCCAAAAATCTAAAGGTATAAGTGGTGCAACCAGATAGAAATAGTAGTGTGCTTCCAGATGGGAACATCCATGAGGGCACCGCATGCCAACATGATGTCGTCGTCGAACGCTAATAAGATTTGATTACCGGATGGGTAGCAGTTTTCCATATCACCACCCAATAGCATTTTCCATGCAATGGAAGGTGGCTTAATGCCCGATAGCATTTTCCATATTGTCGATCGGTGGCATTACCTAGGCCGGTAGAATTTTCCATGTTACCGGCCGTAGAATTTTCCATGTTATCATTTGGTGGCTTTTCAAAGACGGTAGCATTTTCCATCTACTGCTCTGGTGGCATTACCGACCGATAACATTTTCCATGTTACCGGTAGGTGGCATTATCGTGCATAAGTAGCATTTTCGATGCTATCGATCGGTGGCATACGCCATGTAGTATTTTCTATGTTACCAATCAGTGGCATTACCACACGCTAACATTTTCCATGCTATCAATCGATGGCATTTTTAGAGATGTCGTTAGACAAAAAAGTATGAGATTTTTTTCTTACGCCATATTTTGTGAGGACATATTTCTCATTGAGACGATCATTTTAATTGCTAACATTAAAAAATCAAAATCAAAATCCATATAAAATTAGTGAAATCTGCATTTTTTCACAAAAAAATCAATTTTTGAATTTTTTTCTTTGCACCATATTTTGTAATGACATTTATCATCGAGCCGAGTTATTAGAATTATTATTGTCAAAAATGATTTTGTAAAAAATTACATATGATTTTTGTTGACATCATATACTATCAGCCAACAACATATATTGTTAGTCAAAAATTACTACCGCCGACACCATTATTAAAAGATTCGTCGTAATTTTGAAACCCGTTTTCTTCATATTCACCATCATTTCGAAAGTCGTTTTCACAGATTTTCCAAGGAATCTATATGAATTTTTTTGGGGAGCCTTAAAATGAACCTTGAATTGTGTTTAGATGATTGGGGTGATCATTCCTCGATTTGGATAATTCATCAAAACCATAGAGGAAATCGGGTGCCCCAACAGAGAAAGGAAGGGTGTCACAAGGTATCTATCTACCCTTTTGAATCCTTATAGAGAGAGAGAGAGAGAGAGAGAGACGTAAGGTTTCTAACCACCTCTTACATCTTCTAAATAAAATGGGAGGAAAAGTATTATAATGCATATAAGTGCCCATTGAATCTTCCACCCACGGAACCACATTCCTTATGCTTAAAGTATTGTGAAGTTGCAAGGGGATAAAGTAGACTCATGCCCCATCATGCATTGTATTAGTGTTGATGTACCAAATGTGCAAAGATGAACAAGAATGAAGCAATGTTCATGCCCCCATACCTTGCATTATAAAATTGATAACAATTCCAAGATGTGCAAAGTTGAAAGGGAATGGAGTACTCATGCCCCCCACACTATATACCAAAATGTAATAAACGTTCTTCTAAACTCGTGAAATATGTCCATGAACCTATATAAAACACTTTGTACAATCCTATATCTTCCAAAAAAATGTATCTTCTACAAAAATCTACACAAACTAGTATCGTCCATTTTGGATGGTAACGTCCACAAACGGTTTCATCCTTGTTGGCTATATTTTTCGTTCTAAATTTCTATAATTGATTTTTTTTTGTTTCTATTCATGTACTTTATTTCATTGTAATATGTAATCTATTTGTGTTCCTAAATTACATTGATTATCGTGTGATTGTGGACACCCTAAAAATGCATACATATTTCTATCCCATCGCTTTATCCAATGGAATTAATTAAATTAATTTTATCTTACTACACCACCCCTCTTTGGAATTACTTCCATCAATTAAATACCCCCTTATAGAATTAATTAAATTAATTCTATTTCCTAAATCACATTTCCACCTCTTAAAATTAAATAATTTAATTCTATTATGTCTTTGGAATTAATTAAATTAATTCCTACACTCTTATAGCTAATATAATTAAATAAATTGTTAATTATTCCCTCACTATTAAATACTAATTAATTTAGTTATTTAATTAATTCATTTTATCTACTCACCTTCCACTTCACTCTACTTCCAGAAGCCTACAAAGGTGGGGGCAACAATAATGTACGTGCAACCACTTCTCGAGATGAATTCAAAGATAATGATTGCCCCTGCAAAGCTGCAACTGCACAAACATGGTCATCTTACTATTTCAAGTAATTATAATTATTACCTATGGAGCCAATTCAACCCAAGATCCACTTCTCATGGCCTCACCCTTAGCTATAAAAGTTGGTCATTTCCTTTACAAATCCATCCCTAGAGCTTTGAGCAAATTGCATCCAATTTTTATTGAATTTGTTCCAACATCCTTATGAAAATATGCTCCTAAAGCATCTCTGCAACCACATTTGGAGATTAATATATAAGAGCATCCACAATCCAAATATTTAACAAGACCAAAAAGTGCTTCTACGGTCTTATCTTGAGGTTTGCAAGAGGTCTACAGTGAAGGTAATATGTATTTGTTTGTTTATCTTCTTTGTCTGTGATTTTACTTGTATTATATTCTCGGCACCCAAAAAAACTCAAAAATATTCTAATATGTTTCACAAAATACATAAACATTTTTAAAATGTTTAAAAATAAAAACACTCAAATATGTTTGAAAACTACAAAAACATTCAAATATGTTTCACAAAATACAAAAACATTTTTAAAATGTTCAAAAACAAAAACATTCAAATATGTTTCAAAAACTACAAAAACATTCAGATATCTTTCACAAAAACCTAAAATAATATAAAATTGTTCCAAACTCCCAAAACAATATAAAATTGTTCAAAAATCACAAAAACAACATAAAATTGGTCCAAAATACAAAAACAATATAAAATCACAAAAGAAAAACATTTAGAAAATGTTTAACAAATTTTAGCAATTGGATAACACAATTCAACAATTTCGTTATTCGAAGCAATCATCATGATTATTCAAGATCATCTTTTGATAATAATTTTTCTTGCCCATGGAGTATATCTATGCTCGAGGCAATAAATTATGCCTTTCGCAATATAACTTTGATTGGGGCACACGTGGAGTAACTCTAATATAGATCAAACTTCAATGGAATCCAGAAAGAGTTGTTTGGAGTATCTAAGTATCACTCCGCTCTTTGGACCAATCCAATCCTCCCGCTCTAAGCTATCACTCGTGGGAAATCATATTTATCTATTTCTTTAATGTGGAACACATCTAGAGTGTCATTAGACGTCACTATGTAAATTGTGTTGTGTTGTTGCGTTTTGTCAACATCGTGATGATGTTTTTTCTTCTTTCAGTGTGTTATTTTATTGCAATTTGTTTACTTGCATTGTAGACCACTTATAGAACATTCTCCGCATATTAGTTCACATATTACTTTGGTGTGGCTCCTTCTTGTTCATATTGGGTTTGTTTGACATTTTTGTTTTATGCTTTCAACAACATTGTTTGTCATACTAAATCCAAAGTGAAATAAACACACCGCTCCTTTTCTTTGCATCAATTTTTTCTAAAAAAATTGTAAAACCATAAAAAATTAAATATTTCAAAAATTCAAAAAAATCATTAAAAATTCAAACAAACATTCACTTATCACAAAAATCCTATAATTGGAAAACCCTTGAAATGAATATTTCAACATTTCAACATAATCTTGATAAATTCATACATTTATCTACTACCCTAGTGATCATTCCAATCTTATGACTATCACTTTCTTCCCTTTGCACGATTACTTACTCTGCTTGGGGCAAGTCACAAAATTGTTTTTCCTTCATGATATAACTTTGCTTAGGGAAATTTCTTTCAGATCATTTGTAAAATGGATCTAACAAGAGTGTCATGAGGAGTATCTTTACTCTGCTCTTCCAGTTTGATCCTATTCCCAAGCCTTTCATAAGTTTAAGTGTTTGGGGGCATTTGTATCTACTTACTCATCATTGTGGCATGCATTAGGGGCATAGCTGATTGTATTCTTTTTCAACATTGTGTTGCATTATTGATGTTTACTTCTTGGACCAATTGCAAGTAGTGTGATAACATCTTGGTTCCTTTATAACCATGATGCCTGCACCTATTATTCATATTGGGCTTGTTTTCCTTTTTATCTTTTCTTTGTTATGTGTGTGTTTGTTTACGTGCATCTAGGTTAACCATATTGATTCTTTCATAATCATGGTGATAACTCTATTGTGCAACAACAAAATAAAGGTTTATCTTATATTCACACTCTCCAAACACGCTCATACTACGAGCACATTCCTTCTCATCTCTTGTTCAAATCCCTTGTCTTCTTCCTATTAAGCGGCCATCCACTACTTTGTTGTGTCACCCACTCACTTGAGGTGACATTCCCTTACCATTCTACTTGTTGGGAAACTAAATGCTTCCCCACTTCCTACTAGCTAGGGCATCCAACCGTTTCACCGCCTTCGCTTGCTTTACTCGGATGTGTCTGCAATCTTTAAAACAAGATTACTCGAAATAACACTTTAAAGAGGGTCGATGTAGACATCCTAAAAATATATACATATTTTTATCTCGTTGTTATCCAATTTGAATTAATTCTATCTTACCGCAACATCCCCTTTGGAATTAATTAAATTAATTCCATCAATTAAATACCCCCTTATAGAATTAATTAAATTAATTCTATTTCCTAAGTCACATTCCCACCTCTTAGAATTAAATAATTTAATTCTATTATGTCTTTGGAATTAATTAAATTAATTCCTACACCCTTTTAGCTAATATAATTAAACATTTAATTAAATAAATGGTTAATTATTCCCTCACAATTAAATACTAATTAATTTATTTATTTAATTAATTCCTTTTATCTACTCACACTCCACTTCACTCTACTTCCAGAAGCCTACAAAGGTGGGGGAAGAAATAATGTACGTGTAACCACTTCTCGGATGAATTCAAAGATAATGATTGCCCCTGCAAAGTTGCAACTACACAGACATGGTCATCTTACTATTTCATGTAATTATAATTATTACTGGGAGCCAATTCAACCCAATATCCACTTCTCATGGCCTCACCTCAGCTATAAAAGTTGGTCATTTCCTTCACAAATCCATATTAAGGTCATTTGTGAGGTAGTTGAAAATGGGTTAACTTACAAATGCAAAAAAATGCACTTGGTATTATTTTTACTTGTTTCATTTGGATTAGAATGGAGAGTTTATCAAGAATAGGAATAACAAAAAAAACAAATACATACCTGCACAACGTGGGGGGAGGTGTCATGAGAAGTCCAACAACGTGGTTTGCAAATTTGAACTCTAAATTGGAGTCATGTTCACTTTCCATTTTAGTCTTTGCCAGGGATGTCCTTCCTATTCTTTGGATTGATTTAATTATGTTTCATACTAGAGGTCACTTCGCAACTTGTCATTTATAATGCAAATTTTCTTCTACGGATTCGAAGAGATGAAAAATCCTACCCATTTAATACAATAGGGTTAAATATGATTGATTAAATGAATGAATGAATTTATTAAGGTAGGAAATATCAAGTAGTTTGCCTTTTTTGTTGTGCATCTCTTGTTGTGGATCTTGACCATAAGTTTTGGAAGTATTTCTTCTTCAAACAAGGATGGTAAAATGTCTACCTTCAAATTTTCCTCATACTTGAGACATATGTCATTATATAGTGTGCACTCCATGATAAAGTTTTGTTTTATTTCCACTACCCCTTTGTTGCGAAAAAAACATGTTCTTTCATCACACTCATCTTTAGGAAATGTAATTTCCCGATTTCACACCTAAAATAGTGTGAGCTAATCCTTAATTGGGCCATCAACATTTTTGCTTTCTATTTTATGTGTGCCCCTATGTAGGTATTTTCCCGTGGTCACAAGTGGGATTAAATTCTTTAACGTAGTATTCTACATATAAATCCTACATAGTCCGATTAGCATGTAAATCCTCTGGAAAGCAAAAATGTTGATTGAATCGGTTTTACATAGTTAGATTAGCATATAAATTCGGTGGCTTGGTTTTACATTTTCGGATTAGCATATAAATCCTACCATCCCTTTAATCATCGATCAATACGAGATGTCATGCCTTCTATATGATGTTATAATATTATGAAAAAAGCATGGCCTTTAAATACATGTCTTACAATTCTAAATTGGATATGCGTATTCACAAAATTTTGGAATTGTTTTTACGACTTTAAAGAATTGTTAATATTATATATAATATTGTTTTGTTATTCTCATCCATTTTATAATATAATTTTTTTAATAAATATAATTCAATAAGAACTTGTCTTTGTTCCTCATTGTGGTGAAGATGTGTGATCGACATTTGTCAATGAAAATATGTGATTGACATTTGTAAAATAAACTTTTGTATAGACTTTCACCTAACAACCTTAATTTGAATTAGGATGGATGAAAGTCCTAGCAATGACTATTAAATGATTTAATCTAAAAATGAAATAAGTGTTAATTCTTATTTAAATTTTGGATTATGGTTATAAACAAGATGTGTATTCAATTTATTTACCAAGCATGCAAACCATGATATAAATTATGAGAAAGCAAGTGCACTTAGCTCTTTAGATGATCTATAAGTTGACTTGGGTATGTTAGGGTGATGAATAGACTAGAAATGTCGTGCGAGATGCTTTGTCTTTGTTTTAGGAGTGCACACTTTGTACTTGGACAAAATCATCAAACTCAAAAAAAAATGTTTGGCACTTGCATCCCTAACTAGCAGTTCTATCTAGGAGGTGTTGGCACTCTAGAATCGATTGTTCCCTTACAATTGATTGTGATGTGCTTTGTTGTAAAATATTAAGTTTTGCAAATTTGTGAAACCCTATAATCAACCAAAAACCCAAAACCCCAACCATGGGTGAAAGTTGTACAAAAATTTTAGTGTTTGGGTTAGAGTGTAATCCTTACAATGCCTACATTAGCACTACTCCTAAGATGCCTCAAACCACGTTTAGTTCTCCACCCAGAGATGTGACATTTATATGGATGCAACTATATTTCACAATTTGATCACTTAATAATACTTATATTGGCTTGATTTCTTAGTACTTGACTTGGCTTTAATGGTATTTGGCTTGAGAATCTTGAACCAACGACCTAGTTTGGAGTGCTTCATACCTACATAAGGGTTGCTTCTAATGTGTGTTGTTGCTTTAGGGAAATATAGGACAACTTTGTATCTTTGGGGAGATATTTTTTAACGAGATCTTGTAATTGTCGATGTGAGTAAATGAATGTATTCAAATTGCTTTTTAAGGTTTCGCAAGTGTAATTTTACATTAAGACTAACCCACAAGGAAAGTAAAACCCATAAAAGATATGAAATTGAAAAACTACGTTGGAATGTCCTAAACAAAACTATTAATTTCAGACCAAATTGTTTGATGATTTTGTCTAGGAAGGAGATGAGGTTTTGTTAAGTTATGTGCATGGTTCTTGCGACTAATAAACTACTTTGGACAAAAGTGAGATTTTTGTGAGCGCAAGTAAGTTAAGCGGCGTAATGAAGAGAAAAATATTGCAATAGGACTAAGGATATAACCATTAAGCTCATAATAGGTGCATAAGTCATGATTCGAGGATTGAGCCAATATTGACATTATTTAGTGATTAATTTCCAAAATTATGTATTTGCATTTTCCCCCTTTGAGTTGGGAAATAAAATTTCTTACTAAAAGGCTAAGAATAATTGAGTATGAAAAAAATAATTTATTCGCTAAATCATTTGTTTAATTGTTTGAAATGTTTGAGGTGGTCAAAATAACCCAATGCAAAAACCTATAACATGGAGTGTAGTTAAGTCCCATAAGGAAAGCATTAAACTTTAATGTTCTATTGAAATTGCATTTGAAGTTTTGAAAATTTAAATATAACAAAGCATGGAAAGAAAACACATATTTATCTTGTCAAAGGAGAAACTCCCTTGTCGAAGCACTTGGAGAGAGGGATTGGAATTGTGCTTGAATGATTAGGGGTGATCATTCCCCAATTGTATAAGTCATCAAAACCGAAGAAATTGGGTGCCCCAACACAACAAAGGAAGGGTGTCACAAGGTATCTATCTACCATTTTTAATCCTTATAGAGAGAGAGTTGTAAGGTGTCTATCCACCACATACATCTTCTAAAGAAAATGGGAGGAAGAGTCTTATAATGCATATAAGTGCCCATTAAATCTTCCACCCATGGAACCACATTGTTTTTGACTAACCTAGGTCATAATGTGTAAAGTATTATGAAGTTGCTTAGGGAATGAAGTAGACCTATGCCCCATCATGCATTTTAATAGTGTTGATGTACCAAATGTGCAAAGATGAACAAGAATGAAGCAATGTTCATGCCCCCATACCGTTATTATGAAAGTGATCACGATTCGAGATGTGAAAAGTTAAAAGCAAACAAAGTGGTCATGCCCCACATTATTTACCAAATTATAGTAAATTTTGTTCTAAAGCTGTGAAATATGTCCTGGACCTATATCAAACACTTTTAAAATCCTATATATTCTAGAAAATTATGGATTTTCTATAAAAATCTACCCGAGTAAGATCATCCATTTTGGATAGTAACGCCTAACAGCTTTCATCCCCTGTTGGCTAGTTTTTCATTGCTAAATTTTTTAAGTGGTCTTTTTGTTCCTATCTATCCCTATACTTAATTTCATTGTCATCTATAATCTATTTGTGTGCCTAAATTACATTTATTATCGTGTGATAGCCCATTAAATTCCCCCTCTTTTGAGGTGAGTGAAATGCCATGTAGATCAATTTTCTCAAAATAATAAAAAGTGTTCCCATGTCAAATTTATCATATAATCATCATTGGATCAAATAGAAGCTAGTTATAGGTGGCCATCAAAGAGATATTAACCACCTAAGAGAGTGCATGTTAGAAAGCATGACATAAAGAGATAACATAGATAACAAGCATACAAGCATAAAAGCATATAAGCATATAATAACAATAATAAATTTCATATATGCAGTCATAGAAAAAGGAAAAGGTTGCATGTAAGGGAAATGATAGTGTCACATACACAAATAATAGACATGTGTCTACAAAAGCAAAGGTAACTAAGGCCACAAAAAGGGACACCTAAGTGTCATACATACACAAAGAAGGACAAAGACCAATTACATAAGACAAGCAAGTAAATAAGAAAGTGTATGACATTGACAAGTAAATTGTATCCAATGGGCGAATGGAGCAAGATGTACTAGTCCTACACAGTCCACATGTATTAGTCTCAAAAATCTAAAAATATAACATGTATCCTAGTTTCCTAAACTGGAAGAGTTCCTCGCTCTACGCTCATGTGGTCAAGGGCAAGCATAGTCTTTGGGAATCACCCCTCAACTTCAGATTCTATGACTCTGATCTTGTACACAATAGTGAAACCTGATCTCTATTACCTCCCTATTGAGTAACATACATTGTCTGTTGTCTACAATTAGCGATATTGACCCCACCATGAAGGTGGGAGTCTCCAGGGAATGCTCTTGGTGAAAACCGTTTGTCCTTCTACCCAGCCTTAAGGAGGCCTTGCAGCTATTTCCTAGTTAGAAGAACATGGGTCAAGTGAAACAAAACTCTTCCGGTTGTGTGCGACTGACGGAAGGCCTTTCCCTACACAATCATGCGTTGTATCATAGTATATAATATAACCATAATGGGATGTGAAAAAGCACGGTGTAAAGAAACAATAACACTTGATAGTGTAGAAGATGCCCTCGAATTTGCATGGCTACTAGGTAAGAGGAGAAAACCAACATCTATAATCATTTTAAATCTTGTGTATCATGTATCATGCTCATATACCTCATGAAATTCATGTGTGTAAAAATTATAAAATATGTTATCTATCAAACCATGTGACAAACAACAAATGTAAAGTAAAGAAGTAGTAGATCAAGCCATGTTCATAACTTGATTTTGTATTTATGAAATATTTGAATTTTTTGGGATTATTAGCATATTTGAATTTTTTTATTTTGTAGATTGTACGGGAATATAAAAAAATTCAATATCATTGGTATTGATCAGATCTTGTAGAACATGTTAAAATGTGAAGCAATTGTTAGGGGGTGCCCAAGGCAAATTTATGATGGTCATAATAGACATTTAAAATCAAGATATTTGGCTTAAGGCTCACTTGTATCAACCTCAACAAGGGGAGGGAGAGATATAAGGTCACACTCAAACATCCTTTTGCAATATCATAGCTGGAAAACAAGGCAATTGTGTGAATTGTCTTTTAGTTGGAGATTTGAGGTGTAATATGACATTAATAGTTTCTTTAGCTTCAACTTTGTTATCACTAATTTTGTATTTTTGAAATATTTGTTTTTTTAGTTTTTTTGGAGTTTTATAATATTAAAATTGTGTGAAAGTGTGCTACACAACATTGAGTAGGTAATCTTCTTTAGGATTGTAACTAGCTAGCCTAGGATCGACCATTTGATAAATTTTATGAAAGCAAGGGCCATTTAATTGTCCATTTTATTGAATTTGGTAGAGACTTGTGATGTATTCTCCATTAATATAGGGGGACTTTTTCAACCAAATGGAATTCCAATGTTTCATATAACATTGGTAATCAGAAGACAATCATGCTTAATTGTTATGAACATATGGAGTTGGGGGAAGTACTACTATAAATAGTCTCATCAATAGTTCCTTTCAAACATCTCAACCATGATCACCCTAAAAAGGGGGTGGGTTGGGTATCAAGAGCTACTCATACCTTTAATATTATAACACATAAATCATATCTTGTAAGTAACATAAAATATCCTTGAAATTCACATGACTATTCACATAAAGGCATAATGTTTGTTGGAGTAAGGCCAAGAGTGTGAATGCTTCATATATGCTGAAATTTTTGTTTGTATTTATCTTGAGTGGGACATGATCCTAATATTTTCCATGTATATAAAGTGTGGACATAAAAATATCAAATCTAGGGCACTTGCTAGTCTCCATCGTATCAATAGGATATGATCGTTTTAGATATGTTGAATTATTGTGGATTAGCATGATTACACCATTATCTTTAAAGTGTGTGTCTTAGATATTAACATTTGTCAATTATTATCATCATGACCAATAGTATGATTGTAATCACAAAAGGGATTACTAGGTTTCCTAGAATTTTTTTGGTTGTGAAGTGATGGGAAACATGAAGTATTATTAAGACATGATCAATTAATAACAATAAGAGCTCGGTGGTGTGTTCTAGTTTTCAAGAATGATAGAAAATCTTGAAGTAACAACATAATGAATAATATTAATAGAATAACTCATAAGACATGGAGTTCGAATGTGTGGTCTATCTTATATCTTAGGTATGTTATATTTGACAAATATTTGGATAACAGTGAGAAAGGGGTGTAGGGTGAATGAGACTATAAGTGTCACTATATAGGTTTTCTTTGTCAGATTTACCATCTCCTTAGGAAGAGAGGTTTTCTTAGCATCATTTATATGAGAATTAATTCAATAATGCATAAGGTCAATAAATGTAAATAGGGTATGAAACAGAGAGTCACCCTTGCCAATAGGATTAAAATTTAGTTTACACAAGAGGTCATCAAATAAATCCATATCATCATCATCGTTGTCATAGTAATCAATAACCAATCCATCGCATTTCTGTATAATTAATAATGATAGATTGGAAATAATTTCAAGCATACGTGGTGTAGGAAATGGAATTGACTTAAAGTGTTTAGGATGGGTCTCAACCTTATGGACACAAGGTTGTGTGGGTGGAATAGATTTAGGCTAATTGGGTTGTGATATAAGAGGTTTAATATCACAAGTATTAGTAAATTTACCAACTATATATGTATATAATTTATCAAGAAGGATAATATGTGTCAAATGGGTAATAATAGGTTTGTTAGAAGTACAATTGTCAGTTTTACAATGCTTGAAGGGTTCCTCATCTATGATAATAGTATATTCATAAACATCATGTATAAATTTGACACATTGATGAAGATTAAACGGAATGACATCCATAACATGGATCCATGGCCGACCCAATCAGTAGCTTCTAATGAAAAGAATTGGCCATAATATGAAATGTAATGGGGACCTTTTAGGGCCAAAGAGTACATCCAAAGTGATTTTACCAATGGTAGGTTGTGAGATGTTATTAAAGTCTTAAATAATAATAGGAGTCTTATCAATAACATTCGTAAAAATACTCATTTGTTAGAAGCAAGGAGCTAGGGAAGAAATTTAATGCGTAACCAATCATCAACTAGTACTCTTTCGATTTGAAAACCTTGAATTTTTGTAGTGATAAAGAGGGGAATTAAATTGATCACTAATATGCTTAGGAGCTAACTACGTAAGAGAAAAGTAATAGCCTTATACATGCTTTTAAATTTTTGTACAATAGATGTATAGGAAGAAGGTTGTTTATTGGTAGCGAGAGTAGTAAACTATAAGGCTTCATAAAAAATGTCCTTGTAAGTGGGTGATCGCTTAAGTAATTTTAAAATATAGATATATTTATAGGTGTATTGCTCAATCAATCCAATATGTCACGACCCTTTAAGGAAGCACCAAGTCTAGGATTAGGAGTAGAATGTGGTAGAGGAATATGTTGATTTCCCATAACATGTGGTCTTCCTTTTCTTTTATTGATATCATGGATCATAGATCCCAGTATGAACTTAGGGATAGGGTGATTAGTGGGGGCAAGATGGTGGCTAAAAAATTGTTAGAGCGAGGGGACGTGAGATAACAAGTTTCATGAAAACCCATAGGTTCTCAAAGCAGTAATAAGGATGACCTCAAATTGAACATTGATACGAATGAGGGTAAATTGGGGATTACAATATGAGCATAAAGACATATCTTAGTAGGGAGAGATTGATCTTTTCTCTCAAGTAGAGGAGAGGCATGGACATGGTGAAAGGGATGGTAGCCCAAGCCATCTTGAGGGAAATGATCCCCAAACCCGATGTATGTTTCATATGAGCAAGCCATGAACAATAAAGGAGAACAAACCTTAAGACGAGGAGAAGGAAAATGCACAAAATAAGAGAGGGAATCCATGGGGATTGTAATAGAAGGTCTAATTTCGATCAATAAGCATGGTTCACTAAATAATTTAGCCTAAAAATGAGATAAGTGTTAATTATTTTTAGCTTATATATTACGGTTAAAAATAAGATGTATAATTGGTTTATTAATTAAACACGTGTACCAATATATATATATATATATATATATATATATATATATATATATATATATATATATATAATACACACACACATATATGGAAGATAGATAAATTATAACATATAATAAATAGAGTAAATCATGAAAAAGTAAGTGCACTTGGATATTTAGATGATCCGGGGTGTGATAAAGCGATGAAAAAAAGAATGTCTTGCAGATGCTTCATCTCTATTTTTAGGAGTGCACATTGTATAAGGAAAAAAATGTCAAACTTAGACAAAACCATTTGACACTTCCATCCCTAACTAGTGGTTCCATTTAGGGTGTTGATAGACTCTGCAACGTTATGTTTCCTTACGATTGATTGTGTCAAGATTCATTATAAGATATTAGGTTGCGTAAATGTGTGAAACCCTCTATAACCAACGTAAAAGACCTAAAACCATGACAATGGGTGAAACCCCTACAAAAGGTTTGTGTTTGGGTTGAAGAGAAATCCCTAAATTACCTACATTAGCACTACTCTAAATATTCATCAAACCACGTGTAGTTCTCCACCTAGAGATGTGATATTTATATGGATGCAACTATATTTGAGAGTTCAATCACTTGATAATGTTTGTATTAGCTGGCTTGCTTAGTGCTTTAACCTGGATTTGATGATCTTTGGCTTGAGAATCTTGACTAAAAATATAGTTGAGAGTGCTTCACACCTATGTAGGGTTGATCCTAATGTGTGTTGATACTTTAGGGGAATTTATAAGAGCATTGTAATCTTTGGAGAAATTTTTATGGGGATCTCTTATAATTGTCGAGGTGAGTAAATAAGTGCATTTTAGTTTGCTTATATAGGGTTATGTAGTTATAATTTCACATTAAGTCTAACCCGTGAGGAATTTAATGACCCATAAAATATATTGAATTGAAACATAGGTTGTTATAACTCCTTAGACAAAATTTTCATTTTCAAAGCAAACCATTTGGTGGTTTGGTCCCTATTGTGAGCATTTTCTAGGAGGGAGATAGGGTGTTGTGAATTTCTATGCACAATAATGTGAATATTAGAATACTTTGGATTCATGTGATATTTTCTATGAGTGACTGAGCATTGCACTTGTTACCAAAATAAGCCTACAACTTATTTTTTAGTAACTATATCTAATTTATCATGTTTACCCATATCTACAAAAATTTCACATTTCTTTGAGTGTTGTAAGGTACAGTAGTATTTGCATGGCTGTTGTGATGGATCTAAACCTCCTTGCTCCCGCAACTAGTTTTCAAGTGCATCCATACCTTCATAGTTATGTATAAACATGTTCTCAAATTTTAGAGGTAAAAATAACTATCACAATCAGCTTCAAATGTTCTTGGGCTCTTTATCCTTTCAAATTTGTATTTTTGGTCAATTTCATGCTCTTAAATGTTGCTACAATCATCCTCTAAGTATTTTAGAACACTCTCAATGTACATTCCAAGGAAGCCACAAAGGAGATCTTCGTGTTGCATAATTCGTGGTCTATGCATTCAAGGCTAAACAATGGCGATCACCTTAGTTTTATACCGAGGATTATCCCACATGTAGATCTCGAGGAAACA
Source organism: Taxus wallichiana var. yunnanensis (assembly GCA_018340775.1). Lineage (NCBI taxonomy): Eukaryota > Viridiplantae > Streptophyta > Pinopsida > Cupressales > Taxaceae > Taxus > Taxus wallichiana. Next base: position 453,571,346 of record CM031237.1, on the reverse strand, counting down.
CCTTAGTATTTGAATACAAAATGATCCCTCCAGTTAATTAGAGCTAAGGCTCCACATACTTAACCCTTTTATCCAAAATCATAAAAATGGCTAAGTGTTAGCACATGCAAGAATCAATTAATGAATGAGGTTGAGAAACATGAGATGGGTACCACACGTGGAAATTCCTACCCTTGAGAAGTCTTAGGAAAAAATTAGTGAAGGAAAACCCCCCAGAAGCCCAGGAATCATGAAAATTCGTGAGTGGTGCCATGTGGCACCAATCACAAGTCACGAGGTTAAATGATTCTAATCCTAATGAAGATAATAACCCGAGAGGCTTATAGACAAGGAAAGGATACACATGGCATAAGTCTCCACATACTTAACCCTCTTAGACAAAATCATAAAAATGGCAAAGTGTTATCGGGTGCAAGAATCAATTACTTGGCAAGAGGTTGAGAAACATAATATGGGTGTTGCGATGTGGAAATTCCTAACCCCGAGAAGTCTTAGGAAAAATCTAGTGAAGGAAACACCCCCAAAATCCTAGGAATCATGAAAATTCGTGAGTGGTGCCATGTGGCTCAAATCGTGGGTCACGAGGTTGAACAAGTCTAATACCAATGAAGATAAGAACTCGAGAGGCTTATAGACAAGGAAATGATACGCGTGGTATAAATTTGGATCCTGATAGGATGACATGTGGCATAATCCCTTACTTGTGGGAGCCCTAGGAAGATAGACACAAATTAGAAACAGAGCTCATGGAAATAAAAATCCTAGGAACTTGTAGTGACTTGTAGGTTTAAAATTCACACCCTCCCATCCATCACATGCATTAAGAGTCATGGGGTAACCTATGACCAATGAAAAGGGGTTTACATGGTAGAGTGGAGTTCAAAGTTCATAAATGATGGCCATGTGGCCATAAATTGTGAAAAATGGTAATGGAAATATTGAAATGGCTATAATGTTTGACTTAAAGCACCAAATCAAACAAAATTGGTATCATTGGAAAGCTCTTGAAACAAGATATTAAATGATACACATCTTGAACTCGATCCCATATGTATTTGGGTATTCATCAACCAATCCTATGCAAACTATTTTTCACATTGATGGGAGTTAGAGATAACTTTAAGGTGGGTTGAGCTCAATGGAGTTTATTTCTCAAGCCCAACACCTTGTTTAATGATGCACACCTATTGGTAATCATATAACCACCCATTTTTCAAATTTAGGGGATATTTTCACTTTTTGATGAAGATTTAAGTTTGTAGACATCGCATTTGATCATTCAATGTCTCAGTAACTAGATTTGAGAAGGATTTGTTGGGATCCAACATTCAATTTTCCCTCTTTATCTCTTATGTATTTTGTTCTCTACAAAACATAAAGGTATGTATTGTAACATAGCTACTCTTTCTCACATTCTCTAGTACTATATTATTTTTGAAATTGGAGAATGTATTTTTCCCAATACCTCTATCACATAAATTTTTAATACACCCAATACCCCCCCTATGTTGTAAGTAAAATGTGCATCTCTAAAAGTAACGTAAAGTTGTTGATTTTGGATCTCTTTCTACCCTTGCAATGGTTTTTTGTTTATCTTAATTTTGTTTTGTTTCATCATGATATTTTGTGTCACAAATAGGCTTAGTTAGATTTTCACCCTTCTATTTTGGTGCATGATCATTTTCATTATTTCTCTCTCTCCTCCTTTCCCCTACTATGTTATCTTTGTTGTAGGCATTAAAATATATTTATATATGACATAAATTTCTCTGGAGGTTTGCACTAAAGGAAAAAAATCCCATGCCTTTGGAAGTATTCCCATATTGTTTTCTAAGCTTTAAAGGATACAAATTTTCAGATCGACATTTTTTTTTTTGGCACACTTAGTGAGACTTGTTTTGTTTGTATTGTAGAAAATATTAATTAAAACACCTATTTTATATTTCTAGTTAATATTTTGGTGATGAGTTTTAATTTATCTTCTTTTAGAAGCATAAACAATCACTTAATGACTCCACTATGTTTGAGAACCCATTTTCTCTCATTACCAATCACTCCCTTCACATCTTTCCATTTTCACTCATCTCCCTCCATATTCTAATGTCCTTCCATTTTCATGGCTCGCCCATTGGAATCCTCATCCACATTTTCCTACGCAACAAAAATACATTCCTCTTATTCCATATCCTATTTACAATTAATGGTTCCATGAATATCGGGGTATGAGTAAGTACATGATGGGTATTCATGTGCACTAAGTCAAATTTATGTGTATGGATGTCTTAATAACTATGGTGGGTTTTAGGAGCAAAAGGATGCATATGATGAATGGAACTTCATCCCTAATCTGGGAATAGAAGGGGATGCAAGAAATGGAGAAGAACATGAGGAGAGTACCATGGATCATTATAAAGATAGAGGGATACCACATTATTCTTAAGAAAACCTATCCATGAGGTGATAATTTACCATGCTCATACAACCATCGCACTCAATAATTTGAGACCTTGCATCCATCTCCACTTAAAACACATGTTTTATCCTCTTTCTTGAGCCATAATGAGGTTCCCCTTCATCTTAAGTATGATATTATACCTTCTAGATCATTTGAACCCATGCAATATCAACTTAAAACCCATCAATCCCCTCATTTTCTCAATCCTCATAACCCTCATGTTTATAACATCAAGCTCATATAGCAGACTCCCTTATTCCTCTTCACTTGCCACGAGATTGCATCCCTCCCCACATTGTGCTCCTTACCAAAACATGTCAAGGTATCTTAAGTGGTGTAGGCCTACCCATTTGAAATAATCAGAAGATAAGGATGAGATTAGGCTTGATCTAATAATTTCAATTTAGATAAAAAAAAAAAAACACTAGAAGGAGAATTCACAACATGTAGAGGTAGTGAGAGGGGATCTTCCCTAAGATATTAATTGTAGTCAACCTTTGGGTAGAGCACCATAACCTACTTCAAAAATTTTCATGAAGGATGAAATTGAGAAACATGTACCATTGAGGCATAACTCTAATATTGAGGATGAAATTATACATTTTCAATGCCAAGAGGTCAATGATGTCTATGATTCTCCACATGAGCCATAATAAGAGGTACAAGATAAAAAGGTGTCATTAAAAACTAAAGCAAATGAGTTAAAGATTAAGGAAGATGAGTAGGACTCGTTCTTTTAGAATTTTTGCCATTTTTGAAGACTATAATGTTTAATAATCATAAGGTTATTTAGACACCGAGGCTAATCAAATAGAGATCCAAGGGGCTATAGAGAAATATGTTAAGACAATAAAACCTATGTTTGAGTTTGAGGAGAAGGAGGATAATCCAAAGATTGAGAAATACATGTTTGTTGATATGAAAGTAGAGGAAGATAAGTTCAAAGATATCATAATCCCTCTCTTGGTGAAAGTGAAGAAAGTGATCTTAAGATTTTCCATGAATCTAATCACATGAAGGACTATAAACACCTTACAAATTAAGAGCTCATCTCTTGAAATCATGGAAGGGAAAACTCATACACGAGGTTTAAATTTCCACTATCCTTAAGGAATTTAGAAACCTTTTACCTTCCATTTGGATTGAATATGATGAGGATGCCTTCTCTCCACTTACAAATCCTACATGGGAAGATATCACGAGCTTTAAAGAGTCTAACTTAAGTAAGATGAGGTAAATGATCTCAAGGCATTAGAGGAGGAGAAAGAGGATGTGTCCACAAGCTTTTTCTATGGAGATGAACATGTGAAGGATGAGATGAAAGAATAACACAAGCCTTTATCTATGAAAAGTGGGTATCCTATCAAGAACCTTGTTACTTTATATCTTGTTTCAAATTTACACCATTCATGCTTATCTCAAGTCAAGAGGAAGAGCCCAAATGAACCTAAAATCAATTCCTATGCCTTCAAGAGCAAAGTACAAATCAAAAGGAGGTGTATTGTTTCATTGAAGTTTGTATTTGAAGGAAAGAAGAGTTGTAGAACATATTTTCACTCTTCTTAATTTCCATAACCATTCGAAATCTCATTACATGGCTTGAGTTTATAAAAAAGGGGAAGTTACTTCTCCCAACCAATTTGTGACTCTGTTTAGCTCTGCTTTGTAAATTATTAGAGTAAGATAGGTTAGTTTTGTTTTTGACAAAACAAGTGTTTTGCACATTATTCATTTTCCACTTGAGAAGTGTATGGTTTATCATTTTATATATGGGTTTTATGTACCACACTCCTACACTTTTGGAGAAGCTATTTAAGAGATTTTCACTTGTAAATTTTGGGACAAAGATTCATTTTTGAGCTAAAAGTAGGACTCCAAGTTATAGCAAGGTTTCAAGGGTTTATGTTAGACTCCATGCCCAATGGATTTTTAAAACTATTGCTCTTCACATTTAGCAATCAAATATCCTCTATATGCCACAAAATGTTTGTCAAAATAATCATCCGGCTTATTTTTTAAGCAACTAGATCTAATTCCTCATGTTTTCTCACATCTACAAAACTTTAACATTTTTTTAGTTTTGTAGGGTATGAAAAAGTTTCAAATAGTATATGCACAATTGTTATGATGGATCCTAGATTCCCTTTCTCTTGTAGCTGGTTTTCAAATGTTGTCACTCCTTCACAATTTGATATTATTGTGTTCTCATCCTGCAGAGTTAAAAACAATTTTCATAGCTGGGTTCAGATATTCTTGGACTCTCTATCCTCTCACAACTATGTTTTGGGTGGATTAAAAGCTCTTAAATGATGTTACACTCATCCCTTGAGTGTTTTTGAACACTCTCAATCACCTTACATTCTAGGGAAGCTATAAAGGAGCTCTTCATGCCGCCTATTTTTTGGTCTATGTGTTCAAGGATAAGAAATAATGTCTACCTTAGTTTTATAATGGGGATTTATCCCACATGTAGAGCCCAAAGAAAAACCTTAGTGTTTAAATTCAAAAGATCTTGTTTTGGTAAGTAGAGCTAAGGCTCTACATACTTAACCCTTTTACGTGGAATCATAAAAATGATTGATTTGTTAGCTCAAGAAATACTTGCTTAAGGTATGAGCCCGAGAAGAATTAGATGGGTGTTACACATCAAAATTACTAACCCCAATAACTCTCAACCAAAAATAGCTATGAAAAATCCACAGGAGTCCCGAGAATCGTGGAAGCACTGGGAATGGTGCGACATGGCTCTAATCACGAGTCATTGAGGTTGAACAAGTCTAATACTTGAGGAAGATAAGAACCCAAGAGGACCATGGATGAGGAAAGAAGATATGTGGAAGTAATTTGGATCTTGATAAACCACCATGTGACATAATTCTTTGCTTTTGGGAGTCCTAAGAAGATAGAAACCAAGAAAAATAAATCCGAGGAAATAGAAAGCTAGAGAACAATAGCGGTTTACTAGGTTAAAATTGATGACATTCCCACCTATCACATGCATTTAGAGACATGAGAAATCATAAGGGTACAAATGGTAGATTTTAGTTCAAAGGTTAAAATTATTGGCCCCGTGGTCATCAATTGTGCAACATGACAATGGGTAGATTAGTGACCATATACCATATATTTTGACTTAGAGCACCAAATAAAACAAATTTGGCCTCAATGGAAAGCTATAGAGAAAATATTTTAAATTGTACACCCTTGAGATTTGATCCCTTGTGTTTTTGAGTAGTTAAAAATAAGCCCTTGTAAGACGTTTTTGACATTTATGAAATTTATAAACTGATTTGAGGTGGATTCGGAAATCAATGGAGTCTGTTTCTCGAGCCCAACACCTTGTTTAAGGATGAAAAACTATTTGTAATCAAGGTACTACCAGTTTTTCAACTTTAGGGGATATTTTCACTTTCGAGCGAAGATTTTGGTGGTAGACATCACGTATGATCATTCAATATCTACAACTAGATTTGAGCAGGATTTTGGGATCCAACATTCTATTTTTCCCTCTTTATCTTTTCTCTATTATGTTCTTTATAAAATGTAATGGCATGTATTGTAAAATGGTTCCTCTTTCTCACCTTATCTAGCACTATGCTCTTTTGGGTGTTGGAGAATGCCTTGTGACCAAGACCTATGTCTCAAAAATTTATAATGCACCCAATACATTCCCCCTATGTTATAATAAAAATGTGCATATTTAAAAGCAATGAAAAGTTGTTGATTGTAGCTCTCTTTTTCCCCTTCAATGGTGGTGTGTATATCTTCCTTTCCTTTTATTTCATCATGACATTATCAAGTGTTTATTTTGTTAATTTAACATTTTCCTCTTTATTACATTATGAATGTAAATTGAATCATTCAAACTCATAAGAAATGGATTTTTTTACCAAAAACTACTTGTAAAATGGATCATTGAAGAAATGGACACCAAATACTATACATAATAGGTGAAAATAAAGTACTTGAACTATTTACAAATGTAAAACAAAAAAGTGCATAAAATAACCAAATACAAAACAAAGACAATAAATCACACGATAATATTAAATTCATCTATTAATAAATTGCATATCAATACCACTAAACCATAAAGTGAAAACCGTGTCTTTAAATGCGTCTATCAAGAGTCACCGCTTTTTTGGATTTTTGAAAACATGTCAATAATTAAGGATTTCACAAGAACAAAGTTTGTGCTAATGCATAGAAGTTAGAATTGATATAAAAATATAGTTAAAATGAAAGGTATGTTATAATTTATTAGAAACATTTCAAAACCTAAAAATGTTAAGTTCATTTCAATTATAGAATACATACTAGAAATATAACACACCATATGTTTGCCTTTATTAAGATGAAAACATTTAGAATTAACCTCTAATTGCTAATTACATCACCAACTTAGCATATCTAGCTACGAAATCTCATAGATCAAACACCCAATCTATCACATCCTTTTCCATACATTTATTATTTTAGATACATTCAAATGACTAGGGGTTGTTGCCACATTGACATAACATTTACTTCTTCTTTTATTGTGATGATATTGATGATATGTATTTTAGTTTATATTATTGTATATATGTTGATTGTACGTCATTTAAGTTGATTTTCATTATGTGAAATGGATAATGCATTGGGTGTTTCTTTTCTGTTTGTGTGGAGATGTTCTCCACCATGAGAAAGGGTATCATCATAGAGAGAGGTAGAATGATCTAGTAATGAGTATAGATAGAGAGAGTACTATGTGTGTTTTAGTTTATGAAAAAATGTGTAAATTGTAAGTATTAGTTACTTTGTTTATCCCCTTGTTTGTTAGTGTATTTATAGTGTTAACTCATGTGAGGCAATGGAATTGTTTATTCATGTTTTCACAACGATATGAGATTGTAACTCTCAATGTGGTGACAAGGATAATGATGGTTATTGTCACTCATTATGCACCACATTGTCATTTTTAAAAAATGGCATGCTTATTTTGTGTTCACATCATTTTTGTTTGCATGTTTGTGATTTGGAATGATTACTCGTAAAACAATAATTGCACTATAATATAATGAGGAAAAAATATTGTTATTAAGGATGTAAAATTAAATTACATCTCACAAGGAAAAGGGTATTTTGTTGTCGGGTGATGCTTGGTTTGATGGTCCTAGTTGGCCTTGTGCACCTTTTTCTTATTTCCCTTATCTATCATTTATCTCTCTACATCTTCTTATTACCTTGCCCCGACCTCATTTTCTCCTCTTTAGTCTAGTTGATCCATTGAGGAGACCTATGTTCCTATCTCTCCATCTTATTATTACCTCGCCCTAACCTCATTTTCTCCTATTTAGTCAAGTTGAGCCATTAAGGATCCACATTTTCCTTACACCTATTGGCCCGGTGTGGACTAGGGTGGTGTGGATTATGCAATGTATTTCTAATTACCATTGAAACATATTTGTTTATATATACCTATACATCTCTTTAGACTGTGAATGTGGGACTAATGTCCCTTAGTAATTTAAGATAAGTTACTTAGGATTTGAAATGAACTCGCATTTTCCTTACCACCACATAAGCATTGAGCTTATTGAGCTTACAAGCTCTCCGCCAATGTCAATATTTACAAAAGCTACTAAGATTTCAATCAAACATTGAAATGTTTATAGTCTTATATATCTTGAGCTCCCTAAACATGGTGCATATGGGACTAAATTTTCCAAAGCACGTAAGGCATGGGCTTTCCTTAAATTCATCAAGCTAAACAACTCAAGTTTTCCTTGCATTGTAAACTAACCACATTGAACCTTTCAACTAAAAATCTTTGCATTATAAGATCTAAGTAACTCTAGACATCAACAACTCATTGATTTAATATTTGAGCTATCTAGCAATTAAACTTTTCAAACTTCTACAAGAAGTCATGTATGCAAGAATTGAACTAGTCTTCTAAAGTTAGGTCTAGTCTTTGACGGAGAATATAATTTAAATTAAAAACATACTTTAAGAATAAATGATTTAAATGTCTTGCATGTTAGGTAAAATTTTGAACAACCATTTAAAGACTTCAAAAGGAGTTCAAAGAGGGGGATAGAAAAATTATAAGCCTAAATTAAGAAAATGAAAGCCAAAAATAAGAAAGAGGGAAATTCTACCATGAATCCAATAATAGAAAAGATCCAAAGTTGTATAAATGAGAGAGACCGAAAATAAAAAGAGAGGATATACGAAAAATGATTCATTAAAATAAAAGACATACAAATTTTGTATAGCTCGTGAGAAAACACAAAATGTATTTTCATATAGAGAAGCATAAGACACAAGTGTTCTCATTTGCACATAAAAAAGAGGATGTTTAAAAAAACAAATAGCTAATTTGAGATCAAACACAAGATTTAATAATGACCAAACAGAGGTTTAAAAGATACAAAGAAATTGAGCATAGATTCTTGGTTCATTTTCTTCCATATTTAAATAATATTTAGTTAAATTACAGTTTATGCATACATGTTATGGTTTAGTGGTTATGATGATAGAATTGGGTCTCGAGGGTCTTGGGTTTGACCCATGGACTTGCCTATGTTCTTGAACTATGTTAAAATTTATATATTATATTAATTTTAAACCATGGAAACCGAAAATATCATCATGGATTGGCTCATTGGTGATTCCAAGCCTTATGAGTTTCATGGCATGGATTCAACCCATTATCAGCCCCAAAACTTAATACAAGCCTAAATTTAGTCAAAACCAAACATAAAATTGATAGTTTGAATAAGTTTTGTCACTGCATGTTATAAAATCAAGCTAGTGATTAATTGGGAAGGATCATTTCATGCCTTCATGATTAATTGGGAAGGATCATTTCATGCCCGAATACATTTTCATTTTCAAATTTCATTAGGAATGTGTACCTAGTGTTGTCCTAATTTTTTTTTTCTAAAATCATATTCATTAATAGTATTTTTATAATGCAATCTTTCTACCCTATTCACGGGTCTATCGGTTTTGGTGACTACACTACACATGGTTCTCTCTCTCACCTTATTGATTACTTGTAAATTCCTTCTGTGATGGGTAGGGCCACATTTATTTTTTGAGATTTGTGTGGGGGATCCTATTAGAATATGCAGAGAGAGAAAGAATAGAGAAAAGGTGGATTGCACACATTTGAGATTGTGTGTCCATCTATTTATTATAAATGAAGAAGTTACAAAATGGTTGATGTAGTTACAACCGGTTACAACCAACTTGTAAATAGACACCTTATAAATATGCCTTATATTCTTATACCCCCTCTTAAGGCTTATTCTACATAAAGCAAAAACAAACAATCTAACAAAATAGAACTACACAATCTTTGAGACACTCTAACTTTGACAAAGCAATGCTTATGATAAGATAGGGCTCCATCAAGTCGCTTCGTGACCTTCATAAAGGTATAGCTCCCGAGCTAAATTCTCGAGTTCCCAGATTCCACCTCCCCAAACTCCCAAATCACAGATCTCCCAAATTATTGGACAACCATCCATACCGAGCCATCTACAATCTCCATCAAGTTGTCTCATGACCCTCGTGAGCGTATAATTCCCAAGATCCTCAGTCTCCCGAACTATCTAAGCAACCATCCATACCGAGCTTCATCTACCTTATATCCTTTCTTGCCTTCAAAGTTTAGAGCATCTTTATAGCATGTATTTGTCACTATCCTCACTACCTTCTGCATCTGGTGGGTCTTCAACCATGGCTATATTGGCTATATTTGATATGATTTTACCCTTGAGCACTTCATTGGCTCGAACACGACAATCCCATCTTTGTGTGACCTCTTTTCTTACAATAAGGACATTCAATCTCCGATTTATCTTTATCGATCTTCTACGATATATGCGGTTCTAGAATAGAATGCACTTTCTTCTTTGGGAATGACCTTACGCATCCTCTATGGTTTGTTTTCCCTCAATTTAGAAGAGCTCTTTATCATATCATCTAGAGATTGAGATTGAATTTGGTCGAGGGTAAAAACTACATTGCTATATTTTGAAGATAGACTATTTAATATGATATCTTTGGCATCCTCATCCTCAATGCAGCTTTCACTTACGCTGGTTATTCGATCAAGGACCTTAGATTATTGATGTGGCTTGACATAGAGACTCGTCATCCATTTTGAACCTATATAATTGAAGTTTCAGGGAAAATTTGGCATTGATTGCTTTCGCTCCAAATAATTTATTTAGAGTATCCCAAATTTCCTTTGATGATTTGTCTAGGTCTACATGATGAAGTTGTAGTCGAGAGAGCAAGGCCAATAATAGATTTCGCTCTATCATCTCTGCTTTGCCATTCTAACAATTTTGATGCATTGGTAGGTGTTGTCTCTTTCCGTTTACAATGCCCCACAAATTTTTATTCATAAGTTGCATTTGTATTTTCACTTTCCATGTATGAAAATTTAGATCGAATATTTTTCTATGGGCATTTCCATTTTAATAAAATAGAATAAATACAATTGCATATTTTGAAAATGAATAAATAAGATAAAATAAAATACCGATTGCATAGTTACGTACTGCCCTAGCGCAGTAGTCTTTTTTGCTTCTTGGTCTTTCCCGCCTTATGTATGTGAAAAATGTTTGTGCCCTAAAGCAATTCGTGGATTGTAATAATGCACCATATTAGTGCAAATCGTGACTGTAAAAATGTCTAAAATCATGATTTTTCATGGCTATTAAAATCTAACTATTTGTGCTAAAAATGTTGTTATTTTCCTGAAAAACATGCCATTTGATTGTATTTTCATGCTCGAAAATACATGTTAATTTCCTAAAAATGTTCCATTCACGAGTGCATTCGCAATTGTATTTTCGTGACTTTTTTTTTGAAAAACGTGAGTGTATTCTTCTGATTCATGACTGTACAACGTGATTTCTTTAAAAAATGAAAATGTCTTCCTTCTTCAACGTGCCCTAATGGGACTCACGAATATATCTTTCTTCCTCCCTCTCTTTGCTTTCCCCATGCTCGATACCAATGTTAGAATATGCAGAGAGAAAGAATAGAGAAAGGTGGATTGCACACATTTGAGATTGTGTGTCCATCTATTTGTTATAAACGAAGAAGTTACAAACGGTTGATGTAATTACAACCGGTTACAACCAACTTGTAAAGAGACACCTTATAAATATGCCTTATATTCTTATAGATCCATAAGGATCTTGGTTGGAGGTGAATCACTATGATGATATTCTTTCTCTCATTACACACATTTGGCATCATGGTAGATCTTAGGTGAAAGATGACAAATGTGTTGTAACATAGATGTAATAAATTATATTTTTCTTATTCATTATATTATGTTTATTAAGATAGATGGATTGTAAATATTGTATATTTATTGTAAATTGAAATATATATCTAGTTGTAATTGAATTGCGACATGATTTATTAAATAAACACGATGTATATTGAAACATATGAAATATATGGATAATTGAAATATTGTAAAACTTGTATATGGAATTGTAAATCATGAAGTAACTTATAAGGACATCATGAATGTATCATGAACTAATTGAATAAAACATTGAATGGAAATAATTCTTTTCATGTTTTTATTAAAAGTTATTGGAATGGATGAAAATAAAATGCACATGTTAATGGATTAACATCAATGTCCTTAGTATAATTATATGAACACTTATGTGAAACCATATAGGTATTTTTTCTTTATGATATAATGATGTTAATTCATTTATGAATTTAATGGAAGAAAATTATATGAGTTATAAAATAACACAAACTTAATCTACTTTGTCGGATAAAACTCTAACTACTTGTATTACTATCATAATGCTTCTTGTATTTGTTTGATTAGTAAAGTGTAGTACTATGAAATCAAGAGGACATAATTTCCATCCCCAATTGTGTAAGGGTGATTTGAAAGTCTGATTAAAAAATCTAGTGTGTTTTTCTAGTTACCCACTAGGAGGAGGCATTACCACAATCAAGGTTTTTTCAAACAAGTGTCATGTAATGACTTATTCTTGTCAAATATATTTTAGCTAAAATAAAATGTATGCTTAATTACATTCACTAGATGTAATGCTAGCAATTTCCCTAAAGGAGCAAATTACATTATGGAGGATGTGAATGTTTTAAAGGTGTATGTGTGTTTATATTTGCATTAGTTGTTATCAACATTATGTATGTTGTATCAACATTTTATGTAGGTATACAAAGTCCTCATATAAAAGTGGACCTTTTATTTCATTAAAAATATATGATCTTGAATTAACTTTGACCATTTTGACCTATGCAAATATTTCAAGTATTAAACATTTCTAAGTAACACATATAATAAAGCACATGATTCATAAAAAAACAACATTAAAACTTAATAATCATAATTATGAAGAAAAAACCAAATAGAAATTAGACAAGTGGCATGTACATGAATCAACACATAAAAAGAAAATTGCAAGTTCATGTCAAATTCCTTAGCTTTGCACTTTGGTATTACATTGTAATTTGTGTAATGTATGTGTAGGGGCTAGTTTATGATTATTTAAAATTTATTAGCTAGAATTAAATTTAAACATTGTTATATACCTAAAATCAAGTTGTAAGTTGTAAATAAATTTAAATTAAATATAATGAAAAAGTGCAATCACATCATAAATTAATATCTATTGAAAGAGACTTTAGAAATAAAAATTGTTTCACATGACTATTATGAATATGGCAAAATCATGTTGTCTTGTTATTGGAACTCAATGATTTATCATATTTTTAAAAATAATAAGTTCACAATAAGTTGCAACAAAAATCATTTAGTCTCGCATGCACAACCTAGAGAGTAAGATAATTCCAGATTAAAAACAAGGCTAAATAGTCAACTTATAAAACATGGCTATCCAAACCAACAAAAACATGATAGAGGAGAAAGTCCAACACCAATTGTTACAACACTAGGGGCAAGTGAAGGTGGATCATCCTTGGTAGGTTCCCAGTAAGAGGATCCTTTTAAGGATGGTCGAGTGCTACCCACCTATTCCCACCTTCATTAGGATCAAGGATGATTGTGGTATGTAACTCTTTATTAATGCCAATGAGGTAGATTAGGCTATGGACATGTTGGATATCTCTTGGGAAATGTCTATACCTCTCGAAATATTTTTTTCTTGATAGGGTCATGTGAGAGGTGATAAGAAAAAATAGATGATGCTAGAATTCAGGATAAGGTAAATCAAATCCCCAAGGAGTGATTGAGTCTCCCTAAAAGGTAGAAATACCAAAGAATGAGAGGAGGTTATGGCACTTGATTATCTAGAACACATAACTAGGTAAACAATCAAGGATGGTGAGGGGGTTGAGAAAAATAATTCACATCTCAACATGGTAAGGATATAATCTTGAAAATTTTCTATCTCTAAAAGAGGGGGAACACGCAAGAATCATCATACCTTTCCTAGAAATACTTGGTTGTCTAAAGTCATTCATGGGTGTAAGGGACTATCCGTTATTTGGTGCTATTTATATTTGAACCATAGCTCAAATGTAGCTTGATGCGGGACTATGTGGATGAGATGAATTAAACTGGAGCCATATGAGTGGGTTATGGATAAAACTAGATTTGTTAGAGTGTGTTATGAATAATGTTTTGGGAAATGACAACTTTTAATCCTGCAAATAAACACATTGTTTTTAATTATTTGGTTGTGTTTCAAATGTGTAGATGGTTGTGTTTTGTTTAGAAATTTTAAGTATGGTATGGGGATGTGTTGTTGATAGTTTAGAAAGAAAAATATTCTATTTGTTTGGGATTTTGTCATGGTTTGAACCATTCTTCATGTTTGAATTGATGGTGTGTTTGTAAATGTTTGTGTTGGATGAAATAAATCAAAAGTGAAATGAAAAACTTGGTGGAAATGAAAGTTTGATTGCTATTAAATCTATTCTAAATAATAATGTATGTAATAAGAATTAACAATCAATTACTTTCTAACTAATCTAGAAACTACATGTGAGTATAATTTTTTTTTTTATAAATTTTTTTTAGTGATTTAAGATGCCATGGGATAAAAAGTAAGCCTAAAAGTGACAATGGTTTGTAATGACCTAAATGATATAAAAATAACATTAAATTAAGTATACAATTTCTTATATGTAATTGTAAATTCAGATCTAATCTATATACATGTAAAGATAATATGGAATTTCTAATTAGAAAAAATCAAAAAACAAATGAATGAGTGGATAAATCTAAAAAATAACCGAGAATGGGTTGATATAAGATAAAAATACACAAAACTAAAATCTATTCTCGATTGAAATAAGTCCTAGGGGAGGATATGATCTAAACTAATGATACTTTAAGAAGAAAAGATGAAAATACTTTTTTTGTTATTTTTTAAAGAATAAGATTAAATGAACACAACTAAAAATGATTTAAATCCTCGATGTCATTAGTTAAATAAATTAAACACAAATATGAGGCCAAATCTCGGATGTAGGAATAGCCCAAAGTAAGAGGATATAAATATAAAGCTACGAGATAATTAAAATGCTAATTGGATCTAAGCTAATTTTTTTGTCTTCCTTTTAATGATTTTTCATAAAATGAAATTATTGTAGAGTAACTCAAATAGATTTAAACTAAAATATAACAACATAAGAAAAATAAATAAGATCGACCTTTCTCCAGTGATGAAAAGAGGCTAAGATGAAATATATTTTCTTGTACCCTTAACAAAACTATCTCGAGTGTTTAATTGATTGGGATGGTAGAAATAATGAAGAAAGGAAAAATTGAGATGGATTAGATGAGAAATGAAGGCATGATGGTATTAAATCTATGGTTGGTCTAAATATTTGAAGGCTAGTTGATGATTCCTTGTATCCTCCTTGTGACAACAAAATCCAACAAATATCCTTAAAAGTGCTTAGTACGGGAAGCAATATTTGTTAGGATATGATTTTCTCTCTCTCTCTCTCTCTCTCTCTCTATATATATATATATATATATATATATATATATATATATATATATATATATATATATATATATATATATATATCTTTACTTTAAAATCGTAGGAATTAGAAGCTCTAGAATTAGAAGTATGCTCTCTCAAAAAAAAAAATTATTGGGGGCAACGAATGATCATGCCACTTCTCATAAAAGAGAAGCTTTTAATCAATTTCAATCTCAGATGGATATTAAAATTTTATCTATGGTCAAGATTATATCATGAAGGAGTGAACTAGAGTGATATGGAGGATTGGAGAAGTAAACTAAGGGTGAAATGAGTAAAAAGGACATTTGACATTAAAATTAAGTCCAAAAATCACATATGTGCATCAAGGGGAAGAGATCATGCAAGATGTAATAGAATTTCCAGTGTCATTAAGAGGCGATTACACAACCTGTTGGAGCAATGAACCAAACCACCATAAGATGAAGTGTAACCATCGTGGAAGTGAATGGGGATGATGTGAAGGGTTTCACAACCACTTTGTGATATTTTTTTACACCCTTTTAAAATTTTATGGATTAATGTTATAGAATGCATAACTATAAAAAGGAATGTAAGTTTTGTTAGAGGGGATTATTTTGATTAATTAACTTCCAACATTAATCATACAATATTAGAATAATGCATTAATACTTGTAACTACTATTAACAATATGCTACTAGTTCAAATACACAAGAGGAGAGACGCGCTTAGCTATGCAAAGTGATACATGAGAGATATAGGTGCACATACTAGAAAAGTTGGGAGAACTAAAATTCAATAATTTGAATCAAAGTCAAACCCCAACCATGGGTGGAAGACCCTACTGAAGGTTAATGATTGGGTTAAAGTGCAATCCATGTACCACCTGTGTTAACACTACTCTGAAGAGGCCTCAACAACGCATGGTTATTCACTTAACATGCAATATTTGTATGAATGTAGCTAGTTTTCAATTTGAATCACTTTAACCATGCTTGATATGATTGTGCTCTTGTTAAAACACCGAGTTATGATATTAGTGTTTGACAATGAGAGCAGATGAACTCCTTGACCTAGCTAAGTGCTTCAAAACTGTAGTAGTGGTTTCCCTAGTGTATGTGAATCAACCGGGAAGGTTTATGGATCCTTGAGTGCCTTTTGTGTTAATATTTATAATGACAGTTCTAAGTAATTACCAAGTTAGTGAATGAGGTGATATAAACTTGTTTATATGGGGTTCCAAAAGTAATTTTTTTATGTAAAGGCCGAACCTAGAGGATAAAAAGATTAAAATATCCCAAAAGTATAATGCAATTAAAATCGAAGATGGAAGATGTGTTGGTCCAAGATTGTACAGGTCATCTAGGACCGTCAATTACATCCTGGCCCTACTATATAGTTTTGGACAAGGTGTGATGATTGAAATACAAAAGTTGTATTATAACAAGAAGAGGTTAAATAATTTTTATATGTATCATATGATGACACATCAGTCTATTAAAATAATAAATTTGGGAAAGAGACAATAATATGTATTGAGTAGGGATAGAATAAGGATATTTGTCTTAACAAAAGAGCATAGTCATAACCAACAATGTCAAAGGGTACATTCCCAATTTTGAGTATATAAATCCCCCTTGTAAGTATGAAATGAAAATTGGATGTTTAAAGGAAAAGATACCTAAGTGTGTAGACACGCTTTATATTTGCTTGGAGTTTTTTTGTCTACATGCGTTGGTGTTGGTGTGATCTATGGTGAAACCCGCAACACATAGTGTGCTCAATGTATATAGTATAAATTGTGTTGTAATTCAAATGTAAATATAAAACTTAAACTTTCACAAAGAAAAATAAAGAGATGAAAAACATGGAAGGAATATGCTTGTTTATTCGTAGAGGGAAGAACTCCCATTATTTACTTACACTTGATGGTCTTTATTATTAAACTTGCCAAATGATTAGAGGTGATCAATCCATAAATATGTTGAAGGAGAAACCGAAGTATTGGGTGCATACAATCAAACACTAATTGAAGGTACATAAAGGAGAAGATAGAGGTACTAAAGCACCCCATGAAGGAAGAAGACCAATAATTTTTAGTAACCCTAATATATTACCCTTTAAAAGACGATAGGAAAGGTTTCCTATGAAGAACTTAGCTTCTTTGATAATTTTCACAACCTCTCAAACCACACCATTACAGAGACAGATCTAGGACCATTTTTGTACATATAGACACAAAGTATAAAAGATAATGGGTTCCCCATGCCCTTCCCATGTGCCACACAATTGAGTAGAAGTGTGTAAAATATTGAAATGATGATGGAGAAGGAGATTGATGCCCCCAAAACCCTTTATTTTATAACCGTAACTAAGTACTAAAGAGGAGGAGGGAATATTAATGCCTCATGTAAAATATTGTATTGTGTGTCAACTAAGTATGAGATTATGCCAAACACTTGTATCCATAAATGGAAATATGAAACTATAGAAAATCTAGTGTAACTTCTCCTTGGGCAGAAACATATGGTAGGGTTAGGAGTATCATATGGTCCTGACATTTCTATATAGTTTTAAATATATTTTTGAGGACTTGTTCCTTGTAAAAACCTATTCTTGAACCTAAAAATATACATGTAGGTGTAGAATATACATGATGAATGCCCCTTCTTCGAGGCACTTGTGATAAAGCATTTGAGTGTGTAGCTCAAAAGAACATATGTGTACCCATATACTATATGTTTGATAATATGTAAGAGAATGTATAATGTTGAACTGTTGGCCTCCTTTGAGAACATGTACTTATATAAGAAGTTGCACATGGTGGACATCGTGACATGTAAAGAGACAAGCAATAATTACAATAATAGGTGAAAATAATAACAAAACATATGTAATAGATTCATGAGAGAGAGATAATAGTAATAAGGCAAGAAAACATAAGTAATAAGATTAAAATAAAAGTCACATCAAGGCATAACACCGCAAACATGGGACACTCACGATGTCAAAAGATAATCAAGGCGCTTCGACCACATACAAGAGAAGTGATGACACATAATAATGAAATATAGCCACAAACTTGGGAAACCCTTGGTGTCACAAGACAAAAAGGACACTCAATCTATATAAAATAAAGTAGAAAACACGTAGTAATCATGTATAGAAAATAGTGATAAAGGCATCATAGAAACTAGTATAAAACAAGATATGTCAACACCGCACAAAACTCATGTATTAGTCTTGTTTGGTCAAAATATAAAATGTAAAAAATATATATGATGGAGGGTAATTAAGAAGTATAAAGGAACTATTATGATACAATAACACATGTATTATGTGGAGGATGCCCCCACGATAGTAATAGAAGGAGCCAAGGTAGCTCTTTTTAACATGTAACAATTTGTATGTCCTACATCAAGCTTAATATACCTCGTGAATGCATGTGTTTAAATATTATATAGAAAATATATTTTATCTATAAAACCAAGTAGTGACAAATAACATATGTGATGTAAAGTTCTAACAATTCAAGCTATTTGTATAGGTCTTGGTTTTGTATTTTTGAATTTATCCATGCACTTGGAGAGGGGTAACATAAGGTATTATATGTCATCAAGAAGATCATTAGTGTTAGGATCAAACCCAATGGGCCCCTGGGTCACACTTATTGTATATATTTTTAAAACAAGGGCCATGTAACTTTGTTTTGGCACGTAAATTGTGTAGTGCCATGCCATGCTCTCCATCTTTTTAAGAAGGTCTCTATTTATCCATAACCTATGTCTATTGTATCATATTAGGTTGATAATAAAAGAAACCATCATTTCAAATAATGTCCATATTAGTGAGGAGAGGGAAGGTTATACTAGAATTGTGCCTTTCTATAACACCATGAAAACATTATAACCAAGATTGTCTAAAAGATAGAGGTATAAGATGTGGATTAAGAGTGACCAAAACCTTAGTTGTGATAACTCGTAAGCCAAAAAATAATAAGGAGCATAATATAACCTTGTAAATCATTGGAAGGGGCAAGGAGGGGCATAATATTATATGGGGTAAGCCCTAATCTATGAAACACCTCATAAGTAGATATATTCTAAGTAGTAGTCTGGTCAAGTGGAACATGTTTCCAATATTGGTCTTGAATGTAGATAGTGCTAGTGAAAGTATTAAAGTTTGGATGCATAGTTAATGTTGGAATACCAAACCAATGGGATTTTTTGTGAGATGCAATGATTCCTCCGGAAGAATAGTGATATAACCATTCACCTTGATTTTTCTAATCACAGTGAGTAAAGCCTAAAAATGATCTACATCATTCTCATAAGAATGATGGTAGTCACAAAAGAAATATTTTTAGTAGAGGGATGACATTCAAAAGGAAAGGTAAAGAGATAGTGATCAAGTAAGATAGAGAATATTTCTTCCAAAGTGTGTCAAGATGGGAAAGGTTGGTGATTGAACTAACAATCGTATATAAAATCCAATATATTGACTACATCTTGTAGTGGATCTAGGATAGTGGTGACAAAGGTAACATGATCAGTAGTATTTGTAGCAATAGTTTCATGTGTAGTAGTATGAAGATGATAATGTCCAAAGCTAGTGGCTATAAAAAGAGAATGAAACATAGACTCACCTTCATCAATAGGTTTGAAATTGAGCTTACAAATGTTATCATTAGTGAGTTCAATAGGATCATCACCGATATCTAAGGAATAACCATTAACATTATGTTGTTGAATAGAGCCACCCAAAAGGTTTGGTGAAGGAAAAACATAAGATGGAGGAAATACCAAAGTAAGCATATCTATTTACAATTCAACCATTAGGGGTGTGGGGATCATGGGAGTGGATATGTGGCTAGTTTTGCTAACAAGATATGTAGGCAATTTTTCCATAGTTTTTTTCTAAAGAATGATTTATAATAGGCATCTATGGATTAGACATATCAACTTGGAAATATTTGAAAGGGTTTGGGTTGAAATGTACAATATGTTCATAACCATTATGGAGGAATTTAACACATTGATGAAAATTAGATGGGATTGCCTGCATAGCATGAATCCAAGGATGTCCTAAGAGTAGATTATAATGAAGAGCATTGTCCATGATGTGAAAGTAGTAGGTAAGTTATTATGACCAATGAGGATACCTAAGGTGATAATGCCTAAATTAGTTCATGTCACATTATCAAAGCCTCACAAAACAGTAGTGATTGTATCAATTACAATATGAAAAATACCCATTTATGTAAGTAATGAAAGTGAGAATATATTTAATATATAACCCTTATCGATCAAGAATCACTTGATGAAAAATACTTGAATCTACGTTGTAATAATAAAAGGAGCATGTATCATCATTGAATATAGTAGTGTAGTTGCATTAAAAGTTGTGGCATTATTAATTACCTTAAATATATCCATGAGAGAAGCAAAGGCAATTGAATAAGTATCATTAGCATAGGTAGAAGAAAAAAAAATCATACGTGTAAACATGTTCTTTTGAAGTATCTCTAAGGGAGATATATTAACAATGATATTATTAAGTGATTTCAATATATCATACCCATTAAAGGGAGCACTAATTTTAGATAAATGAGTTACAATTGGTGGAAACAAATATGGGTTGCCCCTAATTGGAAGCTTCTTATGTCTTTTTTATCTAAATTAACTATGGGAACTAAAGGGGCAAGATCAAAGTGTTATGGGAAAGTCATGGTGATAGGTAAGATATCATATTATATATCCATATAGGTAGGAGTCACGTTAGTCTTGTGATAAGAAAGGTCATCATAAGGGCCCTCATTCATATGAAAATTATGAGCATGAACATGGTTATAGGGATGGTATCCCATTCAAAGCATAGGGGAGTGAACCATTAGGATCAAGTGAAGATCATATAAGATTCAAGGCAAATACATGATGATATAAAGTAAAAAGACAAACACCACCAAGAACAAATAAAATGAACATGTAAAAGTGAACCCTAGGTCAACTAGGATTTTAGAAAAAATATTTGATTCAAGAGTTAGGTTCACTAAATGTTTACACCCTTTTTACGTTTTATAGATTAATGTTATAGAATGCACAATAAAAAATAGGAATGTTAGGTTCATTAAAGGGGGTTATTATGAATAATTAAATTCAGATATTAATAATGTAATATAAAAATAACACATTAATACTTGCAACTAGTGACAACAATATGATACAATTTCAAATACACAAAAGGTTAGATCAATTAGCTATATAAAGTGATACAAGAGAGATTTTGGTACACAAAATTGACGAATTGGTAGTAATTAACATGAAGATGCCTCATTCTGGGACTGCCATACCAAAATTCCCTCATACAAAATCTTACAACTCTTGTAATATCTAATGAATGCTCTTAGACCTACTCGGAGTAGGGTTCTATAACGTTATGTTCCCTTCGATGGTCAGACATGTGTGCCATTATGTCAAAACCTAAGTGTCGCACAATCCCAAAACCATATGAAATCAACCGAATGTAGTGCCCACACTTTTTATAGCTCAGTAACTTGTTGTTTCTTTGCTCATAGACATGTTTTGACAGAGATTTGTTATATCTTGGACATTATATTAGAGATTTGATCTTATTAGACATGTGTGGACATTTAGGCGTATAGCGCCAATTTAGCTTAATTTCTATGTTGTTACATTTTCATATGATGTCATGGATACTAATGGATATGATGTTGTTTTTGGAACATAATTATATTGATGGATACTTAGTTGTTGCATGTTGGGATTCTATGGTTATATGTCACTCTATCATCTTGTCTAACTTTTGGAGAATTGAGTATAATTGTGCACGTTGTCGCATTTTGATTTCAGTAGGATGTTAGGCTAGTTTAGAACTCATTGATATCTTACTGAGTCATTGATTTATATTTTATCAGACAGGTACGGTTAATGTGTGCAATGAGTGTGTAGGTGACAGGTTACAGGAGAACGTGGGATTCAGGCCAGCTACACAACTTTGCACAAGCAGCCCATGGGCTGAGTCCTAGCCATGTTCATTGTGTGGAACCTTAGTATTGGAGTTATTGTTTTGGGCACCATGAGTGACCCCTTTTGTATAATGTAATATGTCTAGTATTATTAATTTTTCTTAGGGTGATTAGTTATGTGGTAAACTTGTTTTTGGGAGTTAATGATCCCACTTTCATTAAGTTTTGATTTTGTTTAATGATGTACTTAATTTTGGGGTTTAGGGTCACATGTGAACCCTTGGGTGGTCCCCACACCCTCTAACCATGTGCCTAATTTTGCCAAACCCGAAATTGGGTTATTTTGGGCATTTTTAGGGACCCCTTTTTAGTTTGGGAGCTCCCTTAACATAAAAATGAGCCCTTGGACCCTACCTAATAGGTAGGGGCTTATTTCCAAGGATAGAGGGAGTTTTCCCTCCCTTTTTGCCTCTTGTTTGGTCACATCTATGTAAGGGGTGTGGATTAGAGTGCTTGTTAAAAGTTGCATTAGATTTGTCTTGTTAGCATTTAGAGTAATTTGGGAGAAGAGGGCTAAAAGGCATGTTAACCTTACACTCTTTTGTTTTGGCATCTTTGACCTTGAAGGAGGAGAGGGGTGACACATGTCACCCCCTCATTTCTGAGGATTTTTCTTGCTCCTCTTCAAATTCCCCCTCATGGGAAAGGAAGAGGACTTTTTTTAGAGCTTTTGCTTGGCTACTTGGGTGAATTGGAGCTAGAGTTGCTTGGGTCAAGAAGTGAAGAAGATTGAAGTTGGAAATTTTTTTGGAGAGTTTTCTTTGAGGTAGGCTCTTAAGCTTTATTGTATGTGTTGTAGTCATGCTTGTTGTTAGATTGGGATTTTCTTGGAAATATGGTTGTTATATGTGGATTTGTAGTTATTGTTATTTGATTTTACTCCCTCCATCATATGGCATGATGGAGTTTTGGAGTTGTGGGGGAAGAGAGAGGGATTTTCTTCCCTCTCAATCCTTATAGGCTTGATGGACAAGCCTTGTAGGATTTAATTATCCCCTCAAATGGTTTGAGGTGGGGAAGGTGATTCATTTGGCTTGAATCTCCTTCCCCATTCTTGGTAAGGAAACCCCTTTGGGGTTTGAAAATCCTTCCAAGAAGGACTTGGTGAAAGGGAGGAGGAATAAGGAGGGATTGTATGAAAATGGAGAAATAAGGAGGGTATGGAGATATTTGTTTATGCAACTACTATTGGATTATAATTTTTGGAGAACTTATTTCCTCTCTTCCCCACCTTTGAGGTAGAACATGGGTTCTCCTCCTTGTAAAATTTGGAGTCTTATTGTTTTTTTGTCTTATGTCTTGTGGATGCATTTTTGTTTGGTCACCCTCACTCTTGTGCAAGTTGTGGATGGTAGTCCTCTTTCCCATGGGCTTGGGGGAGGCTAGCATGCATCCCAACCTTGGGAAAGGCATGTAATGATGCCTATGGTTGGGTGGTAAAAACAAGCTTTTCTCTTGTGTTGGATTCTTGGGAGCTCTTGAAGTTGGAAGGTTTCTTGTTTTGTAAAGTATCCTCTTTGTGATTTGGAATCACTTGTAAGATTGGTAGTCCATTGTATTTGAAGACTTTCTTTCAACCTTGGAAAGGAAGTTGTTGGATTGTCATCTTGTGTATTTAGCATGTATGTAATATGAGGTATTGAGGGATGTTACAAAAGAGTTTTGTAAGATATTTATACTTATTTAAAATGTTTGAATAGAAGATAATTACATTCCTTTAATAAATATTGTTTTGAATATTTTTTTGAAGTAGAGGGTAGTGTAAAGAAAGTAAGCCTTTTCCTTATATGAAATCTTGAAAATCTACGGAATTTGCTCTAAAAAAAAAAAAAAAACAAATTATTGGAAAGTTCATTTTTTTTTCATTGTTGTAGATTTTATCTTTGAAAAATATTGAGGACTTGCATAAATGTGAGATTAAAAGCATTCTTGAAAATACCCTTATTTCTTTTTACAAGTTTTGAAAAGTTTGAGACTAGAATGGGACTTTAGAAATCTATACTTTACAATGCTGCAATAAACAATCTTTATCATTATATACAAAAATAAGTATAATCAGAATTTATCTAATGTAGTTTTGTTTTAAAAGGCAACTACATTTTAGTTAAGTTTTAAGTCATAATTAAATTGTTATGTTAATATAAATCTATTTTGCAGATTTATTGGTGTATAATGGAATATACATTATATGTATAATTATTATGCCTAATTATATATGTGGGTATATACATACATACATATATATATATATATATATATATATATATATATATACATACATACACACACATACATACATACACACATACATACATATACATATATATATATATATATATATATATATATATATATATATATATATATATATATTTAACTAGGTTGTTATTAAACTATTTAATATGTATATTCATGTATTTAAGTTATCAATAAATGCTGTTTTAACATATATATATATATATATATATATATATTATTATATATAATATAATACGTATTTAAATAAGTTTTAAACAAAACTTAATAACCAAAAGAAAAAAAAATACAAACAAATTTTATAAAATCAAACATTCTTTGGGGAGGGCAAACCCCTCCCCCTCCATTCTCTACGGCCCCTCCCCCGAGCTGCGCAATTTCCCGGCCGCCATTGTTGCCGCCCCAACTTTGCCCCCTCCATCGTGCACCCCATATCCGCCCCAACACCCCTTTGCTTCCCTCCCCGCGCCCGTAGCACATCACCCTGTCGCGCCACCCTGTCACGCCCTATCGCCACCCTTTCCCCACTCCACCTCCCTACGCCACCGCGACCCACACTACCGTTGTGGCCACATCCCCCTATCCCCACACGCACGATCGGCCTCTTCCAATCCAATATCGCCCCCTTCCTTATAAAAAAACCCTAGTCGTTTATATATATACACACACACACGTACACACACATAAATGCATACACCTATATATATATTTTTTTAAATATAAAATTTACAATGAAACCAATGTGGTAAACCCCTCTCTCGAATACAAAAAAACTCCATGAATCCATGACACGTGCATGCAAGTATATAAAACCAACAAAATGAGAAGTGGAAAAAGAAGGGAAAAGAAAACATGGAGATGGTTAGGAAACATTAGGTTAAATTTGAAATCAAGGGTTAGATCGATTTGACTTGATCATATCTATAGGCTCATCTTTACTCATACCCACATTAATTCATGGGTAATTTTGTGGGAAATGATTTTTATTTAAGGATGAGTATTTATTTCTTTTTGGGGTGAATTCTAATTAAATGAGATATAGATTTTAAAATGTGTAAATTTTATAGAGGCTAGATAATTAAAATTAATTAGAATTAATGTCTTAGACAACCTCGGGAAATAAATAACTAATATGACTTAAATATTAATGAAAAGGGGTAAAGTAGAACTTTAGTTACTTTCGAAAAAACCATCCCAAATGGTTAGTAATATTTGGTTGAATTCCATTCCCGAGGCGGGGCATTATATTTGCTATCAGAGTGGAGGTTCGCACACATGGACACTCTGGGTAACTAATTAAGATAGTTAATGGTAATTACCTTAAATTAAATAAATGAGTAAAAATAATTTCTTAAAAAAAATCATCCGCAACCATTAAAATTTAAACTAATAACTTCTTCGCTCACCTCATGCATAGGATGACACCCAAGAGGGGACGATCAGCTAGAGGTTTGGGGCGTAGTGCACCTACACAGGAGCCGTCGGCACCCAAATTTGGGCCTCAGATATTAGAGGTCCTGCAGCAGCTGATAGGCGTTGTGGAGCAGCATCTTCCACCACCGTAGGAGGCGAGAGAGGAGATACCTTTGGGAGACAAGGAGCCGATAGGTGAGGACGCGCATTCAGAGCCACCAGAGCACGATACACCGAGGCGGGAGAGGTCACGTAGCCCTTCTCGTTCATCACAAGAGGGTAGCCTCGTTCTATCGTAGCCACTCACACAGCCTCGAGGGACCATTTGGGGATAGGCGACCCCTTTCGCCTATTGGACTACATCGCCAAGATCGAGATACAGGCACTGTGATTAGGGATCTTCTTCTTGTAGAATGCCCACCTATACCAATTCTGAGATGGCTTTGGGGCTTAGTCATGGCTCCTTAGCTTGGATAGTTACTTTGGCTTGCACTCTTACGAGAGAAACGTCACGACAAGGTTCACTATACACCTCCTCCGAGATGCAACATGCGTTGGGTGGAGGAATGAGGAGCGTAAGCTCCATCTGACTCGAGAGACAGTGGCCTGGGAGATGTTCGAGGAGTGATTTAGGGCTCGTTATATGTCAGAGCATTTTGTGCAGAAGAGGATCGATGAGTTTCATGACTTACGACAGGGATCTGGCACAGTAGCACAATATGAGAGCAAATTCCTAGATCTCCTATAGTATGTGGACTACCTGCAAGATGAGAAATTGTAGGTTAACATGTTTATTCAGGGCCTTAATGCAGATATAACAAGAGCAGTTAGGATGTTATCTCCTCCCACACTTGAGAAGGCCGTTGAGAAGGCCTACCTACCTGAGGAGAACAAGACCAAGGCACAGGAGCACCATGATTGAAACAAGAGAAAGTTTCAGGAGAGGATACAGGCCTTTTAGAGGGTACGGAAGCATCCCCAGAGGAGGATTCTAGCCTCCGCTAGTAGCCACAAGGGCTCCACCGCACCCGCAGGATGATGCACATGGCACACAGCACGGGGCCACCACCCGCAGGGGGGCTAGACAGACACATGGTTTTCAAAGAGGTGGTTCTAGAGGTAGTTTTGGTGGAGCTAGGGATAGGAGGTAGGGTACTTAGTAGGCATAGCCACCGCATGCAATGATCTGTTAGGGTTGGACCGCCAAGATCAAGTACACCATAGACGGGAGGGACCCCATCTCAAAGGGGTATAGGAGGATGTTTTATTTGTGGATCTCCTGATCACTATGTGCGCATGTGCCTGCACAAACCCAATACCATGGATGCACAGAGAGCTGCTAGATCTTAGCAGATGGTGGGTGACGACACACCCATCGTGTATATGCAGCGGTTGATAACCGCCAGGCCGAGCATCATGCCATAGTCATTAAGACGACAACTATTATCGGGGTATTTCCGTCTCAAGTACTTTTTGGTTCAGGTGCTTAAGATTCTTTTATATCACCTTCTATAGTGGACAAGTGTGGGCTAGTGGTGGCTAGGTAACCGAGATAGTTGGCAGTTGAGTTGGCCTTTGGCACCAAACTCACCGTGGACTCGTATGTGGAGAGAGTTGCGTACTCGATTTAGGAGCCTTCTCCACTACTCTTCACCCCCGAGTTATCCCTCTAGGTTCCTATCAGGTAGTGTTGGGTATGGATTGGCTTGAGGCTCATCGAGCTAAGGTGGATTGTAGAAATAAGGTCATTGAGTGTTAGGATGATCTTGGGAGTGCAGTTGTGATATCAGGGATGCAGAGGCCTATCTCCTTGCGCATGATATCAACTAAGCAACTCAAGCAGAGAGCATGTATAAGGGTTGTCAATTATTTATTATCACCATCAGTGATCGATCAGAGAGCACTCCAAAGCACTCACCCTCAGATGACCATGCAGTTTTGAGGGAGTATGCCGATGTGTTTCCAAGTAAGCTTCCAGGGTTACCACCATGCAGAGAGGTAGATTTCACCATTGATTTAGTACATGGATCTGCACCGGTTTCTAGGGCACCCTATCGGATGACGACTCGAGCTTTATGAGCTCAAGATCGATTGGAGGAGTTGTTAGATAACGGTCTCATTCACCCTAGTGTATCTCCTTGGGGAGCGCCGAGTCATATTTGTGAAGAAGAAGGATGGTTCTCTCAAGCTTTGTGTTGACTTCAGCAGCTCAATAAGGTCACAATAAAGAACCGTTATCCGCTCCCTAGGATTGATGACTTATTCGATCGAGATGCGGGGAGCGAGAGTGTTCTCCACAATCGATTTCAAGTCAGGGCACCATCAATTGTGCATATCAGATGCGAGACATTCATAAGATAACTTTCCGCACATGTTATGGGCATTATGAGTTCACAAATTGTTCCATTTGGTTTGACCAATGCCCCGGTATATCTTCATGAGCCTCATGAATGAAGTATTCATGACATTCGGATCACTTTGTCTTACTGTTCCTTGATGAAATATTGATTTATTCTTGTTCCGAGGAGGAACACGAGGATCATTTGAGACAGTACTTTAGGTTTTGAGAGAGCGAAGTTGTATGGAAACTTGGAAAAATGTAGTTTCTTTCGGATAAAGATTCGATTACTTGGGTCATATCATATCAGGCCTTGTCGCCGCCCTTCCCCACTCCACCTCCTTGTGCCTCCACCATGACCCACACTACCTCTCGCGGCTACATCCCCTGTCACCCATACACACAGTCACCTATTCCAATTCCCCCCCTTATAAAAACCCTAGTCGTGTGTGTGTATATATATATATATATATATAGCCCCCTTCCTTATAAAAACCCTAGTCGTGTGTGTGTATATATATATATATATATATATATATATATATGCATACACTGTATATTGTTTTTTTAATATAAAATTTACAACTAAAACCAATGTGGTAAACCCCTCTCGAATTAAAAAAACTCCATGAATCCATGACCTGTGCATGCAAGTAGATAAAACCAACAAAATGAGAAGAGGAAAAAGAAGGGAAAAGAAAACATGGAGATGGTTAGGAAACATTAGGTTAAATTTGAAATCAAGGGTAAGATCTTATTTGACTTGATCATATCTAAATGCTCATGTTTACTCATACCCACATTAAGTCATGGGTAATTTTGTGGGAAATGATTTTTATTTAAGGATGAGTATTTATTTCTCTTTGGGGGTGAATTCTAATTAAATGAGATATAGATTTAAAAATGTGTAAATTTTATAGAGGCTAGATAATTAAAATTAATTAGAATTAATGTCTTAGGCAACCTCGGGAAATAAATAATTAATATGACTTAAATATTAATGAAAAGGGGTAAAGTAGAACTTTAGTTACTTTCAATTTTTTTTTAATCCCAAATGGTTAGTAATACCTGGTTGAATTCCGTTCCCGAGGCGAGGCATTACAATGAATCAAACTCAAACCCTAACCTTGGGTGAAATACCCTACAAAAATTTTAGTATTTAGGTTGAATTTCAATCCATGTGTAGCCTATGTTAGCACTAATTTGAAGATGTCTCAAAGCACATGTATTTCTCCACATAACATGTAATATCTATATGATTTAACTAGTTAGCAATTTGAACTACTTTAACCATGTTTGAGATGATTGTGTTCTTGATAAAACATTGAGTTGTGATCTTTGAGTGTTTGGAAATGAGGTAAGATGAAGTCCTTGACCTATATGAGTGCTTCAAAAATGTAGTAATGGCTGCCCTAGTGGAAGTGAACTATATTTGAGAATGTTTAGGGAGCCTTAATTTCCTTTGGTGCTAGTATTTGTAATGAGATTTCCAAGTGATTTCCATTGTAGTGAATAAGGTGATATAAAATTTATTATATAGGATTTTGAATGTAATTTTTATGTAAAGGTGACTCATGACGATTAGAAACCCAAAAATATAATGTAATTGAAATCAAAGTTGGAGGATATGTCGGTCTAAGATTTTATAGGTTGGCTAGGACTAGAAATTACATCCCAACCCTCTTTGTACAATTTTAGACAAGGTGACAATGAGTGAAATATGAAATTTTCATCTTGACAATTAAAGGTTAAGTACCAATTTTATGCTTTTACAATCGGGATGTGATGACATATCAATGTAGAGAAATAAAAAAATTGGGAGAGAGACAATAAGATGTATTTAGTAGGGATAAAATGTGGATATTTGTTTTAGAAAAGGAGCATAACCACAACCAACAATGTCTAATGGTAAATTGCCAAATTTGAGTGTCTACAATTTGTGATTAAAATTTCAAAGGGGATAGAAAAGAGGGAAGAAAGGAAAATATTTCTTCTTGGTAGATGGGGCAGGTTAAAAAGAGCCAAGTTTGGGAAAAATAAGATAGTAAGAGTAAAAAGTGGTATAAGCATTTGAAATATCTTGTCTTGTTTTTGAGGTCCTCATTTAACATCATTGGGTATTTAAAACATTATACCATACAAAATTGGGTGTGTACAAGAATTAGGTTTGGTAAGGGAGTGCAAGATATAAACCATTGTATAAAGAGAGAAAATAGATAGAAAACATACAAGTCTACAACCACAAAATCATACAAGTACACAAATAAATGTCACATATATAATCATAGAAAATTCCAAGGCCACATACAAGGAGCACAATAGTGTCACACTTAAAAAGTGTTACATGATCGTGTAATAAAAGACAACCAAGGTTACAAACAAGGGAGTCCCAAGTGTCACACATAAATAGAGAAGGAAAAAGGCTACACACAAGATAAGCAAGTAAGTAATCAAATGTGCGATCATAAAAAAGTAACAAGTAGCTGACATGAAAATGGAACAAGATATACTAGTCATGCATAGTCCATATGTATTAGTCCCAAAAATACAAATAAAAAAATATATCAAAATGTATATGTAATTGACCAAACAAACTAAAAATGGTCCTTATATTTACGAAGTATCGTTGCAATGTATATAGGCATTTCACATTTAAATAGGAATCCTTGAAAATAAGAATGTAAAATATGTATATGGCTTTAAGAAACTCGTCAATATTATAAAATATAAGACTTTACTTAACCTCCTAACAACTAATGTCCTAGGAATTACCAACCTAGGTTATTTTAAAATGTTGAATTAATTAAAACTAATTCTAACATTCCCCCTTAGTTCAACATGGTATTAAGTGAACAAGATAGAAATTTTATTAATACCTCATTCCCTACTATATAAGTGACTTTGTGAATACATTTGCACATTCTTCTTCTATCGAGCAAAACTAGATTTTTATGTTGTGTTATAGAACATTTTCAAGTATGAAATGAACCCAGTAACTTGATGTGCTTTGCATGTTCTAGAGCCATTAGATCACAAATAAGTTTGGTATCACCTTCATTGTCAACATACATAACAAATGGTAATTTTTGTCATACTCATAATCCTGCAAGTTCACAACATTTCCATATCACTTCACGCTTAAAACCTACTATAATGTGATATTCTACTTTAGTGGGAGTTTGAGAAATGAAGTTTTTTTCTTAGTTTCCCATAATATTGGACCAAATCCCAAAGATAACACATCCATAAGTAGATTTCATGTCAACAAAATTTCCTTCAAGATTTGAGTTTGAATATCCTATCAAGAAGAACTTGCCATTCTTATAGCATTCTAGACCAAAGTCTATTATTCCTCTTATGTCTCTCAATATCCACTTTTCTTATTTCTAATGACATAGTTTCAACTCTTGCATGAACCATGAGAGATAGTTGACAACATAATTAATATACGGATTGTTATAAGTCAAGTAAATGAGACTCCTAATCAACTATCAATAGAGAGTAGAATTTACTTGTGGTGATGGATCATCACGAGGCAAATAAATATTTTCCTCTATGGGTATGGAAAATGGTTTACTATATATCATCCAAAATTGCTCAAGCAATGTCTTGGAATATTTCAATTGGGACACACAAATGTGATTTTCCTTTTTTATACTTCCATTCGAAGAAAATATTACAATACCATTATATTTTTCATATCAAATGATTGATTAAAATATTTATTCATTGAATTAATCATATTCATTAAACTCCCAATGACGAGTAGATCATCATCTTAGATAAAAAAATTGCAATCTCCCTTAGTTTTGAGGTAGAGATTGGGATCATAAGGATTCCTATAGAACCCATGTTGGATGATATGTTCATCAATCTTTATATACCATGTTTGGGGATCCTATTTGATACCTAAAGTGATTTGATAATTCTATAAACCTTTTCTTATTTTCTAGGTATGATAAAACCTTATAGTTGAGTCATTTTTATTCGTACAAATATTTATTTAGAAAGGCACTTTTTTACATCCATTTGGTGTACCTTCCACCCAAACCGAGAAGCTAAATCAAATATCATCTGATTGTTTTGATCATAGTCATGGGAGAAAATGACTCCTCAAAGCTAACACCTTCTTTCAACGCATACCCCTTTTCTATGAGCTTCACCTTGTGTTTTCCAATACTTACAATTTGGTTTGTACTTTATCTTGAAGATCCATCTACAACCAAAAGGTTTACTCCTTGTGGAAGATATATAAGCTACCACATCTTCATTTTCATTAGAGACTAATATTTCACATTCACGACATATTTCCAAGGTTTCGACTTTAGGGATTCTTGAACTATGACGGCCCAATATATTCAATAATTGTACTCATTAAGGCCAAATTTATCTCTTTTTGAGCCATACTACGAGTCTATGGTTGAGTGGTGAATGTGTCTAGGACTCCATCCAACTTAGCATACTATATCACATTAGTGTACCATTTAAACATAAATTGAGATGTTCTTATGGGTTATGTGCCTTCTAGATCATCACCATCATTCCCATCATCAATGTACTCATTAGAGTTTTGATCACCTTCAATTTTACAAGATGATTGATTTGATCATCAATAAAATGTTTGGAGGGTGGATCCGAATCACTCTTCTCATAAAACTCAACATCCCTGTTGGTATAGATTTTCCTAGTTTTTGGATCCATGAGTCTATAACCCAATGTCTCCTTGTTGTACCCTAAGAAGATATATTTTTCAAATTTTATATCCAATGTTGTTCTATTTTTTTGGGAATATGCATTATTTCCTTGCAAAAAAATGTGAACATGAGATATAGATGTTTTATGCCATGCCCATTCTTTTTTTGGAGTCACTCCATAAAGAGATAAAATTGGAACTCTATTGAATATAAAAACTGGTGTATTTACTTCTTCTACACAATACATTTTATCCAAACCTAAATTATCAATCATACAATGCACCCTTTCCATGATAGTATGATTCTACTTCTGTGCAAAACCCTTTTTCCATGGTACTTGAGGTGGAGTCAATTGACGGTGAATACAACATTCTTTCAAAAATATTGAGAATTCATTATTGGTGTAGTCTCCCCAATATGAGTGGAGAGTTTTAATTTTATGAATAGTTTTAGTTTTGAACTGATTAAAAATATGTAAGGAGTGGTCTTTGGTCATGAGGTAGTATAACCACATTTTACGCGAGAAATCATTAATAAAGATAATGGAATACTAAAACCCAACATGACTAGATATCATCTATATGCAAAGATCAACATGCACCAAACCTAATTTTATAGAAGCTTGAAAGGTAATTTTCCTAAATGGTGGTTGATGTGGTTCATGCTAGACAACCTGGGGCATTTATCTATATTTTTATTCATTGGAAGATGTAGACACCTAAAATCCTCTTACACAATTTCAATTCTAAAATTGCACTAATTATCCTCTTTCCCATCATTTCCCTAATAATTAGTGTGTTTATGCTAATTAGCTAACATTCCTCTTCGTACTCATTAATTAACGACCTTTTGTTAATTAATTAACTCTTTCCTCACTCAAGATGTTGATTAACGACATTTCGTTAATTAATGTTTGCTTCTATTTGGGTTAATTAGTTACTATTAATTAATTACTATCACAACCCTAAATCAATAAATCATTCTTTATTGGATTAAATTCCTCTCTTTAAACCCCCAAATCATACTAACTTTCCTCTAATTAGCTTCTATAAGCTTAAATCTATCTATTAATTAATCACACTTGATTAATTAAAACATCCCCTCAACTCCCATGAGTTACTAATGATAAATTAAACTCTTATAAATTAAACTTACCTTTTCAAAAGCATGCTTATTCATTTCTAATCTTGCTTTACCCTTATCGCACATGCACCAAGTTGCAAAGCTCTCTCAAACAGGAAGGTTATATAAAGAAACCTCATCCTTATTTCTAAACACACCATGCTTTGAATAGTGAAAACTATAGACATTTGGATTTGAGCATTCTCCATTGTTGGAAATAGCTTCTCCATCTTGCATCCATTTTCTCAAAATTGAGTAGTATGGGAAGATCCAAAAATGGCCTTGTAGCCATTTCTTGGTGAGATTCCATCCTCAATTCTTGAGGTCACCAACATAAAATTTGATTGCTAAATGATCTAACTAGGTTCATGTTTAATTAGCAATCTAAAGAGTAGGAAATAACTTAGCATTTAGTTGTTTATGCATTGAAGAAGTTAGTTTCTATAAGCTCTTATCATGATGGTTCCATGGTAGATTTGATTTTACTTTGAAGTTATTAGGTTTTAGCTTATTTTGATTAGCAATGCAAGTTTATTATGAACACATTTGGCACACCCGGTGGGACTTACTCCATTTTCCTTTGCACTTAATTTCAAGTTTTTGTAGTTAAGTTTTAATTTTGGTCACTAAACCTCTTTTTGAATATATTATAACTTGTTTTTCTTAACTTGTTTTGTTGACTTGCATGTATTTTGTCTTCCTTGTAGGTATAAAGGAGGTGAAGTGCTATAAAAATTGGATCTTGATGGGAAAAATTCAAGATTTCTCCATGTTTTCATGTTTAGAGCTTCATTTTTCAACATTCTACATGCTAGTTTTGTCAATTTCTTGAAAATCTTAAATTTTTGAGCATGTAGGTTAGTGTTTGATAGTGTTGAGTC
The DNA here is from genome assembly GCA_018340775.1 of Taxus wallichiana var. yunnanensis. NCBI lineage: Eukaryota > Viridiplantae > Streptophyta > Pinopsida > Cupressales > Taxaceae > Taxus > Taxus wallichiana. Next base: position 453,536,155 of record CM031237.1, on the reverse strand, counting down.
TTCTATTCACATATTAAGGAGATGGGTTGTTGTCAAAATTGAATATTTGTGAAAAATTCAAGATTTCTCCATGTTTTCATTTTTAGAGCTTACTTTTTCATCATTCTATATGCTAGTTTTTTTCAATATCTTGAAAATCTTAAATTTTTGATCATGAAATGATAGCGTTGAGTCTTCTATTCATATATTAATGATATGGGTTGTCAAAATTAGATCTTGGTTGGGAAAATTTGACCTTTTTACAAATTAAGGGGCATTTTTGTTTACATTTTTTGGGTACATGTAAGTGCATACCCATGAACATAAGAGCATATGCATAACAGATCTTCCAAAGGCCATAATTTTTGCTCCCTAACTCGAAATGACTCCATTTTTTTGTGTTGGAAAGGTATTGAAGTGAAATATGCATTGAAAATATAAATTTGAGATTTAGACTTACAGAAATTGCAGGTTTTTCCTTTATTATAAAACTAGTCATTTTCATTGCATGTTAGATTCATTTTTGATCAACACCATGTATGCTCTTCTCTTGCACTTTCAAGCGACCTTGAGAATTAGAAATGGCTATGATTATGGATATTTTTATAAAACATTTAAATTATTTAATGAATGTTATTTTTTCATTTTTACTTAGCTAGATCAAAGTTTGTGTATGCTCTTCTCTTGCACGTTTTGACAATCTTGAGAATCAGAAACAACTTTGGTCTTCCTTCTTTTCTAAACATTTCATCATTTCATTATTGTTTAAAGGAATGAACAAATTTTTAAACATGCCTAATGGTCCTTGGATATAGTGTTTTCCATTTTGGGTTACTTGTTGTGTATGCTCTTCTCTTGCATCTTTTAGACGATCTCGAGAATCGAAAACAACATTTGATGCTCTTTTTAAAATTTTATGAGTTTTGTGGGGAACTACTAAGTTTTGAGTGCATGACCAATATTCATTTGTCAAAGAATCAGGATCTAAACTAATACTAATACAGTTTGTTTCAGATTTCCAATGATGTACAAAACCACACTAAAAAAAAAAAAACAAAACACACCTCATTTACATTAGTGTAAACTATACACATTTGACTTTGAAGATTCTCCATTGATTTGGAAATAGCTTCTCCATCTTGCATCCATTCTCTCAAAATTAATTATTAGGAAATGACTTATCATGTAGTTTGATTTATTCATGCATTGAATAAGTTATTTCCCATAAGCTCTTATCTTGATGGTTCTTGTTAGATTAACATTTCTTTGAAGCTATTAGATGTTAGTTTCAATTCATATAGCTTAGTTAGTTTTACATGAACACATTTGGCACATCACTATTCAAAACACTGTATTTGCAAGTTTTAGTTAAGAGCTACAACTCATCCACTTTGAATTGGGGGAAGTGCCTTGGTATAAGCCATATAACCCATAAGGATGACCCCAAGAACCCCAAAGTAGTTCACTCCTTGAGGGAACCGGTGAACAAAATGGGAATCACTCTATTTACCACTTGATTAGTACGCCTTTGTGAGATTAGAGTGAAAATTGTCTTCATGCGACCTTACTAAAAATATAATCTGAACACAATTTATTGCTCATTGTATAGAAGGGGAAAGTAAATTCGGGATACTCCTTGGTTTATTCAATGTGACTTCCTTGGAAAACCACACTCACAGAGATAATTTGTGACACCTAGAGAGTGAACCAATAGGAATCCATTTTGCATAGGAGCTAACTTTACCAAATCTAATTGTTTTTCAAAGAGCTCTCACAAAGTGAAAAAAATTTCGAGTCAAAATCTTGTTAGTCGAACTAGGGAGAGTCCATCAAATTTTGATCCGTGTGACATTCATCACGAAATTTACGAAGCACGACTTTGTCTTATTTTTTCACTTGTCTTAAGACAAGGTGAAATTCTACCAAAGTTATGCCAAGTATTTTTCATTCCCACTTGGTCTACTCCTTTGTTTTCTTGTTTCACTTTTGGGATAAAATAAAACACGCATACAAAGTGTTACTCAAGATTTTTTCCACTAATTTTACACCCACTAACATCCTTCCTTATTATAATTGTGATAGTAATCATTGAAAGTGTGTTGGTACTTCCTCAAATCTTGAGTAACCTTGTCTTGATACCCACATCAAGACATTTCATCGTAGTTATACTTTCTTCATCATTGGTCTTCCTTGAAATTTGATGATGCTCGCATCGCCTTGATAAAATTTTGATACTTACATTTTGTTTCTTGTAAACTTGATTTAAGTTTTGAGATTGTATCGTTACGTTGCTCGTACCTTAAGTAACTCCTTGGTATACTTTGACTTTTTTCTTCTCTTCCAAACATTACCTCAACATTGAAAAGTGTTATTGTTACATTGTTTGTGTCGTTTCAATATAATTTTGATAATAATATCTTGATTTTACACAAAGATAGATTAACATATCTAAGTGGTATTGTTGCGTTGTTTGCACTTGTAATTTCCACTTTTTGGGATGAAGTCACTTCAACCCTTGTTGATACTTATACCTTGTTTATTTTAAACTCAACCTAAGTGTTGAAATTGTGTTGATCATTTCTCGCCAAACTATCATTGAGACATATTTTAATAAGGAGTATTTCCTTGTAGATTGGATTGGTTTTTCGAACTTGCGTGATTGTTCCTTGTGATCGTTCATCTTGTAAACTTGTTTTTCTAAGGACAATCCTTTTGATCCTTTTTGATCAACCATATTGACATTTACACTTGCAACTTGTTGTCCAAACCTTGTCGATTATCAAAATTATGTCATCATGATGTCTGTTTTCCTTAGATTCCCTTCGAAAAATCACACGAACATCTCCATACTTACGAAATGTCTAGTAAGTTTCCGTTATGATGCCCGAATCGACATGGAACTTCCTTCCATTTGAAGGAGTTCAACCACATAATTTGGGTCTAAGAATTTATACCCAACGATGTCAAGAATGACTAACTATCACATAGTTCCTCACCCTTACAACAATACGGAACCTAGGCTTCAGAATCCACATCAAAACATACCCATCATGATTAAACCTCAATTTGTTCTTTGCGCTAGAGAACCCATTCAATTACCCGTTTCCCCACCTTCATCTCATAGTCGGTGGTATGATTTTGATGATTCTAATCCATGTTATTCTTCTTATTCTAATCCAAACTATTCTTTTGATTCCTCTCAATATTATGATGATTCTAATCCAAACTATCTTTCAAATTCCTCTTAGTCTTCTAAGCCTCATTCAATTGAATTTCTTCTAAGAAATAATCAATCACCTAAATGACGTTTTCCTCCTCTAAGGATTTGTCACCACAAAATATCCCCATCATTATTCTAATTCGACTCTTGAGTCATGGTCCTCCCTTTCTTTGCAAGTTCCACTTTATTAGTCACCTCAATGACGTCTTCCTCCTTTGAAGATACATGTAACTAAAAATTCTACTAATCATTCCTCTAATTCAAATCCTAAGTCACGGTCCCCCTTTCTTCACAAGACCCCCTTTATCAGTCTCCTCAACAACATCTTCCTCTTTTGAAGATCTGTACAACTCAAAATTCCTCTAATCAATCATCCAAGTAGACCCATATGTCACAATCTATTGAATTTCTACGTGATCCTCTTTGTCTACCTGCACTATGCCATCTTCTAGGAAAACCAATACGACCCCATTCAAAATATCCATCTTCTTCCACTCACGAGACATCTAAATCCAAATCTATTTCATCTCTTGAGTCATCTTCTTCTATCTATCATCATCAAACATATTCTAAATCTTCCACACTTATTGGACCTCTTTCTTCCAATCAACCTACTAGGGTCAAAGAACAACAACCTATACCGATTTATTTCATTCAGAATGAAGAAGCAATGAATGAATTCATGGGGCTACATGATGACATTCCTATAGAGGGTCATGAGTAAGGATTCTCTTTTGACCTTGATGTGTTCACGTATTCTTGGGAAGAAGTTGACCCCTTTTGTCAAAAAATAGAGGAAGATCATACGATCATCAAATTTGATCCTCCTCTTTTTCTTTTGTCTTCACATTCCCATCACATGGAGAAATTCTTGGGTCTATCATTGATCCCTATCCTATCTTCTCATCACCCCATCATTATTTACATATCACAATTCCTCAATCAAAATCTTGCCTTGGGTCACCTCCTAGTATCCCATCATCTTCTTTTATATGTGGTCCACCTCCTAGTAGCCCTCCATATTCTATTTGTAGGTCACCTTCGGGTATCCCATTATCTTCTATTCTTGGGCCACATCCTAGTAGCCCATCATCTTCTATCTATGGGACACCTCTTGGTAGCCCATCATCTTCTATACTTGGGCCACGCCCTAGTATTCCTTCATCTTCTATCTATGGGACACCTCTTGGTAGCCCATTTTCTTCTATACTTGGGCCACATCCTAGTAGCCCTTCATCTTCTCTTTGTGGCTCACCTCCCGGTAGCCCATCCTCTTCAATTTGTGTACTATATCCTCTTTTTTGTCATATCATCCTTCTATCAATGAATGGGGAATCTCGTCATCATTCCTCACATTCCTCTCACCAATCCTAAACATCCAATTTCTTCTCCCATTTCTCGGGATTAGATAAATCACACATTAGCTTATATGAAACCCAAACAATTTATTCATCAATCTAAGACCAAAACTCTAAAGAGATCCAAAGCTCCCACTAAATCCAACATCCACAAATCTAAAAATCAAACTAGATTCAAGAATGCACACCAATGCAAATGCCAAGTATGGTGTAAAGTGCATAAACCTATGGATAGGGAACTCAAGATCCCACATACAAAATCCATGTTGAAATATAAGTCACAATCACTTATCGAATATGATCTCATTATGGTCATCGAGATTAGAGATAATATCACTCTTGATAAGCAAAAACTCCTAGTCTCCCTTATAAAATAAATTGCAAACCATTTTTTTAATCTTATCATACGGAGTGACATTTTGGTCCTAACTTCCCAAAAATAAAATCAAAATTCAAAAATACAAAAAAATGAGAAAACATTAAAACATCAAAAAATCAAAGGTACAAAGATCAAACATTACAATCGGGTATTACATACACATGGATGATCTTTCCTTTCATTTTATTTCTCTGTAAGTCTCCCACCATTTTCATCCCTTCAGTGATCTTTTGGTTATTCTATTTACGCTCCTTGTGTGACATTTATCTCTATAGTATCTGTTTGACCTTGGTCTTTCATCACCTTAGTAAATTAAAGAACAACCGGCCTCTTAGAACCTAGTACTATCATACATTTAATATTTTTTTGAAAAGAAATTTTATATGTATTTGTTGACACTAGCCAATATCGTCATCATAATCACTTCCACATCCTTCTATCAAGCCATTAGTGGTTCTTAACCCCTTATCAAAACAATCGAGAGAGCTGAAATAGTTTTTAGAAAGCAAAAAAATCAATCAAAACATCAAAAATAAAAAGAAAAGCAATATATAACTCTCTCTTGGGGTATTTCTAATATCTCTACCGGGGCTATGGACACTTGGCTGGTAATAGAGAAATGTTGTGATTAGAATCAAATACATCTTTGCATCGGGGCTATGGACGCCTCTGGCTTGGTAGCGGAGCAATGTATGACTCTCTTTCCACCCTCCATTCACAAATCACCTATCAAAATAAATCATTCCTACACATTGGCTACATGTCTTCACTTATTGTCTATCAAATATTCCTTCAAGAAGTAGTATATTTCCATGCACATACACTAGATCTTGAGGAGAAAACATGATTAGTATGTTACCAAGTGTTGTTTGGACCTTGTTCAAACTCTTGCTTTAGTCCTTATTTTGTCTCACAATTTGTGCCTTGGGCTAATAACATTTTCATCGCCAATCTTCTAGCTACATTTTCCATATCCTTCCATAGCATTCACATTGTTCTTCTGCTTTTTTCAGAACATCCATGTGTATAAGATTTCCTTTTTACCATGTTTACAGGAACCTTTGTCCCCTTTTAATAAAACAATCTTCTACTTCTTTTCTATCATATGTTTCTTTCTTACTTGCACTGGGGCCATGCTTTCTCCTTCCTAGCACTTCATTGGTTTAAGTTCATCATCATGTTGAACCTATCCTTTGTGGCCACGATCCAAAAAATCTTCTTCTTGTATATATGCGTAGCAATTTCCCTTGTACATTATCACTTCTCATCGGAGTATCTTCACATCTTCACTTTCTTACACATTTGTGTGGCGTTCTTCCTTGTACATTCCCATCTATCGTTGGGGCAATCAAAGTTTATTCATTTTCCTATACATAGCTTCAGAAAACTTCCAGAAAACCCTAAAAATTGGTAAAACATTTAAAAATCCAAAAACATCGTCAAAAATCATTAAAAATTTGAAAAAATTGGTAAAATATTCAAAAAATCCAAAACATTGGTATAATCATTAGAAAATCCAAAAAAAAAGTAAATTCAAAATAATTTCAAAAATTGGTAACAAACATGCACACAACTGAAGCCTATGTCAAATGCATTGTACTCGAACATCAAAAAATTTCCTACAAAACATCTTTCTTTGGTCCTCAATTATTCTTGCACATGACTCGTGGATCATCTGGATCTAGTTCCATTAACAAAGTCAGTTTTCTTACTACGTTTGTAATCCCTTGCACAACGGGTTTCTTAGCACTGTTTCATAGTTCACGATTTCTTTTTCATAGGAATCTTATGTCCTTCGTGTATTCCCCTCACGTGTATCCTTGCTTGGGGCACCATTTTTAACCCTTGTTGTTAAATCAAACATTTGGGAACTGGAGCTTGATAACAAAAACATTGGTGCAACTTTCTTGAATGTTGTTTGTTTGAGTATGTGTGTTTGTACTTTTTCCTGTTATGTTATCTTATTTACTTTCTCGTATTACATTGCATTATTTATGTTGCATGGACTTGAGCATTTTTCACAATGAACAAATGTTAGTATTATAGCTTTTCATGTTATGGTACACTTTTGTTGTATGAGTATATATATAATAAGAGCCGATGACGTAGATCAAAAAGCAAAATGATGAAATAAAGTATTTTTTACATTAGCGGGATGAAAGTTATTTCCATTCTCTTCAACTTAATTTTTCTTCTTCAAATCATTTTCTTCTATCCCAAGTTTTTCTTCAATATCACGTGGGGCAATAGGGATCACCTTTTATCCCCCCTCCCCATCCTTATTTCTTTTATTTGTTTCCTTCATCTTTTTCAATTGTCGATCGACCTCTTCCATCACCCCATCAACACTTGAGGGGCATCCTTCATTCTACTAATTTTTCTTCTACCCTTAAAAATTTATTTGTCTTTACTTGTCTACTATCTTTGAAGTGGCGTCGCTTACGCCACCCTAAAGAGGGGCAAATGTAAACACCTAAAATCCGCTTATGCAATTTTAATACTAAAATTGCACTAATTATCCTCTTTCCTATCATTTCCATAATAATTAGCATTTTTCCGCTAATTAGCTAACATTCCTCTTCATACTCATTAATTAACGACCTTTCGTTAATTAATTAACTCTTTCCTCACTCAGGATGCCGATTAACGTCCTTTCATTAATTAATGTCCACTTCTACCTGGGTTAATTAATTACAATCACAACCATCAATTAATAAATCACCATTTATTGGATTAAATTCCTCCCTTAAAACCCTCGAATCATACTAACTTTCCTCTAATTAGCTTCTATAATCTTACATCTATCTATTAATTAATCACACTTGATTAATTAAAACATCCCCTCAACTCCCATGAGTTACCAATGACAAATTAAACTATTATAAATCAAACTTACCTTTTCGAAAGAATGCTTATCCATTTCTAATCTTGCTTTACCCTTATGCCACATGCACCAAGCTACAAAGCTCTCTCAAATATGGAGGTTATATAAAGAAACCTCCCCCTTCCTTCTAAACACACCATGCTTTGAATAGTGAAAACTATAGGCATTTGGCTTTGAGCATTCTCCATAGTTTGAAATAGATTCTCCATCTTGCATCCATCTACTCAAAATTGAGTAGTATGGAAAGATCCAAAAATTGCCTTGTAGCAATTTCTTAGTGAGATTCCATCCTCAATTCTCGAGGTCACCAACATCAACTTTGATTACTAAATGATCTAACTAGGTTCATGTGTAGTTAGCAATCTAAAGAGTAGGAAAGAACATAACATTTAGTTGTTTATGAATTGAAGAAGTTAGTTTCTATAAGATCTTATCATGATTGTTCCATGGTAGATTTTATTTTTCTTTGAAGTTATTAGGTTTTATCTTCTTTTGATTAGCAATTCAAATTTATTGTGAACACAGAATAAATCATATCATTGTATTAAACTAGTTGAGTGTAACTACGTATCCAAAAATCACATGCCCGTATCATCTATGCCATAACTATTATGAGTTTGAATCCTTTGTAATAAGTGCCTAATTATTCTTTAGAACAAAATGAAGTTGGACTATTATTATAATGTTATATACTCATACAAAAAAATTTGAGCTCTCGTTGGTATCTCTATTAAGACACATTTTTTCCACCTTTGATTTAAAAATAAACTTTCAAGTTGTATTCTTGTAGTTGATTGACAAATAAAAATTCTTAGGAGTCTTGAGACACATAATACATTTGTGATAAACTATCATCACCTAAGGAAACATGATTTTTGGTGGGTGTATCTTTCAAACTATAGAACCAATCTTATCTTCCATTCATGTGTCAAGTGCACTTGAATTAACATGCTAGATAGAACTCGAGAAGTGGATTACTCCTGATATTGTGTGATTTATAGGAAGTCCTCATTATATGGGTATTATTCTTATTTGACAATGTTGTCTTGTTGCTTTGGTTTATTTTTGTTCTAATTTCCCATTTTAAACCCTAAGACTAGCTTTGTTGTCCCTTTGACGATCGTTAGTTATGATAATTCTTACCACTAGATGATCCAAATTAGAATGTATTATACCAATGGTATTTCAATTCATGTCCCCTTTTACCAAAAATGAGACACTAATTTTGTTATTTATTCCCTTATTGATTATTCTGATTACTCTACTTTTGGGGTTATTTGGAAAACTTCGTGGGAATTTTCCCTTTTTAATGCAAAGTGCATGCATGTTCCTCATATTATAATGTGTGCATTCTTCATATTGTAATATATTCACAACTTCTCAAATGTTAGTGTTTGTCCCATGACATTAAAAGTGGTCACAAATATCATGTATGAGGGAGACAATGATGTCAAGATGATGGCTACAAGAGACTCATCTATCACTTCCACTTTTAGTGTTCGGAGTGATACCCTCAAAGTTGCAACACGCCTTAACAATTCCTCAATTTTCTCACCACTTTTCAATTTGAGACAATGCAATTGAATATAGATGCAGAGGATTATATTCCCATTATTTTCCTGATCAATTGTGTTTAGCTTATCCCATGCTTCCTTTTTTTTTAGCATCATGAATGTGGAGTTGCACATCATTATAAACTCAAACCAATAGGATCAAATTTTCCTTCTAATTGGATCTATCATAATATTGTTGGACAACAACATCATTATCATGTCAAAATAAAGAGTCATCAACCTCATTCCATACCTTTTTAAATTCAAGTTGAGTTCTAATCTTTATTTTCCATACAACATAATTATCTCCTCTTAGGAGTTGAGAATCTGGAAAAAATAATTTCAAATCATTTGCAACCATCTTTGTAACATACAAGATATGGATGGGTTCCTTATCATTCCATACAGGTCATGTTTTATATATATCATAAATTCTATATACCAGACCCTTATTATGTATCCATCAATATATGGAATAAGATCATCATGTCGATATATCCAATGGCATATGAAAAATATATTAATGTATGTGATAGAAAAAGTAATACATGGTACTAAGACAATACATAAAAGGGATTGTTTGATCAATAAAAACTACTTAGATTGAATTCTACACATATGGGTGTAACTTCCTTATAATTGAAATTTCCACCAATTAGGATTTATGCCTAACGATCATGGAAAATGGGAAATAGAGGGAGGGTTTAGTGAGTGATTGTGACCTTATTTCTCCTAGACAATTTAGAGGGACAATGTTCATACATCATTGTTGTTATATTAGGTGATGGATGTAGTATTATTTCAAGCATGATGACATAATTTGTACATGAGAACTAGAGACATTGCTTATACAAAATACTATGAATACGCAAAATTCCCAAATTCGTATTTGTTAAAGTTTTCTAATATGCTTGTTTTATGCTTAAAAACTCAAAAAGATCATTTAAAAATATTTTATGATTAATTAAAGAACAAAAAAACTACACAAATTTATAATGGAATTTTAAAAATGTGGTAAAATTTTAGCTTATAGGAAAGCACCTTTGTGAAAAATCTATTAATTGAAGTTTAAGGGACTTTAAAGGTATAAACTAATTTTTTTACTATAGTTTTATATCTCAAAAATATAAGGGATGTAATAAATTTCTCAAAAGGGTTTTTAAATCCATGATTTTAGGAAGGATTGCCAAAATTCAGGTTTGAACTCCTTGTTTATTTGGTATGGAATTAACCTTAACTTTTAGGGTAGAATATGAAAACATTAAAAAACATGAATTCTAGGAGGTAATTTTCAAAACTCCTTTTGGTTTAAAAAAGGGCTACTAAAAGGAAAATGTGGCCAAATTTTGGATTCTATATCCTCATGTTTTGTTAGATACAGATTAATTAGGATGTGAAAGAGCACTATGTAATGAATCAACAACACTTGATAGTGTAGGAGATGTTGCCAAATGTTGCATGAGCGCCAAGTAAGAGGAAAGGTACAACATCTATAATCATGTAAAGTTATATGTATTATGAATCATGCTTATATGTGTCATGAAAGACATATGTGTAAAGAGTATAAAATATGTTATTTATCAAACCATGTGACAAATAACATATGTAAAATATAGAACTAGTAGATCAATCTATGTTCATATCCTGATTTTATATGCTTAGAATATTTGAATTATTTTCAATTTTTGGCATATTTAAATGTTTTTTTGTATTTTTAGAATATTTTTTAAAGAGAGATACCATATGATATGATTGATAGGGTGAGGATAAAAATTCACAAGGGTAGGATGCTTATGCCTCAAAATTGCATTTTGTGAAATGGGAGTAGGATGCATCACTTTAAAATGAGGTCTGCAAGACAAGCTTAAGGGATTAATTTCAAACATGAAGAGATATAACATGAGTAGGATTGATAGGAATATGTATAGAAACCATTGGTATATTAGAAGAGGAAATAGGTAAAGGCTCCTCATAAGGTATTCCCTTAACCATAACAACATGGTTTCCATAAGTGTATATTACGTATTGATTGAGAATACAAGGGATAACTCTAATATTATATATCTAATGGTTCCTAAAAGCATGTTACATGTCCCATGAGTATCAATAACCAAGAAATGTATATCTCTAGTAGCAAATCCCATTAAGGGGGAGAATAATGTGTCCAATAGATTGATTAGGAGATTGTGCAAGTAATACATGAGTGTACATGTTGTACATAAAACTAATATCAACTAAGACAATGTGGATAGGTTGTATATTGACAATGTCTTGATTATAAGGTGTATTATAAATAACATCAACACCAATCATGTCATTGTCATCAAATGTAATGATAGGCCTAAGAGATGGAGAAGAAGTAATTGTACCAATAAGATAATTAAATGGATGATCATATATATTTGGAGGAGGTTGTGCATTGTATGCATGATGCACCTATTGGTTGTTCTTGGATTCGAAATTGTTATGATTAGGAAGTGGGTCATTAAAGACCCTAAGCTTAGTATTTTCATTGACTTAAGGCTTATATTATGCATATGATTTAACTCAAAATAAATAAGAGGTGTATTTTTTATTTATATATTTTTATTAAGGATAAAAATAGGAGATATATTCATATTATTAATTAAATATCAATGTGTAGATAAGAATATATCTATATTAACAATATGTAATATAAATAAATTGAAATTGATGTTAAATGCAATAAGGTACAAGAAGAGAGGTGTACTGATCTGATTTGATGCTCATAAGGCTAATCTAGTAGTGAAAAAGGTAAGAATACTATGAATGATACGCAAGTGCTACATATCTTAATTTGGGAGTGCAAGTAGGTATGGAACTATCGATGTTTATAGAACCATTTGGAATTTCCATACCTATTTAGTGTTTTTATATGACAAGTTGATGGAGTTATATAAATTTATTTGGCTATGCAAATCTATAAAATATCCATCACTATGAAACCCAAAATCCTAATGATTAAGGGAATAAGTGGAAAGGTGGGTGAAAGATGAAAAGGTCTTTATGAATCGAGCTTTTATATTGTAATGCATGTCATAAATCAATATGCCTATACCTCGTACATGAAATAATGGAGAAAAGGTAGGTATTTACACCCTAATTAAATTCTAATGTTATGTAAGTGCAAAAATATAAAAGGATGCAAGGGTTTATATACGAGAGTATTTTGATTAATTAACTTCCCATATTAAACATTCACACTCGAATAATGCATCAACACTTATAATGATTGATAAAATAATTAGTAACTACTAAAATACATAAGCGGAGAAAGAAACTTTGTTATACATGTTAGAAAAAGAGGATATGGATGTGCAAATAAGTGAAATAGGAATGTAAGAGATTAGAAATGATTTGGTGTAAATTTCTAGAATTGGAAATTGAGAAGGGGTAGGACCTGTATAACCATTGTATGGTTCAAACGAGAAATTTATGGTCTTGCTCTAGATATGTACGGTCCTATACACTTAAGTAGTTTGGGTCTAGAGCTTCCTATGTGCTTTACTTGTTTGAAATGAAATTCATTCTATATCTCTCTTGCTCATATAACTTTAGGATGACCTATAATCACCTACAAAAAAGTGGAAACCCTGAAAAACATACAAAAACCTTTATTAGAGCATTAGAAATCCAAAAGGGTAAAAATACGTGTGGTGAAGATGGAATACCCTTAACAGTCAAACTCCCAACTTCTGAATGAATCCAAATGCTACATTACACACCCTCATTATAGGATCAATCCTCAAGTAGTTATCCTAAGTTCTTATGCAAGTGTGAAAAACTATGACCATGCATCTCTTATTACCAAGGTAGCATGCTAAGTGTATAGTATAGAATGTACCAAACATGGTAGTAGTGTGATGTGGTTTGCCTTAGTTATATGACCTAACCCTTCATTCCTTTAAACCATTAAACAATTCTTGGAGTGAATTTTCTCTTGCTAAGACATAAATTTATGACCTTTGTATGCTTGGAAATGCAATAAGCTACACTCTTTGTCCCTATTGAGTGTTTTAGACTTATAGGAGGGAATTCTCTTTAATTGATTTATAATTGATTTGGGAAGATTTAAGAAACCCTTAAGTGATTTTGGAATGATATTTGCAATAAAATATTGTAAGAGTTCTATGTGAGTGCTAAAGTTACATTTAATTGGTTATATAACCTTCATTAGGTGAAATATTATGATAATATCAGCCTAGGAAGATGAGATGACCCAATGAATATATTCAAATTGAAAAACAGAGTTAGATAAATTAAAGGTGCAAAACCTTACAAGCCAAGTCTATATCCCACATCTTGACCCATTTTTATGGTCATAGATTGAGAAGAGGAAAAATGAAACAAGAAATTTGACATGAGACACATAGTTTGTTTACTAATTTGGTCTAATTATCTATCAAATTGATAAAAAAAAGCATAGTGTAAATATAATAAGGTCATGGAAGAGCTAGAGAGTTGAACTAGTTAGATTTTGAATGTGAGATTTTTCTTAGCAAGGGAGCAAAATCAAACTTGGCATTACAAAATGATAAGCTAATAAATTTTAGTGTCTACATTTCCCCCTTTAAGTTTTTAATTGAAAATTGTATACTTAAAGGAAGACAAGTACTTGAGTGTGTACATACACTTTGTCTTTTATTGAGGATAGTTATATGATGTGTTGGTGTTGGCATTCCCTGTGATGAAACCTACAACACAAAATATAGTTAATGTATATGATAAAAATTAAACGTAACTCAAGATATAGATAATGATTGTAACTTTGAACTTACAAAAAGTAAGCAAAGGAGATGTAAAACATGAAAAGAATACACCTCTTCATTTTTAGTGGGAGAATCTCTCATTCTCATCATTTCTTAAAGACTTGGAGTTTTTTAGATGCCAAACAATTGGTGGTGGTTGGTCCCAAATTATTACCAAAGGAGAGAATATAGTATTTAGTACATTAAAATATCAGAGAGAGTGAGAAGAAAACCAAAGTTCCCATTTTGGAACTTTTTAAAGAAGGTAGCCTACGAAGAACTTGGCTTCTTACATACCTCCCAATTTTGAGAAATTGGTGAGAGAATAGGAATGATAGCCTATGAAGAACTTAACCAATTCAAAACATATTTTTGAAAATGTGTATAAATAGTATAATGAATAAGGAATGAAGTCATCATGCCCCATGTATACGTTCTAAACTAAGTCATCCGAATATGGGACTATATAGAAATCTTGTTAAAATCTAGCAGAATCTAAGAAAACTAGAAAATTCTTGAGAATGTACTTCCTGTATGGGAATTTCCATTATGGTTAAGACCATATCATGGTCCTAACCATACTTTACAATTTTGAATTGATTTATTTTCGGCCACATTTCAATATCTATGACTTTTTGAGGATCCGATCCTTGTAAAAACATGTTCATATACTTGAAACCTATTTATAGGTGTAGAAAATATCTCAATGAGTGACCCATATTTATATCCATGTGTGATAAATTATTTGAATGTGTAGCTCAAAATAATATGTGTACCCATGTGTAATAAGTCTAATAATTTGTATAGGATCACATAGAGGGATAAAATGGTGACCACCATCATGAACATGTACCTAAAAGGGGGTTACACATGTGGAAACCATGGTGCAAATAGAAAGTAATATGTAACACACAATAAGAAATAGTACATGTGTATGGTAGTAAAAATAATCGAGGAAAGTGTCAATCATGTCATAATCTAGAGTATCACTACTTATATAAACATTAGAGTAGTAATCAAGTATGTAACAAATAACAATAGAAATATTAGAGTAATTATAAAAAAGAAAATATAGTATAAACATCAAAGTAAACATAAATAATTTTATAAATTAGAGCAAAAAGATAAAAGTGTAGACACTCAAATTTGGAAATTTTCCTTATGACACTACTTTTTAAAATTGTGCTTCTTCACTAAGACAAACACCAATATCTTATCTCAACTTAGTTCATGTTGCTTTATCTTTCCTAACTTTCTCATTTTCATACACCCATGTGTTGAAAATATCTGAATATTGCTACATAAGACTGATGTTAAAATGTTATATCCTAGGATATAACTCTCGGATTTCATTTTCTATGTCCCTATCCGTAATCGAGATAGTTAGGTCGGGATGTATAACATGATATTGAACAACCTATATAGTCTTGAATTAACTTAGTTTACAACTCTAATTTTGATGCAATATCATTTTTGGGTCCTTTCATCCTTTTGGGTCATCCTTTTCATACCACTTTACATTTAGAACCCTATATAAGCAAGTTAACACTACCTCATTTGCTCACCTGGAAATCATATGGCATTTTATTGACATACTCACTTCTAACACTTGTAAAATGCCCCCAACACACCTTAAATTTTTCCAAAGCTCATGCAAATTCATTAGGGTAGACACTATGACAATTCTAAAAATGAGGTCAAGAAGTCTATCTCCCTCATATCCAACTACACAAGTTCCTATCTCCAATTCTTAACAAGAGCACAACACAATCAAGAATTATTTAAGGGTTTCAAGATGCCAACTAACTACATCCAAATAGATATTACATGCTAGGTGGAGAACTACATATGGTTTGATGTCTTTTCGAGTAAAAGATCTGATGTAAGAAGTGCATGGGGTGAACTACAACCCAAACACAAACCTTTTTGTATGATATTATACATATGGTTAGGGTTTTGGAGTTATTTAATTAATTACAAAAACTATCACGATTGTGTGACAACTAGGGTTTGACAATGAAGTGAATTTCTAAGCAATCAAAGGACCCAAAAGGTTATAGATCTCAACTCTAAATGTGTCCAAGATTGTACAAAAGGGTCAGGATCATATTATACATCTCAAACAAACTATATGGTTCAAGACCAGGGAATTTTTAAGTCACGGTACCAACAATGAAGCTTTTATAAGCTCTCGCACTTCTAGTCTCTCTAGTATATCTTCCCGTGATTCCTTTTGTAACACTTTATATAGTTAAGTGTTTCTATATCTTGTGTATTTTGAGATTGTATTTACTTATAAAAAGAACTATGTTATTATACTTTTCTACAATTAACGTTGGAAGTTAATTTATCAGAATAGCTCCTAGTATCTAGACCTTACATTCCCTTTTATTATTGTGTATTAAATAACAAAATCTAATTAATATTAAAAAGGGTGTAAACATTTAGGGAACCCAACATTGTATCTTGCACCTCCTTAAAAACCCTATTTTCCTTAGGATTTCAAATCTATATTGTATATTCATATCCCAACATGGTTCTCATCTTTCACATTCCCTAGATCTAGATTTCACAAATTTACCTATGGTTTCATGGTTGATCCTTGTATTTGGGTATCTTTCAGGGCTTGTAATTTTTGAACCACCTTTCGTCTCATATATATAACATAAGAAATCTACTTTAATATTGCTCGATGTTTTTCTTATTTTTATATATTAAACAAAAACCTCTTTTTTCCCTAATTCTTAAAGACAATGTTTGGAAATTCAAAACTAATTTTTTTAGTAATCGGGCATAATAAAATATATATACCATTTTTGCAAATCCCAAGAGGTTATTATTTCAAATATATATATATATATATATATATATAGATTGATTAATTGATAAGGCGGGTGAAGGGACCCATTCCCTATTCATTATGATGAGGCCAAATCCTTAGGAAAACAAAAGGGCTACAAAAGCCAAACAACAACTGCATACCAACTTAACAAAAAAATTATCCTAAAATTACTTCCCACCCTGGGATGGAAAATAATCATCAATGTTGCCCATGCATCCTTTTTTATTTTTTCACTTCTTTACCTCTTGCCATTTTCCTAGATCGGATGAAATAACTAGTGCAAGGTCACTGGGATTCACCAAAGCCATCAAATTATCTGGCACAGAATCTTGATTTGATTCGAACTTTCTGAAGTATGTCCCCTTTTTATACCACCTACAACCAAGTGGTTTTCTTGAAATCCCATCTTTGTATCATTCTTCTCTGTAACAATTTTACCGTCAGGAGATAGGATTATTCGGATTATCTTTAAAATTTGATGCAGAAACCAAATCTAGGTTTACAGAACCCCATCCGCTCGAAGATGTCGATCCATTTTTTTCCATATTTTTGATTCTTATTGAAGGGACAAGAAGCTTGCAAATGGCCCTATTTCTGCATAATCTACACTGAAATGTAGTATTCTCATAGTCTAAGACCTGGGTATGCTGAAAATTACCAAATTTAAGGTTGATTCGATTAGGTATTCCTTTTCTTAAATCAATTTCAACGCAAATTTGGGAAAATGAACACAAACCCGAATGTGTTCTGTCCAAGTCCTCTTTTATAAATTTTCCCAAAATGTTTCCAATATCTTCTAGGGCATACCACAAATGTAAGGGGAGGTTAGGAAGCCTGACCCAAACCGGTGTTTTGGCCACCGAATAAGTATTCGGATCAAAATTTGGGAACCATGGAGTGATAAATAAACCCGCATGTCCCCAAAACCAAGGACCATCTGTCAAACAACACTGGTAATCTTCAGATTCCCTAAAATGGACAACAAAAAAACCTTTGGAACAAAGAGAGATTTCACATTTATTGGTCCAATTTTTGAAAACCCACTGATACAGAGCTGAGGAGGAAGGCCAAAAACCATTAAACCTACCAACCACCACATCCCATGATAAGTTTTTGAAATATTCTTCAACTTTTGGATTTTCTATGGTGAGCGAAGGAATGTCCTCGGCTAGATCAACCAGGTAGGCCTGGTTATTTGATGCTTATGCTTGCCCGAGGATCGACCGCCATTATTTTCTAGTGCATCTTTGAAGGAAGTAGTCTTCGGGGATGCACCTGAGCCACCATTTCTTATATCTCCAACCCCCGATTCCTATTACCGTCCTCGCCTTACCCACACCGCCCCGGATGGGTTCACAATCCTTTTTAGAACCCTAGGGTTAGGGCACAGATCCTCCTCCAGCCTTAACTTTATTGGATTGGTCCCGCACTCACCACCAAATCGTGACCCCCAATACTCGGGTGATTCCATTCGCAACTCCTTTCTTAACCTCGTGCATCCTCCCGGCCTCGCAATCGACGCCATCCTCAGTCACATATTTCACATTCCTCCACTCCATCCCATCAATCCTACCAATGAAAAATTCAAATATTAAAATGCATCTCTCCTTTCATTAAATTAAATTTCTATTTTTAATATATGGTCGTTTAATTAATTTGATGACGATTACTTTTTACTCAACATCACTTTTGGGTTTAATCTTTTACAATATCTTGATTGCCGCCCCTCCATGTGGTGATTATTAGTACTCAATTGGAGATTCTTCTATCATCGTGTCCCATGTAATTTTAGATCCTTCTAATAATAATGATGTTACATTTTATAAAAATCTCCTAAAGTCTAGTCAAGTGTTACAACATGCCTCTCAAGCCTAATTTCAAGCCACGAGTACTGAAATACAGTCTCTTAAGGATACAATAACACATATAAATGGTTCTTCTAATGCCCATATCACTAATTTATTTCTTCATCATGATCAACATTGTTCTAAGGATATCAAAAATTAATGTCATACAAATGTTATACATGATACATGTGCTTCTACAAGTGAAGTGAAATTCCTACATAGAGGAAAAAATGTGTATGTTCCACATGATCACTCTTAGATCATAAGGGAAAAAAACATAAATCACCTCTTTGGTTCGAAAATAATTCTAGACAACATGATATTCTATATGACTCGATAATCGCTTAATCAATTTGTTACCTACTCATTACTACCCCCACTATTTGCTTACGAAAACCAAAGGCAAACCATTTTACAATTATAACGAGAATCACCAAACATCCCGAAAATGATTGTTATGCTTTACAATGGAGAATCCAATAACTTAAGCATAAATGATTTATTTTCTTTGATATATGACATTATACTATGAAATCATTGCACGTCCCTAAATATCAATAGATACCGTGAAGCTATAACAACTATCTCTAATGAACATACTATGATACTAAATGACACACCTTTGAATATACAACAAGATTTATATAGTCATAAATAAGACATAAATATAATCCCTACTATTATGCAAACAACAATGAAAATAATACCAATCAAGCATTTACAATTTCACACTGCCTTAGATCACTTAGAGCATACACAAGCCCAATCAAGGGAAACACAGCCATGAATTATTTAGATATATCTACTTCTCAATAATAACTGAGACAACTTATGATCCAAATGATGATATAAGATGTGACACTAATTTTATTACACATAAAAATGATCTTGTTCATGTTCTAGTTAATATTAAGGTGATGCCTACTGCACATGGATGTGATGTTGTAAATATAATTAATGACGATGATATGCATATCCAAACATGAATAAGCACATATCATTTTTATCCTAAGTTCACTTCTACAAAATCAAATCTCACTACAGTTCCCCTCCACAATGGGGATAACATGAAGGAAAACATTAAAGATGGTCCCAAGTTACCAATACAAATCCATCTTAAAAATGCAAGTGAGCCTTTGCATGAACTTCATATTTCTCTCTTTGATAGTGATGATTGTTTCCTTATCCTTGATGGTCCTATGGATTTTTGCATTAATCAATCTAAAATTCCTACTCATACCACATATTATTTTCCCAAGACCACCCAATTCATAGGCTAAATTGGGGTTTTACTTATTGTTCCTACAAGTATAATTCTATAACACATGTTTCTTCCTAGCAATTTCATCTTTATATTATATCAATATGCACCATTGTATGATACATTTTCCAATGCTCATGGAAATATGTGGATATTCCATTCTTCTTCTTCAAGACCATGATGTAGAGAAAATTACTAATATTTATATAGATAGACAACTAGTCAAAAGATAACAAAAATCCACCTTTTCTTAGCTCTGCATTTTGAGGATCATTTCTAGTCGAGTAGGGGTTTTATTCTTGTACATGGAATCAAATTCTTCCTTAAATGATTTGATTGATCCTTAGATCTAGTTTATACTTGCTTTTGATGTCATTGCACTCATTTAATAACTCACCCTTCACTCAAGGTTACCCTACACTTACCTAATTCACTCAGGATTCTAAACCTTATTCCTCAAGCATACAACTCTTGGTTTTCTTAGGTTCATTATACCACTAGATATTACACTCTGTAAATCACTCTAAACACTTATATATTAGTCATAATATGGATTCAAGGATCTCCCTTTCATCAAGATTACCATATTTTGTTTATATTGTCGTCAAGGTGTTCTTAGGACCCAAGTCCCCTGTTCCATATGTATGGTTACGAGGGTGTAGAGATGCCCCTTAAAAGGTGGGAGTGCATTCACATGCCCTTGGTGACAAAGAATATGCTTATTAATTTATATGGCTCAATCACCCAAGTTATTCTTGTTATCCCTCTTTCCATTTTGGACTTACATACTCCTTACTAGGTCTATATCTCTACTTTGTCATGCATATATCTTTGTATCTATGTTTTGAAGACTTAGACAAGATCCTTTTGGGTACCCATTAATCCCTTTGACATGGATACAAACTTCCAGGGTTGGACTCAAAAGGAAAAACTAACTTCCTTTGTTAATGTATCTCCTGAACTAGGTCCGTAGCTATATACCTCACTGTCATATCACATTGTCAACTATAATTCTAAATTCCTCCCAAAAAAACATCAAAATTACTCTTGAATCCCTTTAGGATAGCCCTTGGAAATTATACTTACCAAATTCTAGACTTTATCTTGTTGGTTCAAGCCTCTTAATCTATGGATTCTCGGTGAAACCCTAACTGTGCATATATAAGCCTGAGAGAAGGAAAATCTTAATAACTTAAGAAAGAATTTTGTTTAAAGGATATAAATGGTACCTTGGCATTGTCATGTCACCTTCTTCATGTAGTAGTATTCTCTCTTGCTCACAAAACAGGTGTATAAACCCTACAAGTCAACCATTAAAGACAAAATGGAGTCTTCTACTTGTAAATGCTTCTCTCATTGATTCATGCACATATTCTAATCATTCTATTATTTCTAACACTCTCCAATCCTCCTGCAAGTAGGAATGTATTCATGCCTTGACCCACTTCTTTCTCGGACATATTCCTTAACACAAGTGTGAAAGACTTAATCAAAAACTCAACTCTAAGTCTCACATGCACAAATGAACCTCATAAGAGACACTAAAACTTCAATGCTAATGTCTTTAAAACATGTGGATTGTTTTCTTTGTATAAGGTTTTCTTAATTCCTAGACTCACCTCACTATTATAGGTTGTTACAGATAAAGATAATCGGACAATTAGCATAAAATCAAGGAAACAACCAAGAATGTTCTCCCCAAAATTGTACAAGTCTTAATATTTATCTTTTCCTTACATTCACAACTTTCCAATACCTTACCACCCTATATAAGTTTCTCAACCACTCACAGAGTGCAATGAGCACACAAGAAACTCACCAACTTCAATCCACTAACCTCAAGGTCCATAACTAAGCTTAAGATCTCCTTACCCTCACTCCTTGTTCAAGAACCACTCACCTACACAATGATAAGACACAAGAAACATGCAAGAATATATTCATAAGATGAGTTAACACAACATGTATGTAAGAAACTGAGTTTTTCTTCCTTTACTCTTCCTTTGAAGCTTAAAAAAATGATTCAATCCAGATTGAATGAAGGAATGTAGTTACATTTTAGTATTTTATCTTTCCTTAAACACATCCTACTCGAGATCCTTCCCCATTTGGTAGTTACAAAATAGTTTCATAATGAGATTCCCTTTCATAAGGCGTTACTCTCACCTAATAAGGCCTTGAATTTGCACAAATGAACTCTTTTTAGTACTTATGTCTCTAAAGGGGGTCTAATTGCCAAATATGACCTCATTATATCCTTAGAATGCTTAAAAGCTTCAAGTACACACACAAAACCTCAAATCATACTAGAATTGCCTTTACAATTTTGAATTAGCATTTTGGAAGGAAAATGCCTCATTTGAAATTTGAAAGGTATAGACACTATAATAGATTACTAACAACACCTAAGAGAACTATAGGACTCATGAATAAATATAACACACAAAATATGATGTCTTCATGGTTTATTTAGATAACTAAGGTGATTCTCCTACATTAGACCTAGTTTCCTTGCACTATATCGACCCTTGTGTACTTTTGTTATGGTAATGCTTCTAATATGATTACTAATACTACTAATACTATCCTTGATAATCACATGATATATCACATGAATCCAATTATAATCACTTGTCATAAAAAATAAAAATCAATATCAATCACTTGTAATCTCTTCTAACATTGTACTCTAAGCACAAATCTCAACTCAAAGCCTTAGACCCATACTATCTCTAATAGTTCTAACCTTCTTAAGTCTCCTAATAGGCCTTGTAGAAAACATGTTACGACTCCTTTCCCAATGCATGAGAAACTATATTTTATGCTTAGAAAGCTAAGTGGAATTATGAGTCACCAAAAATTATAACACTTATCATTAGATTTTGTTTCTTTAGATACTCAAATTTGGTAATTTCTACTTTGTCAACCCTTAATTTGACTATACACTCTTTTGTATGATAAATAAAACCTCTCCATTCCCACTTAACACTTTTCAATGTTGATTGTTTAGTTTGTTTATCCTTGCACACTAAAATGTCAACAAATCCTAAGAATACAACATATAAAACCAATAGAGATACAACATTCAATCAGATCCAGACTTCATTTGGCACATTTCTTGCTCCCATTCGAACCGTACATATTGGTGGGGATGGTGCATCTAGTTCTAAACTACTTATACACTCTTGTACCAAAATTTCTTCCAACTAAACTTTCAAATTGACATATTTGATGGGGTCTTATATTTCCCCTATTTCATTCTTTCTTAGATAAATCATCTATAGAACCCTATTTAAGCAAGTAAACACTACCTAATTTTCTAACTTGGAACTCCAAAGGAAATGTACTAGAGAACTCACTTTATACACTTGTAAAAGGAATACAAAGCTCCCTAAATCTTGTCATTTCACATCCACAATCATTAGGGTATCACCCATGTCATTTTAAAGCTACAACCCAAGTTAAGGAATCCATATATATCATCTATAAGCACTCAAACATCCTATCTTAAAGTATTTTAGCAAGATCCAAGTCAAAGTAAGCATGGTCAAAGAAAATTCCAAATATGATTGATCCATTTGGATATCTTATGCTACATGGAGAACAATGTGTGGTTTAAGGCCTCTTCATAGTAGTGCCAACATTAGCGGTGCAGAGGTGCCCATAATTATTTTAATGTTTGTTTTGTAGGACTCTTCATCCATGGATAGGATTTGAGATGATGTTTAATCCATTTAAATAGCCTCGTGCATGTGCAAAAACTAGGGTTTTACAATGATAGAAAAATCCAAGTAGGTGACCAACCCAAAAAGGTGAAAAGGATAATTCAAAGTAGGTCCAAGACTCTATAGTAGGGTCATGATCACATGATATGGTCTGGTAGGTTGTTATGGTTACGAGAAATATTTATTTATAATTCCGGTTAAGAAGATTAACCAAGTTTATATCTCCCAATTACATAGTCCCAAATCTCTCCAGAAATCATCAAAAATCAGATAAGTTCCTTGACAATTCAATTTCATGTTAGTTTGATTGGTGTATGTAAATCCTTTCTATTTGATTTGAGTTATAAATATAAGTTGGTATTCATATTGTAACATTTGAAATTAACTATAACCTAATCTACACCTAATTAAATTGACCAAAAATTTAATTAAGGGCTAAAATGTTTAGTGAACCCATTTTTTTATTAAACCATTAACCTAATGTATTATTGTCTTAATTCCTTTTGTATTAGGCCTATTGATCTCTAAGCCCTAACTGATTTAGGATTTCTATCTATGTACATGATTATTTTTCTAGTCTTGTTCTTTATCTTGTTTATCATCATGCCTACTTTTCGGGCTCACTTTGTGATTTTTTTCCTTGTATCACAAACATTTTGTTGACTTTGATATATTTACCATAACCACAAAACTTCCTCCCAATTTTACCCCCAAATTGTTTTGGAAATTTTTCTTCATAAGTTATGCCACCAAATTAGATTTGGTACCACCCCCTTAATAAAAAAGGTGCTAATGATCTAGAAATTATGTCTACTCTTATGCATATACTGATGTTCCTAATTGTGATGATGATATTAGCACCACCCTTCCTAACAACGGTCATGAAAATTTGTCTCTTGCTTCTCCTCATTTAGCACCACTTCCTACTAACCCTCTACCTAAAAATATAGTCAACATTGATTCTACTCCTACATAATGTGCCACTTGTGATGTTTTTCTTCCTCTTTCTTCCCCCATCATTGTTTCGTTCATCAAATGCATGATCTATTAAATAATAATTCCTTTGTTATCATTATTGATCACGTTCAATCCCAAGGATCTAATTCTCACCCTGACCAACATGATGAAGGTCTCCTTAATGAGGATGCCCAACAATTTGATCAACTTTTACAAGATAACCCCTATATATTGATCTTCTACTCTACAATGCGGGAGATCGGATTAAACATGTGTAATCATCACATAACCTAACATTTGTTGTTCTTACATATGTCATTCCTACCCATTTGGGTACACCTCATCTATCAATTCCCAATGTATCTATGTCTATTAATGTGATAACAAATTTTTTTACTACACATCCCACATCTACTCCTCATGGTTCACATGTATATTTTTCTAGAATGCAAGCTCTTGAATCCCTTGTTCACACTTTACAAGCAAAAATATTACAATTACAATAAGGTGCATCTACTTCTTATAATGTTATGGAATCCACACAATTACTTCATAATATGCTTACACCCAAAATGGTTTTTTATCCGTTACCTATTAGTTTTGTTGCTCCTAAATTTCCTATCTATGATGGCAAAGGGGATCCCATTGAGCATCTTCACTCATTCCATGTTGTTTTTTTAAATTACTCTTCTAATAATATCTTTCTTACCAATATTTTCCCCCAAATTCTTAAGTACTTTGTATTGAGATGGTTTTACTCTCTACCCACTCACTCTATGCATGCATTTACTACTTTAGAAAATCTATTTTTGGCACAATTATCTATCAATATTGAGGAAAAAATTTCTTATGCATAATTGGCTCAAATATGAAAAGGTCCTATTGAGCCTCTTAATTCTTATGTTTTGTATTACAACACCCTCTATACCAAGATGAACAATGTTTTAGCTGATAATAAATTACAATACCTATTCACATAAAGCTTATTAGACCCTTTGCAAGATTCAGTCATGTTCAAAAAGTTTAGATCTTTTGACCATATATGTTATACCTTGAAATATTATGAGGCTAAACTATTACATATGAACAAACTCAGAGCACGTTTCTATCTTTCATCCCGCATCCAATGTTAATTTTTAAGCAAACCCACATTTAAAATCAATCCTAATGATGCCAAATATTATTCTAAGGAAAAATTTAATGTCATCTCCCAACCTATTAAGCTACTGATTGCAGCAAGTGTGTCGTCTATTTACTCACTTGATAAGTCCTCGCATCATATTAAAAACATTGCTTGAGTGCAATCTCATATCTCTCCCTCCACCATTTTAGGTTAATATGAGTAGACCTAAAGGTAAGAAGTTCAATACCAATTCCCATTTTGATTATCATCGTGTGTCGGGAACTCTACTGAGAAATTTACTTAAAGCTTCATCACATTATTCAAGATATTATCGATTCCCAATCTATTGAATGAGATGATATTTTTGAATCTTTAGAGCCAATCAATGATAACTATAAGCTGAAAAAAATTCAGTTATACACTTCCTAAGCATGAAATTGTAAAATATTATTCAAATGTACATAATATTTATCATGAAATGCCTCCACCGCCCTCTTATAATCACCCCTTGGATGTAATTATTGGCACAATTAATAATACACTATCTTTTGCTCTAATTATCATTTTTGATGACTCTGATATCGATAATACGCTTATTTTAGATACATTGTCTATTCTTGTTTCTATTTATCACAAACCCATATAGGGTATTTTGTTTGATCCACACAATAAGGAAAAGTTTTTTCTCTCACACTACAATCTTTGGGCATTTCTATGCACAATCTTGCACTTGATAAAAGCAGTCCTTATTGCCACATTACTCTACCCATCACTGTTGGTCATATTACTACATCAGTTTCATTCTGGTTGCATCTACTCTTAGTTTATTTTCCATGCATTTATGTCTCCCTTGGCTATGTACCCTTAGGGATATTCCCTTGGTTATACATCAATGTGTTAATTTCATCCACAATAAATAAGTTATCACCATTAGAGGTATTCCCTTTGAGGCTACCCCTCCTAGCGTGCCTAGTTCTCCTTCTGCATTTCCTCCTCCTAGTCCTCCTACATATAGATCTTTGGTTGTGCACAATGTCAGTCACAAACCTACAACTTTAATGTTACTCCCTAGGCTAGTACTCCTACACTCTATTTCTAATTATGTGGATTCTCCTAGGCCCTTTGTTGCACACACTTCTTCTCCTAGTGTTGATCCTATCAAGTATCCCAATAGGCCTTTGGTTGCACACTCTACATCTCATGAATCTAGGCCTCCTCATAGGATTGTAATCTCAAGCATTATTTCTCACCATTGTCACTCCCCTAGATTTTTATGTTGGCCCTCTAATAGAAATGTTACCCCCATACTTTCATGATACCCTCCTAGTGCCCATCATACTTGTTCCTCTAGTCCAACGTAGTGGTACCACTTTGTATGTTAGTATTACATCTACTAATCCTTCTTTGGAACATGTCACTACAACAATCCTGCTAGTATTTGCATCATGGATATGGACCAAATATCCATCTTATGTGACATCTCTTTCATCTCGTAGGAGGTTCTCATTGGTTATATCTTTTCTACTCACATATTTTATACATAGTTATGCATTTTGATAATATAAAAACACTCAAATGTTTGGAAAAATACAAAATCAGGACATGTGCATATTACTTGCATTGTTAGAACTTGACATTATACATGTTTTTGTCCATTTGGTTTAATACATAGCATGCTTTATTCATTTACACACATACATTGACTTGGTATATTGAGCTAGATGCAGGACACACAAATGGGTACACACTTATAGAAATCACATTTCCTTACGTTCTCATCATTTTGGGGCACTCCCTCCACATCCTACAGGAAAATATTCTATTATAACTCATTTTCACTTCTTCATTTATGCTCAATTATACACATAGTGTGCTTTCTTGTTTTCATCCTAACATGGCTAACACATGTGTCTTGTATAACATTGACATATGATGTTTCATATATTTCACTCATGTTGGTTACTACATCATATTATCATGTTTTGAAACTCTTGTTTCATGCATACATGTTTGTGTGTGTGTGTGTGTGTGTGTTATTGTTTGCTTACTTTATTTAATTTTGGCCTATGTTCTTTTATTATCTTATGACACCATGGATGTCCCATGTTTGTGGCATCATTTCTATCTTGTTTGCAATTTATTTATCTTGTTTTTAGGCCTACGGAACTTGATTATCTTGCGACACTAGGGGTATCTCATGTCTCCATGTCCAAATCCTTTTGTATGATTTTGTATGTCATTATTTGTAATTGGAATCATTAAATTTGTTCTTATTTTCTCCTACATACATTATTTATTCTTGTTAGTTTTGTTTCTAATATTTTTGTTTGTTGTTGGCATTATTTTTTTACACCATGGTTACCATCATGCGCAAACACATTTCCTTTTGTAGGTATAAGTTCTCCAAAGTGGCCACCTCTTCAACACTTTACATAACTTTTCAAACATCTCCTTCAGTAGTACACACCTATTTATTTTGAGAAACATGCTCAAACATGGTTTTTCACACATGCCTCAAAAGAGGAAGGGTTTATCTAGGTTTATTCTATATCTTCAACAAACATAGAAAAAAATTGGGGAAGATGTAGGTAGAGACAAAGTACAAGAACCCGTAAATGAAGTCATAAACAATTTTTTGGTAAAATAAACATAGGTTCAAAACCATATACTTTGGTCAAGGTCGTACATTATAGTCTTAACACCCACTCATTTCTAACTAGGGGAAATTTTAGTAGTTTTTTTACCATGTTCATATATTCACCTATGTATACAAGTTTTCCGTAAGTTTTCACATCCATATTACTCGGTTTGTATTAGTAAATGTGGCATGAAAGGTTTATAATATTTATTTACACTAACACTTAGTTTCAAGAATCTTGGGGGTATTGGTGTCCTTCCTAATTTAGTGTTGTTAGCTCACTTTCAAGATTTAATTTAGTTCATACTTATTTTTTTGACATATGGGGAGATTTTGGGGCACCTATTATTCTCTTTTATACTATATGTCCTTATTTGGAAAATCACGTCTAGATATTTCTACAATGTTGTGCTTTGTGGGGTAATAGAAGGAAAAAAGAAGATAAGAGCTTCATGGGTAAGTTTTCCTATCCTATTGCACTAAAAGTGATAATATACTTACATTCAATAAATGAGCAAGTTGAATAATATGAAAAATATAACATAACACAAGAGATATTGGTAATCCAAGATGCCCAAATATTCAATATAGCCATAAATATAAGAATACCCTTAAGATACGGCAGCACCATACAATGTTTCTTAAGGAAGGAGTAACTCCATAATCTCCCAAAATGGGAATCCAATTCGAGGGGACACCTCCAATATACCTCTACCAAGTAGATGACTCAACACATACATCACATGATAAATATCATAATGATACCCATCTCCTTTATATATGCATACATTACTCTTAATGGGTGGGTAAAACCTAATCCTAATATAGGCCAACTCATTACCCAATATAACTAATTCCTATGTGACCCCATATATTATAAACATATAACTAATTAAGGGGGTGTGTGCCACATGTCAGAATCTCCATCAACCCATATACATTATAATATCATATCCCAAGGTACATAACATTCCCTCCCTCCTTGACATGTTTCATCCCCAAAACATGAGAAGAATCCATATAGTGAGTGTGCTTCAAATCATTGCACACTTGTCGTCA
Source organism: Taxus wallichiana var. yunnanensis (assembly GCA_018340775.1). Taxonomy (NCBI): domain Eukaryota; kingdom Viridiplantae; phylum Streptophyta; class Pinopsida; order Cupressales; family Taxaceae; genus Taxus; species Taxus wallichiana. The sequence continues at coordinate 453,506,561 of CM031237.1, read as the reverse complement.
TGATTGATCATCCAACCACCTATATGAGATCTTAGTGGGTGATACATCTCTAAAATTTTGTTCATAATTTTTATACTACTTTTATTCCATCCATGTCCATATTTTTTCCTCATTAGTATCCATGCATATCCATAAAAATTATACGAGATGATTCCATGTCATATAATTATTTCTCCATTGATGCCATGTATAGCCATAATAATCAATCCTACAATTCCTTGTATATACATATAGATTTTTTCCCTCATGTGTCCTAACATGTCTCCACGATTTTTTCCTCTCATTATAAGGTGGGTGTTGATATGGTACAACCGTAGTATCCTCAAACCTATCAAATTTTTGTTCAACTTTATTTTCATGTTCCACCTAGTTGTTTACTATTTATTTTTCTCTTCAGTAGACAAATTATTTTCTTATTTTTCATCATATTATTAATTTTCTCCTTCTAAATCATCCTTGTTTCTTTTTTCAACATATTTGATTCCATCTTCATGCCCCATCTTAACATTAATTTGTTCCTTGTTAAGTGTCATATCCTACAAAGTAACCTTCTTTTTTACCATATATTCATGAATTTCTTTTACACATTAATATTAATTACACCCAAGGTATATAACCAAGGATATACGATAAAAATATGCATACCATCCATATCTAAAGCATAAATATATGAACACAAAATATATTTATCCATAGAGAGCTTTATATATCCAAAGACCTGAATTTTCTTACCATCCACTTGAGCTTCCTTGATATGCTTTTCCTAAACATGTAGATGTTGAGCTACATCCATGTTGATTAATTTATAATTTTTCTAGGGTTTATAGAAACGATTATTTTTTCCTTTGAATGTACCCTTCAAACTTAAATATAAAAGCTTCCTTTGTTAGAGATGCATTATCCGAACTTGTATCTTGATATGTTATATGTCCTTCTAAATCTTGTGTAGCCTCTTCATCATTAACATTATCTTCTTATTATTCTTCCTCTTTTCATCATCTTATTTTTAATCCTTATCTGCAACATCCTCATTAGCAACATCATTTTATTATTCATCTTTTTTGTGTCACATATATCTAAGAAAACATGTTCCAGATCCTCCTAAGACCAACTAGACCTTTCTTTTTCTAATTCAGAAAACCAAATATGTGCAAGACCACTAATCCATAATTTTAACCCCAAATATCTTATGATGGAAAATAACTTTGTTTAAATTCATTCCACCATTTTCTAGCATCCACATCACACTCACCATTAAAAGCTTTCATCACCATTATCCACAAAAAAATAGGATTTTAAGGATATACCATTTCAATCAATATTTATATAACCCTTTTTGCTTTATTTCTGTCTCAAGTGAGAAAATACAAAAACAAACCCTAATTATATTTCATATATATTCTTGAAAATGTAAAAAATAAAAAAGTTTTCCCAATATTGTGGCTTATAAAGTGAATTTGTGAAAAACTACAAACCCGTGATAAATATCACAAAATAGATCAAAAAATTTAAAAATTTGTGGGTTTTCACCTAAATAAAATTCACCTTAACCAAAAAAATCAATAAATAATTCACCACAATTTGGAATATATAGATGAAACATGACAATTAGGGTTCCAACCCTAAAACCATTGTATCTTTCACAAAACAACTCCACAAAATTTGAAATTTGGATAGAAGATTTTTTTGAATTATTGCTTGACTTCACACAAATATATGTAAAAAATTGAAAGTTGATATAAAAACATAGGTGAATCACTAAAATTATGGTTTCATCCCACAAATTTCCCGGATCAATGCTCTGTTACCACTTGATAATATCTTTACATATAATAAATGAACTAGTTGAATAATATGTAGAAGATTACACAACATCAAATATATAGATTAGCTAATATGCCCAAATATTCAATTAATGTAGAAAATATAAGAATACACTCAAGGTAGGGCAACACCATACAATGTTCCTTAAGAAAGGAGTAACTCCACAATCTCCCAAGTTGGAAATCCACTTCGATGGGGACACCTCAAATATACCTCTACCAAGTAGAAGACTCAACACATACATCACATGGCATATCTCATAATGATACTCATCCGCTTTACATAGACATACATTACTCTTAATGGATGGGTAATACCTAATCTTTATATAGGTCAAATTATTACCCAATATAACTAATTCCTATGTGACGCATATATTATAAACACATAACTAACTAAGGGGGATGTGTTCCACATGTTGGCATTTCCATAAAACCATATACATTGTAATATCATATCCCAAGGTACATAACATATAGGGTAAGATATCAAGGTTTCTAAATAACTTGAGTACATGGTCTTCTTCCTTCTCTACAGTACATTTGTACCCCTTTATTCTTCTCTTTCTTGTACATTTCCATGTTGGGTTGTATACACCTAACACTCTGGTTTCTCCTTAGCATTGATTGGGGATTGATCACCCCAATCCTTCAAGTAAATTTCAATAGAGAAAAATCTCGAAGAAAATTAAAGCACAAGAAAATAGGTGTATTATTTCCTTGTTTACATCTTTTCACTTCACATATATACAAATGCAAATATTTTCTATTACATGTTTTATTTGAGTTATGATCAATTATCTATCATAGACATTGACTACACTCTATGTTACAATTCATCATGGAGCATGCCAACACCAAGCACAATAACACAACTGCAAAACAAACATTCAAGAAAATGCAAAGTGTGTTTACACACTTAAGTAACAATTCCTTTAAGCATGTAATTTTCAATTTCATACTTAAAGGGGGAAAATGTAGACACTCAATTTTTGTAATTTACAATTTGTATACCCTTTATTTGACTAGGAAATCTTGCTATGATAAATACAACCTCTCCATTATCACTTAGCACTTTATGAGGTCCATTATTTAGTTATTTTATCCTTTTGCATTGACATGTAGACACATCTTGAGGATAAAATGCATAAAACCAACAAAGAAACATCAATCTATCAGCGCTTAACTTCATTTGGAACATTTCATGCTCCCATTTAGGATCATACAGATTGGCCAGGACCATGCATTTGGTCCTAACATGTACGTTCTTAGACCAACATGTCTTCCAAATGCACTTTTAAATTGACATATTTTTTTGGGTCTTATACTTTACAGGTTGGCATTTCTTAGATAAATAATATATGAAACCCTATAAGTAAGTAAACAAAACCTCATTTTCTAACCTAGAACTCCTAAGGAAATGCACTAGACCAATCACTTCATACACTTGCAAAAGGCATCAAAAGCTCACTAAATATCATAATTGTGCATCCAAATTCATTAGGGTAGTACACACATCGGGTTTGACGATAAAAACTAGGTCAAGGCATCGATATCTCTCATCTACAAGCACAAAAACATCCTCTCCAAGTATTTTAGAAAGATCCAAATTTTAAAAAAACATGGTAAAAGAAAATGCCAAATTTGATTGATCTATCTAGATAAAACATGATATGTGGAGAATGACATGTGGTTGGAGGCCTCTTTAGACTAGTTACGAGTGTCATTAGTATACGAGGTGCCTATAACCCTTCTAGTGTTTATTTTTCAGGACTCTCCATCCGTGGATAAGGTTTGAGATGATGTCCAGTCTATTCAGAGGGCCTTGTTACATGTGTGATAACTATGGTTTGACGATGACATAAAAATCCAAGAAGGTGACTACCCAAAAAGCTACAAAGATTTGAAAAAGGTATAAGACCTTACAAGTAGGGTCATGACTATATGTTACGATCCTGGAAGTTTTTTATATTTATAATCTAGGCTGATTTACAATCACAATTCCAGTTGTAAAGGCCATCTAGATTTAAATCTCTCACTTTCATTGTTGCACAATCCCAAATCTCTTCGAGAAATCAGCTAAGTGCTTTCACATATTTATTTTGATCTTTTGATTTCATGTTAGTTTGATTGGTGTATGTAAATCCTTTCTATTTGATCTGAGTTGTAAATATGGGATAATATTCATATTGTAACATCTTTGTAATATTTGCAATAAAATCTAATCTAATATACACCTAATTAAATTGACCTAAAATTTCATTAAGGGTTAAACAATTTCCTTTCCTTAGCTCAAATCAAGCTTCAATTTTGATCAATAACATTTCAAATCATTTCAATGACCATGGTGATTCGAAAGTTTAGATGTTTCTTATTTGTCCTTAAGCTAATGGTAGGTAATATCTATTATTATATTGATCATCTCTATCAATTAAAGGTTGACCAACATCATATCTATCTATAATACAATGGTGGAAAATCAGCAAAGATCTCCAAGCTACTAGTGGACCATATGAAAATTTATGCACAATGGATAGGATCTCAACCATTAAAATAAGGAAGGATCGGGAAGCTTAAACAAGGAATGGTCAATGGAATGTTAATTAAACTTAAAAGTTCATACCAAATCAGATGGAATTTGGTAGCTTGAGATATGGATGCAATATCTTCTATAGATCTTATTTAGAGAGTTATCTCTAAAATTTAATTTGATAAGATAAAATTATAGAAATCATGTATAAAAACTACAACCAAGGATACCGTTTGAGCTTATAATAGTTGAGATGACAATTGCACTTAGTGCACTCCCTATTATTCTCTCTCATTTTGATTCTATAAAAGAGCTTGAATGCAGTGTAAATTCATCATGTATTTTAGTTTTCTCATTTCCTTTATATTATGTGATTTTCTTATGTCTATAAATATTTTTCTTCATTTTAGGAAAGAGCCTAGGGCTATTTAGATAAAAGAAAAATCACATTAACTTGTGTAATACATCCCTTTGAGTTTATTAATTATAAATGAGAGTTAAGTGACCTGCAATGTATTTTTGATAGAATTATCTATGATCATATTTTATCCCTCTTATCCCATCTTACCACTCTATACCCTCTAGAAATTATTAATTAGGTGTACGCATCAACACTTTATTTAATATTAAACATGTTGCTTGAGTCTCGATATGAGTGAATACAATATTTTAGACATCATATCTTTCTTAATACGGGAACATGATTGCCCCTTTTATTTTTATTTTCCCTTTCTGCAAGTATCTTAGGGTAGCTTAGGAATTAGATTAGGAATACAAATGGTTTTTTTCTAGAGGTTCTCTATGAATTTGTAGTTCCACGTTGTGTAAATATTTAATGTTATGTTTAGAATGTGGTTATATTTATCCAAGACACGAATCTTAGCATTAACAACATTGAAATTCCTTTTCTTCTTAATACTAAGGCCAAGAATGTGGTAAATTCTATAGAACAATATACTCCTATCACAAAAATACAATGTAGACAATTTACAAAGTTAAGTGATAGTCTACATAAGGTGTTATTTTTACTATTGGTAAATGGTTTTGAAGGGACCATACCATGTAGTACAAAAAGGCTCAAAATCCAGAATAGACAATGACAACAAAGTGGTTTTTTTATATGTGGGGACCACACCCCAAAAAAAATCCTAAGAGCTAGATATAAGATATAAAAATAAGGAAGGGGCCAACTTCCTACAAAGAGCCCAAAAACAACAAAACAACATAAAATTTCCGAGAAATCTTCAAGGCCTTATAAAGGTTGATAACAGTTTTCATATCACGATCATGGCTGCTCTTAGTGATTGTCTTCTTCTCTATTTTTCCATTCTTCCGAGCATACCCTGGGATACCACAAGCATCACAAACCTACTTGACATTTTTTAAATATAGTCAAGTACAACCCTATGAATGACAAGCTAGTTAGTTTGCTTGTTCTCTACATTAGGTGTTATAGATATTGATTGAATACAATTTTATTACTCTACCTCATATTAAAAATTAGATTCATCGAGATCATTTTATAATAACTATGACACTAGTACATACTATGATATCATAGTCTTAGTAAATTCTACAAACATATGCATAAATTTGAAACATAAGATCAATAATATTGTTCTATATAATCAAATCCAAGTAGCCAATATCATAATGAATGAATCATTAGCTCGAATACAAAAATATTTGAAAATATTTACCAAACCTCTTTTGAACCATGGTTCCTAATCACAAGATCAAAGTAATGTTTGTTTCAAATATAAAAGAGACCAACTACAAGTTTCTAGTGCTCATTCACTTAACATATTTATTTATACAAATACAATTTCTTAAGTAAAAAGAGAGTGTTGTTATGACATAATATATGCACCTAATCTGTTAAGTTAACTTAGTTAGATTATATAGCTAGTACATTATGTCTAGGATTAGAATAAATGAATATATGCATCTAATTAATGTTATCTATTATATTATTGGTTTTAGTGGGGGTTTTACCTTTAGTGGAAGTCTCATCTTTAGTGGGGCCAGATAAAAAAGTAGAGATAGCTATTTTTGTAGTTACCCTCACATATGCATATTATAGATTAATTTTTGCAAATACTTTTGCAATTAATTCTCAAGACAATATATTTTTGTCTCTTTACAAATTAAGTTTCATCTTGGTGTGAGCCATACTACAAGATCTATAATCTCATGGGCATCTACCAACATTTCATGGTATCAAATCCTTGGACCTCATAGTGTGATTTGTGGATTTTTACTTTTAAATCAAATTAGAATTCCCACACTACTTCCTAATCCTTTTGATATATTTTGAGCCAACCCCAAATCTTGTGTTTTTAAAAAAACTTTATGGATTTTTGTATTTGAGCCAAATCTGATTTTTATCCATTTTTCAAAATATTTCCCATTTTCAAAAATTATAATTTTTCCGAGATATGAAACTACTTTTATTGAAAAAATAATAATTCAAAAAAATAAAAACAATAGACTTCGTGGTGATCTTTTATGGTTTTTTTAAGATCAAGATTTACAAGAAAAGTGTGGATTTGAGTTGAAAAGTAAGAAAAATTACATTTTTTACAAAATCATCCACACAATCATATATCATTAAATCCATAATATACATAGAATTCCATTTCATATTGTTTTTATTATATCGACCAACGAGTCACCCTGTGGCGAAGATTTAAATTTATAGGTGTCTTTTTGGATTTCTTATTTGGAAGACTCTATTCCTCATCCCCTAACACTCAGCTCTTGGCCATATTAGGGTTTCTCTAGTCCTGAAAATCTTATAGATCTACAACTATTGATGTTTCAAGCCTTGTTGGAAATTCTCTTTCTTGGTAAATATAACATTGACTATTTATTTATTAACTTTCAAGTTAAGGTGTGTTGGTTATTGGAACATATTGAGGCTTGTGGTGACCAAGAGGTTTGGGGGTTCAAATATTATACCTATAAATTTGTATTTATTTTTCTTAAAATTTCAAAAAAATTATAGCTCTAGGAGTCACTTAAGACCAATGGAAAAGGATATATATCCCCAAGGGCCTACCTCTCACCAAACAAGTTCCTTAAATTGACCAATGATCTTGTGAAGTGCATAAATTTTGTTTGTAAAAGCATACAAAGGTGATTTTTTCAATTTTTCTATTTTTCTAATATACACACACTTTTGTATTCATATATTCTTCATATACATCATAATTTTCCATAAATTGAAGTTTTTTGTATATTTGAGAGAACAATACTTATTATGTAAAACTTCAAATGGCCATAACTTTTGATCCATACATCGTATTCAAGTATCATTTTTTTAATTTGTGTATTTTTTCATGATATATATAGATGATATATCATATTAGACTTTCTAATCACTAAAATTGATTTTTTGGGGTTTTGAAAAAATCATTGTAAAAATAATTGTATCACATTATTTATAAAGTTCCACTTGTTTTTAGATGGAGGGTTCTTTCTTTGAGTGCAATAAAATTTTTGGGGGTTAAGGAATAATTTAGGTTTCTATTTTATATCATGTTCTCTTTATTCTTATGGGTGTTTTCATTTCCTTTTGGGTGTTACAATTTATCTTACACAATGGTTGATTCTAAGTCAATAGATCTCTTAAATCTACATAATTATCACACATGGCAAAAAAAAAATGAAATAAATATTGTTATCTAAGGTTTTTGGTCTACATTGTGAGATAAACATTTATATTTTCAAAAGAAACTATGAGAAATTTGTGTATGAAAAAAAACACAATGAAGCCATAGAGCTCATTATTATGCATGTTTTTGATAGCTTGTTATTTCACATAATGAATTGTAAAACTCAATAAGAAGCTTAGGAAAAAATTGATCAATTGTTTGGAAAAGTCAATGAATTCAAAACCTTGTAATTGGATGCAGAATTGTCCTCATATTAACCTAGTGACTTTCCATCTATTGAATAACTTATTTCCAAGTTCAAGTCCACTCTCTCACGGTTGTCAACTTATGGTAAGGATAAGAAGGATGAAGAGTGTGTTTTTATTATTTTGTCTAAGTTAAAGGGTCCATACAAATTATTTTCCTCTACCTTCTATTCCACCATGGATTCCTTAGGTGATGCCTTTAAGATGTCCTCTTTTGAGACATTTTGTGAGTGTTTCACTAGGGAACCATTAAAACTTTCTCAACTTGATGTTCTCCCTAGTTCAAAGGCATTTATGGTCAACACACCTAAGAAAAAGGTAAGCAAAATATAAATTCAAAATCCAAGGACAATACAGATTCCACTCAACCTTCTTTTGATTCCACTTCCAAATCCACCAAGCCAACTCCTTCTAAGTCTAAAGAGTCATCCTCTAAGACCAAAATAATTTAGTGATAAGTGTACATATTTTGGAAAATCATATCATTTAGAGACATAGTGTTGGAATAAAATGAAAGCATTGGAGGAAACATTGAAGAAAAACCACATTTCATTTCCTTCTTAATATTCTTCCAAGGAAAAAGGAAAGGTACTTTCAACTCGAGTATTGGTCACATCTATAGATAGTTTGATCCTAGATTTAGGTGTTTCTCATCACATTACACACTTACACGAGCATCTAACTTCATATACTCATAGAAACACTTCACATATTACCATTGGGTACTATATATATATATATATATATATATATATATATTATGTTCATGCACTATTGAGATGTAGGATGGGTGCATCAATGATGTACTCTTAGTTTATAATATCTCCAACAATCTTATTTCTGTTAATGTTTTGATCTTAAAATTGAATTATCCAAAGGTGGTGATTTATTTAGGTGGTGTTGATCATAGTTCACACTTATATGTGTTTTATGGATTTAAGTCTTCTTTAGGGACATCACTCATTTCTCATGTTGACTCATTGAGAAAATTTTGGCATGAATGATTTGGAAACTTGAACTACAAATATTTGTAGTAGATGAGTTCACAAAACTTGGTGCCTAAGCATGCCTAAAGTGTCTTACATTGATGGTGTTATTAGAGGTTGTGTACTTGGGAAACATCATCGTGTCCCTTTTCCCAAAGGTAAGGATTTGTGAGCTTTATATCCCCTTAAATTGGTGCATAGCCACCTCTTGTCCTTTCCTAATCATTATTTTGTAAGGGCTAAGTATGTTTTCACTTTCGTTGATGACTTCACAAGTTACACATGCGTGTAATTTCTTAACTACAAGAAAGAAGTATTTTATCACTTAAAGGAATTAAGGGTATTTTTTGGGAAATAATCCTCACTTCCTATCAAGAATATATACATAGATAATGGAGGAATGTGTCATTAATATATTTTAGGACTTTTATGTAGAGCATGGTATTCATCATCGTAAGTACATTTCCTTGCACTCATCAATAGAATGATGTCATTCGAGAGTAATATTGGGACCTTAAGAAAGAGATGGATAATTTTTCATGATCTAATCCAAGAATATGGCACCTACATTTTTGGATGAGGTAATCAATTTTTCAAACTACATTCGAATCACAAGCCCTACAAGGAAATGCAAAACATGACACTAGAGGAGGTTTGGTCTCATACCAATCCTAATGTTTCCACATTCTAAGTTTTTGGTAGTGAGACTTGGGAGTTTATTCTTGATGAAAAACATAAATACATGAAAAATAATATTCATCTACTCATTTTTGTTGGATATTACGGGGATGTGAAGGATTATCACTTGTTTGACCTTGTCATTGATGATGTTTTATTTTGATAGTATGTACACTTTGATGATAATTCAACCCCATAAATTATTCACTAACATATTTTCCTTCACTCACTCCCTCTTCCTCACATCTTGATGATTCCTCTCTTCTTCATGCTGATGTTGATGTTGTTTTTCCTCCTTCTCCTTCATCTCAACCATCTCATTGCATTGTATGCCCAAGTGGTTACATACTAATCTACAAGAGTCTAATTATTTAATAGGGATCCTTCTTAAACTCATTTCTCACATTCAAAAATATCTGGAGTTTCTCTTTTAGTTCATAATATTTTAGAGGATCCATGAAAAAAATTATATGTTGAAGGTACACCAAAATGGGACACATCCATGGAAAGGAGTATTCATTGTTAATGAATAATCACACTTAGTATTTGGTTTATCTTCCTAGGGGAATATATATGGTTTGTTGTAAGTGGTTTGTAGGGCCAAATATGTATCATATAATTCTATTCACAAGTATAAGGCATGTCTTATAGAAAAGGTTTTTTTACAGGTTGAAGGAATTGACTATTCTAAGACATTTTCTTGTGTTTCCAAGATGGATTATGTTCCTTATGTTTTCACTAGTTGCATCAAATAGATGGTCGTGCATCAAATAGATGTGAAGAGGGAATTTATTCATGGTTAACTTCATGAAGTGATATAAATGGAGAGCACAAATGGATTTATACAGATTATTCACTTGTTTATAAGATTCATCATTCACTTAATGGTCTCAAACAAGTTCATTGATCTTGGTATGAGAATATGGACACTTTCTTGCTTTCCTATGGTTTCACTCATTACCATTTTGACCGAAAATATATATTAAGAGGTGTGGTAAAGAAATTTTGATATTTTTTCTCTATTTTTATGATTTATCCTCGGTGTAGTTCTTATTACATGCTCCATGATGTACAACACAGCTTGATAGAGCAATTTGATATGACATATTTGAGACTTCTACATTATTTTATTGGACTATAGATCACTCAATAGTTCCATGGGATCTCCATTTTCCATGAGAAGTATGATAAATATATGTTTCATTACTTTGGCATTCTTTATTGCAAGCCTACCCATACACCATTTTAGTCAAGAGTCACATTGAAAGCCACATGCACTATACCTATTATTGATCCTACTTTGTATAGGAAGCTGGTTCCAAATATTTTGTATCTAACACATACTCATATTGATATTTCCTTTTTGGTTGTCTTTGTCTCTTATTTCTCACAAAATCCACATGAGATTAATTTGAAGGCATCCAAATGTACTTTGAGATACATTTGGTGATTTACATGCTTTGGTATTCATTACACATTGGTTTTTTTTTCATAGCTTTTGGTCATCATTGATTTGGATTGGTATGGTGATGTCATTGATTGAAAGTATACTTCTAGTTTTTTTCTATTGTATGCGATTCTAGGTCATATTCCTTGGTATTTCAAGAATTAATATTTTGTTACAATATCATCAATAGAGGTATAGTACAAAGGTATTGTTCTAGATATCCATGAGGTTTTATGGCTTCAATAATTGTTGATAGATTTTGGTTTTCCATAGACTCATCTCACTACCCTTTGGTGTGAGAACCGGTGTGCCATATTGGTTTCATGTAACCCAATAGGCTATGAGTGTACAAAATACATTGAGATCCACATGCAATTCATTCAAAAACTCATCCAAGATGGTGTCCTTAACTTAGAGTTTGTGCCTTTGGAGGAGTAGGTTGTTGACATCTTGAATAAACATTTGGAATCACCTCGTTATCTTTAGTTATGATCAATGTTTTCGGTGAAGGAAGTTATCCTTGGTGGGATTCATATTGATTCATTCATTCCTTGTTCATATTATACATGGGTACCTGATCAGATATTAGCTTTTATGACCCATTTAAAAGTATTTTCATCCTTTTATTTTTTTATAGACCTCCCTAAGTTGCACTTAATGGGGGGTATTGGTGCAACATACTATATTCACCTATTTTTTAACTTAGTTAACTTCTATAGCTAGTACATTATGTATAGGCTTATAATAAATAAACATATGCATCTAATTAATGTATGTATTAGAGTACCACTTTTAATGGAGGTGTCATCTTTAGTGGAGCTTCCACTTTTAGTGAGGCCAATAAGAAAAGGGGAGATATCACTTGTTGGAACTTTATATACCATAAAATATATACATTATACATTACTTTTTAGAAAATACTATTTGTAATTCATTCTCAAGACAATATATTTTTTGTCTCTTTACAAATTAAGTTTTATATTGGCATAAAAAGAGTACACTTGTTTGTTTTTTAAAGGAAAGATATTCTCATTCCTTACTTATAGTTGTAGATTTGGAGGATTTTATTGTTGTCACAAAATTTTGCTGAAGGAATGAGGGAGATCAATCCCCAATTATGCGGTAGGATAAACTAGAGTATCAAGTACATGTAACCTAACAACGAATGGAAGATAGAGAGGATAAGAAAGAGTAACCAATTCACCCTGTGAAGGAAGAAAACCATGTATCAAAATATTTAGTAAATATGATATCTTCCCCTTTAACATGAGGAGAGGAAAGACTACCTATGAAGAACTTATCCACTTTGATACTTTCCATAACCCCGCATAATACACCACTACATATGGATCTAGGCCCAATTTTTGAGTATATAGACAAAAGGTATAAATAAAATTATTTCCCCTATGCTCTTCTTGTGTGTTATACTACTAAGTAATAATATGCAATATGTTGGAATATAAATGCAGAAGGAGGTCCATGACCCCAATACACCTATATTTTGTAACCAAAACTATGTATTGAAGAGGAAAAGGAGTGAAATAATTAATGCCCCTATAAACTCATCTGAAGTATGTAATCTAAGTCTAAGATTACCCCAAAATCTTATATCCATGATGGAAAATCTTAAATTGTAGAAAATTTAAGTGTTTTTTTCCCAGGAAAAATATATGGTATGGTCACAACCATTCATAAGATCTTGACCCATTTGTATGGTTTTAACATTGTGTGTTTTCTACCAAAAGTAGATGTCTAGATTTATTTATGAGTACTTTTTCCTCATGAAATTCTCGTGTCAAACCTATGATTTTTCCTATGAGTGTAGAATATACCTTGATAAATGCCCCACTTTTGAGGTGCATGTGAAAAATTATTTGATAACGTGGCTCAAAAGAATATACGTGTTACCATGTACCACATGCCTAAGAATCTATATGAGAGTGCACAATTTTGAAGAGGTTCCCACCTTAGAGAACTTATACCTATAGAAAGGGAGTTGCACATGGTGGAAACCATTGCGTGAAAAGAGATAAATAACCATAGGAATAAGAGAAACAATAGTGGTGATAGAAATAAGAAAAACAATTATGTAAGTAGTTTATATGCAATAGAATTATAATAGATAAAAACCAATTATTGAGTGAATAGGAACAAGCAAGAGAATGTAAAGTAGAGTCGCATCAAGACATAGATCCATACACATGGGACAACCACAATATTACATGAAAATCAAGGCATGTAAGATACATAAAAGATAAACAATTTCACATAAAAATGTATAGATCCACAAACATGGGACACCCATGGTGTCACAAGACAAGCAAGCAAGGCAGACGGGTTGTATACAACGAAGCAAGAAAGTAGTAACACAAGTATCTAGAAAACATGATGTAGCAACTAGTAATTTCAAATAGAGATTATGTAAATAAGTACTAAGAGAGCACATGAAGTAAGATGTGTTAATGTTACACAAGGCACATGTGTTAGTCATGTTAGTTTGAAATAATAACATATACACAATATATATGATTAGGCATAATGAGGAAGTAGAAAATTAATTATAATGAAATAATAAATCTTGTATAGTGTAGAGGGATTCCCCCAAGAGAAGAATAAAGGGAACCGTGGTAGCTCTTATTATCATGTAATGATTGTGTGTCATGTTTCAAGCTCAATATCCCTCATGAACACATGTGTAAAGAGTAGAAAAGATATGATATCAATAAAAAAAAAAGTGAGTAACAACATATGTAATTTAAGTGCTAACAATGTAAGCTATATATACAAGTCCTGTTTTTTAATTTTAACTTTATGAATCTTTTTATATTATTGAAATAGAGCTATGTACAGGGAGAGAGGTAACACAAGATCTTAATATTCATAAAGGAGATCATCCATGTTAGGGTTGAAATCAATAAGATATAAAGGGGAGGATCCTAAGGAGTTGTAATATGTATGCTTGAACCAAAGGTATGACGTCTTTGGTGAACGAGGTCATGTCGTAGTCCTTTATGCAGAGAATGATGTCTAATGAGTGTAAACATGAGGATAAAGGGGAATATTATGGAAATATATTGATTATACCATCATTACTCAGCATAGTAATGTTTTTGGAATTAAGGGTAAAAGGAGGGTTTTAGAAGGTCCCCCAACCTTGTACAAAAAATCCCCAAAGGCTAGATATAACAGTTAATAACATAAAATGGAGATACCCTTAGGAGATTCCAAAAAAAGCAGCGAAAAGGACAGCAAAAAGGAAGATACAAAAGAACATCAAATGAGCTTCTTGAGCTCGGCAACAACATTTTTTGCACTAGGGGAACCAAAATCTTCAGCGAGCTTTTCTGCCAGAGTGATGAGATCCATGCAGTCCCTAGCAATAGCTTTCCTGGTAGAGTCCGTGAAATCCTCCCAGGCCTTCAGGGTAGTGAAGGCACGTTGAAGCTTGTCTAAGATAGAGGAGACAATTTCAATTCTGCGTTCATCCCTCGAGGAGTCAACAACTATAGGCTCAGCAGATTCTCATCCATAAATGGAGGTGACTTCGGGGAGTTAGCGTGAGTAGCACTGTCAGTGGAATCGAGTCTTCCCCAACATTTTGGGCGCTAGTGTTATCAACCTACAAGTTCGTCCTCATCTGCTCCGAACCAGGGGAGTCTGGGTAAAGCTTGGCGAGGCCCAGTAAGTCCTCAGCAAGAGACTCATTGGGGCTGGAAACAGGGGAGAGTGCCTTGTTACTCAAATCAACATCTTCTAAAAAAAGACAAGATTGATCAAGCGGGTGCAGGGGGAAAAGGGGGACATAAGGGTTAGCTACTGCTGAGAGGAGCGAGGATAGTGATATCTGAGTCGAGTCAAATTCGAGAGGAGATTTGGAGGCGGCGACGGCGGTGAGATGAGTGGCGGGAGACAGGGGAGGGGCGAGGGGAAGGGGAGGAAGAACGGCGGCGCCGACCCGACTTGGGGGGAAAGCAGACGAGCTCCGAATGCGAGGTAGCAGTAGTGAACAACAGATACAATAAACCCTGATGCAGGATGGCTCCATCTCGTTGTGTGCCAATTGAACAGAGTGCTCCAGGGATTGGAAGAGGAACGTAGCCAAATTGATCCTTTTGCCCAGTAGCAGATGAGAGAGGATGAACAGATGGGGGCCAAAGATTAGCCGGTATCTGCCGTCAATCATGAAATATCTCATGATGACTTCTGCAAGTCTGTCCCATGGGGGAGGAAGTGATTCACGGGTATACCCCGAGAGGTTCTTCACCAGTCTTTCTCCGGAGCTATGAAATCCTGGATTTCAGCTTGGAGCGAGCGTTTGGTGTAGATGTCTCCAGCCGGAAGACCAGTAGCATCAGCAATACCATTCGTTGATATGGTGAAGGTAGTTTTGCCAATCTGGACTCTCCCTCTCACCCAGGTCGCCATTGCGGCGTACGAGACCAGGGTAGAATAGCCCGTCATCCTTTCGAGGAAGGTAGAAATTCCATTGTCCACCAGAATATTCCAAACCTCTTCGTCCTCCTTGATCGAGCTGCAAGATGCAGGTTCAATACGCTTCAGCTGGCCCCCCATTTTCTTAAGAAAAAAGAAATGCGTGTGAAGGGGGGAACGCAAGAGGGACTTAAAAAGCCCGCTTCGTGCATGGGAGTCGACCGTATCCTCATTAATGCTCTCCCGCTCGTACTTTGTGGAATTATGGGGATGTATGGCACCAAGCGTGGGAAGATCAGCGAAATTATGAATCGCACCCTTCGAAAGCTTCAGAGCCAAGGGTCTTTTCTTAATAAAAGCAAAATTAATACCGCCACCATTTGTGAAGTCTAATAAGATATTGCTGACACCAAAGTCAAGCACTTCCCTCGCACTCACTAACATTAGGAGGTGAGATCATTTTGAGTAATTTGGAGGAGATCCGACGGAAAGTTATCCTGCCAGCTTTGAGTATTATCAAGAAGAACCCCAGTGTTAGCCAAGTAGTCCCCACTTTGTTTCCCTCCCGAAAGGTGTGCTGGAACTGGATTTGCTGAAAATTCCTTTGCAAAACTCTAATATCAGCAATTATATTCTGGATAGTCCATTGACCAGGTTCCTCTGACTGAAGGAGCTTGATGATATTGAGGGAGTCACTTTCCACTTGCAGAGGATTGTTGCCAAACTTGAGAGCCATCTCAAGGCCTTTGAGAATGGCCATGGCCTCCACCCGATGATTTGTGCCAACACTAAGATTATGGGTAGAGGCAGCAATGATGGAACTAGCAGGGTTGCGAAGGATGGCTCCTCCACCGATTTACTAGGGTCACCTTTCGAGGGCCCATCAGAGTTGAGTTTCCTCCAGCCGGAAGGGGGAGCCACCTCACTGAATCGTGATCCAGAGAAGCAACTTTCTTCACTGAGAGATTAGCCATCAGCAGTTGCCACTGCTGGGAGTTACAAATTTGGATTTTTTGCTGAAATTTGGCCCAATAGTGAGAGTTGATATTGTCCTGGAAAGACAGAGCAATCTGATTGGCCACCGATCAGGATCCAAGCTCTGATCTTTGAAAATTCTTCTATTTCTTTCCTTCCATATACCCCAGATACCATGCGGAAGGAGGAGATTCCAAGCCAAAACCAAGGCCGGATGAGAAAAGGGGGAGCACCACTGAGTGAGGGTGTCCTGAATGGACTCGGGAAAAATCCAACAAACTTCCATCCGAGAAAGCAACCAATTCCAAATAGCTTGAGAGAAAGGGCAGTGAAGTAAAAGGTGGGAAGAAGATTCCACTGCCTTAACATAGAGCACACACCGAGTGGGAAGAGAGAAACCCCTTCTTTTCATATTTTCTCCAGAGAGGAAGGCATTCTTAGAAGAAAGCCAGGAGAAGAAACCAATTTTGGGGATCGCTGTCTTCGGCCAAATTTTGGTGAGAGGAGGGCCAGAGCTAGCACGAGGCATGGAGTGGTAAGCAACTTTAACTGAGAAGGAACCGAAGGGGAGAGGGGCCAGATGAGCTCATCCTCAGGTAGGGAAAAGGGGATATAAACTGAAGAAAGTTCCTTCCTAAGCAAAAATAGGAGCTGCCTCTGCTGATCCCTTATTCCAGTCCACTCCGGGATAGTCCAAGAAGGGATGGAGTTTACCACAGTCCAGTATCCGAAACAAACCTGCCAAGTCTATGAATGAGGATTCTTTTAATAGGTTCCCATGAGGGGTTGTTGTCCAGTGGTTCTTCCCCAATCCAGTGATCATGCCAGAAATTGATAAGTCTGCCATTTCCAAAGTTCCATTTGGTGTCATCCCGAATAATTGGGAGGGAGCTAGTAACAGAATTCCAGATGGCCGAACCTCGAATCGGAGTTGAGGAGATTAAATTCTCATTAGGAGCCAGATATTTTTCTCTGAGGAGCTGTGCCCATTGGGAGTTCCCTTTAGCAACTTCCCATCCAATTTTTCCAGGAGGGCCACATTCATATCAGCCATCCTTCTTAAACCAAGACCCCCAAGAGAGGTCGGCTTACACACATCTTTCCAGGAAACCAGATGGATCCTCTTTTTTTCTTCCACCCCCGACCAAAGGAAGTTCTTTTGAATTCTTTCTACCATCTCCTTCACCAAAGTGGGTAATTTGAGAAGAGACATAAAGTAAGTTGGAAGGCTCTGGAGTGTAGCTTTTACCAGTTGCAGCTTGCCAGCCTGGCTGAGCAAGACCCCTTTCCAGGCTGCTAACTTTTTCTGATAACGCTCAATAACAGGATTCCAAATATTTTTAGTTTGCCTTCCCTTGAAGAGGGGAATGCCGAGATAGGAGGTGGGAGGTCAACAATTTTGTAGCCAAAGATATCGGCAATCTTTCGTTGCAGCCTGGGAGCTAGAATTTATAAAAGAGATGCTACTTTTGTTGAAGTTAATGGTTTGCTGGGAAGCAACTTGATAGAGATTTAGGATATCCATGAGAGCTCGAGCTTCAATTCGAGGCAGCATTCAACAGCAAGGTGTCATCAGCAAATTGGCTATGAGTGGCCGAAGGCAAGCTTGAGGTGATTTTGAGTCCCGATATGACTGAATGTCTTTTAGCCACCTCAAGCGCTCTGCTGAGGGATTCAACCATAAAAATGAAGAGAAAGGGGGATAGAGGGTCTCCTTGCCTGATTCCTCTGCTACTTTTAAAGAAGCCCACCAGAATACCATTTATGAGAATAGAGAAACAAGGTGTCACGATACAAGAGGAAACCCAGCTACACCATCTTTTATCAAAACCAATTTTTTCCAGGATCTTGATCAGGAAAGGCCAACTGACTCTATCGAAGGCTTTTTGCATATCAAGCTTTAGGATCATTCCAGGGGATTTTGAATGATACGCCGAGTGGATAGCTTCATGGACAGTGATTATACCTCCTTGAATGAGCCGTCCACTTATAAAACCATTCGATTCTGAGAGATGAGGCTATTCATAAGGGGTTTGAGCCTAGAAGCCAACATCTTAGTGATGATTTTGTAAGTGGTGTTGCAGAGGCTAATCGGCCTGAAGTTGGAGACATCCTTTGAACCCTGCTCTTTAGGAGCAAGAGCTAAGAAGGTGGTGTTCCATTCTTTAAGAAGATTGTTACTGTTCTGAAATTCATTAACCGCTTTGAAAAGATCCTGCTTGATGGTCTCCCAGAAGACTTGGAAGAAAGCAGCTGGAAAGTCGTCCGGGCCCGGAGCTTTGTCCCTTTTCATGGAGAAAACCACTTTGTGGATTTCTTCCATAGTAAAAGGTTTGATAAGGTTTTTGTTCATCTCTGCTGACACAAGCTGGGGAATATGTTGAATCATATCAGACATTGATTGCTCCGAAGGAGGTTGGTCGACCTGGAGGAGATTAGAATAGAAGGAGACAAGCTCATTAGATATGTCAGAGTTAGAGGTTAATAAGATACCTGAGGATGCCACCAATTCTCTAATTTTGTCCCTGCTTTTGTGCTTGGAGGTAGTGGTGTGGAAAAACTTGGTATTGCGATCCCCCTGTTCAAGCCAGAGGGCACGAGAACGCTACCGCCAATAGGCCTCCTCCTCCTGAAGAGTATTATGGTAATCACTGAGAAGAGATATTTCTTGTTGGTGAAGGTGATCAAGCCTCCCTTCGATCTCCATTTGGGCTGAGACTCTGGTGATATCTTGACTCAGTTTCTGCTTGCGGAGCTTGATACTACCGAAAACCGTGGTCTTCCAGATTTTGAGCTACTTTTTTATTTCTTTGAGCTTGCTGGTAAATTTAAACATATCGGTGCCTTTAACTTTGAAGTCCCACCATTTGTCAACAAGGGGATTCAAGTGGTTATTCTCAAGCCATGCCAGCTCGAACCTGAAGGGGGGATTCTTGATGTTTAGATTATGATTAGCGCTAAGCATGAGAGGGTTGTGATCAGAGGCAGCCCTAGGGAGGGAACAAAGATAGAAGTCCGGAAAAAGAGAGATCCAGTCCAGAGATCCAATGGCTCTATCCAATCTGCTTTGAATGTGGTTTCTACCCAATCTACAATTTGACCAAGTAAAAGAGGATCCGTGAAGATCCATGTCAAGAAGGGAGTTCTCTCTAATGAAGTCAGCCAGTGCTTCCATGCTTGGCCAGCATAGTAGGGGCACCTCCCTATTTTTCCGAAGGATAAAGAGGGCAATTGAGATCACCCATTATTAAAATGGGGATATTGCCGCAATTGCTGATGAAGTCAGATATATCATTCCAAAGTTTTCCACGATGGGTTTCCAAGTTGGGAGCGTAGACATTGATGGCAATCCATGTGGAATCATAGCCCACTTCTTGGAAGAGCATGCACAAGAAGTTGGGGTGTTTGAGTCAGACAATCTCCCTTGAAGCTTCTGGGGTCCCATAAGGTGCACAAACCCCCTGAATTTCCTACCAAGGGTTGAGACTCAAAAGTAGCAGTCAGCCAAATTTTCTGGAGACGATCATAATTTTTAAGTTTAGTTTCCTGCAGCATTATGATATCAGGAGAATTCTGAAACTTTATATCTTTGATGACTCTTTGCTTTTGGAGAGAGTTGAGGCCTCTTATGTTCCATGAGATGATCTTCATTTCTTAGGTTTAGATTTGTTCCCCACAACCATGGTGATTGTGCTCTGTGTACCTTGAGCGACATTCAGGGCTGCCTCTTGTTGAAGCTTGACATTGCTCGGGGTCCTTCCCCTGGGTTTTCATTGCCAATATCAGGCTTCTTACTGTTGCTTCTTGTCCATCGGGGATTGAAACTGTCGTCAGAAGAGAGGGCCATAGGGGAGGAAGCTGTGACCACAGGAGGAGGGAAGAGGGGGACCGAGGGGGGAGGTTCAAGGAAGGAGGATCCGAAGATCCAAGGAGGGAAAGAGGGGAAGGGATAAGGGAGCGGGGAGAGGATAAAAAGGAGGGGAGTGGGGACAGACAGGACGGGGGGGAGCCTCCGCTAAGGGGGAGGGGCTGAGGGAGATGACGAAAGGATGGGAGACTTGAGGGGGAGGAAGGGGGATCGGTGGGAGCCTCCAATTGTGAGTCAACATTTATTTCCCCCTCTTCAAGGAGAGCAAAAGGATTAGAGATGGGTATGCCCGGGATCTCATCTGAGGCTGATTTTGGTACAAATAATTTCTTGTTCTTTAGGGAGGTGATTAGGGTTTTAGGTTTTGGCTGGGGCTTGGAAGGGCAGCCAGAGGCTCTGTGGCCAATGCTTTTATAGAAAGAGCAGGCTTGGGGGATATATTCATAATCAATGTTTTGCTTCTAGTTCCCTAGGTCTGAAAGTAGCTCAATCTCTTTTGGGAGAGGGCAGCTGACATCGACATTAACACAAAAACAAGCATGGATGAATCTAGTTTTTGCCTTAGTAGCTTGATCTATAGCTATTAAAGAGCCTATAATGAGAGCGATACCTTCTATAACTGCAGCGTGCCAGAATTCCAGGGGGAGACCGGAGGCGAACCCAGATTGGAGCTTGGGTCATGGATTCCATGTGAGGATTGAAGCTGGAGACCATTTCTTGAGGTAGAAGCCCCATCTACCAAAGAACCAAGGACCTCAAGAAGAGCTCTCGTGAAATCCTCTTTCATGCTGAAGGAGAATAGAATGAAACCATTTGGCATTACTGCTAATTTCCAGTGCACCACAAGGGTGCCATTTTAACCGTGCCCATTTTTTAATATCCTCCAAAGGGGGCCTAGGGCCCATCAGTTTACCAACTAGTGAAAGATCATGTGAAGTAGCTACCACCTCAGTGATATGAGTGGGAATGCGTAGGGAGAAGGACCCATCTACCAGGGTAGGCAAGAGTTTGTCCGAGTGCTGAGCAGAGGTGGAGCCCTCCACGATCTTATTCCAGGCGTCAAGGGGCTGGGGAGAAAGGACCCCTAACATGGGGCACTGGTCTGGATCAAAAGGGTCTGGCATCCGTGCTAGCACCGAGAAAGCCAGGGACGAGTAGGTAGTGGTGGGAGCTAGGGCTCACGGCAATGGAGACTTTGACTCTTATTTACTTAAATCTTATTACTCATTGTAACCTTTTTAATTTAAAATTTTCTGAAATTATGAGCATAGTAATGTTAGCAATAAGATATTTACAGTGATTAGTGTCATGTCTTGAGATATAATTATACTCACAAAAGGATAAGACTAAGTGTTGGGACAACTTGCAAGGAGATTGATACCAGAGAGTGGGTAATGATAGTAAAGCAAGATCTAAGAGTATAGAGAGCAATTATTGTATCTTATCCAAACTAGTGGGGATGGTAATGGAACTAACAACCATCATAGGATTGTGATTATCGAGTGCATGGTGTAATGGATTTGGAGTAATGGGGATAGAGGTATCAGTAGAAGCAATTATAAAATCGATAGTGCAAGAAACTAAAGATTTAAGCTGATAATACAAAGGAATAATGATGCAAGAGCATCATAAGCACTTAAGTGGCTGATTAAGATCATATAATTCCTTAGGAGTTAATAAAAGCTTTGCATTTTTCCATCTTTAAACATAAGTCAATTTCCCTCCAAAAATGCTAGCTTGAAATTTTTAATTTCTAATTAAGAAATAAAATATGTATTATGATCCTAAGGCACTATTATGGTGTTTTAAATGTATTTTCCCTCCATGTAATGTAAATGCATTTCAAGGGTCACCTAAGTTAGTTACCAACATGGGAGAAGATGAAGACAAACTAATTATTGAGATAAGTCCATGATTTTAGAAAGATTCTTGAATTAAAAAAATGAGGTTGGTTAGAGTCTTGATTGGATCAAATCATTCTTGGAAGAGTAAAAAAATAAGTTATTAAATGCAAGGAGAAGTTGTGTGAAATCAAACAGAGATAGAAATAGGCTAGTGTGTAGAATATATAGAGTGATTAAAAATCATGGTTGATCTTCATACTATGTAAATTTCAAGCCTTGAGTATTCTCTTGTATAAATTAGAGAGTTTTAAAAGCTATGTTTGAGTATGAAAAAATGAGGAAGAGCTTATGGAGTTCAAATAATCTTGTAAGTCAGTAACTTGAATGTTCTTGATCTCCATTTAGCTTGATCAATGTTTTGTTAATATACACATGATTAAATGTGAATGGAAGTTGGTAATTAATGTTAATTACTATTATATCATGTGATGCTACTCATTTGAATGTTGATAAGAGATCATTATATGGTGATATGTTGTTATCTCAGTGTGTGATGGATTGAACAAGAAACCTTCCCCTTAACAACCTTGTAAAACTGGTAAAGCTGATTATTAGCAAATGAAATCAAGTTATTAGTGAATGATGAAGGTTAAAGTTGCGTGAGAATCAAGAATTCATGAAGCTTGAATTTTTTGCTAGTGTTAGCACAAAGGAGTGTTGAAAAAATAAGAGTTTTGAAGCCATTGCTTCGAGTGGATATTTGTATGCAAAGCTTATAGACCGAAAGATGGAGGCCTAATCATGTAAAATTATAAAATAAGAAATTTTCTGCTCATTAAAACAAATCTATAGGATTTGGAATCAAGTTTGGAGGTGTTAATATGTTAAATATGTAAATTTTTGAAGGCTTGTTGTTCTAAGCTGTCTAGTCTAAGTTGTAGGAAGAGAAAAAAATCATAACTTGAGTTGTGGTGATGGAAACCTTCTAATTTTTTTGATCATGTTCCTAGGGGATAAATAAGAGTAAATCCAAAGATTTAATTCATTTAGAGGTGTTTTTACCATGCAAATCTTAAAAATTCAAACTACGGACTGTAGGTACTAAAAAAGTTTGTGTTTAAGAAGTAAATCTTTCATAACTTTTACAAATCTTGATATCCAAGGCTAAAATTTGGTTTGTAGAAATTTTAGGGGATTATTAAAACGATTTAATTGGTTTCATATTATTTCATTATAATAGGTGTGAGAACTTTATGACATAAGTGTTTTTGGAGGGTCTAAAAGCCTAGTAAGGCCTAATTAGTGTTTAGACATTTGTGAACTGGGCATATTCCCCAAATAATATCTCCTAAAGATAATTCCCTCTAAATAAATTTCCAAATGGGTATCGAAAATATATTTTGGTTTGGTTTTATACTTCATGCAATGAATTTTATTCTCAAATTATCCTCTGGATAGGGCTATAAGGAGTTCTGAGAGCAGATCTTGTACATTTCCTTCAAGATCACCTCATAGCAATTGAAACCTTTTTAAATGGTGATGTTTGTAATAAATTATGGTTGATCATGATGGTGTATTTTCACACTTATCATAGCATGTGATTTTCAATGATGATAACTAGTATTGGCGATGTCTAGAACCTCATAAATGTTAGGTAAATATTACTTACAGATCATATGGTTGGATCATATATCGTTATATATAACAATATTTTCTAGCATATTGTTTGGTTATACCCATAAAACATTTAAATGGGTAAGTTGTTTGAAAGACTTCCTATTTTGTAGTAATTGGTTATCCTATCAGTAATTATAAATTACTCAAACTCATTTTTAAGATATCAATGAAATTATTATTTATTTGTCCATTTTTCTAAGTGACTCTACTCGTACCTTGCATTTGGTATCGAGCAAGTGAAACGGTGGATATTATGAAGTTTTAAATTTATTTGAGGGGAAAATTTTTATGTCATCTTTGCTCATGAAAGTCTCATATTTTAATATTTGTTTTAGATTAGAATGCAAAATCTTATAATCTAATCTTCTTGGCATTGGACTAAAGATTCAGGCAAGTTTCTCGGTGCATTAAAGGGTCTCTAAGTCATGAAGAAGTAAATAATTTGGGTCTATGATCTATAATATCTTATAACATGTCGTACATCTATTACGAGGGGATTTTAACCATAGTTTTTATTTTTTTGTACTATCCATCTGCGTTGAATCTCTTTAAGATCGGATCCGAGCTATAAAGCGCAGGTCTATTCTTCTATTTCATAGAGTCCACTCTACTAAACTCATTTACATAGATTTAAAACACAATTTTATATGTTATCATCTTCTCTATCAAAGTGTGCATTTGGTTAATAGAAGATTGCATTCCATTTTGACAAATCTACGTAAGTCTTATTTCCTTTTCCACATCTACATTGGTTTGTTTCCCACATGTTTTTTTGGAATATTGACAACTAACACAAATTCAATTCAACACCCATATTGTATTCAAACTCTTGTTATTGCAGAATTCACACAAAGTTATGTTTGATTCGACGTATAAACAAGACAATTGGATGTTGTGTATGAATCGGTTGGCATCAATTTGAGGTAATTGTCTCAGTTTGTTGGATGTCCATCATTTTTTTCATTTCACGTGCTCATCAATCCTCTCATATGTGTGTGTGTGTGTGTGTGTGTGTGTGTGTGTGTGTGTGTGTGTGTGTGTGTGTGTGTGTGTGTGTGTGTGTGTGTGTGTGTTTCATTGTCATATTTATAATAGTCTCTTATAAGGTTTATTTTTGGTCAAGTAATTAAGAATATTGGTCACTTGTAAGTCATTAGAGTCAATCGTGTCGTCAATATTGATGTTGAAGAGTCTCATAATTATTTTTTCAAATCTTTGAAGTCTTTGTGAGTCATTGAATGAGTCAATTCATTATTTTCATGGTATTTTCATTGTCAAGTTAGTTAAATAGGTGATTTTAGGATTTTTGTCATTCTTGTCTAGTCAAGTGTCAAGAGTGAAAATTTGTAAAATTAAAAAAATCCTTGTGGATGTATTTTCAATGTTACCCAATGTCCGGAAAATAAATGTTTCACATTGTGGGGGAATAGAATAATCACAATGTGGAAACTATTGAGCGTCCAAGTCAAATCCATCTTAGCTAGTAATATGTTCTTTGGAGGACGGAGGAATCGAGGTTAGAGGTTGGCTAGCGACCTCGCATCTATCACCAATGACAAGGCCACATGTAGTTGTGGTGGCAATTTTGGTGTGAGATTGTTTCCATTGTGAGCTTCATTTTTCAAAGTACCTATTTTACAGTATGTTCGTGTTTCTAATTTCTAGTTGATATTTGTTATATGTTTTAAGATCATTCCTATTCATATTTGTAAACAATGAACAATGTTTCCTACATAATTCCGTGAAGGAAAAACATAGTGGATGGATGAAAACAAAATAAAAAAAAACTTCATGATATTTGGGTTATTGGTTATCCTATAAAACCATCCTTTGTTATGGTTATTGGTAAGCCACTTCAAAACCATCCTTGTTTCTCGGTTGTTGTTTGTCCTCAAAATCATCCTTGTTGGATAGTGGTTGTCCAGTAAAACCATCCTTGAAGGTTTTTGGCTCTCCTAAAAAAACCATCCAGATCATGAGCACGCACGGGAGGCAAGCTCCAGAAGAAGTGTGATTGTTTTCCTACCATGTTCGCACTAAGGGGGAATGTTAGGAAATATAGTGCTTACATGTAATTAGTGAGTTACCATGTAGTAAATATTACTTACAGTTATATGGTTAGATCATATATTGTTGTATATAACAATATTGGTTCACATATTGTTTGGTTATACCCATAAAACATTTAAACGGGTAAGTTGTTTGAAAGACTTCCTATTTTGTAGGAAGTGGTTATCCTATTGTAATGGCTATAAATTAGCCAAATTCATTATGCAAGATATATAGTGAAATTATTATTTGTTTGTCCATTTTTCTGTGTGACTCTGCTCATACCTTACAACAAACATAGGAAGTTTGTAGCATTTCCTTAAGCGGTAAATGGTGTATTCATGTTTATGGTATTAATTACTGATCATTTTAGGTCCAAAAGAGTTAGATGGATAAAGGTGAAGTGTCAAGGTGATATCTTCTAAACAAGACTTATAAATTACTTAGGCAAAGTTCTTGTGTAAAGGTGTAAAGGGAATAGTTAAGAGACTAAAATAAAGGTGAGCTACCATGCCATGTTGTATAAGCGATAATATTTTTGTTTAAGCCATTTGAAATGAAGTATTATTTTCTAGTAATTTGGATGAGATGAAGGTCATGTTGACAAAATATTAAATGATGTCAATTCTCCATAATTCTTTCAAATATTTATAATTGGTGCCTAAGTTGAATTTAGAGAATGTAACAAAGAATGGTCGTCATGTAATGAATCTCATATGATGTTGAAGTATTAAATTGTCAAGATATTGTAGTTTTTTTTTTATATGGTCATTATGGAATATAATGAATGAAGGCACTTGTGAGAATATTTTAATATGATATTCTTGAGAAAGTTTTGATCTATTAAATATGGTTCCATTAGATAATGGAAGTAAAGAGAGAATGTAACATGGATTCATGTTCATTAATAGTGTTGAAATTGAGGCTTTGTAGGTGATTTTGAAGAGTTCAAAGCAAGATCATCTTTTCTATTATCGAAGATTCCACAACATTATGTTGTTGCTTAGAGACATCTAAAAGATTAGAAGTGATGGGTGGAACTAATGAAGTGGAGAAGGAAGGTACCAGAGAAATTATATCAATTGGCAACTCATTTGGTGGTAGTGTAGGTATCAAATAACTAGAACTTGTGCTTGTTTCACCAATAATTTAAGTAGGTAACCCAACCATATAAATGGGTTACAAAGGAGAATTAATAATATGTTTCTACATAATGGACATATGAACCTTATATTATTTAAAAGGATCTAGATCAATGAGTACAATATGTTCACATCCATTATGTATGAATTTGACAAATTGGTGAAGATTAGATGAAAAATCTTACATAGCATGGATCCAAGGATGACCTAAGAGTAGGGTGTAATTAATATAAATGTCCATAATATAAAAAATTTATAGGTAGTAATTTAGGAATGATGAGCAGATCCAAGATGGTAGTGCCTAAAGTGGATTGGGTAATGTTATCAAAGCCTCACATAGCAGAAATAGTGGTATCAACATCAATAAAATAAATACCCATATTAGTTAGTAATGAATAAGGAAAGATGTTTAATCCATAACATCATCAATTAAGAATCTCTTGATGAAACCTTTGAATATGCTCTATAAGAAAAATAAGATAACATGATTCCATTGTAGGTGTAGTAGGAATATTTTCTACATTGAAAGTGATGGTATTATCTAATTCTTTAAATGCATCTAGAAGAGAAGCAAAGGAAATTGGTTGAGTATCATTGTCTAATATAAAATAAGGCAAGACATCTTGTAATATATATTTGTATACATGTTCTTTTTGAAGAAACTCTAAGAGATATATCTTAGTAGGGGTTTTAATCTGTGTTATTCCAATATGTCATACCCTTTAGAGGGAGTACTAACATTAGCTATTGGAGTTGTAAGAGGTGGAGGAAAATGTGGGTTGTTACAAATTTTATGTTTAGTTTTTCATGTTGTAACTACATTAACTATATGAGTCGAGGAAAAATATTGAATCATGGTGGGTATTCAATAGTAATAGGAATGATCTCAAATTGTATATCAACGTAAGTGTGAGTCATTTGAGCCATGTGACAAGAATTTGGGTCAACATGAGATATTTGATCCATATGTGGGGTATGAGCATGGACCTAATTAGAGGTATAACATCCCATACTAGCATCGGGAGGAAAACCTTGAACTTAAAACAAAGATCATAGAATATTGGAGGTAGAGTCATGATGATAAGAAATAGAATGACACAAACAACACCAAGATATAATAATAAAAATATACAAAGATGAGGAAGATAAGGTTTGAGAAACAAATATTCAATTTAGAAATCATGTTCACTAAATGCTTACACCCTTTTTAATTTTAATTAGATTGGTTATACAATACATAACAATAAAAAGGAATGTAAGGTTAGGAAACTAGAACCTATTTTGATTAATTAGATTCCAACATTAAGTATACAAAATCTTAATAATGTATTGGCTCTTTCAATGTATGTATACAAGCTCAAAATACTTAAGAGAGAGGAAATTAACTAAATAGAGCTATACGGGAAGAATATGGGAAGAAAATTTGGAGAATTTCTAAGTGTAGAGCCTGGAGAAACTTCACTATTAAAATTGTAACTTGTAAATCTCTTGGTGTAGGATTGTATAGTCTAGTTAGGATGTATAATCTGATCATGCCCCTTTTGTATGGTCTTATATGACTTCTTAATTGGGTTCTATGAATTTTGGGTCGTTTAGTGGCACGGAAATGTACTTCACTATCAAACCCTAGTTGTCACATAGTCTCGATGTCATCTATAATAAGTTAAATCACTCGAAACCCTAACTATGAGTAGAAGACACTACAAGAAGGTTAGTTTTTGGTTGTGGTGCACCACATGTTACACTTACATCAACACTACTCTAAATAGGCCTCAAACCACACATAGTTTTCCACCTAGCATGTAACATCTATATCAATGTAGCTAGTTGACAACATGGACATATTTAGTTATTGTTTGATTGGTGTGATATTTCTAAGAAATGGTAAGTGGTAATTTGATGAGTTTGGATTTGAGAGAATATAAACTCCTTCACTTATTTGATTGATTCACAATTATAGTAGTTTCTTCCCTACTGGATGTGAATCAATTGTGGGAAGATTTAGGGAGCCTTAAGTGCCTTTTGTGCTAGTATTTACAATGAGATCTCCTAAGCGTGTACATTTATGTAATAAGATGAGTTTAACTCACTTATTTAGGGATCCAAAGGTAATTTATTATGATAATGTTGAACCGAGAGGATAAAAATACTCAAAAATGATATTGCGTTGATAAAGAGTTGGAAAATGTGTCATTTTAGGATAGTACAAATGACAGTCAATCGGGACCAGATTATATTAAATTCTAACAAAACTTTATAGTTTTGTATAGGGATAAGATCAATGAATTCTAAAAGTTTCATCCTAGAGATAAAAGCTTTAGAATTGGTCTTTTTATTGGTATTAAGAATTTGTCGACACATAGGTGTATGGGCATAAGAAAGTTATACAAGAGATAGAAACATGCATTGAGTGGGAATAGGATATGGGTGTTTATCTTATCCAAGAATCACAATTGCAATAAGAACTTTAAAAAGGGTAAATTACCAAAATTGAGTGTTTGCAGTTGTATTATTTATCTATATGTTAACATGAATCCTCACATATTTCGTAATCTTTACCTAAATCCTAAGGGTTCCCTATGTCACCCTAATATGGGTTATTATCCCTTTCACTAGGGTCATGCTTCTTACTTATGTGAGGGAGGGTACCCCTAAGCTAATTATATTTTCATTGATATGCAATCTCATCTCCAATAATTGTAAGCCCAAATATTCTACTATTGATATATTTTCTCAAAATTTCTTCACTATTTTCATTGACCAAGTATAAGGTGAGGGTTCCCACACTAAATTTGATAATCAAGGTGTACCAAAAAGATGAGGAAAAAAATTTTACAAGAAAATCGTGATAGTGTTGATGTTCTAATTTATGTTTCTTAGGATAAAATTAAGCATACTATAGTATCTTCAATGAATAATCCCATTCTCACATCATCTACTATGCATATATATACTATTCCTACATATATGGTGCATATTTCATTAATAGAACTTGTAATGCATATAACACACCCCTACTTTCATCGTGAACATGGGGATCCTCTTAAAACTTTGATAATTTTTATCTTGTGGGTATGAGATGCTAAATCAAATGAAATTTAAGATAAAATGTTACAAATCCTTGAAAGACTCTCATGATAAATCCATTAGAAACATGAAGTGAATCATTCAAATTTGTGTGCTTAAAAGATATGATTTACTCATAATCATTTGGTATTTTTAATATTCCTTGTTTATATAATGAAGATGTATTTTCATGGTATATTTTAGTGTGTTTGATGTGCGGGGATAATTATGAGAATTTTTCAAGAGATTGAAGTCCTTAAGCTAAATCAATTGTGAAGAAATGAGAAAATACATTCATTCACCCTAATTTCACATTATGCAAAGAATGCTAAATTTTATCTGCAAAGAGTTTACTCAGTAGACCAAAAAATAACTAATTTACACCAAATACAATGGATCAACAGTGTAGTTTTATTAGTTCCCTCAATTTTTGGTAAAATGTTATAAGTTTTAAATTCTCATGATGAATGGTTACTCTAGTGATAGAAAAGTGTTGCACATCGATATTACAAAGCATTTGGGAATCGCATGAAATTCTAGGTTTCAAAGGCTCATCGATGATGGTGAACACAATGGAAGAAAAGTGTTATTTGGCTTTACAAAGTTTTTAAAGACTAGTACATGTCTTAATAATTTAAAGAATCATCTTAAATGGAAACACCAAAGTGATGGAAAAATGCCATCCATTGGAAAATGCTAGACAATAAGGGAGAGGAGCTAGTGGTTGTGCACCCTAAGTTTAGGGTTGTACAACACCCATAAAAATACCATAAAATTTGGAAAAAAAAAAACCTTTAATAGATTTTGTTATTTTTAATCTAAATATTTTCTTTTGAGCATTTATATTGTATGGAAAGTGGGTTTTTAAGGTATTTAAATTAAGTAGTTTTCCATATAAATAAATTTAGGGTGGACCATTTGTAGGGAATTATGTCATGTATTTTTTTCCACTTATGTGGCATCATTTGATTGGGTGATTGTTTGATGTGACTCATTTTATTGGCTACTTTTTTTCAAATTTTAAGTGAGAAATGTACATGTACTAGTCCTTGACTTTACATCCACCCTCACCATTATTGGTCCATGCTCCATTATTGGCTCCTCTCCCTTAGAGAAGGCACCATATGGATACATGAGTTAAAACTTTGTTTCTTTTCCAACAATAAAGATTCCTATGATGATAGACATGTGTCATTCATTGGTGTTCTTAAAAATTAGAAGGAAATGTAAAGCTAAGGAAGCCATGTGAAGTGGTGAAACCAATTGTGTGAAAGTGTGAGT
The DNA here is from genome assembly GCA_018340775.1 of Taxus wallichiana var. yunnanensis. Classification (NCBI taxonomy): domain Eukaryota; kingdom Viridiplantae; phylum Streptophyta; class Pinopsida; order Cupressales; family Taxaceae; genus Taxus; species Taxus wallichiana. The sequence continues at coordinate 453,474,842 of CM031237.1, read as the reverse complement.
TATTGATGAAGATTGAAAAACATGTCATAAGACAACTAAGGTTTAAACATTAAATTAGAAGGTCAAGTCACTAAATTTAAAATCCTAAAGTTTTTCCTTGTATTTAATGAAATTAACACCACACAAATAGATCATAAGCTGGAAGATCTTGAATGATGGCTATAGTAAACTCACATAAGGTTTTTAAATGGTATTTTATATATCACTTTTCCATTATCAAATAGGTTTAATTTTTCATTCATAGAGTGCCATTTCGATTTAAACTTGGTTTCAAGGAGATTTGTTGAGGAAAACAAAGAAGAGTGTTAAAACAATGTTTTTAGTTTATTAAAATAAAGAAACTATATGAAAAAAATAGTGAAATGGAAAGGATTCAGCTTCATCCTCATCACATATGCAATAAATCAAAGACACTCAATTTACTAAAGTATGTCCTACCTATATGACAAATTGGAGTCAAGTATTCTGGGAAGTTAGAGATTGTGACCTTAAATTCAAAGGAAAATACTTGACTAAGGAAGATGAAGATTACTATGATGAACTCAAATGTATTAGAGGTTGTGGATTACATGACATTGTAGTCAAACTTGAAGTCTTCCCATGTGATTACTTATTCAAATATGTGTTCATCATGTGCTCTATAAGATGGAAAAATCATCTCAAATGTTACAATGTTTTTCATTGTCACAACCACATGAATGATTTTCAATTATATGTATAATATGAACCCTTATACATTATGATACGATCAAGATACGGTGCAAGAGTACATGAAGGATATGGATGTAATGGATGATTTAAGAGATTGGGATATTTACTCATCGAAGGTAAAAAAAAGACAAAAATTAAACCTCCTGCTTCCTATTCAAGAAATGAGTTAGGGTTGTCATGATTTTATTGAATAGGATTTATGGGATAGATAAATATGATCATGTTAATCAATCCTATGTTCCCGTATTAAGTATGAAATTGAAAGGGAAAAGTTTAAAATTTGGAGAACTCCTAGAGTTCAATTTAAAAACATGTTGGGAAATGGCTATAACAAGGAGTAATTTTAACTGATCTTATTTGGTGGACCTGTTTTGTGCTTTCTTTGCCATTTCTCCACCATTTTTAAATTGGTTACCCACAACTGATATTTTTGTATATGTGGTATTCTCAAATTAATATAGTCATAATCATGATCAATCCATTATGGATATATGTGAAGTCTTTTATCATGAGTCTACTTTTCTATAATATGGTGTGGGAAGACCAATAATGTTACAAGAAATGAGAAAATAAATCATTAATATTGGATCATATTATTATTACAAGGGTTTTCTTTAATAATAATTGAAGGTACTTTAAGACCTCCTTACAAATTTTGTATGCATGTTTTTAACAAATTGGTAGTGATTGAAGTAGCATGGAAATTTGAACATGGCATATGAGGATGGTGTAAAAGGGGTAAGTTAGACTCCATTACCAATGTTTCATTTTTCAATATAGAAGTAAAGTTCATAAACTATACATCTATTTAGGATTTCTCTAGGATAAATTGGCATTATGATAACCTCCCATATGATATTCGTAGAATATGAGATCCCAAATGTAATGTAAAGAACCATGTGAGAATGTTAATTTTTAAATAACCTCATCCTTATGAGTATGCTAGTATGAATGATAAATTGTATCACGTAAACCCTAAATCAATTGATGAAGTGGAAAATAAGCTTAAGGAAGTAGGGTTTTCCTCATGACACACCATCCCAAATTCTTCCAGAATTACCTGATGTTACTCGAAAGGATTTGAAAAAAGAATTCTAAGAGTTGTTCCTCCTCCTCCTTCAATATTTGCACTATCAAAAATAACAAGAGAGACATATACCTCTATATAGATAAGGTGTACAAGTCCATGGTCCTAAATGGCATCATTTACATATGTTTTAACTCTTTCGACAATGGGATAGACTAATGAAGATAATAAAACTTGTTTGGATAGAGGGAAAGGAAATTAAGTATGATTTGACATTGGGTTAAGTATTTAGAGCTTGGTAGGATCACTTCCCATGGACCTAATACAAAAAAATATAGTGGTTCCTCTAAGTGCCATGATGGTAAGTCAATTTATGCCTTCTTCACTTGATTTTTTAAATATTATTTCATCCACGATAATGGTTTTCAATCTTCAACTCATTTATCCCATTCTTCCCATATTTTTCAAATCACCTTGTGTGTCTCCCATTATCACTCTAGCCATCATTTATTCCGCATCTTCCCTTGTCTCTTCTACAATTACCACCTAACCCATGTCATTCACATCACCCAATGTGTCAACAAAGTAATAAAAATACTGAAAATTATCACGTAGCCCATCTCTTTTATGGAGATACTCACATCATAGGTTCTTAATGTAAGCTGTGTCATTGTAATTATTTCCTTAGATCAAATAAGGCCAACCAATCAATCTGTGTTAATATTTTATGTTCCAAGAATCCCTATACAAGTTCTAATGGGTCATCCCATTGGTCAATTAAGGCCACCATTTTATATTGTTTAGGTAATCCAACGAGAAAATTATCATCCCAAGTTTCCACTACCTCATTTTCTACAACTCCACACCACACCATTCACTACTTCAACCATGATGATAAAATATATACGAGAGGGAGTATTATAGGATACAAAGGAAAAAGTGGAGTTAGCAAAGTAATAATTAAATAAATAACAATTTTCCAATAGATCTCAAAATCCTACTTATAAACCTCCATAGGTGTCCTTATTTTACAATAAAAAATAAAATAAACTAATAGGGTAAAATCCCAAGGACAAGAAATTTTGTTGAGAATCTGAAGATGACATAATGTGATTATAAAGAAACAAATATAGAGAAGGGGGTCATTAGTTGATGTTTTCAATGTGGTGGAGGCATATTTAAAATGGAAAAATGAGATCATCAAGAAGTAAAATAAAATTCCATGGCTAGTAAGGTATAACTCAAACGACCTCATTCTCTTAGATTAGACATAAATCATGCTTGCATGGACCCTATTAACATTTTCAAATATATATGCTACCAAGGATAGAGTAGATACAGTCTAACAAAATATGGATGGCTTGAAGTAATAAATAATAGATTAAAAAGCTAAAACAACAGTCATCTTGAAATTGTGAAGGAAAATTTACCACCAAATTTCTTTCTAATGAGTGTAGAAGACTTTGGTACAATTGAAAATAAGTTGGAAAAATAAAAGGTTGAGCTAAAAAAATCATAAAATACATTAGTAGTGGACAACAAGCATCTAGACATGTTACATGTCAACATTGTGTCTCTTTTTTGTTGATGTGGGACTAACACAATTGTTAGAATCACCTAACCGAGTCTTAATAATGGAGCGAGTTGATGGATTTTTGCAACAATTTATGTCGATTTTGACCAACATATGCAAATATCAGTTTTGGAAACCACCATGGGAATGCATGAATTAATTCTAACCATGTCCATCAAGTTGGAAAAGGCTAGAAGCATAAATATATTTTTGGGAGGTGTGCTCCAAGATTTTATCCAGGCCATGCAAAAGAATGGGGAACCCTACAAACCCCTAATTATAAACATATTGGTAATGGAAAAAAATTCAAGATGTGTGAACAAGACCAAAGTCAAAGTCTATTAACTTTTTTAAGAGATGTAGACTTAGGAAACCAATTTTGGAATTTTACTCATCTATTTTTACCATTCTCTATACATGTAAATAACCACTTAATGTTTTTTTTTAATATTGGTAAATAGTTTTTGAAAGGGACTATACCCTGTACAAAAGGAGGCCTTGAATAAGAGAGAGGAGCAGAGAAGTGTAGAAGCACAAAAATTTGACAAAGAAACCAATTTTGGAACACAAACAAGACTTTTACTACTGCCCAAGAAGCAGTAAACTGGACTACTTCTTTTGATCAATACTCATCTTTACTTTTTTCCAAGCATGATACATACATGTCATAATAACCACTTAATGTTGATGACTCAAGATAAGTGGATAATCTAAAATGGAGAATCCTATAATTAGGCTTTTTTTTGTAAATACAAGTTCCTATTCTCTTATGGATTTTCAATCCTTAATTTTTTTATTTTGAGTGTAGTTCTTTTTATATGAACTCCAAAATTTCATATAAAGCATGAGGTTGCGTCTCATGACTCTATAAAAGAAAACAATTGTATTGTAAAAAATATATTGACACCAATGGACTAATATAGGAAATATTTTAGAGATTCTAATTGGTTTTATGAGTTTTTACTTATATTTTAATTGTTTAATCATGTATTGATGCCTAGACAAGATGTCTTTGTCTTATTAAGTAGTGTTTACACTTCAATTCTTATTTAGATTTTGCGAGTAAAGAGCTTGAGCTATGCCAATCTTAATTTCATTAGTTAATGTATGTTTTAGCTATATTTTGTGGATGTTCTTTTACAATATTACAATTTTATATGGTTATATATATTGACAAGTGAGTATTTCTCTATTTTTGTGTGGAATTTAGTTAGCTTGAACCGATTATTAGGTTAATTAACTCTCGATATATGATTTTTCATTAAACTATACTATTTACTTAATTGATGTAGAGTGAAAAATTCTTGTGTGGTTTATTTTGAATAATTTCTGATTCTTATGAAGTATTGAATCCCAAATAATCCTTATTTGCTTTGGTTTATGTGTGGTTTAGCCGAAAAACAAAGTGTTTATTGTGCTTAATAAATTAAAGAGATTCTAGTTACCTTTTCTACAATGTCGTTCTCTTTTTGTTTATTTTTATGGAAGTCTCAATAACTTAGTTAGGTTCCAATAATTGTAAATATTCATAAGTGAAGATTACCCTCAAATTAGGATTTATTGAATCCAATAGAGTGAAATATTAATAGGTGGTTTTCCCAAACACATTGGTCTCTTTATAGGTTAACAAAAGGTCACAAAGTTCCCATTGAAGCTCTACATCCTAGAGTAATCCATAGCTTGAATCTAAATATCTAAAAAGGTTTATAAAATGAGTGGGAAAAGGGAGATAAACTCTTCCCTATTTAAGGGTTGTTTTTATTGGTGTGTATAAAAATTTGGTCAATATAACCTAATATTGCACTTCACATTGTCCCTATATATATTCCTATGACCAATACTCTTCCTACATCTCCTATATATAACCATAGTATTTCATATTATTCTTAGTCTAGTGTGTAGGCTCTTAAAACCCTTATTCATAATTTTCAAGATCAAATATTAGAGTTACAACAAGGATCATCGACTTCTCATGTTATGGACTCTATTCAAATGCTTCATAACCCACTTGCACCAAAAGTGGCTTCGTATCCTTTGCCTCTCGATTTCATTTCTCCTAATATCACTATCATTGATGGAAAGAATGATCATGAAGATAACCTTCATACATTCAATGTTTCTTTCTTAGATTATAATCATAATGATAAATTTCTTACCAAGATCTTTCCTCGAATTCGTAAGGAATTTTATTTTCTATGGTTTTATGATCTCCTAATGTATTTGTATATACTTTAACTCCTTTATCTAACCAATTTCTGCATAATTATCTATAAATATTGGGGATAAAGTTTTAAATGCTCAAATGTCTAGAATGTGACCATTTTTAATGACAATATCAATTATTTTTTTATACACTACAAGACTATGCTTACAACAATGAACAAAATTTTAAATGATAGATCTCTTTACACAAACTATTCTTCTCCTTCCGAGAATCAATCATATTTATAAATTTTTATTCATTTTAAGATTTGTGCCATATATTGAAAGAGTGTGAAGCTAATATTCTTAACATGAATAAGTTTTGGACAAGAAACTTCCTCACCGATCAACGAATGAACTAGTGATAAAAGCAACTAGCAACTAAGAAATGTTGGAGGGTTTATGTTACCTCATATGTGTGATATGATGGATACGGGTAAAAAATGGATGATTCTCATTGCAACTTGATATACCTGCAAAACTAGAATGAAGATGAATTAAATAGATATATGTGGGGGTTTCCGACAATGCGGTTCCAAGAAGTGATTAGCTTCCTTTCACGGATTTCAACCCCAATTTGTTTAACAACAAGTGATGTAAAGGATGAAATTGTAGGAACATGCAGAAATAAGAATATTGTTGAATCTGGAAAATAACAAAGATTGATCTAAAAATTTGCTTAGATTACAATGACTGTAAATTGACTGTTACCTAGTCTGGGTCGATGGCAACCCGTGACTATGTGCGCAGTCGCGTGACACGGATGGATGGATGGATCTAAACTGTAGATAAAATATGCACTGTAAGGTTTGAATGCAATCTGGAAGCCGATAAAGGTCATCGGTGATGTAAGATGATCTGTAGAAGAAAAGTAGAGACATAGAAGTAGGAAAAGGGAAAAAAAGGATATTTTGGATAGATCAGTGGATGAATAGATCCCCTGTCGATGGTGACCAGGAGGGTTCGACGGTGACTTTATCAGAGAAGTATGTATGCGAGGATGAAAGGATAAATATAGATACATGTAGGCAAAAGGGATGTAGGGAAGGTTATTGAGTGTTCACTAGATGTTTTAGATGCTACTTTATACCCGAAAAATATTATATAGAAGTAATACCAAGAGAATTTGATAAAATCTCAATAAAGCAACACAAAGATATCGATAAGTCTCATGAAAGATGATCGTGAGTGATGCAATCATGTTGAAACAATGTCTGGGAGATCTATTATTATTACATAAACGTTTAGGGGAGAGAGAAATTTCATAGGTCACAAGAGAGTTCATATGTTTTGCATGTATTTGATTGAGAATTAAAAAGGAGCGATTCAATTTTATAGGTCGATGGCAATCGGGATAGTCACCTTGAATGTAGGGGGTAGGTTTCTCTAGCGGGCTAGCTTTTTTTTATTTTGGCAATATTTTTGTGTTTTTTAAGGATTGGTCAAATGCTTTAAAGCATGTAGGTAGGATTAGATTGTTTGGGGATGAATTATAGGTAGTTAGGGCATAAAAATAGATGGGAGAAAAGATTAGAAAATCAAGGGGATGGATTTAGGATAAAAGCATCCTAAATAGAAGGTTGGTTGGGGCAAGATAATGGGTATTAATTAATTAATATGAATTAATTAATTAATAGGAATAAATATTAATATGGATGGGATAATTGGGCATGTAAGATATTAAATGATTAATTAATTAATTAATGTGGCTTGATTAATTAATGGGAATTAGATGGGAATTTAATTAGATAAAGGGATGGATTAAATAAATATGCGCACATGGGTGATCAAGGGTATAAATACCAAATTTAGGTGTCTACTTTTTCCCCTTTTTTGAGTGGTTTGAGCTAGCAAGCCACGAGACAAAACAATGAGAGATTATGGAAAATAAAATTATTGATGATGAGCTCCCCCTTAAACAAGGGATCGATGACGTCAAGGGAAATCGATGATACATTTGAAAAAGGTAGTGGATGATGAGTGGGTGGGTGAAGAAAATATGGGTGAAAGCATAACCAAGGCAAGATGCCCGGGAAAAAGTATCGCAATAATGATGAAAACTATGGCGGTGACTCCAATATCACATCAATAGAGGAAAATTACGGTCTCAACAAACATAGACTACAACGTTTTATGGACCAGTGAGTGGGTGAAGATCAATGCAATATGGATGCAAGCCAAGATGACCAATGGGTCATAAGAAATTCATCAAAGTATGTGCAACTAAATGTGAAAGGTATGTGAAATCCTTCATACATGAGGAATCGAACGAAAATGGTATGCGTCCATAAGGGACGAGGATAAAAGGTTATGGTGCCCAATGAGACACGAAAAATGGCGGAGAAGGCAAAATGAAAACTGATGATGAATTAATATGCCCTAAGGGGAAAGTATGTCCGTGAAGATAAAAAGGGAGAAAAATATTCCCCAAGTGGGGAAAGTATGGCCACAAAGGTGGACTTTAAATGAGAATATGGTGCTCAAAAAAGGGCACGAATATGGCCATAAGAGTGGACTTGATATGATGAATGCAATTCCTAAAGGGGAAGATGAATATGGCCTCAAAGGAGGACTTTATGTGCAAATTAGATAGGATTGTAAATTAAAATTCCCAAAGGAACAATAGATATGGCCATGGATGTGGACTTAGAAAGTATGTATGCCCAAATGAAGAAATAGTTTGAATGTTGGATCAAAAATTCCTAGAGGGAAAATAGAGATGGCCATAATAGATGATGCCTTGAGAAAGGATTTAAGAGAGGGGAAAAAATCCCAAAATAATTATTGCTAAGGGGAGTCAACAGTGAATAGAGCCAATCGATGATGACAAAATGGGGTCGACGGCAACTTGAAGTCGGTAGTTATATAAGCCCAGGGGTCGACCGACAATGCTCATTTTCACACGCAAAGTTGATGAGAGAGAGCAGACTGATTGAAGAAAGAATTGAGAGATGGAAATTTCCATAGCTGTGAAGAAGTGCCATAGGGTGTGGAGGATGGTGAGTAACAAAAACCCACGCCGATTTTTAGTTAAATTTATTTTTTTATTTATTTTTGCAAAAATTGCATGACACTAGGGCATTTGGCGGAAACCCGGGTGGTTCGATGTTGACCCAGCCCTAAGGCACATTGATTGACCCAAAAACACGTCGACCAGGACCAGTGGTCAGCCTCGACCATGGTAGGATTGGATAGATTAGGGTTTAGATTGAATTTTGGATGAAAATTAATGGATTATGATCAAGTTTTGGATTTTGATGAATTTTAATGGATTATGATTAGCTTTTGGATTAATTGATGAATTTTATTGGATTATGATCATATTTTAGATTTTAATGAATTTTAATGGATTATGATGAGATTTTGTATGGTCGATCTGATGTATGTATGTTTTGTTTGTGATTGTAGGCCAGAGAGACCTTGTATTTGAGGGATATAGTACATGCTCTATATGAGAAGATCAAAGGAGATGTCACAGATACCAAGTGGGATCATTATGCTTTGCAATGTGGTTGGGTGGATTTAGGTATTATCAGAGGATCCCACAGGATGTGGGGCTTATGATTACTTTGGTGGAGAGATGGGATCAGCAGACATGGACATTTTTGTTCAGAACGGGGAGATGATAATCACCCTGGAGGATGTGTATCGGATTTTGAGATTTCCGATACAGGGGGAGTAGATAGTTCCCATTACCAATGAGGAGAGATTAGTAGTATTGACATGGCTATTTGGAGCCAATGCGCCCCACATCATATTTTCTTTAGGGGCTTTTGCATATGAGTTGAGATATGAGGCTGGGGTACCACGTAGCCATTTGATCTACATGGTGATGATGGTCATGTCATGTTATGATTTTCTAGACTCTGGGTGGGGCTCAATTTCTATAGGCATTAGCTGGTGTAGTGGTAGATATAGTTGATCATCAGACGGTGTTTTCATTTGGGACTGATTTATTGGCTCAGGTTTACCATGAGCTTTCCATGTACAAGGCAAGATGGAGGTCAGGCTTGGATGTGGGTTTCTTATTACATTGTTGGGTGTATGACTATATAGCAGTGATTCGGCCACAAGGTATTATGTGGGTCACATGAGACCACATTTAGTTAGAGGTGGGATTTCTGAGATGGAGGGTCGATCAGGCCTTCGGTGACATGAGTGAGAGGAGGGTGGATTGGTATGTGGACCAGCTTGCATAGTTGGATGTTGATCATATTAGGTGGTGACAATATCAAGAATTCTCCACATGGCTTGGTGTAGACATAGAGTTAGGAGGGATTAGGAGGACGAGGTAGGTGCAAGGGAGATGACCTGGAGATGATCAAGGTCATTCAATTCAATAGGGTGAGAGGATACTTAAAATTCATCTAGACAGTGCCTCACAATCCTCTTTTGACAAAGCGGAGGAGTTGGATAGGGAGCTACCGAGTCCTATCATGGTTGATCCGATGGAGTAGGAGGTAACACCATGGAAAGAGAATGATGACGTTGGATTCGAGCCCTAGTTTAGTGATTGGATGGTTGTTATATGGGAAGCTAGGGTGGTTGTGGAGAGATGAGATGAGGAGGAGGAGATTGAGGAGATGGAGATTGAGGTATAGGTAGCTCCTGGAGGATGCGAGATGGTGGAGTAGGGGAGTCTACAGAGGTGGCATGCTTGCATGTTGAGTTAGATCAGATGAGGATGGAGAGAGACACATATGTGTAGTAACGGCATGCGATCACTCGAGAGAGAGACCGAGTTATTTATAAGAGAGGCCACTATTGACGCGATGAGGGAGGCCTACATGGCCCGTTTTGATGATTTGACAACTATTTTGGTGACAGAGTTGGTTAGTGGTGGGGACAACTCCAAAATGGTTGGGACAGTTGCACCTCCCGAGAATGATTTATATGGATAGGTATAGGCACTAGCAAATGAAGCTAGATATTACGAGGGGATCTTGTTTGAGAAGCTACCGAAGACATTGCGCTACTATAAGCATCTATAGAGGATAGCGGTAGGAGGAGCAAGTGCCTTTTAGGAGCACGGTGAGTGTGGCATAGCCACAATGAGTAGAGGGAGGCCATGAGGGTGGTGGAGATGCGTAGGGATCAGGTGTTGTGCTTTTCCTAGGAAGAGAGGACTTGAGAGCCTCAGATATACACTTTACATATTTTGATAGCATCTCTACTTTGAGAGAGCCCCATTAGAGGGAAGTGATGTATTGATACACTTTTTGATATATATATATATATAGATAGATAGATATATATATATATATATATATATATATATGATATATGATTTTTTCATGGATTATCATGTGTTCATTATGTGATGTGATGAATTTAATTTGATGTGATGATGATTTTGGATTATATGTCATGATGATGGCTTTTAGATTAGATGTGATGGTAATAATATGTCGTGATGATGGATTTTAGATTATATTTGATAATGATGGTTTGTTTTAGAACACATGTTATTTTAAACACGTATATGTATGGATAGAATGGTGATATAAATGTGTGATGTGTTAATGAGGATTAGGACTATATGTTTTGTGTTTGAATTTGATCATGATGATTAGAATGTATATGGGTAAAATGTGATGAAAACAAATTGAGAATGGATGTGATTAATGATGGATGTAAGTAAGAATAAATGTGTTGTAAGATAGATAGATAGCTTGTAGGTGATTGAGATAAAGAAAGATGTGTTGAAAAATGGATGTGATAGGATTAGGATAAAATGCCTCGCAATGGTGGCGACGTACATAAGTGTGAATGATACTATGTTATATTGAGGAACGTCCAAGGAAAATATACCTCCAATTGCAAATAAGGTAAAAAAAGGGGATCTAGGAAATGTAAGGCACATGTGACCAAAACAAATGTTAGCAAATAACCAACGATAGTTATTCATTTCAAAGGTCATAAGGAAACAATAGATGAGATGATCTCATAAACCTAATGTTTACATGGAAAAAGGGGTTTGAGATGTACTTGTATAGAGGGAAGAGGGTTATCCAAAAGTGGTGTTCCTTAAAATTATGCCTCGGCTCTGGGAAGGGGAAAAATCAAATTGATCAATGCGGGAAGTCTGCTAGAAGAAATTTGATCAATGTGGGAAGCTTTCTTAGGATGCTAACAAAATGGAAGGTTGATCACTGCGAGAAGCCTTTGAATGCCATAAGGAGTAGCCATCCTTCAATGGTATAGTCTACTTTATATAATACATAGATTGCAAGAATAATACACGATAGCTGTCCTTTGAGGGATCGGTCTATTTTTATTGATTTGCTTTTAATTTCATGTTTTTACTTCTTTTTACATGAATAGTTGTCCTTCAAGGGATTAGTCTATTTTTAATAATTTTGATTTTTTTATATTCAAGCATCCATGATTTTTTATTTTACATAGGGAGAGTTAGGACTAGCTAAGTATACCACTTAGGAGGGGAATAATGAATGTGCAAGAAACACCCCTGGACCCTTTGCATGGTTTTAATAGGTGAAGAAGAGGGTGATGGATGCAATGATCATGGATTTTTCACCAAAGGTGAAAATCTATCCATAAAGAATATGCTACGGGCAAAGGCTGTGGTCCCCATATTTAAAGTCACATGTAGGAAGTGACGGAAGACCACATAGTTCCAAATCATCACAATGAGAGATGGAAGAGGCTAAAATGGAGAAATGGTCCAAAGATATGACTAATAGCACACTAATAAATGTGCTGATAGTAGAATGGTCACAAGTGCAATGCGTTAAGTGGTTCCACTTCTAGTTTATCGTTAAGGGAGACCAAATGATAAACTCTCGACCCATACTTGTGTGTATGGTCTAATCCAATTAGGGGAAAACTTTCCACATTGGCCCCTTTCTAGAGTAATGACATTCGATAAAATTATAAGGTTGTCGACATTAACGTCATGTTAGAAAGATGGGATGAGATAAACAAGCGAAAATAAGAGTAAGTGCTTCCTATTAAGGAAGCAAAAGATATACATCTAAGACAAATGGATGGTCCCTCTAGAAAGAAAAGATAGACCAGACCAAATGAGATGAATTAAGTACGAGATCATGAAATATGTGCCTTAATGGCGGATATTAGACAAAGCCATGGTGCTTCTAAGGGAAGCATAGATATGGCCACGAAAGTGGTCATAGGAGGAGGAGATGAAAGGTACGATCGGGTAAACTGAGCTAGATGACATAAAACGATGTCGAATGTGATGAGGAACTAATCTATGAATAGAAAAATCCTAAATAGAAACCCCTAGCATAGGAGGATAAATCAATGAAGATGAGAAGAAGGATGTTAAAAGATCAATAACGAGGGAAGATGCTCACCCAAACAGGTATGTAGATAACACGGTGGATGTCGAGAAGATATGAAATGGATGTCAGAAGGATGGTGTAGTAAGGCAAATAGAATCGATGAATAAGGGGGACCCTCATCAGGAGGAATGATGTGTGGAGAAGGGATAACAGAAGATGATGTGGGCAAATGAAGAGGATGAATGGATGGAGATGTGGTAAAAGGAGTCAGATGGGTTATGGATGAGGTAATAGATGGAGAAGGAGACTCGTCAAGGAGGTCCTCTCACTCAATAAGATCATGGATGATAGTATGAAGGGTCTTACAATTCTTAGTATCATGACCCGGAGTACGATGATAGGCATAAATGCAATGGGAATCAAATAGTGAGGGTTTTGGACAGTTTCTATCAAAGGAGGCGATAGGCGTGAATGTGATGGCAGAATTCTAAAGTAGATGTTGGAGGACCTTCGCATATGATTTGATGTATGCACCAGAGAGGTCTGTGAGATGGTGTGGATGGAGAGGATGAAGGTGGATTGCGGCCGAGGTTTAGGTGGTCTAGAAGAAGACACAATGGTGGATGATTTAGGCTTGGATGGCTGGATAGGTGGGGGTGTTTTTGATGAGGGCCTTTGGTCAGGAGGGAATCGAGAAAATTAAATTTTTGATTGGTTGATTGGTCAAGATGGAGGAGATGGTCTTAAGATAGAGGGATGTGGCCCTAAGATGGAGGATGTAGATATGGTCTTAATTGGAGGAATGTTGATCTTCTTATGAGGACACTCAAGGGATTGTTGTGGAAGGATGCCAAGGTTTTTGGATTTGGATTGTTAACAAGTGCCCTTGGCAAGGATAACAATGATTTTGACAGTGAATCGAGAAGGTGGTGTGGTGGCTAATGGTTGGAGTAATTTTTGCATTATTTGTTCCAAGGAAGATGGGGATTTTCTCGATGTGGGAATGTCTATTTGTGTGGATAATACGGGAGGATCAGCGATGGTCACTGCAAGTTGAAGTGCTCTCAATATTGATCAAATGATGAAGTTGGTGTGGATGAAGAAGGAGATAATGGGTATGTGGTCATGATAATCAATGTAGTAGGTGTGGGTAGAAGCACGAAAGAGGAAACGGTATATACTCTAAAGACGGTATGATGTGGCAAAGGTGGAATAGATGTGGATGGGGTAGTTGAATTGACTAAGGTAGATGGGATAGATGTGGGTGTGGAATCAATAATGGGACTAGGTGTGGCTATAGAAATAGAAAGGGGTGTTTGGATGATTCGATTGATGAGGTCTATGTGAGAAGGAGGTGATATAGATGGTGGATGAATCGGTGTAGAAATGAGGGGATTTGTAGTAGAGGTATGAATGCCTTTTGTGTTTTTCTCAAGAGGCATTGTGGATGTGGATGTGGATTGAGAATACACTTTCCAAAGTTAAAAGTTCTATCATTACTCACTACACAGATCATGTTGATTGTTATTTCCCACTACAATGCGAAAAGAGGTCCCGACAACAAAACCAAGATGTAGTCATTTTTACCCTTATCACAAAAGAAAGGTACCCCATGCGTACTGGCCTATCACCCGAGATGTTGTGCACTCACCCGAGGCACGTGCGGGTGTCGAGTCTCTCTTTTATGTGAGTTTAGTGGGAAATATCATCATCTATGATTTGTTCTTAAGAGATTTAAATGGAGTTAAGACATTCAAGAACCATAGAGCTCAAAACGACCTCTAGATCCTTGTAGTCATTACAAAAGAAACCACTTAATAGATTATATAACTTTTACCATAACAGAAATAAGTATACAAGCATCCATACTTAGCATAAACATAAATGAAAGAGAACCTATGAGAAAGACGTATGCATCAGAATCATTGATATTCATATTCATATAATTGGTAACCTCATTACATCCATGAAGCCATTACAGAATGTCACAGAGAAACAAACCGCAGTCATGATTTTCAACTGGACTAATGTAGCTAGGCTATCAAAGAAAAATTTGCAATCCCCATACCCATTATACATTCTCTCCCAAATACCATTATCCACTAATGAGTTCTTGCATTATTTTTGCAGAGCTCCACCCTCTTTTTGTTCTCCCTTGTTTACTCTACAGATGCTTGTATTTATAGCCTTTCTGGGCTGCCAACTCATCCTCTAGCACCCTTAGATCCGATGCCAAGTGTTTGAATGTGGTCCTCCATGCGAGCATGCTCTCCCAGGCCGAGCTTTCCACTTTTCACCATGATGTGCTTCTAGAAGCTTCTACCGTATGCATGCTCCTTCCTGGGCCAACCTATCGCCAAGCTGGCACCTTATCCACTCAGCATGCATAGTCGGGTCATGCTTTTCATGTGTTCTACCCCGAACACCCAATTTGGCTAAGTCTCGAACCCTTGGTTCTATCCACGTGCACCACGGGCTTCCTTAAACCCTTTTCTTAAACCCCGCCTGCATGCTCTATCATTGCGTGCCTCTCTTCAACTAGGACATGCATGCATACGCACCTTTTGTACTTATCCAACATTCTAGGGGCCCAACATCACCCCACACTATGCATGTTCTCCATCCGTGGGAACACTTCTCTAGTGAAAGAAAGAATACAATAGGCTTACACCTTGGAACAAGAATAAGGGGATGAAAGAATGGGGAAGAAGAAAGAATGGGAGAGTGAAGGAATCATTGCAATAAGATAGGAAAATCCTTTTGCAAGTTGACCTCCAATTTGTTCCAGGCATCGACTTCTTCCTGCGCTCTCTAATAGAGGTCACCGACCAGGGTGCTCACCTCCCCAAAATTTATCCCATCTCCTTGTGCGCTCATGGTATCAGTGATTTTCTCCAACTCCTTGCCTATATCCTCTAACGTGTCCATTATTTGTGTAATACGTGGATATAGTTCCTTCAACCAATTTTTGATTGAACCCCTTAAGGTTTCAATGGCTTCAGATTTCCTCTCGACCTCGGCAAGGATTTTATCCCTTTCCATTATTTCCCTTGTTCTTCTCTTGGAACTCCTTGAGTTCTACTTCATGAGTGGTGACCAAGGCGCCTACCACTTTGTCTCTGTCCACACAATTGTTGTACATGGCCTCAACAGTCTGGGAAGCAACCCTTACATCAGCAAGAACCTTGTTGTATTCCATGACGAGCACTACGATCTTCAACTTATCCTCTTTCTCTAGGTGCGTGGCAACTTCTTCTGTAGACTCCAAGGCTAGTGGTTGTCTTTCCATGGTGAGGATCCTTATTAAATCCTCTAGGAATCCCAAGGCTGATCCATACTTTCGATGCTAGGTCCAGATGCTTCAATATTATAGCCTCATTGATGGATTCCACCTTCTTGTACACAGCACATACCTTAGCCTTTTCATCCTTCAATTCACATTGCCACTAGGTGTTGATCAACTTCTCCTAGTTTAGCTTCTTTTTCATTGCAAATAGCTCTTCCTCTTTCTTCTTTAGCTCCCCTTCCAGATCTCTAACCCTATCATTCCACCCGAAGAGTCTAGCCTCAATCTCAATGAAGACTTTGTTGAGCGCGTTACATAGTTGTTCATCAAGAGTTGTTGGGTATCCACCACTGGGTTGTCTTCTCTTGGTTCGCAATGTTATTATCTCCCCATGGATTACCTCAAACTCTGGCTCATCAAGGTGGGACTCTATTGCTCATGAGAGCATCTTCCTTTTCTACGGATATGCAACCTCCTTGTCAAAAGATGACATTTCTACAAGCTCCTCTGTTGGAATGGTACTTTAGAACTCGCCATGAAAAACACTTTCTTGGGGTCATCAATATAACCCATCTCCGACCTCTCCCCCTCTACGTGCCTTCCTCCCATGCGCGTACCCTTAGGTATACTTACAGTCAAAATGGGGCCTCTAGTGTTGTCCTTGTTCAACACCGACTCAAAGATTGTGTTCTAATTTTTCCTCCACCATGGTCTCAATGTTCTTGGTCTCTTCTCCTTCTTCCACCTTGGTTGTCTATTTCTACGCAAAAATTGGAGACTCTTGCTTCTACGCGCTAGCTTCCTCACCTTTTCCCATGTCTGGGTGCCTTCTCCTACCTGGCTATCCTTCCACTGTATGAACTGGAACCCATGTTCTTCTTCTCCACCTTCCTCCTTTGAATCATGTATATTGAAGACGGGTGGTCCTCGATCCTTCCCGGGGTCCTCTTCCCCACTTACTTCTTATCCACTCTTGTCCTCTTCACTCTCATCTTTTTCTCTTATGTACTTGTCCAAACTCTCAATCTCTTCCGAGACAGTCTCTTCTTCTACCCTTTGCTTCTTCCTAACTAGAGATTCCGATGTAGGTGATTCTATTTCTTCCTCTGAGATGACTCCTCATCGATGGCTTTTCTAGCTCTGGATTCTTCTCTTTACTATGGGCTTCTTCTTACACATGTACATACGGTTCGGCATTTTCCTAAGGGAACCTATGTGCACGTGTCTCCACCACACTTGGTATTTTATTTTCTGGCTCTTTTTCCTCCCATTTGGGTGCGGGTCTCTTCCTACCAATTGGATCCTGAGGTATATATACCTCATTCTCTATATATGAGCCCTTCTTAGACTTGGGTCTTATGTGGATGTTCACATGCGCCGCAAATCCATCCGTAATGGGCAGAGTCATGGACCTTGTCATTTGAACTTCATGCGACACATACCACTCCACGTACGTGTGCTTACCAGGGTACACCAACCCTTTTGCATTTCCATGTGGTTGTGGTCCAAATTACCAAGGTCCAATATAAACTTCTTGGACTCCCTGAACATGTTGACTCCCGCTTGGAAGTATTGAGTTGTGAAGGCAAAGGGGAGCTTGCACCATGGGCTCCATGTCTCATCTACCAGTTTGAATCTTCCTAGGAAAAAATGTTGGTACACAAAAATTCTGCTTCTCCCCTAGTGGTTATTGGCAGTTGTTTGGGAATTCTCCATTCTGCCCCGAACGCATTCCTTAGGCACGTATACCATTTTTCCAAGCGCGCCTTGTGCACAATTGTCATGGTGTCACAAGCATATTTTTCAAACCTCTTTGCGGGTGAGGGGTCTTCAACAAGTTACTCCCTGACAAACTTGTCTCGATGCATCCGCACTGATCTCCGAAAACATGATGGTTAATAGGACATTGCCAAAAATGATCCTATCGCCTTCCTTTGTCAAGTTGACAATCTCATCCATGATGAATGCGGACAAGTTGTAGATGATGCCCTCTAAAATTTTCCTGCAAACATTCAACCATGGCTTATTAACCTAGGTCCATCTCTCTTGGCCATTTAACTTTGACACTAGGTGCGCGGCCATCTTCATTACAGATCCTTAATGTCTGCGACATCATAATACCTTGACCCCTTCTTATATGCATAAGCGGTGATAGTTTCCTTAATCGCTTCTTTTTGGTCAAGTCATCCTCCAAACCTTCTCCTTCACAGATGAGGCTGTGAAATGTGAAATGATCGAGGGGTTATGCGCATCTTGTGCCCTCCGAAGTGGAAGTAGTCCTCATGGACGCGCGACATCAACCATTGATATAAGCGCTCAGGTTTCCCAAAGTAGGGCAACTCAAAGAGTTGTAATAACCCTACCTTCTCCAACTTAACCTTCACATCATCATTATAAATGGGCAAACCCTCTAGTGTCCTTTTATTTATTGGGCGCACTAACTCCAACACCATCTCCTTCTTGATTGTTCTTGTCCAATGATTGTAGTCATTCATAGACATTTTCCTCGGATGGGACTCCCACTCCTTCCCCAACAACACTCAATCTAGGTCTTGCATTTCGCATGCCACTCCTCATTTGTGCATGCATCGTTTCTTATTGCTTACCCTTGCCCTTTCCCTTTCCCTTTCCCTTCTTGGGTGTGCTAACTGGTTACTTGCGTGTCATTCTCTAGGTCTACTTTAATCACTCTGTGTTACTCTGTTCTTCCACTCTCTCCAACCTTAGATCTCGAACTTTGTGAAGAAATTTTCTTAACCCCATGCCCTAGTTCTTCAAACCCTAACCGAGATACCCCTTTCATAAGATGGCGCCTTCTCCCACTTTTCCTACACCCGTGAAATCCTTTCCTCTTGGTTCACAAATCTGAACTAGTTACTCACGCTTCAATTTCTCCAAACGTTTCTTCACACGGATCAGTTTTTTAAAATCCCTAGTTTGCAAAGGTGTAAAAAGTGCTTCTTTCTCTTTATACACAAAGTGAATAATGAAGTGCCCGACCCCTTTATTTATAGTTTTTCCCTTTTTAAGCATTAAGTGCTCCTTCACCTACCACCATACTTTTAACATTTAATGCAGATTTTTCAAACAAAGCCCGACTTCAACGCTTTCCCTCATGCGCCAAACCTACATGGACAATCCTCCAACCTTCTGGCACGCAACCAATCCAACATGATAGGAGACTCTTACACACGTGTAACTAGCGCGAAGGCACTTCTTCTATCCTAATTTTTCTCTCGCCTACCTTGTGTTTCTTATGCAATTTTCCCTTCTTTGTAGGTGGGATCGAAAGTAGCTTTTATCTTGGCACCAATCATCCTTTTTCCATATTTTCTTTTCAAACACCTCTTTCAACAGGGCCATTCAAGTGGGTTTTTCAACACAAACTTCTTTGGCCTTTTAACAATGCTCTCCTTCATATTAATCCACCCCACACTTAAAACAATATGTGGTCCTCTGCGCACTCAAAAATTCTCAAAAAGTAGTAATAAGGTTATCAGCACCCAAGGTGCAAAACAAAACAACAACGCGAAAGGGAAATACAAGAAAAGAAACGCATAAAGAAAAATTCTAAACTAACTGGAAAAATTGTCTTATTTACAAACACCAAGAAGACTTATTTATAGTAGGGCTTCAACCTACTCCCATTGAAGTGTCAGCAATTTCGTTCCATCCAAAGCATTTGTAATCGCACGCGCTCGAATCAAGGATGTATGATATTGCGTAGGGACCTTACCAATGGACTTTCAACTTCCCAGGATGGCGTAGAAACTTAGAATCATATAGTAAGACCATCTGCCCAACCTCAAACTTCTTATTTTTGATGTGGCGATCGTGCCATGCTTTTTACTTTGTTTTCTCGTTGTTGTCGACTCACGGTGAGTGATCGTCTCTCATACAACTTCATTAACTCATTAATTCTCTCTTCCAGTGCTTGCTCATCGCCCAACCCTCTGCGTGCGCTATTTGTAGATAAGGTAACATGAATTAATCGTGAGAATCGCTTCCGCTCCAAACACCAATTGAAATGGTGTGGCTTTGTTTAGCCTTTTATAAGTTGTCATGTAAGCCCATAATACGGCTGATACCTTGTCATCCTAATCTTGTCTTCCGACATCACAAATTTTGGTTAGGGTATGACTCAGTATTTTGTTAAATGCTTTTGCGGTCCCATTTTCTTGTGGGTGATAAGGGGTAGTCTTGTGATGAGCTACCATGAACTCTCTAACTAATGGGATCCTCACTTTGTCTCATTTAAGAAATGTGTACCCCTATCGCTAGTTAAACTTAAAGGGCATCCATACCTTGTGATAATGTTCTCCCACAAAAATCTTATTGTTGTGGTTGTTGTGCAATCTTTAGTTAGAGCTGCCTCTTCCCACCTTGTCAAATAGTTTGTGCAAGTGATGACATAGTGTGACCCGACCCCTATGCGTCGCAGTGTAATAGGGCCTACAAATTCTATTGCTCACGTCTCAAAAGGTTCCACGCTAGGTATAGGGTGTAAAGGCATTTCATCTCTCTTTTTGGCTTGCCAATGCGCTGACAATGGTCACATGCTTTACAATAGTCTTTATAATCCTTGTACATGGGTTTCCCACCATAATCTTGCCATTAATATCTTACGCATGGTGGCATCACTTGCATAATGCCCACCCACACTTCCTCCGTGTGCTTCCTCCATGATGGTGAGGTGCTCATGCTCTAATACACACATGCGCAAAACTTCATCACGTCCCAACTTGTATAAGTCTCCACTAATCAACATGTAGGGCACGGCGCATATGGCTAGCTGCTTCTTCTCTAATGCCTTCATTCCTTTTGGTGCTACACCTTCCTTTAAAAATACTGCAATCTCCTCCAAATCCAGGGCGTGCGTGCGCATGCAACCTAAATAGTTGTGCATCTGGCATTGTCTCCTCAATACTCTGTGCATCCTCCCCTAAATCAATTCTTGACAGATGATCAGGCCCACAATTACTCTTCCCAGGTTTCACTACTACCGTGAACTCAAACTCTTGAAACAACAATACCCATCGACATATGCGCCCTTGTAGAACGGGCTTGTTCACCAAATACTTTAATGCCATGTGGTCGGTGTAAAATACAAAGGGTGTTGCCAGTGACATATTGAATGAATTTGAAAAGCATGTAGATCATTGACAATGCTTCGCGCTTAGTCATTGTGTAATTCTACTCTGCTGGTGTCAACTTCCACTTGCGAAACATAGAGGGTGATCAACAATTCCTTCACCTCGTTAGCGCAAACACTGCTCCAATGGTGGTTCCTTAGGCATCTACATGGACATGGAAGGACTTTTCCCAAGAGGGAAAGCGTAATATAGGCACGCTTACAAGCTTATCCTTTAATGTGTCAAACACCTTTTGCTACGCCTCTCCCCAATGGAAGGCACTTTTATGTCTGAGCAATTCTTCTAGAGGTGCAGCTATCTTGGCATACCCCTTGATGAATTTTCTATAATAACCCATATGCCCAAGAAATCCATGCACTACGCTTTGGCTAGTAGGTTCCCCCAATCCCACAATAACTGTAACCTTGGCAAGATCCACTAGCAAGCCCTCCTTGCATATGATGTGCCCTAATAAAGTCCCAAAGTGTGTAGTAAATTCACACTTCTTAATGTTGAGGATATCCTCAACTACCTACACCTCTCAAAAATTAACCTCAAATTGTCATAATGGTATTTTACTAGCCCATACATTGTCCAATCATCCAAATAGACCTGAAGAAACTTATGGATGAAGTCCTGGAATGCTTGCACCACTATGTGTGAAAAAAAAATGGGCACATTCTTCAAACCAAAGGGCATGATCTGTGTATGCAAAACTTCCCCACTCGGTGGAAAAATTTATCTTCTCTCGGTCTTCCTTTGCAAAACTGGACTTGGTGGTACCATGAAAATCCATTCGTAAAGGAATAGATTTCACGCCCAGCGACTCCTTCCAAAATCTCTTTAGTGAAGGGGGTTGGAAAAGGATCGATGACACAAACTGCATTCAGCTCCCTATAATCCACACATCCTAATCCGCCCATCCTTCTTGATGTTGATTACCATTAGACTTATCCATTTTGATTCTTCCACTGCTTCAATGATCCCAGAAGCTATCATTTTGTCTATCTCCTCCT
The DNA here is from genome assembly GCA_018340775.1 of Taxus wallichiana var. yunnanensis. NCBI lineage: Eukaryota > Viridiplantae > Streptophyta > Pinopsida > Cupressales > Taxaceae > Taxus > Taxus wallichiana. Next base: position 453,452,630 of record CM031237.1, on the reverse strand, counting down.
TAACCCTTAAGCGCAAATTGGGATTCATTCAGAGTGTATCTTCTGACCGGCCGCACACCATCCTTCAACTTTATCCCCCCCAAGGAATGGTGGATGCCTTTGAGCTCATGGTACCCATGTGGGAATAAATCCTCAAATTCACACAACAAATCTATGACCTTAGAGACTTCCTTCTCCGACCAGTAATCTCCAATGATAGCCTCCTTAGGTTCCTCTCCTAAGCTGATGTTAACCTTCTTTGTCTTTAAGGGCTCATGATAGGCACGAGTATCAACATTTTCCACTACCTCGCACGTCCCTACAGAATGGCTAACATCCAAGCTTTCTGCTTCCTCCCCATCAATCACATACACCAACTTCCCTTTCTCCTTTTCCAACACGTGCACTCAAACCAGTAACTCTTCGTTTCTTCTACTTCTTCTTCAAAGCGCGCCTCCAAAACCTGGTTCACCTAGTAGTTCCAATAGCCTATCTTCGTCATCAAGCACTATTCCCCCATGGCAAGGCACTTAACAACTTGCAATGCCTTATCAACTAATGGCTTGGTACTTCGATATTCAAACATTTGAATAAGGTCATTTGCTAGCACTTACCAATTTCTGTTTGGCGGCGCGTCTCAAAGTATATGTACCGTACATGCGCATGTGTAACCCCTGTAGTGTAGAATACAAATTTTCTACCCAAAGGGATGGTGGCAAAGCTTCCATGGCTTCTCTCCAGATCCTCTCACACTCCTGGATATGGAAAGAGGTGGGCTCCTTACCATGGTAGTCCTTGATGACGGTGGGCATGTTACTTCTAGAAAATTTGATAGAGAGAAATTCTCACCTCGCGCCATTCCAAAAGGCTCTCCTGATGTGTAGCCCACCACAATGTCGTTGTGCCGAGAAGGACATAACTTAGCATCCATCTCTGTTCCTTCTCCTCCTTCCACTGAGCTTCCATCTCCTATAAAAAGATCTCAGGGAAGGCCCCTCCTGAATACTTAGGTAATTTTTTTCCTCCTAGGCGTCGGACCATGCATGCCTTTGTTACTTTTGTTACTAATCCTCTCGACTACTATCTGATCAATTCATAAGTTCCATGAGCCCAATTATCACATGCTAGGCTGGTGGTGTCAATTACTAATTGAGCATCCTCAAACTGGATAACTTCGTCGGTAGGATGGATTATCTTTGGGTCCCTTATTAAGCACACATATATCCTATCTAGAACTTCTTCTCCCAGAGGTTCAGTAGAGGGAATGGACTTCCCATCAACCAAGAGTATAATGACCCACTCCTTATTTTCAAAGTTGATGTACCCTTTGTTGAACCAAAGGTCCACATTGTTCTTGTAACACCATGGGCACCCAAGTAGTGCTAGAAAATTGTCTGCCTCGAGTGCCAAGACTTTGAAGTCCCTAGTAAACTTATCTCCCTGGATAGTGATAGCTACATCCTTTAAGACACCAATGGGCATTGCCTTAGTCTTGTTTTCCATATACAACACATTCGAAGATGGTTGTAATGCAAGTCTTCCCATCTGATGCCATGCATCTAGAGTTAGAACATTGACCTCTACGCTTGTGTCAATGAGGATATTACTAAGGAGCCATCCATCTACAACTACATTCAATGTGATCTCTTTGTCATAGTCAAGGTTGTGAGGGGGAAGGTTTGCGTGCAAGACCTACCTCTCGCGCTCTCCTTCGATGCATGGTACCTTCTCTCTCAACCATGATCCTAGCAAGGGAATAATATTCTCTTTCCTTAGCATTTTACATACTTCCTTGACCTCATACGGGTCATCCCTTCGCACCTCGACTCTCCTTCTTTATTCCTCCCTCCCTCTGGGTGCTCCTTTAGACATTGGATCTCCCCTTGTAAACTCTGAATGACATCCATGGTGTCTTGATATACCTCCTTTTGACGTGCAGGGTCTGGGTACTTTCCATGAACTACTTCCTCCCTCGAAACTAGGTTCTTCTACCTTGGTATCTCTTTTGCGCACGTGGCTTCGCTCTTGTTGTTACCAAAACTAGCTCCAAACCTGCATCCCGTGTTACCCATGGCATCCACTGCATGTCTTCATTTTTAATGCTGACCATTGCAATGCCCTTTTCTTTCCAGATCTTGTTGATTCATGTGCTCAAACAACTCAGGGCACTCCTCATACTTGTGCTTCTTTCCACACCATGAGCACTGCAACAGGTCAGGCACTCTCGTTTGTAATGCTCTGTAGACCCACAATTGAAACAGGTTCCACGCGGGAACTCAGTCCTTCCTCCCCGCGGTTACCATGACCATGGAATCCTCCTCGAAAACCCCTTCCGCATGCACCTCCATTTGTGCACTCCTCATAACAAATCATCACCCTTGGAACTACTGGTAATGTTGGTCTAGCGCACCCCATGATCAATGGCCTCATGGATCTGATCAATGAGCCTATAGTCCTTAGTATCATGGGTTATAGAGGTGCAGATCTTACAGTAGCAAGACACATTCTTCTGGATTACATGTTGTAACAAGGGGCATCTACTTGCATCATGGTCCCCACGACAAATTTCACAGTCTACTGTCATGGCGTGTATCGTCCTCCGGGGGAAATTATCCTTGACATGCCCCTCTACTTCACAATTTGTGCACCATAAACCACTACGAGTCTCATGGGCTGAGTTTGTAGACAACTTTTCCAATTGCTTAGCCATAGCAGCAATCTGAGCCTCTAGGAATGGGCTAACACTAGTATCAATACTACCAATAGCCTCGCAAAGTAGCTTCCAACACACTTTCGCAGGTCTATGAAAGTTTTATGAGATAAATCCCTTCTAAAAGGTGTGATCAATCCTCCAACAAACCATTGAGCATGTTGTGAAGGGTGAATATCATATGATAATTTAGACAAGAGAGTTTTAAAGCGCACGTCATACTCTCGCACACTCTCTTGCCATTCCTTGTTGAACCTCCTTCAAAGCGCGATGCTCTTCTATTCAAACTCAAGGATGTGGAATTCTACCAAGAATGTGTTCTTTAAAGCAGTATAATCCACCACTGTTTGATGAGGGTCATATTTCCTATACCAGCTATGTGCACACCCTTGCAATGTGGTTAAACCGACTAGCCTTCCGTTTCATGGTTTTGATACCCTTTACGTGCCATAACAGTTCACACTTGTGAACATGTTCCGCAACATCCTTAATACCTCTGTAATCTGGCAAGTGTAACGACATCTCAAAGAAGACTTGAGGGGGTGGCTGGGGCCCTTGTCCTCCTGAGCCAGAGCCTTGGTTCCCTCCAAAGTGTTTCCTCTACCGCCGAATCCACCAGGTCCTATAGTAGTCGTGCCAAGTCTCCCCATGGTTCTACTAAACTATGCACCAATGGTTTGTGATAGTGCCCCACTACCACTATTATACCCCGTGCCACTATATACTAACTCCTTGTCTAAAGACTCCTCTAAATCTTGGAATATGTGTAGCCATAGACGTGGGAAATGAAAAATTATACCTCCTAGCACAAACTTATCACTTCCACCGATATCAACAGGTCAATGATACTCCTTCACGGTTCTTAAAACCAACCACGTGGTTCGATCCTTTGGGTGGGTTCGAGATACGTGCCAACAACTCTTCTTTCTCCATGGGACGAACTCTCACCAAAAGTCGAACGAGTTTCTCTTACGCGCTTGCCAAGATGGGGAGCATGCATCGCTCAAGTTCCACGTCCTCGCGTGAACCTCGACTCCTTCTCGTAATGTCTCGCCTCTATAGATCCATCACACTTACAGACCTCACGTCATCTAGCAATCTCCTTTTCACGCGCTTCACTATACTTGAGCCGTCTCTCCTCCCTTTCCTTCTCCGTCGTAATATCTGTCATCTTCCTCCACCCTAGCTCCCTCACCCAGTGCTTAGAATGGTCTAGCCGACCATTGGAAATACCTCTAAACACAAAGTAATAACTAGGATCTTCTTTGCCAGAGGGATAGCATGTAGAAATGATCCTCTAGGCTTCCACAGAAACTCAAACTCAGCAACCTCTGGACAAGAATATGTGGAAATGGTGTACTCCAGAGTGTAGCTAGCTAGTACTCCTTTCCATCAATGATCCCAAAGACAAGTCCACGTCATATCTGCATCCCGTAGCCTCTTGTAATCTTTTTAGGTCCACACGTATGATCCATAACGCCAACTTGATCTAGATCGTACATACCGAGAGTCATTCATACAACTCTACCGGGAAACAACAAAAAAATGTTTCATATAAATCATGGTAGAGGTTCTCTTCGACCATTTACGTGCATCAAACTCAGTCCAAGTGCTAAATCTCGAGCAAATTCTTCCTCCGTGATCTTGAACCATGATTCAACACTTTCCAAAGTTAACCATTTTGTCATTACTCACTACACAGATCATGTTGTATGCTATTTTCCACTACAACGCAAAAAGAGGTCCCAAAGAATGGAACCAAGATGTAGTCATTTTTACCCTTATCACAAAAGAAAGGTACCCCATGCGCACCGGCCTATCACCCAACAGATGTTGGGTGCTCACTCGAGGCACGCACGGGTGCCGAGTCTCTCTTTTATGTGAGTTTAGTGGGAAATATCATCATCTATGATTTGTGCTTAAGAGATTTAAATGGAGTTAAGACATTCAAGAACCATAGAGCTCATAACGGCCTCTAGATCCTTGCAATCATTATAGATAGAAAGCACTTAATAGATTATATAACTTGTACCATAACAGAAAGAAGTATACAAGCATCCATACTTAGCATAAACATAAATGAAAGAGAACCTATGAGAAAGACGTATGCATCAGAATCATTGATATTCATATTCATATAACTGGTAACCTCATTACATCCATGGAGCCATTACAGAATGTCACAGAGAAATAGACCGCAGTCATGCTTTTCAATTGGACTAATGTAGCTAGGCTATCAAAGAAAAATTTACTAATCCCCATACCCATTATACATTCTCTCCCAAATACCATTATCCACTAATAGAGTTCTTGCAGTATTTTTGCAGAGCTCCACCCTCTTTTTGTTCTCCCCTTGTTTACTCTATAGGTGCTTGTATTTATAGCCTTTCTAGGCTGCCAACTCATCCTCTAGCACCCTCAGATCCAATGCCAAGTGTCTGAATGTGGTCCTCCATGCGAGCATGCTCTCTTAGGCCTGAGCTTTCCACTTTTCACCATGATGTGCTTCAGAAGCTTCCACCATGACATGCTCTTTCTGGGCCAACTGTCACGAGTTGCCACCTTATCCACTCAACATGCGCAGTCGGGTCATGCTTTTCACGTGTTACGCCCGAACGCTCAATTTGGCTAAGTCCCAAACCCTTGGTTCTATTCGGGCGTGCCGCGCGTGCCACGGGCTTCCTTAAACCCTTTTCTTAAACCTTGCCCTGTGTGCTCTGTCCTTGCGCACCTCTCTTCAACTAGGACCTGCGCACATACGCGCCTTTTGTACTTAGCCAACATTCTAGGGGCCCAAACACTGAATAATGCTTTTCTTATTTGTCTACACTCTTGAGCGATGAGCGATACAAATCATGATCCCAACACAAGTAAGAAATAAAGTGGAGCCTCATTCTCGTGTTAGTGGAAGATAAAAAAGCAAAGTACGAGAAAAGAAAGAGGCCACCAAAGGGTAGTCGACCGGGCGTGCAAAAATGTTGGACAAGAAACTTCCTCACCGATCAACAAATGAACTAGCGATAAAAGCAACTAGCAACTAAGAAATGCTAGAGGGTTTATGTTACCTCATATGTGTGATATGATGAATACGATATCAAAATGGTTGATTCTCACTACAACTTGATATACCTGCAAAACTGGAATGAAGATGGATTAAATAGATATATGCGGGGGTTTCGACAATGCGGTTCCAAGAAGTGATTAGCTTCCTTTCACAGATGTCAACCCCCATTTGTTTAACAAAAGTGATGTAAAGGATGAAATTTTAGGAACATGTAGAAATAGGAATATTGCTAAATCTGGAAAATAACATAGATTGATCTAAAATTTGCTTAGATTACAATGACTATAAATTGATCGCTACCTATCGGGTCAATGGCAACCCAAATCGTGTGTAGGTGTCGAAGGCGACCTAGGAGGATGGATATGAACATGTAGATAAAATTTTTAGACCTGTAAGTTTTGAATGCAATATGGAAGTTGATAAAGGTATGTTAGTGTTGTAAGAGGATCTATAGAAGAAAAGCAAAGACAGAGAAGTAGGAAAAGGGTAGAAAAGGAAAGTTTGGATAGATTAGTGGACGAACAGAGGCTGGGATTGACGGTGACTATATCAGAGAAGTATGAAGCCAAGGATGAAAGGATAAATATAGCAACTTGTAGGCAAAGGGTTGTATGGGAAGGTTATTGAGTGTTCCCTGGATGTTGTAGAAGTTGCTTTGTACCTACAAGAGATTAAATAGAAGCAATACATAATATGATAAAAGATGAATAAAGCGACACGAGAGATATTGATAGGTCTCAAGAAAGATGATCGTGAGTGATGCAAGCACGTTGAAACGATGTCCGGGAGATATGTGATTGTTGCGTAAACGTTTAAAGGAGAGATAAAGTTAACAGGTCGCAAGAGAGTTTGGATGTTTTGCATGCATCTGATTGAGAGTTAGAAAGGAAGGATTCATTTTTATTGGGTCGACTACGACTGGGCTAGGTCGCCGCCGATTACGAGGAAGGTTTCCCCAATGGGCTAGCTTTTCTGATTTTGGCGTGATTTTTGTGTTTTTAAGGATTGGTCGAATGCTTTAAAGCATGTAGGTGGGATTAGATTGTTTGGGGATGAATTGTAGGTAGTTAGGGCATAAAAATAGATGGGAGAAAAGCTTAGAAAAGCAATGGGATGGATTTAGGATAAAAGCATCCTAAATAGAATGTTGGTTGGGAAAAGATAATGGTTATTAATTAATTAATACAAATTTATTAATTAATAGGAACAAAGATTAATATGGATGGGATAATTGGGCATGTAAGATATTAAATGATTAATTAATTAATTAATGTGGCTTGATTAATTAATGGGAATTGGATGGGCATTTAATTAGATAAAGGGGATGGATTAAATAAATATGTGCACGTGGGTGATCAAGGGTATAGATACCGAATTTAGGTGTCTATAATAAGGTCAAATATGTTATCAATGATCCTAACACAACTAATCATAATTTTCAAGGAAAATCTATTTTCAAAGGCGATATCATGATGATAAATTTGAAGATAAGTCCAAGATCAATGCCATATCTCATCCCAATAAGCTACAACTACAAGATCCTAAAAAAAATTCACATGCTTGGCTTGTGCATCTCATCTAGTACTTAAACAATTACTTGAGTGTAGTCGTGTATCTCAACCTCCACAACATATGGTTGATAAAAGAAAGAATCATAGTAATAATTTAAAGTTAATTCCTATTCAAGTTATCATAAATTTGTTGGTCATGCTATAAATCAATGTATTAAGATTCACCATATTATAAAAGACCTTATCGATGCTATCATGCTTATTGAATGGGATGCTCCCTTTCAATCCAAGCCTACTAAGGATAATGCAAAACTCAAAATATTTAATGAACCATTTATTGATCATAACACTTATAAATATATTATAACCGCACCATTCTCATCATGTTGTACCACCTCCACCTTCATATGATCATCCATTCGACACTAATATTCATACTATTACAAATATGACATCTTCTTATCCATTTATTACTCTTTTTATTAAGGATAAAATTAATTTAAAATTAAAAATAATTAAAATTACCAAAAATTAAAAAGAAGTAAAAATTTAATAAATTAATTAATAAATATTTAAAATCAAAATATTAAAAAAATTAAAATTAATATTAATATAAGATTAAAAATTAATAATTAATTAAATTAAAAAATATTAATTTATTAAAAATGAAAAAACTTTAAAATTTAAAGAAATTAAAATAAACTAATGTTCCCCCTCCCATACAACTCGAAAAATCAAAAACTTAGGCCCTCACAACCCCTTTGGCTAAAAGGATTCTCAAGAGTGTTAATAAAGGTAAAGATTTGGATGTCTTTGAGAGTCATTGTTCATAAGTCAAACTAGTCTCAATTCCTCACCCGCCAGAGACATGCAAACCTAGATTCAGGGACAAGCTGAGAATTTGAAGGCTATGGGGGAGGAAGTGTCTCTTCTTTTTAACGATGGTGCAAAAGTAAAACAGATCCCTGCTATGGATATTGAGAAAAAGCTCGAAGATTTCAGTCAGAAGCAAAAGGCCATGGAAGCTACACTGGAGAAGATTGTCACCAAACAAGTCAATCATCTCATCATGCAAAAGGCTATTCTTGAATTTTTGCATATTCAGGTTAAGCAAATATGTGAAGTCAGTGGAATCCCAGAGGATCTCTAGAAAGGAGGAAAAGCAACAAAGAAGACTTTCTCCTCCAAAGTAGCAAGAACCCAACAAAGTAGATAACGTTGAATCTCTTCAAAGCTTTGGAGGAAGTGAAAAAGTGTTTTCAGATATCTTTTCAATAAAGGTGTTTGGCTCCTTTTGGGTTTTTATGTCTTTTTGTTGTTTCTTGTCAGGTTGTGTAGTTGTGGTAGGGCTGCAGTTTAGTTGTTCTAGTGCTCCATGTTGGAAGTTTATACTACGCCGTGTTCCACTTTATTATTTTCGCAACTAAGCCTTTTTGTTAGGGTGTGGTCCCCAACTATCAAAAAATCACGATGTAACTCATGCTTATCTAGCCTTTGGGCTTTTTGGTAATCTAGAGTATGGTCCTTCCCAAAAACATTTACCACAACTAAAAAAATTAAAAATTAAAAATAAATAAATAAATAAAGTAGTAAAAGTAATAAAAATAAAAAAACTACTAAAAATTAAAAAATTAAAAGTAATAAAAATAAAAACTACTAAAAATTAAAAATTATTAAATTAATAAAAACTAATAATTAAATAATTAAAAATTAAAAATAATTAAATTAAAAATTACTAAAAATTAAAAATTAATAATAAAAGTCAAAAATTAAAAAGAATTAAATTAAAAATTACTAAAAATTTAAAATTTAAATTAATAAAAGTCAAAAATTAAAATTAATTAAAATTTTAAATAAATAAATAATCTAAAATTAAAATTAATAAAAATTAAAAATTTAATTTAATTAAAATTTAAAAAATTATTTTCCTTTAAATTTATTATTAATTTTAAAATTAATATAGTTTAATAGTTATTACTTTAAAATTAAAATAATAGAAATTTAAAATTAAAATTAACATTAACATTAACATTTCGAATTTAGTAATTGTAAATTTAAAATTTTGAATATAAAATTTACAAAATGAAGAAGTAATTTGTTATAAATTTCTATAGAATAAATTCATTTTTTTATAAAACAATGTTTTTACTATCATCTAATGATCATCTTTATTAAAAAAACTTTAAACAATACATATTTCATAAAATGAATTTATCAACTATTATAATCGACACATCTATGTAGATATAGGATTCACATTATCATTCACAATGCATGAATTGCATCATTCACGATGAACCCAAATATTGCATGAATTGCATCATTCATTAACATCTAATGATCATGTTTACATTTACATCATATGGTTCGTCTTAAGGTTTTAAGGTATAACATTCAAGTGTTAAGTGTTTAGTAGTTATGTTTTATAATTTATACTTTTGTTTTTAGGGAGCGGACCATAGGTTGTTATATGGACAACACCATTCCAAATTGTTGTCATCATCAACAAATACAACCTGCAAACTTACAAGTGAATACATATGTTATATATGTAATATGATATTTTAAAGTTTGGTATGGGTCATGTTTAGAGACGTTTAAAATTTTAATGAAAAACTAATTTTTCCTTGTTGTTCTTGTTGTCTTTTTGCCTTCATCAACACCGTCTTTGTCATTTTCATGGTTGTGGTGGTGGTTTTCATCTTCATAATTAACATTGTCATAATCGTCTCATTGTCATCATTGTCGTCATCATCATTATTCTCATTGTTTTCATTTTCCTCATCGTAATCATTTTCCTCCGCATCGTCATCATAGTCATCTTCATCATCCTCATTTTCTATCATCTTCATCATCATCATTGTCATCGTCATCATCATCATTATTAGCACCATCACCACCACCATGATCGTCATCATCGTTATCAATAATATTAATCTTATTACTAATATTAATATTATCATTAGAATTTATAAAAATTGAAAATTATTATTAATATTATTGTTAGTAATATTAATGTTATTATTATTAATAAAAATATTATTATTATTATAAAAAAATTTATTGGGAGACCAACAATTACATATATATCAAGATCTCTACCCCGAATAAACCTGGAGATTACAAACGGTTGATTTACACTCAATGCGTAAGCATATATATATATATATATATATATATATATATATATATATATATATATATATATATATATATATATATATATATCTATATCAAAGCCTTCCTTTAGCTAAGCAACCATGATTAGGGGTATCCAATCCATCAAAGTCACCCGGGAACGATCTGGCCGTATCCGTTTTCAACTCTCCATGTTGGGTATCTCCGTGCTGCCTCGCCTCAAAGAAGACTTGATCCTAGTGGGCTCATTCCAAGCCATTCAACTTCACCAATGAACCAAGGGCCCTTCAATATTATTATTATTATTATATCAACAATAATAGTAATATTATATTCATAAACATCATTGTTATCATCATGGTGTTGTCATCATCATCCTCATTGTCATCACCAACGTCATCATCATCATTTTCATGGTTTTCATGGTCATCGTCATGATCATTGTCATCTTCGTTATCATCATCATCATCATATTGTTTATGATCATCATCGTTATCATCATTGTCATTTTCATCATCGTGATCCCCATTATCATCGTTATCATCGTCGACATTGTCATCATTGGTGTCGATGTTTTCGCCCTCCTCCTCCTCACCATTATTTTCAATCATCATCATAATCGTCGATTGGTTTAGGTATCTTTTTTGAGTATTTGGGATTTTTGGTTTATAATACGCTTTAAGTATCATCATTACTCACACTTATCCATTAATTTTTAAGGTTAGTGTTTTATGTGTCGATGTTTAGTATGCATTATTCACATATAAACAAACGTGTTTAGGGTTTCGCACTTAGGATATATGGTTGACGATTTAATGTTCAATATTTCCTACAACTAATTAAGTTGTTGAATTATTTTTATGGTGTATTCATCACATTATTTAGGTTTCAAGGTTTTTTTCAACCATTCAGTGTTGAGGGTTTATGTTTATTATTTATGGGTTACGATATGGTGTTTACAACATATGGATATTTTTATTATGGCAATTATATTTGCGGCGGTGAAAATCAACTATTTAAACAATGTTACTCAAAGTTGTTCACTTCGGCTGCAAACAATCCAATCCATGATCAATAAAGCTTCCAAGAAATAATCTCCCTCGGGTTGGAGGGCATCATTTTAGTCATTGCTTTTTAGGTCTTTTTACTGCTTCTATGCTACTTTTTTGTTGTTTTGTTGCAGTTTCTGTTCTATTTTGTTTTTTACTTGTAACTATCTTTTGGTTACTATTGGACATAGTGTTTTATCTAGATTTTGATCCTCTTTTTGTTCATATATAGCTTTATTTGGCTGTTGAGCCCTTTTTGTAACAAGGTATAGTCCCTTCAAAACTATTTACTAATAATAAAAACTCAAAGTTATTCATCTCCCTATTCTTAGAATTGTGATTATTCGCGCATACATAATACTACTCGATTTCTACTATATCTTTTTTAATTTATATATTACAATTAAAATGTATTTTACAATCAAATTCACCATATTATTCTAGTTTTAAAATATATTTTGTGTGTTTGCATTTCATATAAATATTATCATAAAAATATATTTCTATCAATTTATTATATATTAAATATTTAAAATCCTAATTTCAAAATAAACTAATAACAAAGTTTTCTAGGATTATAGAACAATAAACAACTAGATTACAAAATAAAATGCATCTAAGCAAAGCATGAGCACTTATCAACTCTTCTAATAAGTATTAAAACCCTCGAGTGTTGTTCATACAAGAAAAGGCATCTAAACAAAGCATTAATAGTTTTAAATTTTACTTTGTCAATAAGTATTGAAATTCTTGGGTGTTGTTCATATAAGAAAATCAACATAAGGTCATTCCACAAAGCCTATTTTGATAAAGAAAGGTGGAAAATGTAACTTTCTCATAAATCATTCACCATTAAACAGAAGATAAAACATGATTTTACATTTACCTGCACTGCAAAACACGACCTTTCACGACCTAAAAATATGCATCTTTTAATACCCATCTCAATGTTATTTTCGGAATAAAATTTAACCTAACAATGAATATTCAATAGAATGGGGCATGAAACTATATAAACATAAACCTCTACAGAAACAATATATACACATAGAAATATATTTTAACACAGTTGAATAATAAGTACAAAGCAATACAAAATGCTAAATTTTTAATCACAACATGTCCAACTCTCATCTCTTCATTTCAAACACCCAAATTTCTTAACCCCCTTATTTTATTTTCCCTATTCAAACAATCCTTTTTATGTTTCAGATTTGGAATGTCAATTCCATTTTTGATGATCGATTTCTTCCGGGTTCAAATTAGATTGCATCTTCCACAAAGTTGTCATAGATTAGGTCAAATCCCCTGGAATGTGTCTTTTTCGTCTTAAACTTGGAAAGGAAAATAGTCCTTATATCATGAACTTTAAACTTTTTTACGTAAATCCTCCTTTATTTCATCACAACTCAAATTTGGCCTTCTATGGTGAACAACACATGGACAAAAAATTGTTTCCTACAAAATTCTTCCTCGCACTGAATGTTCCTGATGCATAACGTCCATGTAGGAGTCTCGGGAGATATTGGCAAGTTTGATTGGCTTCATGTCTTCATTCTGCAGCAATAGAAAACGCAACAACCAAAAACATATTTATAAGGAGAGTGTCAAATACATCCGCACACCTCTCTACGAAGGGATTGACTTTACATGTGCAATATATATTCCTTATCCCATTTTATTAGTAAATCATGAACGATAAAATAGATCATTTATATACAAGCGTTATTTCAATCATCACGGATTTTATAATTGCAGCCATCTTAAAAAGTATAAGTAAATGAAATTATGGACAAATCAAGAAGCATCAATTGAACACTTGTAAAAAAACATAATTTCAAGTGCATTTATATCCAATTTTAACGAAAAATAAAGGAATATTATGCCTTGGTTACATATCGGTATTTATTGGCTTCAAACCCTCCTCAAAATTTGAGAAAATGTGACACATGTATAGTGCTTATCCCTAATGGGAATTTTATCAAATGTTGAAGACGAGCATGTTTGAATGTGTAGAGAAAGGTACAATGATGATGTGTGAGATAGATTCAAGATAATATCAAAAGTCATAATTATTGAACATTATTTTTGGGGATCAATTGCACATCATTATTTCAATGATTGGTCTATCTTTATTTTTCCTCATTTCACAAGGTGTTTGGAGCCAGCAATGTCTCCAAAATGATCATGGTTATTGTCATACAAAGTCAAACATTTTTATATGTTGTTTATCCCATTGTGATGACATTCACTTGCATTATGTCTTATCGTTTGACATTATTGTATGTTTCTTTAAAACTATATATATATATATATATATATATATATATATATATATATATATTTTGTGTCTTATATGCAACCCAAATTATGTTATCAAAATTCATTGAAATTCATGCTTAGGATTTGATGTTAATAAGTTTTTGTTTTTGTCATTTTTTTGGGTATATATTCACCATTTCCATCGTTTAAAAGTATACGCTCTCTACCACGTCAAATTTGCATGCATCAGTTTGGTTAGCATGAAATTTAGGCTTGGATCAATGAATTTGAGGCTTAGATTAGCAATTTTGATGTTTGGATTAACAAATAAGGTTCATTCGCGAGATGAGCTTATGGAAATATTTTGTAAGAGATCACTGTCATAGCTTGAAGGACTATCTATAGGACCAAAAAATTCCATAGCCACCATCTCTTTTCAATGCTTGAAGCCAGTCCAAAAGATTCGGTGGTCAAAGATGACTCCTATCTTATTAAAACTAAAACTCACACACTTAGAATTAAATATCAAATGTTTGTACATTTGAAGTCATTTTTCCCATGTGAAGTCTTATTTGGAATACTAAATTGAGATAACGATGATTAACATCAAGAAAGGCAATCAATACATGAATTGGATGATGTCTCTCTTGTGAATACCAAATGTGTTAATCTTGTGGAAATATTATGTAAGAGGTCACTGGCATAGCCTGAAGGACTAGCTATAGGACCAAAACAATTCATATCCATCATCGCATTTCAATGCTTGATCCAAAAGATTCGGGGTGTCCTTATGAATGACATTAGCTTCAAAGGTAGACAAACAACACCGGTATCTCTATGTGAGGAATTTCCCCAATGGGTATATACCGTTTATTCTCTGAAGATATAGTTTAAGCAATTATTTTAAAAGACATTTAAAAATATATTGATTTCATTAAGAAAGGTGGAAGGGAGTGTAAATTGCAAACCATTCCTTCTTAAATAAAAATCCAAGTTTTACATATTATAAAATGGATGCCACAAAGATAACAAAAATTTCTTTAATCATAGCAGTTCACTTATGCAAAAACCATAACAAAGTAGCCTAATAAATATGGTGGCTATTAACTCATTTCAAGCACACAATAATTGTGAATTAGGCGACGAAGTAGACAATTTCTTACAATTAACCTTGCATAGGATTTGGCCCCTCCCATGGTCGGATATCTCACTAAACCCGCAACTTAACAAAGGACATTATTATAAATGAGCCATCCACTCGCTGTAATCATCCCCGCAAAAAAATAGAGAAGTACAACTTTAATAGTAAATATTAGTAGAAACTGACTAAAAGTATTATATACTACCGTAACGCACATAAAATGGTACTCAAATACTTTGAATCTATTTTGTAGAGAAAACTCAATCTCTCCCATTGTAAAACGGTTGAACCATTCTTGAATATCTTATATGTTTTTAATATCTTATTATTTTAATTTGTAATTTCTTATTATTTTAATTTATAATTTTTATTATTTTAAGAATTTATATCCTATTGTCACTTGTCATCTAATCTATGGAAAAGTGCAGCATGATAGATGTCATCTAATCTATGGAAAAGAGTAGCAGGAAAAATATCAAAAATGTTTGTATCAAGTTATAGTAGGCCTATCGATCTATTAATCAAAATGTCCAACTTGTGATCAATGTTGGATACTAATTAGAGATAAGAGTTTGCAAACATAAAGGAGCTTAAGGAGCTCGCAGGTTGTGGAAGTTGAGACCAAGAGCCCAAACCATCACCACCACCTTGAGCGCTCTTCCAACCCTACTCACCCCGGTGGAAATTGCAAGGGGAATAGTTATAGGGTTATTTTATGACATAAATTAAAAAACTAAATATGGAATGACTTTTTTAGGGGTAGTCAAGGATTATATCAGTAACATGAAGAGATTTGATGAGACTTTGAAACAATAAATAGAAAAGGAAAACAAGTAAATCCAAAGATAGAAAATGCATGAAAATAGAAGAGAGCAGAGGTGGGAAAGAATAGTTGAGGGGAAATTATAAAAGAAAGTAAGGAATTTCAAGAAATGCCACCCCCAAAAACACAGGAATGCACACAGATCCAAGGAAAGTTCAGATTTATAGAGATAAATATAAAAGGACATCTAGAAAATAGAGAAATACAAATTGGAAGATGAGAAGAAAGTATACATAGAAGCTAAAGGGAATCATCACATAGGAGGTCAAATCTATTAAAGGGAATACGAAGTCAAATCTATTAAGGAACACAACTAAAAAGGCAAATATGAATGCAAGGAACACATGTTTTTCTCATTTAAATACTTTATATTAAAAAGCTTACATTAGTTGATGCTTGTGTGAAGTGATTTAGTTGAAATTGCTTAAAACTATTGACCAGATGTTCAACCCCATGGCATATTCTTTTATTTTTATTTAAAAACCCACCCAATAGTTAACATGTAAAAAAACATACATCGGCCAACTATAAGCCAAATTCATGGGCTTGGTCAAGTGGTGATGATAAAATTTTGGGTCACCCAATAGTTAACATGTAACAAAACATAAATCGGCCAACTATAAGCCAAATACATGTGCTTAGTCAAGTGGTAATGATAAAATCTTGGGTCACGTGGTCAACTCCCTCTCCCCGCTAAATACCTTTCAACTGAATTGTGATTATTTAAAAATATTCTATTTTTAAATTTGTAAGATATAAACCACAATTTTTATAGGAAAATGAACCAATACATTTTGATAATATTAATTAAAACCCTTCTATTTTGCAATTAACAAGATATAAACCGCAATTCTTTTAAGGAAAATAAACCTATACATTTTGATATGATTAACAATAAGTTCAAATATGTTATGTAAAGGGTATGGAGTAAATAAAAGAAATTTTGATCACATAAAGTTATGAAACATATAAGTTATAACGGAAGATAACTTATTAGGATATGAATATTGCTTTATGAAGGATGTTGCTACACAAGATATGAAGTTATAACCATGATAGGAAGTTAAACATGAAGTATGAAGTTTTAACCATGATAAGAGTTAAACGAGTAACATCATATAATCCTTGGATTAGAAGAAATTGATAATACATTACTTATGTATCTTAAAAACACAATAGGCCATAAATGTTGTAAAATCATTGATAAACTATTTATGAGGATTTTAAGAGCTAAACAAGCATGGTGAAAACTTAGTCACATGTTTATGGAAATAGTATGTTTTTAAATTATATTAACCATGATAATGGTAATGATTGAAAATGTGTTTGTTTGATGTTTTAACCTTATAAGAAGTATTACCAAATCGAAACACGTAAAACTTGAAACCGCATATTAAAACTATTTACATGCATACATAGTTCTCTTCTAGTGCTAGAAAACCAAGCTTAGGATTCTCACAATAACAACATTCTTTAATGGTATGAGACATTCAAGAGGGTTTTGATTTCCCGAGTCCTATTAATGGCTTGTCTTGTGCTATTTTGTGGATCACAAATTGGGATTAGGGTTCTTATAATAATAATGTGAACGTGTATGGGACATTCATAAATGTTATTATTGTTTGTTTCCTATTTCTAGTTTTCTTGAGTTACTTAATTTTGGAGATAGAGATGTCATGTTGTGGATTTCTTATGGGAAAAGAAAATGCTTGAGAGATGTGTGTATGGAATAGAGAGTGATTTATATGGATGGCTTGGTCTACCTAATGCATTTTCACACGTGATAAGTATTACGAGTTAGCGATTGACTACATGTAGAATCAAGGTCTTCCCTCATGATTAGTAAAGTAGAATTACTTCATTCCTTGGTACATTGTTGGATTTCATTAGCAATGCATACCTAGTGTTATCCTAAGTATTTTAATGAAAATAATATTCATTACTACTATTATTTCTAGGATGTTATATTTTTACCTTGTCCATAGTCTATTGCTTTTGGGTGACTACAGTACATATGGTATTCTCTCTTACCTTATTGATTTCTCACATCTTCCTTCTCATGAAGGGTAGGGCCACTCTCATTGTGTGGGAGGTACACATAAACTGTAAGGATTGTGGTTAAAGTGTTGAAATAATACTCTTTCCCTCATGGCATGGTTCAACAACGGGATGGATATTTCTTGAAAGGTGAAAAATGTGTCGCAACATAGTTGTGGTGTATTGAAATTCATGATATCTATTGCATTATATGTGGAGAAAAATAAAGTGTAAACATTGTATATTGAATAATGAGAACCATTATATACTGGAAACTATGTAAATTGAATAACTCATTCACATGTAATAAAATGTGACATGAATCTTGAGATGTAAATCTATGTATTAGTGTAACACGTGGAATTTGATAATGAATGGAATCATGCGCTTTTATAACACTTATCACGGAAATTTTAACAAATATTGAAATTATGTCAAACCCTAATTACAAAGTCACAACGCAATGATAAAAAACAAAGTACAAATCTGACCTAAGCAATAAGCAATGGGAAATTAAAACCCTAAGTGCAAGAGATGGGATAAGAGACTTAGTTGATTTCACAATAATCCTGAAGATGTTTCAAGCTAGAAAACTGATGGAACAAGAGGATAGATTGTCGCAACAGAGCCTAGAAAAATGTAGAACTATCAAAAATGTTGGGACTAGGGCGCATGGATCGTGTGGGTTAGGGGCGCTAGGTGTTGATAGACTGGTTCAGGCACCCACTAATGCGAAAAACCTCAGAAACCTAATTTTGTAGTGTCACAAGATGTTTGCTAATGTTTTTTGTTGATTGTCTAGATGTCTGCAGAATTTTCCTATAACCTGCAAAATAAAAGACCTCCTGCAAAATCCCCAAAGTACATCAAATCTTTAAAAATAAAAAGATGCAAATGGGGAGTCAGAGTAACCTCGCGGCCACCCGAAAAAGTGAACTTACAACTGAGCATTGCACTACATCTTAGACTCCATGTGATTTTGCATGTGTGTGTGTAGAATCATGCCCTAGGTGGCTCTTGTACAAGATGCACTTGAATAGTGAGCAATAGCTAGATGTAGCAATATAAGTAGATGTGTGGTTGTCAAAATGAACTTCCCTCCTATGAAGTGTATGTAGAAGAATGTAGTCCCTTGTATGAAGCTAGATGGATGCTTGATGCTCTTAGAATGCCTTTGGATGTAACCTTAGGTGATAATAATAGATTATTAGAGCTTGGTCCTTTATTATGGTCACATAACTTTGTATTTATATGATTCCTTGTTTGAATTTTGTAATTAACCTCTAAAAGGATGACCACCATAAGAAAACAAGATTCCCAAAAGATAAAAGAGGCCCAAAAAGGGTGAGTAAGATATAAAGAGGTTAGGGGGCCCCTAAAGGGGATGAGGGTGCTGTTGGCATCTGTTGGGTGTTGGTGTCCAAGCTCAAAAGAAAGATAAAGTATGAAATTCAGACTAGGACTAATAGGTGTGTAAGACCAAGAAAGAAAGCAAGAAAGAAAAGAAAGAGGCCAAAGATAGATGTCAATTACTACTTTTCTCGCTTAGGAATCATATGAATAGTGGTATGTGATTAGGACCTAGAAATGTACCCAAAGTGCGTGATTTAGTGTCTACATTTCCCCCACTTTATGTTGTTGAGTGAATACTTGATAACATAAAGTAGATAGAAGATGTGTACCTGATAACCATGTAGATCGATGGCGAAAGCATGCTGAGGAGACAAGAAAAAAGTGTGAGTGATAAAAATGAAGCGTGGAAGCTAAGAAGAGGAAGTGACCCTAGGGGTGAAAGTGTATGTGTATATGTCACATTGTACCTGTTATTCATTGTCATTTGATGTGTTTGATGATGTGATTGTTGCTTCCCATAAGGATGGACCTACAAAAGGAAGAGAAAAAGAGTAGTCAAATATGTGTATATGAAAAATTTGATCCAAATATGTAAAAAGTGTGTAAAAAGTATGTAAAAATGTGAAAAGGAACATGTGCACCTGATTTGTGATGAGTGAAAAGGATAGAAAGGATCTTGAAAATGTTGTAGAATGATTTTTTGGGTGATCTCACACCAAAATGATTTTTTTGGGTGATCTCACGCCAAGTGTGATTTTTTTGGGTGATCTCACACCATGAAGAAGAAGTGTTAGGGAGAAAGGTCTAGTGTTATTCTCCATCCCCTGAATTACTTCTCGAAAATTTATACACCACTACAGATGGTGTGATCCTACTTTGTTCAAATTTGATCCAATTTGATCGAATGAAAAGGAAAAAAGGATAAAGCATGCATGTTGATTTTTGGAGGATTGTGCATGTTCTGTGAAAACCATTTGTGTAAATGTTGAAAACTATGTTGATCTGAGAAAAACTCTATAACTTCCCCCTGGTCATAGGCACCCAGAAGGGTCGGAAGTGCACTCAAACGCTCATGTCTAATCTGGGCATTGGTGCTACCATCTATGTTGTGTTAAGGACCCAAGTTAGATTTTAGGCCCCTTTTGTAACTGAAAATGACATGTGTTCTATTGTATTGTGTGTCTAAACTGTGACTATGTGTACTATTAATAAATGGGGTGACTGATTCACCCAATATATGCCCCCCTCATTTGGGGTGCATGTGATGTGACATCACTAGGAGGATGTGGCCCAAAAGAGGAGGACCGATGTTGATATAAAATTGATACCCTAGGGGGGGGGAATGTGCTTGGTAGAAACCAAGGCACATGCAAACAAAGTGGCTAGAAACATGTGTTAGTGTAAACAAGAAAATACACATATAGAAAAAAATGTGTAAGCTAAAGAAAAAAGAAGACAATGTAGACCATGAAAAGTGGGTTTCAAACATGGGACATCGCTCACAATGTCACAAGACAATCAGGACGAAGTGGCCAAAAGCATACAAATAATGAACAAGTAAGACATAGGGCAAAGCCCCAAACAAAACAATGGTATATAATGAAAACAATGAAAATAAAATAAAGTGAAAAAAAAGTATCAGACAACCATGGTGGAAAATAGTTCTACAAAGAAAATGTTGCACATGAAGCACCCATTAGCATGTTAGAAAGATAAAAAGTATGTCAAAAGTGTGTATGATATGATATATAGTAGTGTGCTAGTAAGAATAGGAAGTAGTATAAAATGAAACAATAACACTGTGTGTGTGTACAAAAGTAGATGCCCCAGGAGAATTTTTGTGGGACTAGTAAGAGGTACAATGTCAAGCATCCATGTTGTGTGTAAAGATATGTAAAGTCTACATTCACAACTAGAAACAAGTGAATGTGCATGTGTATATAGAAAAGATAATGACATATGAAATATTTGTCTAACATAGTAAGAAACAAAGTGTACATGTGAGTATAAGAAAGCAAGAGTAATGTGCAACCAATATATGTAGTATGTTGTGAGTGTGAATGGAATGAAATAAAGTGAGTGTGATAGGAGCAGTGTGCCCCCATGAGAAAATGTGAATGAGTATGCATGAGATGAGGTTCATTTATAAAATACCCCTCATCAAGTCAAGAATGAACCATAAAACAAGAGTGTGTCATCGGGAAATGGTTTGAATTGTGCACTAGAAAGATATGATCAACAAAGCATAGAGTAGAGAGTGAGTGAGTGGTGAGGTTCATTTCAGATTTAGACCCTAGTTCAGTTGAGTATGAACCATGGAACTAGAGTGTGTCATAGGGAAGTGTGTTGTGTGATGAATGTGATGCTAGAAAGATGTGTCGTGAATGTGCGAGTGTGAATGTGTGTGTGTGTATGAGGTTCATGAATGTAGTATGCCCTCAATAGTCAAGTGTGAACCATAGCACAAGAGTGCATCATAGGGTAATGATGATACAAGTGTATCAAGATGTGTAAGATGTACATGTGAAATACTAGATGTGAAGTGTAAGTGAAATAGTAGAAATGTGAGACACCTGATAATGCTTAAGGGGGGAGAGAATAAGCATGATGCCCCCCAAGTGTATGATGATGAATATGCTATCTAAAAAAAGTGAAGTGTAAGGGTCCTCCACCTGATGCTTGAGAGATAAAGGCATGTGACCATGCTCTGAGATCGGTGATGTATGAGATGATGATGTATCGGTGAATGATGATGTGAGATGTGAATGAGACCTATGTGAATGAGACCTATGAGGTGATGACACCTATGTGAAGGAGATCATGGAGGTGATGTGAACACTATGTGAAGGAGAATGTGGAGGTGATGAACACCTATGTGAAGGAGACCATGGAGGTGATGAACACCTATGTGAAGGAACCAGGAGGTGATGTATACCTATGTGAAGGACCAAGGAGGTGATCATATGAAGAGTGGTGGACCTATGTGGGTTGATGATGATGGACTAGTGAGATGGATGAGAGATGAGTAGGTCGTGTGTGAATAGAGAGAGCTAGGAGCAGATTGTGCTTTAGATTTGAGAGGTCATGGGGACCTAGATGCTCTAGCAAGTGCAATGGAAACCTCAAGAGGAAGAGGAGGTTGTGGCCATGTGTGCATGGTGGAACACCATTGATAGTAATGAATTGCTTGTTGTGAATGAACTTTAGACACAAGTGATTCATGGAAATGATAGCTTGAGTAGCACGGAGCCAGAGGAAGACCTAAGAGCATGTCACACCCTTTGATTGAAGGTGCCACAAGAAATGGCACAAGCATGGTAAGAGGACCAATTGTGACTAGAAGCTTGACATAACCATATGATTTAGGAATTGGATATGAAATATGCGATAGCGGATAGTCGATAATAATAAACAAGAAGTGTAATAGAGCACACACACATATGAATCGATGGATCAATCATTGTATTATTGATAACATGAGGCCCGATAGAAGCATTGATATGTAATGTGAGAAGAGAATGTAGCATGATAGTCATGATCAGAGAATGTAATGAATGGTGGAGATGCATCAGTGTGAGAAACTAGAAAATCAAGATCCCCCGATGAAGGAGGAGGCATTGCATGATATGTATGATTGGTTGAAGAGTCAACCGCTTTTTGTCATGTTTAGGAAGAGGATTATTGAAGATCTTGAGCTTGTGATTTTCATTGACCGGCGTAGATGTCGTAGGCTCAGGAAGCTCAATTGCATTATTATCGATAAGATCTTGAATAAGATTTTGAAGTTTGAAACATCGATCTGTAGAATTCCCAATGCATTGATGATAGTCACATCTAAAATTTTCATTGTAATTGTGACCTTTAGGATGAGATGGGTCCAATTAAGTGGAGGAGGAAGTGTAATAAGATTTCTCTCAACAAATTGTGCAAAATAGAATATGTGGAGCACAAGGAAATTTAGTAAATGTATGCTTAGGCAGTTTCCATTGAAGATTTTTAGGATTAGAGAACAATGTTGATAGTAGTTTTAGCTTCAGTAGGTTTAGTAGATGGCTTGAAAGTTGATTTACTTTGAAAGCAGTAGAAGATGAAGCCTGCTCATGATACTTAAGCTTTCCCATAGATAATAGTTTACTTTCGCGTAGCTTAAGAGTATGACATAAATGATCAAATGATGGAGATGTCTCAAAGATGACACTCTCTTCAGAGGTGGTAATAGACTTTGGAAAAATAGATCTTGAATTTTAGAGTCCATAAAGTACATTAGACATCTTAGCTAAGTTGTTCTTATATCATAAGACATAATCCACTAGATGCTTCATTAGATCCTTGTTTAATTTGTGTTAGTTGAGCATAGGATATCTTAGAGCCGATATTGATAGAGAAATGAGTGAGAAAAGCATCGATAAATGTGTAAAAGATGTTACCAAGTGGACAGGTAGATCGTAGAACCAACATGCATTGCATAATCTTGAACTTTCTAGGAAAGATATTTATGAGTAAAGTGTGATCATCCACATAATCTAGACATGCCACATGAAATGCTCAGAGATGCTCTTGAGGGTCACCATGGCCATGGCCATTGAAAATGGTAGCTTAGGAGTGAAAAAATTAGGAGGAAGTGCATAAGTGGAAATGGTGTGGGTGAAAGGAGTATGAAGTAGTAATGTGGAATCTAGAGATGGAGATGCACGAGAAGTAACATTGTTGCAATTGATGGATTTGAACTTGAAGATCCTGATAAAGAGAGGCTAAGTCTTGAGTGCCAATGGAAGAGACTTTCACGTGTGAGAAACAAGAGGTGGAGTGAAGTGGTTGGTGGGAGTAGGAATAAAACAGAGAAAGTAGAAGTAGGTGGAAGAGTGGAAGTAGGGGGTTGAGTAGCAATAGGCATAGAAGTGGGGATGGATGTAGGAACATTAAGCTCAACAAGATTGGTGGCCTCCTCATGAGCAAAATGAAAATAAAAGTAGATCTAGATCTTGGGGATGTTCAACAAGATGATCATTGAGCTCTTGAAGGTGGGCTTCAATAAATGGTCCATAAGATTGAGCCATGATAAAAAGATGATAAAATACCTACCTAGAAGCAAGTGGGTTCGAGCGATGGGTTCACCAAATGATTTAACAAATATTGAAATTATGTTAAACCCTAATTGAAAGTCACACATGCAAATGATAAACAATAAAGTACATATATGACCTAAGTAATAAGCAAATGAAAATTAAAACCCTAAGTGCAAGAGATGAAATAAAATACTTAGCTAATTTCACAATAATCTTGAAGATATGTGTGCTAGAAAACTGATAAAAGCAGGAGGAGGAAATTGTCATGCAACCAAGCCCAGAAAAATGTAGAATTATCGGAAAATGTTGGGACTAGGGCGCTGGATTGGGTCAAGGGGTGCTAGGCATTAGATACTCTTTTGGGTGCAACATGATGAAAAACCTCATAAACCTAATTTTTTAGTGTCATAAGATGTTTGCTAATGTTCGTTTGTTGTTGATTCTGTATGTATGTCATTGGATGATTATCTGAGAATTCACCCGTAAACTCAAAAAAAAAAGACTCCTGCAAAAAAACCCCAAAACACATCAAATCTAAAAATAAAAAGATGCAAATGGGGAGTCATACTAACCCTGATGGTCACCGACAGAGTGAACTTATGACCGATCATTGTACACTACATCTTAGACTCCATGTAGTTCTGTGTGTGTGTGTGTGTAGAATCATTCCCTAGGTAGCTCTTGTGCAAGATGCACTAAATAATGAGAAATAGCTAGATGTAGCAATGTAAGTAGATGTGTGGATGTCAAAATGAACTTCCCCTCTATGAAGTGTATGCAGAAGAATGCAGTCCCTTGTCCCTTGAATGAGTGCTAGATGGATGCCTTGATGCTCTTAGAATGACTTTGGATGCAACCTTAGGTGATGATAATAGATGCTTAGTGCTTAGTCCTTTATTATGGTCACATAGCTTTGTATTTATATGACTCCCTTGTTTGAATTTCATAATTAACCTCTAAAATTTTGACCACCAACAAAACAAGATGCCCAAAACTCTGAAGAGGGGTGGTCATGGGTTAGTGTCCAAAGCCAAGAAAGATAATGCAGTGAAAGTCAGGCTGGGTAATGAGGTGTGCAAGACCATAGTGAAAGTAAGAAAACAAAGAAAGAGGCCAAAGATAGATGTTAATTACTACTTTTCTTGCTTAGGAATCATATGATTAGCGATGACGTGATTAGGACCTATAAATGCACCTAAGTGCATGATTTAGTGTCTACATTTTCAAGTCAATATACTTTGATCCAACATGAGGTGGTCAATCTACTTTGACCCATCTCTCACAAGTATGAATGGTCCACTCTAGCACTCATTGCATCTAGGTGATACTCACGGGCGTGAAGCACCCAGTAGTTCTCAAGAGGTCACTCATCCAAGTACTACTCCATCTTAAGCGCGCTTAACTATGGACTTTCCCCCAAAGTCAAACCTAGGTATTTTACAACCCCATTTGTAAATATTCTTGTTCGCACCAATGCAATAAATGGAAATGTATGCTCATGTTTAATTGGATTAACTATAAATTCGATATTATGTGCAAAAACATATAGGTAATCACACTTAATGTTATACACACATTTAATTCATTATGTTTAAAATGGAATCAAAATATATCGCTTAAAATGAATGACACAACTTAATTTACCATATTTCATAATTCGAATTACTTGTTTTATTTTGTAATGTTTATTACATGTGTTTGATTGTTATGCGTAGGACTAGGAAATCGAGATTGGTATATTTCCATCCTCATTGTATAAGGGTGGTTTAAAATTCAAACAATAATTTGGTATGTTTCCTATTCACTTTTTAGGGGTCACTATTAACTCAAATACATATGACATAGTTCATAGTATAATACATGGGATGTGAATACTTCATTCCTTCTTCACTACATCATTTGGATACATTTTTAGATACGGGATATGGATACATGGGCCTTTTTACCCTTTTTCATTATTTAGCGAGTTTCATATAAGAACTCAAAACACTACAACACATAGTGGGGACATGAAATGCACTTCATTCCCTTTCAACCTTGTGCTATTACAAAATTGAGCCTAAATCCGTCTATAGTGGTGTGATCCATGGGATTGGTATATATTTAAGTGGTTATATATTTTTAGGTTGTTCTTCCTTCCTATCTCTTTTTATGGGAAGATATCAAAGTGGCTAGATATTATGTAGACTACCCTTCCCTCTTTGCAAGATTCTTTGAGACAAAATTCTTATGGTACCTCTCCCGATATTGGGTCATGTGCACTCAACTCCTCTCCTACTTCTAGTTATCCATAAAAAGGGGGACTAATCACCCTAACCCTTCATGCAACTCTATACAAATCAAAATCTACAAGAACAATAAGAATGAGAGCTCATCCCTTGGTAAAGTGAATAGGTGTATTCCTTAAACATGCTTTGTCTCTTTACTTTACCATGCAAATATTCAATTTTCAATGTTACATATACTATTCACTTTTGAGTTACAATTCAATTTCTCCTATGGACATTGACTACACTATGGGTTAATGGTTTCATAATGAAACATGTCAACACCAACGTAAGAACAAAAAAAATCGATAAAATAAAAAGTGTGTGTCGTAGACACAAAATCATGCACTTTGGGTAATTATCTAGTCATGATTACATACTACTATTCATATGATTCCTAAGTAAGAAAAGTACTAACTAACCCATGTCTTTGGCCACCTTTCTTTGCTTTATGTTTCTAATTTCAGTCTTACACCCTTACTTGCTCAGTCTATCTTTTTAGTCTTTGGCATTTTCATCCTAAACACCAGCTCCCAAACCAAGACACCAAAAGAGGCGCCCTCATCCAATCTGGGCACCCCTATCCTCTTTTACTTTACTCACACTTTTGGGTCCTTTCTAGCCATTTGAGCATCTTATCTTTTTGGTAGTCAGCCTTTTTGGGGTTAATTATGAAATTCAAGCAAGGGAATCATATAAATATAAATTTATGTGATCATAATAAAGGACCAAGCACTAAGCATCTACTATCTCCACCTAAGGTTGCATCCATCAAGGCATAGATCCACCGCATCCATCTAGCGCCATCACGAGGGGCACAATGGCGGTTCATCTCGCATACACTTCATAGGAGGGAATTTCATTCTATTCCATGCACACATTTATTATATTCTACATCTAGTTACTTATTTGTTATTCGTGTGCAATTAGCACAAGAGCAACTTAGGAATGATTCCGCACACACAAACACCTAACTACATTGGGTTTGAGATGTAGTGCGGTGCTCGATTTTAAGTCAACCATTTTACAATTGAGGATAGTCTAACCCCTCATTCTGCATCTTTCTTTTTGGGATTTGATGTCTATTTGAAGGTTTTTAATTCTATACTTCCTTGTAGGTTTATCGCAACCTCAGCGATCATTTTATTAATATGTAGCGATAAAGGCGAGCATTAGTGAACAACTTGCAACCCTGATAATTTGGGTTTCTAAGAATTTCCGCAAACCCAGACACCCAAAATCAGAGACCCGATTACACTTGTCCCTCTCCGCACAACCCTATTTAGTCCATTCCTCCATTTCTACAATTTTCTGAGCTCAGGTGTGATGGTTAGTGTTTTGCATTTATCTATTTTCTAGCTCTGTGCACTTTCCAAAACTCGGTAAATCAACTAAGGCATCTTACCCTTCTTTACACATTAGGGTTTTATTATTTATTACTTAGTTTACTTTGGTATATTTATGTATTTCATTATTGCATTCATTTATTGCTACTATAGCATCATATTAGGCTTGTGTATTTACATTTTAGCTTAATCATTTTAGTGAACCCAAACGCTTTCACACTTAGGATCCTCATTTTTTTCTCTAACATGGGTTGTACAATTCCTCAAATTTATTTTTCTAGTTTACTTAAGATGCATCCTGATTTCCAGGTTCTTCTGAAAAAAACCTTAGACACCATGTATCTTCCTCAAGTAATGTCGCCACATGAAATAAGTCCTATCTTCGATCATTTATCTAATGACGCTAGTCTTCATGATCCTCCATCTAATCAATCCATGTTGGAATCAATTCAAGCTTTATATTCTTTATTTCAAGACAAATTTCAAGCTATGGAATCCACAATTACATATCTTAAATCTAAAATCCAACATCTTAAGGACACTTCTTAGGCTCGTGTTGTTTCTTCTCCTTCTACATTCCATATTCATTCTATGTCTTCTACATGTGCTTATATCAGTGAGCCTCAATTCATACCATTACTAGAGCCTCTCACCTTTGATCACAATGCTACACAACATGACATTCTTACTGAGCTCCTTAGTCATCAATTGATCACTTTATCGTCTACTCAAGGCTATCCTCCTTACCGACTTGCAAAATATCAAGGTCACCCATATTGCAATTATCATTGAATCAATGGACATAATGACAATGATTGTTATGCTTTACAACAAAGAATCAAGCATCTTGAGCATCAAGGCTTTATCTCATTTGTGTACAATATTCTTTTGCATGTCCATCTACAATTTTTACATCCTAATTGGTTCCTAAATCTGATTCGTTTATATATAATGAGCATCATGACATCATTTCTAAGTTTCCTTCTACAAAGACTCAAGAACCCTAAGCAACCACCTCTCAAACTCAATATAGCACCCCCTCCTTTCAATTCATCTATGACATTACCAAGTCAAATATGCAACCACCTCTCAAAATAAGTCCACCTTCTTCTACTATCAAGTCTTATGTAGCGTCATCAATCCCACCTAAGTTACCACCATTTAAGATTCCTTCCCATCCTGCTCCACTTCCATTTCCAATTCATTTTGTCAAAACAACTACCCCTTCTATGATGATCGGGATGCATTTCAAACTTTGCCACCATCAAATGGTCCTATTTTTTTCTTACGCCATACATGCTTCCCAGAGCTTCACACCAACTTGGTCTTTGGTAGGTGACTCTGTCATCTTACTCCCACGATGACACACAACTATTGAGGGATCTCTTACAATAAGATCCTTGTTTCCTCTTTTCATCTCTACTTATTACACCATCACTCATATATACATACATTTATTATTATCTATCACTAGTCTCACATATAATACAATCTTTCATCAATTATCACATCAACTATACACTTTCAATTACACTTCATCATCTTCACACCTCACCTATCTTCCTATTCCAAACATCATTCATCAAATAACACACTCATCACCATACACTTGGGGGTATCGTACTTACTCCCCCCACTTCCTAACATCTTCAATTGTCTTACACACATCACATCTAGTCTTTTACATTCATCATACACTTTTTGATACATTAATATCGCCATTTCCCTATAACGCACTCTCATGCTTTTGTTCACACTTGACGGTTGAGGGCATCCTATACACATGAACCTCACACACTACACATTATAAACTACTACATCTTGCATGCTAGACACTACATTATACATCATTCTATTTCTCATACATATTCATCACTACACCACCACTTACACAATATTCATATCTTACACTTTGTACATTACACATTCTACACACTATATTATTATACATTTTTACGATATACACATCTTACATTACACATTTCACATTCTCTATCACACATTACACACTTTACATGTCACATACTTACGACATCTTCTCATGACCACATCTACTACACATCCCACATTTTACTCATCTTCTTCTACGCAATATACCCACTACCCAATTACGCACTCTATTCCAATGGTTCATACTGACCGTTAGGGGTCTAAATAAAAATTCAACCTCACCTTCTCATCACTTCACCACATTACACATTTTACACTTAGGCACATTTACAACCACATCCTTCTAGCATTTCTTAGTCACACTACACATTACACATTACATACCTCACACAACACACATTATACACATATGAAATCTCCCTCTTACAGACTTCTATCACACACTAGGTGCATTACCCACTATATGCATGACATTTTCTCATCACCACATCTACTACACATATTACAAATTTTACTCATCCACTTCTACGCACTACACTCATTACCCGATGACGCACTTTAGTCCCTCGGTCCATACTCGACTATTAAGGGTTTACCAATCAAATGGACCTCATCACACCCACACATTTGATCAACCAATATTTTTATCATACTATGTGACATCTTTAGCCACCACCTTCTTCACACATGTCATGATATATGCTCTTAGGCTAAATCATCACCCCTTTCTATCATCTTATTCATACATTTTGTGATATACACTTTTCTGCTACATCATCACACCTTCTATCATTTCCATCCATATATTTTGTGATATACGCTTTATGCTACATCATCATGTTTTCTATCATTACATCATCATATATTTATATCATATATATATATATATATATATATATATATATATATATATATATATATATATATATATATATATTTATATATATATATTGTATATATCTTTAAGCTAAATCATAATCTCTTTCTAGCACCTTATCCATACATATCGTGATATACACTTTATGCTACATCATCACACTTTTTGGACATCTTCCTCACACGTTTAGTGATATACACTTTAGGCTAAATCATCACACATTCTACCACCTCATCAATTTTACTTTTTCACATTCAATCCTACACATCACACAACAACTTACAATCACTATATTTCTTATGCACACATTTCGGACCATTTCCGATGACACATTGTTGTTTACGGTTCATTCTTTACTGTTGAGGGGGCATAAATATATGAATCTTATTTGCATACATTTCCATCCACTCGGGGGGCACACTGCTCCTATCATTCACACTTGCATTACATTTCGTACCATCCTCAACATACTGCATATCTTGTTTGTATTTACTCTTACTTACTTGTGCTTTTACATGTTCTTCTTATTACACATGCTAGATAGATATCTTGTATGTCATTATCTTAACCATACACACATGCACGTTCACTTTCTTTTCTAGTTGTGATTACAGATTCTACATATCTATTACATGCAGTATGGATGTTTAGCAGATACCTAGTACCAATCCCACAGCGGCTCCTAGGGCATCCACTTTCATAAATTACAAGTGTTATTGTTTCATTTTGTTTCATAACACACTAGTTTCTCGGATTATACACACTTTGACATACTTTTTATCTTTCTAACATGGTAACGGGTGCTTCATGTGCAGGATTTGTTATACAGGACTATTTGCTTCCATGACTATTTTCTAACATTGTTTTACATTGCTTTTCATTGTATGCTCTTGTTTGCGGGCTTTTCCCTTTGTCTTGTGTTCACACTTGTCTATTTGCAGCCATTACAGCAATGATTGTCTTGCGACATCGTGAGTGATGTCCCATGTTTGTAACCCACTTTTCGCAGTCTATATTGTTTGCTTGCATATTTTCTTGCGCCTTAGCTTACACATTATCTACGTAGCTTAAATTTTTTCTTATACATGAGTGTTTGTCTTTGATTGTACTAACACTTGTTTTTCCTAGCCACTTATTTATGTGTGCCTTGGTTTATACCAAACACATTCCCTTCCCCCTGTAGGGCACAGTTTAATATAGTGGTCAGTCCTCTTTTGGGCTACATACTCCTTCAACAATGTCACATGCACCCCAAATGAGGGGGCATCATATGGGTGAATCAGTGACCCCATCTGAGTTAGTTAAAGCATGGTACATGCAGTACATAACACGGTTTGATTTTGGACAAGGCTCAAAATTAGACTTGGGTCCTTAGTACACAATGATCTTCCCTGAGTAGCCAGTAATAGGGGGCAATTATAGAGTTCTTTGACATGTCACAGAGGCTTTGACAGGGTAGAGAGTCCTTTAGCACTGGGCATTTACATAGCGGATTTTATAGGGAAGAGATTCCTTAGCATATACACACCATCTGTAGTGGTGTTTTACAAAATGGGAAGCAGTTAAAGGTTGGCAGACGACACCAAACAGTTCTCCCTACACTTCTTCCATTACATTAGCATGAGATCACCCAAAAAAATCACACATCAACATCATCTACAGGATCCTTTCTACACCCTTTTCTCATCACGAATCAGGTGCACATGTTCCTTTTTCATTTTCAACATTTTTACATACTTTACTTACACACTTTTTATATTTTTGATCATATACATGCGTATTTGACTACTTGTCGACTTCTCTTTTGCAGGTTCATCTATATGGGAAGTGGTAGTCAACAATACCAACAACAACAACATCACACACATTGACATTAACAACAAGTACATCATGACATCTACACATGTGTTTTCGCCCTAGGTTCATTTTCATCATCACTTTTTACACTTCCTCATCCTTAGCATCCACGCTTCACATTTTTATCATTCCACGCTTTGTCTAGTCCCTCAACATGTTTCCTACATCAATCTACATGGATATTAGGTATGCATCTCTATCTACTTTATGTTACCGAGCTTTCCGCTCACCAACATAAAGTGGGGGCAAATACAGACACAAACTCACACACTTTGAGTAATTATCTAGTCCTGATTACATACTACGATTCATATGATTCCTAAGTAAGAAAAGTACTAATTAACCCATGTCTTTGGCCACCTTTATTTGTTTTATACTGCTACTTTCAATCTTACACCCTTACTTGCTCAGTCTACCTTTTCATTCTTCAAAGACATTTTCATCCTGGACACATGTGCCTGCGGACCAAGACACCAACGCCTGTGCATCCTCATCCAACTGGGTGTCCCTGTCCTATTTGTACTTTACTCACACTTTTTGGGTCCTTTCTATTTGTTTGATCATCTTATCTTTTTGGTAGTCAACCTTTTCGGGGTTAATTATGAAATTCAAGCAAGGGAATCATATAAATATTAAGTTATGTGATCATAATAAGGGAGCAAGTACTAAACATCCTACCTAAGGTTACATCCATCAAGGAATCTAAGAGCTCCATTACATCCATCTAGCTCCATCACAAGGGACATAAGGGTTGGTTCATCTACATACACTTCATAGGAAGGAAGTTCATTCTATTCCATGCACACATTTATTACATTCTACATCTAGCTACTTGCTCATTATCCACTTCCGAGTGACGCAAGAGCAACCTAGGGCACACTTCCGCACATACACATACGAGAACTTCATTGAGTTTGAGATGTAGTGTAGCGCTCAATTGTAATTCCACCATTGTGGTGGTGAGGCAGCCCAACCCCTCATTCTACATCTTTCTTTTTAGGGATTTGATGTCTATTTGAGGGTTGTGTAGGTCTATACTTCCTTGCAAGTTTATTGTGACCTCGATGATCATTGTGTGAATCCATAGTAATAAAAAGTGAGCATCAATGAACATCTTACGACCCTAAGAATTTAGGTTTCGAGCATTTTCATAAACCTAGGCGCCGTGAGCGCCCCCTGTATAGTCCATTCCTCCGAGTTCTAAAATTTTCTAAGCTCTAGTACGATGGTCAGTGTTTCACATTTCTCTATTTTCTAGCCCTATGCACTTTCCAGAAATCGATGAATCAGCTAAGGCATCTCACCCTTTGTTTCCACAAATGGGTTTTATTATTCATTTCTTAGTTTTCTTTGGTATATTTCTGTGTTTCATTATTACATTCATTTAATGCTACTAGAGCATCAGATTAGGCTTGTGTATGTACATGTTAGCTTAATCATGTGCACAATCATGTATGTTTTTATTAAGTTTACAATTTTTGATTTCACTCTTAAAGAGGGAAATGTAGACAACAAAATTTGGTAACTTATCATTTGGCAATGAGAAGTTTGGCTTTGTTCAAATATTATGGATTATGATCACATTTTAATCCCATTTGACACATCCTTATATCTCTACGGCATGACTTTCTAATGTCTACCCATCTCTATTTTTCTTTCACTTATTTCCATTTATCCAAAGTAATATAGCATTTCGCGGGCATCTCACCTAAAGCTTTGGCATAACATCAATAATTACATGTATGGAACCATACGGTGTGGGACTAGGTCATATTATGGTATGATCGACTTGTACAATTCACTCTCCTAGTTTCTAACAACTCCTTTCTCAATTTTAATATCTTTTATGGGATGTTCATATCCCCTAGGTTAGCCTTAATGCAATACGTAACTTACAAAAGCCTATACAAGAAATTCTAATTCACTTTAGTACTCATTTGGCACTCTCAAGGGTATACATTGCAAATTGCATTCCTAAGGCACTTAAGGCTCTCCTAAATCTTCCTAAATTAGTAACATGTTCTTTAGAGAAGCCAACACATGGGTTTGAAGCACTCAAACCAAGTTCAAGAGTCTAGATTCCTCCATTACCAATCCTGTAAAGGTCCTAGAGTTATTTATTAGCAAGAGCAAGTCACACGAAGTGTTTCAATGTAATTAAAGGACAAAGGAACTAAGTTTAGCATCTGAAGCACATTAGACTATATCACTACCATGCATAGAAATATATATTCTATCTATAGTTACACCCACTACTTGTATCAAGAGACACAAAGGCACAATAAGGGATTGGCTAAGATTTGCATACACTATTGCACCAACACTAGGATAATTACTTTGAGTTTTCTCCCACTTGCAAGGGGATCTAGTATAATGCATGGATTGGTTCACTAGGGCTTAAATCAGTGTCGGTCTAACTCCACCCACAAACAAAATTATTATTTTGTTATCTAATCATGTGTATGAAGCGTTAGTGCATGCATCCTAGGTTTTACCCATTGTAGGTTATTACATGAAGGTGTCACTTAGTTGTGAGCCCTAAGGAAAAACAATGAAGCACATTTCTAGGTCACTATGAGACACCGAAGTTATAAAACCCCAATATATGTGAGTCAAAATTGTATAGATAAGGTCAATATTGTACTACACCCTAAAAGGATTTGTACAATTTCGTGCATGATCATTTTCGAGTCACAATCCTATTAACAAAGCACTATTAGTTTCTCACAATTCTTTTTAGCTAGTTCGCATATCCATATTATTTTTGTACTTCCTTGATAAGCTAAATAGTCATCCCTCTTTTGAGTTTTAAACAATTGTTTCATCATTCTATCAATATTTACTACATTCATAACTATATTCTAAGTTGTATGATTGATGTGGGTTAATTTTTCATAATATTCTACCTGTAACATTCTTACGCCTTTTAATGAATAAGGAATGAACTCTTATCAAAATTATTATTTATTTTATTTAGTGTATAAACTTACCAAAACCATCCAACACACAAAGGAGATGGATATTCACAATAACTCTCACCTACTATATAATTTTGGAGTCATGATCTCATAAATAAACTAAAAAAAAATTAGAGTATATAAAAGAGAATTAAGTAATCATATGTTTATTCATTTGTTTTTTTATTATTGGCAAATAGTTTTTTGAAAGGGACTATACCCTTGTTTACAAAAGAATGCCTAAAATCCAGAATAAGCAAGAGAACTAGAGAGAAAAGGATCAGAATCCAAATGTGACAATGATGAACAAAGTAGCTAAAAAACAGCTACCAAGACGAGACAAAAAAAGCAAAATTACTGCAAAAAAGCAGTAAAGGATCCGCAAAAAAACAACAAAAAAACAAACAAGGACAGCAGAAGCATCTACAGCTACTTCTTAGTAGCTTTGTCTATGATGGTTTTGATATTCTTCCAGGATTTAAACATACCCAGAGTAGTCATGTGGGCAGCGTCATTACCATCTAGCTGCTCCAAGGTCTTCTTGCTTTCCTTATCAGTACCCCAGAGTGTTGCCGGAACTCCGCTTAGGATGGAGACACTTCTGACGTGTTGCTCGATGAATTCCTCAATCGCCCTAAAGATGGCGATGTTGTAATCATGCCTAGTTTTGGCCTTCCCTAAGCGGGAGTCCAAGGAGTGCAATTTCTTGTATATATCATCAATTTGGCTGCTGTCCACATCCTCCTCCTCCTCCTCCTTCTTCCTCTTACCTTTCTGTTTTGTCAAGTTTTTAACTTCATCCTTCAACAATTTCATATCTGCCTCTAAGGCTTCCAGCCTTTTTGTAGAGCTTTCCAATTGCACTTCCCAGGGGCTGGCACTGCTGATATGCAGGAGGTCATGAGTGATTTCAAATTCATGAGAACCCTTCTCCACAGCAAGGGTCTCAAGGTTAAGCTTCCTAGAAGCCCTGTGAACTTAGGTCTCCGCGAGGTAGAGGTCAAGTGGGGGCGGAAGCATCGAAGGGGGAACGGGAGAAGAATCTGAATGGCCGGCATGGGGGGGTGGCGAGCGGTGGCGAGGAAAGAGAAAGGAGAGACGGGGTGGCAGCAGCAAAGCTCGCGCAAAGGGGAATCGAGCTAGGGGAGGAAGGGAGACCGAAAACCCGAGGAGACACTGACATTTTTGCAACAACAAGATGAGCCCTTCTTTGTAAAGGAACCACCCGGGAATGTTTTTGAAACTCAAGAATGGAGCGTTCAAGAGAGTTCAGCAAGTAATGGGGGAAACAAACCAAACGATCCCTACGAAAGTGGTTAAGAAAAATAAGGTGTTTCGCAGGAACAGTGACAAACCTTCCTTCCAAGGAGATGAACCGTATCATCATGCGGGTTACTTCATCATATGGCGGAGGGATCGAGCTAACAAGCAGGCCCACTGTTATGTAGGTCAGTTTCTCCTCTCCCTCAACAAATCTCCTTTCTTCAACATCTCTATCGACCCTTTTGTTGAAGAATTTGAAGCCCTCCAAGCCAAGGCCGGTCGCTTCAGCAATAAGTTCTTCATTGATTAAGACCTTCTGCCCCCCATATTCCACTATCCTCTCCTTCCAATCCTTTGCAAAATGCACAGAGATGCTCTGGTCATGCCCCTGAACTTTTTCCATGAAGTTTGTTATGCCACCCTTGCTAAGAATGCTCCACAGCTCAATATTATCTTTCCAGTCTGGGTCCACACTAGGCTCAATTTGACAAGGAGGACCCCCCATCTTCTCTGTTCTAAACTGATTGCAACTAATTCCTAACTGATTGCTAAAGCCAGTCCACTTTTTGCTATAGTAATCCACACAATAATGGAAATGAGAGCCGTTGCTTTTCCCACAATATTGGATATGCTTATTCATTTGTTAGAATAAGCGCAAACAAGATTTATTACAATATAAATAAATACTTTTCGAATCTAAAATACATTCAAATTCGAAAAAGTTGAATAAAAATTTAGAGATTTTATAATATTATGAATGAATTCCACACAATAATTTGATAAAATGATGTAAAACACAAATTAACAAAACTCATTAATCCAAAAAGAGTAAATAATAATAAGAATTTTTCACTAGATATAATTAGAACACAATAGGATCAATTTGTATGACTCATAAATAACATGTAGATCTGATCAATGAATACTTAAATTGAGAAAGAAAAAGTATTTAACTAAGTTAGGAAAAACATATGACTTCCATTTATAATGATCTCTTAAATCTTGAAGGATTAAAACAATTACATTCTAAATTCTCTAACTTCGATTGTAATTAAAAATGCTTGTAACTATTCTAAAGTAACATAAAAAAATCAACCATATTAGCAAACTTCCACACATGAAGGAGATACTTTAGTTCATTGCATGACAACTTTGTATTCTCTCTTTCGTCCAAAGTTTGATGATTGCCTTTCCTATTTGTAAGGTGGAAATATCTAGTAATTAAATAGTTTTGAAATATTTAATAATTAAATAATTGTATCAAATGATATTGTATTGTTGCTCAATTTATGTAGCTATAGTATTCTACTATTGGTAAATAATGGGATGATTTTATCCTAAGGAAAAAACATCTTCATGTAGTAAGAGTTCATTAAGATTCTTTTAATGTAGAATTGTTGTTTGCTACAAAAATATATAATTAAATTACTATATACCAATTTTTGTAATGTTGATGAACTTCTCTACTATCTATGAAACCTCAAATATATATTTTAAATATTTTTTTGTAATCAATTAATCCTTTCGTTAATTTTTATTATTTTAATCAATCATCTTAAATAATATTTTTTAACATTTAAACCATCAATCGAATCTTTAAACATTTTCCCCTCTAACATTTGGTGTGTGGATTTTAAATGGATTTCCATAATTCTCCACAATAGGATTGTTATTAGAGTATGGAGAATTCTATAACATCTTTATTTGGTCGTTTTCTCTTTCTTGTTAATGTGGACAATCTTCTTCTATTTTGAAGATTATTTTTTGTCCATGTTTTGAAATTTTTCACATTTTATTACTTTTCTACAACTTTATTTTAACCTCTAGATTTTGTTGAATATTTAATAGTGTAGTGTTTGTCATAGGATAATATAGATTTGTAAGCTCGATTGGATTGACTATTTTTTTTTTTTTGTGTGTGTGTTCTTTCATTAGTTGGTTTACCAACTCAACTTGCAAAACCTTAGGTTGATTACTTGTGAATGTATTATTTATTAAAAACAACTCATGTTAAAAATAGAAATAATAAAAGATATTATAAAGAGCTTGATGAGAATAAACTCCTTAGTTAGAAGGGATATTTCCTCTATTTGTGTGTACTTATCATTCATAAGATCAATCAAAATTATTATGTGTTAATCCAATTTTTACATTCGATATGATTGTGAGTGCTTCCTCATTTATGAAGATAGCTTCTATAGTAATTAGAACGGATATTTCCTCTATTTATTTACAAAATTATTATGTGTTAATCAAATTTTTAGATTTGATATGGTTGTGTAAGTGTTAATAAAGGATAATTTATGTAGTAATGCCTCTTTGTAATGTTCTATATTAGTTTGCAAATAAATGTGTTCTCACATTGATTGACATGCAAATGCATTTCACTATCTGTAAGCAAATGATTTTGGATCTTACAAACATCCTTTACACCGAGTACCTTTGTGAACAAATTGTATTCATATATCTACACTTTGGCCAAATAATCTTCACATTATGTCCATATATCTTAACCAACTACATGTGTAGTGACATTTGTGTAGTGACATATGTCAAACTCTTGTCTGTGCTTATTTACATGTGATACGATCGAATTAATGTTAATTCATTATCCAAATCGTAATCATTCCTTCATTTTGGTGTCTAATATTGGTCAACTTATCTTTAATGTTTATTCTATCTAATTTGTTTCATCTTATGTCATTTAATATGTATTGTTGTGTTTAGTGTTAAGTTGCAATCGTATCGGGTGGTGCAATGGAAATGTTGAAAGGGAAGATAAGAGTGGAAGAGAGAAGAAGATTATGTAGATGGGACACCAATATTGAGAGTAGAGACAAGAAGCATCTTGCCTCATGTCTATAAAATCAGGGGATGTTCATCTATTGCAGAGCAATAAGGCACTCTTCTTCTTTCTGAATTTAGTATACAGTCTGAGAGATGGTTTAGAGTATTTGGAATGGAAAATGGCAAGGTTACAAAGTGCATCTAAAATGAAGGGCATATGGCAATAATTGGTTCCCTTGAGATCAACGGTCCATATCATGTACACCATCATTCTTAAATAACAAAAGTGGATTCATTATTATTATGCATATTTGTGATACCAATTGTTATTCAATTTGGGACCTAAAAGCCCATGTAGTTATTTTTGATATTAGACTTGAAATTGTATGGATTCATCATTCGTTTCAGGGCCTCTAATCATACAAAAGTATCTTTAGAATCCATATTTATGTGTTAAAAGGTCAACATCTAGAATTTGGATGCTAAAAAAATTGTCACTTTCTTTAGTTACATGAGATCACAAGAACGTTTGGGACCCATGTTCCACGTCACATTCTTTTATTGAATCCTCTAAAGAAATAAGCAACACCTTATCGATGCATTCACAAGCATACATCACCGAGCAAATTCGTAGGCAAATGCCTTGAGAATCTGTGACTTGGTTTATATTTCTCTTTGAATTCTCTCATGTATGGCACAAGGTGCATACAACACAAATGGATTCAAAGGTGGTCTAATAGGGAAAGCCACGAAATATCGTCA
Organism: Taxus wallichiana var. yunnanensis; assembly: GCA_018340775.1. NCBI lineage: Eukaryota > Viridiplantae > Streptophyta > Pinopsida > Cupressales > Taxaceae > Taxus > Taxus wallichiana. Next base: position 453,412,491 of record CM031237.1, on the reverse strand, counting down.
ACCCAATCGATAGACCCCGAAGCTCAAATTCCTACTCCACCATATCTCTCAAAGACTGTAGTACATGTGATGAATGACAATGCCTTACTTTCACATTGGTCTCTAGTATCCACTCTCTTGATGGCTTGTGCATTTTTTTCATTTTTCTCATTCCAAACTACTCAAAGATGGCCCTAGGTCCATATGTCAAAATTGTTAAAATGCATAGCAATATGAAATAAAGAAATGCACATAAACAACAATCTTTTACAAGGGTAGTGAAACAACTTATAGAAGTGGTCGTTTACATGGCCTTTAGGTAGCCTGAAAAAAAAATCATTCATTTCAATCTCAATCTAACAATGTATGTAGAAGAATGCATATCGAAGTTGGTGAATAAGTTTTCCATAGAGGAGAGATGAAGTCCCTTCGACAAATTGCAATACAAATTAATAAATATGATCAATTATTTAGATAAGAGGGCTTTTATTTTAAAGCTCATATCGAGGAAGGTGACATGAGACTCAATGTGAGTCTAGAAATGTAGTCCAGATCAAAGGAGAGTATCACATAAACTAACAATATTGAACTCTCAACACATTGCTTAATACCGCATCACCCACAAAGCACCACATAGACTAAGAGTTTTTGTAATAAGAAAAGGTTGATGAGCTAGAATAAGCCATGAAAAACTCACATTCAATCAACCAAGTGTTGAAGAAAAAATATAGGGTTTTTAGGCCTACTACATTAAACTATGTCAAATCCATGTTTGTGTGTTAAAAGGTTTGTGGTTCAAGTCCCACTCTCCATGCGTTTTATTATAGCTCACCTTTGAATTGAATGAGATGGTCCATTTTAGGTGGATACTGGATGTTAGAGAGAAATGTCGGCATAAATGGTAGCCCCAAAGGTGGCAAGAATAATAATATGAACATCAACAAGTGAGCTTATGGGTAGAAGAAATGGGGTAAATTAAATTATTGCAAGGTCATTGTTATGGCAGCGGGTGATATGGGGATTTCTTAACAGTGCAAAAGTAAGGGATGGTAAAGAATAATGGTGTTTTTGCATTTTTGTTAGAAGCATCGTTGTGATGTCAACTTATTACTCCATGCCTTAGGAAATATTGAGCATGTGTTAAGACACTCTGTTGAGTATAAGCGAGAGAGATCCAAAATGTTGGGGGACTATTTTTTCCAACATGAATCATGTCCAATGTTTATCAAACCTACATGCATTTGTTTGCCATCGATTTTGGATGACGTTACAATCATTTTGCAACGCCTAATGTTGTCAAAGCCCCACAACTTCTCTTTTGATTTAGAACATGCCTATCGGTGGAAATATTAAAAATATAAATAAAATGTGCGTTGGTGGGTGTGTGTGTGTGTAGGCTTCCTACATGAGAGGGTGGGTTTTGCATAAATTCCCTATCTCAAACTCTCAACATATGGCTTAATAAACACCCACAAATCCCCACATATACTTTGAGGTTATTATAATAAGAAGATATGTGGATGGTCTATAATAAGCCGTGAAAAACTCGTATTCAATCAACCAAGTGTTGAGGAAGAAATATAGGCTTGTTAATCCTACTATGGGCTAAACAAAGGATGCAAGTGAGACCCAAAGGAGAGGTGGCTTTATACAGAGTGTTGGTGATTTTTGTGTTACCAATGTCAATTCAACCAAATGAGTGTATATATGTTGTCTAATATTGGATGAAATTGCAATCATTTTCCATCGATTCTTGAATTATGTTGAATTTGTGTTTTTGTATTAAAAGGTTTGTGATTTGAGTTTCACCCCATGCATTCGATTGTTTCTCATCTTTGAATTAAATAATATGTTTTATCCAAGTGGATAAAGATGCAAAAGAAAAGTTCGACATAAATAGTAGCCCCAAAGGCGGCGAGAAGGAGAATAAGAACATCAACTAGTGGGCTCATGAAAGTAGGAAAAATGGGGAAATTAAATTATTGTGGGGTTATTGTTGTGACAGAAGGAGATATGGGGGTTTCTCAATGGGTGGGTATGTGAGAGATGATAGATAATAATGGTGTTTCGTAGATTTTGGTTGGAAGCATCATTGCAATGTGGACCTATTACTCAATGGCCCAAGAAATCTCGAACACGTGGTAAGAGACTCTATTGTGTATGTGTGAGGAGAGAGTAAAAATATTGCGGGACCAATTTGTTGTCAACATGAATCACATCTAACTTGTATCAAACCTACATCCATTTTCCATCATCATATGTTAGACAACATTGCATTCATTAGATACATCGTCTAAAGTTTTCATGCCTTGCCCCTCTTCCCATTTAAAACATGTTTATCGGTGTAAATATTAAAAATATAGGTAGAATGTGTTGGTAGATAAACATTGGATTCCAAGGCATGAGAAGGTGGATCATTGTTAACATTTGATCCACTATTTTGTATAAATTATGAATAATTAAATGATACATTAATTCATAATCCCATGAGGGCCCGCATCTAAAAATTGTGGGTAACAACCCACACACGTGCTAACGATAGTAATAACAACAAAATATTCTAGGTGACACTTGAAGATAACATGATGTGTCAGTGTCATCCTAATTGATATCTACTCATTGGGAATAATTTTACTCTACAAGATTGCACCTAAAATTATAAACTATAAACCTAAAAATTATAAATAGAATTTTAAAAATATAATATAAAAGCACACCAAACAATGAGAATGACATGGTCATATTTCTCTTATAAGATTGGCGATCTGGCACCTATATATTCAAATTACATCAAAGCTACATTTTAATACTTTTGACGTTAGTATAATACGAGGCGTCGGATTCGCTTCATTTTCATGGTAGTTTTATCTTTTTAGCCTAATATTCAGGCATATATTTGTGTTTTAAAAATGCAATACATACATACATACATACATATACACACACATATAAGTGGGAGGAAATTTTTTTGTTGTCGAAAAGGGTTGAAGCCTTCACTATGCATTTTAATAGAAATAAATTGAATAACTATGCACATATCCAGCATATCACTAATAACATATAATATCAATGCCATCTAAATCCGCCAGCTTCCAATCTCAACCTCAATTCAAATATCATTATGTAGAAGGTGTTTTCAAGAGGCGTCGTCATAATTTCAAGGCATAGGAATTTTATTCCATCCCATTGCATGCAGTATACGCAAGCCAAACGACATTTTGTGCCTGGTAAAATCAATAAAGTAACATTATTTTCTCCACATTTATCCTTTTATTCAATTTGAAGGTCAGTGTTCTTTTTCATGTAGAAAAGATTAAATGGAATGTCCAGAATGAAAAAGAGAAAAAGGAAGTTGTGCATGGACGGAAGCACCCCTGCAAAGGTCGCAGTGACATTGATTGGAAGTAGACACGTTGGTGTGTGTTATATTAATCTCACTGACATATGTGCATTTAATTTTGTCTCCTCTGTGGTGGTCGAATCATCTTGGCCATCTGATTAAGGTTGAAAGAATAAATAAATGTTATTTGATATATCATTCAACCCATCCCCATGCTAGGAACGATAGTAATAACACAAAATATTCTAGGAAACACTTGAAGTTGACATGACATGTCTCAACACATCACATGTTAGTTTCATCCTAGTTTGCATCCACTCATTGGGAATAATTGTACTTTACAAGATTTTAACCAAAATATTAAACAATAAACCAAGAAAATTATAAGTACTTTTTTTTAATAATATAGAAACATGCCAAACAATGGAAATGAAATCAAATTCACCTTATAAGATAGTCAATCGACTTATGGATTTTCAAGCATTTGAATACGTTTAATTTTGGCATCAAATGAGGTGTCGATTCACTTCATTTTCGGAAGAATTGTTTCCCTTTTAGCCTAGTATTTATGCATATTTTACATTGTTAAAATGCACTACATATATAATTATTGAAGTGGGAGGGAATTATGTTATCTTGATTTAGGTGGATGTTGGCAAGGGCTACATCCTTCACTTTACATCGTAGCATAAATAAATTGAATGAGTGTGCATATGTCTAATGTATCAATCATAGCATATAATGTCAATTCCATCCAAATCCATTAGCTACCAATCTCAACCTCCATTTGCATAACATTATGTAGATGGGATGTGTAGGAGGCACCTAATTTTAAGGAATAGCAATCATATACCAACGCCATGTGTACATTGCACACAAGCACTTATGCGCAGTAAGAAGGATTTTGTGCCATAATTTTAAGGAATATCAATCCTATACCAGCCCCATGTGTACATTGCACACAAGCACTTATGCAAGCAAGAAGGATTTTGTGCCTAGTAAAATTGTTGGAATAACATTGTTCTATTCACATTTATCCTTTTATTCAATTCAATGGTCAAATTTATTTTTTGTTTGAAATATGTTAAATGCAAACACTATGATGCATAAAATGAAAAAAGCCATAAAATATAAAGTTGTGCAATAGCGAAGAAATCACCGCTTGCAAAGGGTTATGGTGACGTTGATTAGACACAAACATATTGTCTTGCATTGTATTAGGCTCACTCATTCGGGTTCCACATTTAACATTGTCTGCAAGTGGTGGTGAATCTTCTTAGCCATCCGATTAAGTTTGAGAGAAGAAATAGAGACCATTTTATATGTCATTGATATGACATGTCGTGATATCCCCCTCTATTTTTAATTTCAAACAATGTCTTTTAACGTGAATATAACTATCATTTTAACTCGGAAGTATTGATCCCACTCAAAACATCAAGTCATGATTTCAAATAGTAGGGTAGGAAAATATTTAGGCATGTGCCTCGAAGTACAAAAATAAATACGAATATGTGGCAAGGGTTAAATTTGATGTTCGTTTACACATTTTCATTATTTTAGACATAAATACTTGCAAATTTTTGAAAAAAATGTCGCAAATGACTTACATGTATAAAATATGGTTGTAATTTATCTATGGATTTATATACAAACCATTAAATTATGTATTCAAAAATTTAAATAATTAGAGATTAATGTTTTATTAGTAATATATATAAATAACGTTATTTTTTGTATTTTTGAAGGGTAATATTGAAAAAATTCCATCACCTAAAAAAATGTTTTGCAAACATAGGTGACTATCAAATTTAACTCCTAATCCATGGTCGAAAGATTGAATCCACCCTATGCCACTGTGGATTCAAACCCTCTTCCTCCAACATGAAGAGAAATTCCTCTAGTAGAAAGAAAGGAACATAATCGTTGATACAAACCAAATGCATCATCGACATTACCCAATTTTGGAGGGGTAGCTTATTGGTTAAAGGTTCAAATTCGACAAAAGATCTTCATCAACAATTTTAAAGCAAACTGATATGGCACGAGATCAATTTATGATAAAAATTACCAAGCATCCTACCTATAGTCTCATGTTTTAACTCTTATATTGTCCTTGAAAGGCATCCCCACAAAAAAATATGTGAAGGACATAATAAATTTCCTAGTCTATTAATTGGAACATATTTGGGAGCTTTCCAATCTTGAGGATGATGTGTAATTTGTTTTCAAACACGATGGATACACTTTTCATATCAACAAGATTGCCTTATATGTTGACAAGGAGCTTGAATTCATGGTTAGCCCTTCTATCACATTTGTCATGGATGGTGAAGTTGTTGAATTACAAAGAAAAATTTGAAGAAGAAGAAGAAAATAGATGAAGTAGAAGATTACTTGGAAAAGATCTATGGTTTTTTTCCAAGGGGACAATAATGTTGTGTGATACTTGGAGAAATGGTTCTTAACTACCCGGAGAAAGAATGTTTGATCAACGTTCAAATACATGTTGACGTGAGAATGATTGATTGGATGCAACATGAGTCATCATTTAGCTACGTTTTAAAAGTTATCTTCCAATGGCATATCATTAAGGCCAAAAGAAAAATTGATGTTGTATTTAATATGTCATTGATACTCTGTGTCAATGCTAGCCCCTTCCAATTCTAATTTGGAATAGCTCCTTTCAACGTAATTATACACAACATATAACTTTTCAATATTTCAAAAAGTTAGCCTTTTTAAGTTTAGGTTTATTTTATAAATGTTTAAATAATATTCAATTTCAAGTGTAGTTTAAGAATAGTGTTTTGTCTATTTAGGTCTTTTCTTTTAATAGTTTTCTTCTTTTTATTTAAATAGTTTTAGGTTATGCAATAAAAGGTGTTTGTGTCAATATGTTTGGGTCTATAGACTAGCCAAAGCATGTTAATTTTTTATTTTGTGTTATATGTGTGTGTGTGTGTGTGTGTGTGTGTGTGTGTGTGTGTCAATAATATTTATATGTCATTAAAAGTAAGTTAATGTCAAATGTCAAGTAATGGATGTACTTTTGAGTTACCCTAACATCTTAAGGAATGTTCCAACTTCTAATGGGGTATAATTTTATTGAGCCTCAAGATACGTCTAGTTGATTGAGAAACATCAAAATGGAAAATGAAGATAGTGGGGGTGGGATATCAACCAATGATCTCAACTTAGCTACTAAAGAAAGAGGTTGCGGAATGTAGTAGTGGAAAACCAATTTACGCACCAAACCAATTAAATTCAAGGGTGGTCTTTGTATGCACGAGAATAAACACGTGACTCCTAGACGCACGTGACCTCCCGAGATCATGTCGGGATAGTCGAGAATGGAATGGATGGGATGGTAGTAGAGACGAGATAAATAGAATGCAGATGGAATAGGCAAAAGCGGCGATAAGAAATCAAGGCAACCTAATGTTCTCAACTGGTAAAATGGGTATTTGTTGGTTGAGGGCAATAAACGTCTGTCTCACTTGTTTGGGTGTAATGCTACAATCAAGTATGATCGTCTTACACAAGTCACGTCAATATTAGTATAACTAAATAAGACCTTGGTTGGTTGTGGAACACAAGGAAGCGCCCTTCGTCATCTAAGAATTCCTTTTGAAGAGAGTCATGAATATATGACGAACAATGGAATAACGACAAGTCTAATCCCTACCAAGTTGGTTTTCCTAGAACTCTTGGCGAGTGTCTACCTCATCATTAAACACAATCAGTTATATGATGATGGTAGGTGGGACTGGGGTAGTATGAAAGATAAGTTGTCTAAGGCCTTGGTCAATATCAGTCAATCATGTGTCGATGTTTGGTTGTGGCACGATTGGATCACAAACTCTTTGTCTTGGTTGGCATGGACCTCATATGGGCACAAACCAAGGAATTACAAAAATCAAACAAAACATGCAAGAAACCAAAGGGGTCTAAAGTTAAGGACAGGTAACCTAGGTTGTTATGGAAATGTGGGGTTGTTGTTCATTCCCAATCTAATTAAATCTAGATTCCTATTTTAAATCAACAATGCAAGAAAATTTAAATTAAACAAAATTTGATTACTCTCCGTTTAGTTTTATTTAAATATGGTTGCAACTAATTAATTAAATAAATGTAAAAAAATTAATCTACTTATTTTTGGTATTTTTAATGAAGCTTTTAAATGCAAATAAATAAACAAAGTTAAACTACTTTTAAAATATGTTTTGGATTTTTCTGTTTTACTAGAAATGCAACAAGATGCATAGACAAATAAGTTTTCTCAAGCTTTTTTCCCTTGCAGATTCACATGGATAAGCAAGGAGGAAACTCTCAATGAAATCTTTGTTTTTGTATGTATTTAAATCTAACTAATGAATGAAAAGAAAGCTACAAGTGCTTTTAATTAGAGAAATGAAGAAGTATATGCACAATAACTTCCTCCAAATCCTTTCCCAAACAAATCCATAGGGATAAGTTGAGAAGGAATTATAAATAGAAGTTACTTACAGTGAATACTTGCTAATTCTACCTTCTAAAAACAAACTACTGATTTGATAGAGAAATCTAAAGACTACTTAAAGTTCCAAGCAAAGCTAAGACTAACACCACATATTCTAATCGATCAAATGCTTATTGAATCTAACAATAGTTACATCAAAGATAAAAGCTTAATGGAATGCTTGAAACAACTAACATGAATATAATTCAAAACCTAGCTAAAGCATGCCTACTAGTATGTTCAATTGCTAAGTAACATAGACCTAAATAGATCTAGGAGCAATCAAATTGGGGGTTTGTTGTTACTCAAGGAAGGTGAGATGGTCTCTCCAACAATGACTACAAGATCATATTGGATACCCATCTACTAACCCCATTGAAGACTTGAGGCAAGGATTGAGCTTGGCTATTAATCATATTTCTTATATGATATGTAATTCAAAGCATGGTGTAAAGTTTAAAGGTATGTGGTTAGTCCTTTTTATAGTTTTTCCTTTGAGGAAAACTAGCATCTTGGTGCATGTGGGACTAAAAGCACAAATTAGATTAAGAATTGTTAATCCTAATTAAGGCTTGTTAATCATGATTAGTGAATTAACAAGTGATTAGGATGTGAGGAGCCTTAATCAACCACTTAGGGTCAATTAGGAGGCTAGGATAAGATTTTGAATCTTGTTGAGATGTTGTGGAAGAAATTGGGGTGATTTTGAGTGGTTGGAAGAGGGGTTTGAGCCAATAATAGGGTATATTGACCAAAACAAGAGTAAAATAGGCTTAATTAGCTAATAATCGCTAATTGTCTGTTTGGAAGAGGATTTTGACTTACGATTTGTCATAAAGTGGCATCCTGAATGCAAAAGAGGATAGGTAATCAACAAAGTGTTGTTAATTGACCAAAATGGTAAGAAACGTTAGTTAATTAGCGAAATCACTAATTATAACGAAAAAGTAAGAATGAGGGTGATTTGTGTGCTTTTAGCAATAAGATTGCAAAAGTGGAATTTAGGTGTCTACAAAATATAAACTCTAAATAAAAAAGAAAGCTTTACAGAATTGAATTACACCCCCAACCTGGAAATGTATAATTGTGACAAAGATCAAGAGGTGGTTGGCTTTTCTTGATCCTCATAGCTTTTTTTCCAATGATGAATCCAAATGGTCTAGGGAGTTGTGTTGGTTGGTATGCAGAAGAAGTTGTAGAATTGTTGGAGCTAGCTCATTGCATGAAGTCCAAGAGAAATACGGGCAAGGAAGTAACAAGGCAAAGCTCTTAGTTGTTTGTATGCTTCTTAGAAATATTTTAGTAGAGTAACGGTGTAATCAAATTCAATGAATTCCAACTAATGCTTCGGGAAAAAGCTTGGTTTTTATATAAAGTTGGTAGGGAAATGGTCCAACACACTTGACAATTAAGAAGTGACAAATCACTCAAAGGAGGGGCAGTCAACTTACTAAGAATAATAATTAAAGAAGAATAATTTCATATGTATCTATCAAGATAAAAGAAAATTGATTTGGTCAAGAAACATGTGATAAAATGACTTGGAAGCAAGCAACACACGTACAAAATATGTTCGTTAAGTCTCAAATTTAAGCACATGGAACCGTCGGTCTACATAGAGTGGTGGTTACGCAACCGCCACAGTGGTTGCATATCCACCCCTTTGTGCGATCTAATTAACGGTTGTGCGCAGCAAAGCAGCACGAATTTAAATGTAAAAACCCAATGAAAAGGGTCAAAAAGTAACTACGAAAGCGGGAAAATATAGGAAAGTGATAGGCAAGGTAGAATAAGCCATATAAACATGTTACAAAGGAGGAAATGGGACCTTGACATCATCATTTGTTCCAAAAATGAAATTTATCATCATAAGGGATTTTATCGTTCTAACAATATAGCACCATGCAATTTTGGGTGTGTACATATTGCCCCCTTGGAGAATCATTTTAGCCATGAAGAGGCATAAAACATGAAGTCTGAGTATGGCGTTCCCAAATGGGAAAGTTATAAATTATACCTTACATGCCCGTGTGTTGAAATTACGCCAATCCAAGCTTCCCGCCACTGTAAGAGAAAATGGGAATCAAGTGCAGATAAAAACATAATCGACAAAACATTTCCAAATTAAAGGGATGAGAATAATTATCATATATGTGGGGATAAGAAATATACCTATGCCAACGCTCCCACCCTAAAAAGCACAGACACTCAAAACAATATTAGAAAACACACTATATATATCAAAATTGTTATTTATAGAAATCATTTACACTTACCCACTTGGTGAATTTTAGAGCTCTGGATTACCTATGACCGTTTTGCACGAGAGTATAGTCGAATCAAAAAGCACTTTGAGCGATGGTAGTGCAACCAACGGTAGGAGTAGTGGGTCACGATCATGTTAGTTATCTACATTTGTTCTATTTTACCCTAAAATGTAGGAATTGATCAAAACTAGTCGTAGGGGTGAATTTTTAATAAATTTGTAGTGGAAATGATCACAAGGGGGTGCCATGTAGGATTTGTCCTTTGTTTTATTCAATTTGGTGTATTTTGCTTTATTTTTTCATTTTTTAGCCTTTAGGGTTGTTGGTCGTCAAATAGGACTTTTTAGAGAGCAACAGACAGGGGACGAAAAGTCCCTCCTCTTTAATGGGAGAGGTTCCCTTATTCTGAAACAAACCTATTTACAAATATACAGAACGTCATGGTATGGTCAAACTTGGATATTACGAAAGTGTTTTCCACAAGGATTATCAGTTACACAAGGACTGAGGAAAAGGAATAAGAAGGTGAGCAGAATAGCAACATTCAGAATTATAGATAGCAGAATAATTCTTCGTGTATGCGAAGCTTCAAAGGATTTAAGACAAGATCATTTGCATGAGATTAAATTTAAGACACAAAGTTCCATAAATAACCTCCTTCAGATTTATAAATCAAGGACACAAAGTTCCTTCTTGGTTGTACAAGATCGCTGTACTTGCAAAACTGAACAGTATGCAATCAGAGAGACAAAGCGAGTTAAGAACAAAAATGATCTTCGCAATATTAAAGGAAAACACAGATATGACAAGAATCAGATAGACAAAGAATGAAAAGCCCTTTTGTATTGATTTCTTTAAGATCTATTTACACTTTCAGTAAAAATTCCAAGTTCTTCCTCCCAAAAATGGCGTGGAAAGGCCATTATATAGCTTACAAGTCGGTTACTCTTTGTAACCGTTTCTTTTAACCAAGAATAGTTAAGTACCGCCAAATGCAATACCTTAACTAATTACAAAGAATACGAAAAGAAAGGAAAGAAGAGGAAAGGAAGGAGAAGGAGACAGGTGGCCGGCTACTGGGAGGGACCCACTGTCTTCAGAATCCGCTGCCTGAACTTCTTCAATGACTCAGCTATATCTCTGCCACGGGGAACAGATGTGTTGGTTGCAGACTGAGTCCAAAATCCCAGGCATTTCTCCATCTCTTTATCAAACTCGACGTGAGTATGATAGTCTTTGTTTGCTTCTTCAATGGCAGACTGAAGAGAACAAATTTCCTTTATCTTGTCCTTAGAGATGGAGTCCTCCTTGAAAAGATTATCTTTGACAAAAGCTCTGAACTGAGCTTTGATTTCTTGCAAGGACAAGGGAATGCCAGAGTTTTCATCCTGAAGATGACAATGCATATCTTTGAACGCTGCAGCTGCCAATGTCTTGAAAGCTTCTCCCTTTTGCCAGTTATTCTTCATTTCATCTACAGCTTCTTCCAGGACTCTGATTTTCCACTCTACGCTGTAGACCCAAGATTTTGATAGATTGTCTTTGGCATCATCGAAAATCTTATTTGCCAGTAAGATATTCTCATCTGTCTGTCCCATGAGGCGAAGGTCTACAATACAACTGCCCCAGAGTTTAAGCTCTTTGTCCATAACCCCAATGGTAGAGGACAGTTTCTGTTGCAAATTATCTACCTTTCCATGTAGCTTAAAGGCTTCATCGATGAAGTTTAGCCCGGCAACAAGCATGTCATCTACCATGGCTTCAATAGCTCTACCATAGACAGAATACTTGTGCATATCTTTAATACCCTGCACTTCATCTTGGCTTAGAGTTACAGGAGGAGGTAGAGCAGTCAAGGGAGTAGGATCCAAAACTTTGTCTTTAGATAGAAGAGACTTGATGAAACCTGTAAGAACTCGGGCTTGCTCTTCCAAACTGTTCGATAGTTTGCTGTCCTTTTCCACTCTCCCAATAACTCTGTGTAGGATCAAGTTTCTGGAGGTTATGAATCTCGCCTTCAGGGGTAGATTCCCCCATTGGGATTCTCAGTAGCTCCAAGTCAGATACTTGCAAGTCCTGTTCTGATTTGTCCATTGCAGGCTTGGCAATCTCCAGGAATTGCTGACCTCGAGTATCAGATACTATTCTGGAGGTGGTTCTTGCTTTCTTGGCATGGGAAGGCGTGGTGCCCAACATGGCTGCAACAGCATCAAAATTTGGTCCCAAGTTTTGGGAGGATGGTTTTCTCTTCCTTTTGTCAACCAAGGGTGCAGACCCATGCAAAGGAAGAAGAAATCTGCAGCGAAGCAAGGGGACCAAGAGACAGGGAGCTCATGACACTCAGGGTCTGTGCAGCTGTTGACTCAAGCTGGGATGTGGAAGGAGCACTGGAGACAATGGCAGTAGAAGAATCAATAGTACCTGGAAGTTCAGTGCTCTGGACCTCCTTGTCTTTATCTGTTGGGTCCTCAGGAACATTTGTAGGAGTTGGCCTCTCACTTTCTTCACTTTCACTGAGGATGATGATGTTCTCTGGTCCGATAGGCAATTCTGCCTGTTTCTCCTGAAGATCTCCTTCCGCCGGTTCCTTCTTTACTTCCTTGAGCTTCTTCTTATATACCTGAGTGGATGGAGAAGGAGTAGATTCCACAGGTCCCTGAGCTGCTGAGGTAGGAGGGGTTTTCTTTGGTGTTTCGGACCTTGGAACTGGTGCTTCTCTTATTGGTGTCGATTCATCCTTGGAGGAGGATTCTCCCGAGTGCCTCCTGAATTCTCGGACCTTCTTATTGAACCAAACCTTAGTCCTGACTAAGACAGGAGCAAGGATTTCAGTCAAATCATCCTTCTCTTTTCTGTTCCAATCCAGGTCCTCCAAAGGGGTGTGCTTGATCACATTTTCATACTCATATGAGTATAGCTCAGAATTATCATCTTCGAGACCTTCAGGAACTTGGTACAGACCAAGTTCTTGAATCAATTGTAAGGAGAACCTGCCATAATGCCTTCTTACGGCCTCAAAGTCGCCTCGCAAATACGGCCACCAAAGTAGTCTTACGCCCGCCACATGGTGATAGGCTATCTTGATATTCTCGTTTCAATAAACTTCTTCAAGTCAAAGCAGGTTCTGGCTTGAAGAAATGCACTGAGTGATAGGGACCAAAGTTCTTTCTATATTCGGGCATCCAGGCTGTTTTACATGTGTAATTTCCCGAGAGAGATGGGAAAGTGCAAGCGAAATCTTCTTGTCTCTGCGCAAGTTCTGTAACTTGTCCAGCTTACCGCATATTTCGATCAAGGCCATCTTGTCATTCGAGAACATGGGAAGCACAGAGAGAGTACTCTCATAACCAAAGCAAGCTTCCGATGTATGAGAATTTCCGAATTGGATGAAGTAGGCCCCATACCGTGATATCAAGTTCATGGCTTCATCTCGAAAACCTCTGGCGGTGTCACCCTCGAGCAATCGGACCACGTACATAGTGAAAGCATTGCATTAACCCTTACAAATTACGGTTCTTTGGTCTCCAAGGTAAATCTGCGGGCAATAGGCATACACTGGGTTGCCTTTGTGGGCGCTATATATGAGAATCCAAACCATTGCCTTGATCTTTGCCGAGTATACATCAGATATGAAGTCATAAAAAACTTCTTTGTTTGCAGCACGTTGGATAGCTGCTCCGTCAGATTCATGCTGATGATCTCAGCCCAGTTGATATTTTGTGTACCCTCGCACACCATACTGATGAGCGGGCACATCCAGAAATGGAACTCATCTGGTGGAAGGCAAACCCATGACCCGAGCCAGCAGTATTATGAAATCGGCGTTCTTCGATGAAGTCACGCTCGGATGAGGGTTTTGGTGAGGCGGAAGCTCCTTCCTAGGGTTTTTAGCGAGGACTTCGCCACTCGTGCTCTGTACTTCACACCTTTGTCTTGATCGAACATGGCTTGCGCTTGGGCTTGGGAAACAACTATGGAATTGTCCGATTCTGGGATCTTGAGCAGCAAAGAATGGCGGCGGCGTCGGCTTGGCAATGAGCTCCCCGTGTACGTTTGTCAATTCGCTCGAATCGGGGTCGAAGTGAGCTCGCATGCAAGCTCTGTGATCAAAGACATCGCATGAGTGGGAATCCTCCACGTACGCCAAACCACATCATGAATTGTCTGAGAGCCATTGGTGAGGGATTTGCATCTTCCATCCTTGCCCAAAAATCGCTGAAATCGAGATGTCGGGCCTCGCTATCTCCAATGTTGCTTACAGCAGACTCGAGTGGAGAAATCTGTTCTTGTCCTTGAAATTTGATCTTCATGTTGATAGTTTCAGGGGAACAAGGTTGCAAACTAGGCTTGGAATGGAATTACAGAAGCAGAAGAACGTGCGCAAGTTGGCAAGCGGCAAGGGTTTGAGCAAAGGATAACAAGGAAGATGTGGGAAAATGCAAAGGGGAAATGCTCATTATATAGCCGTTTGGGGAGCGGAGAGAATTCAATGCGCATTTAATTACGCAACCACCAATTTGAAAAGCGTCTAAGTATGGATGACACTAGGCACGCTTGGGACAAGTGAGACGCGAATGCGCATGGCAAACACGCGGCTCAGGCGAAATGAAGAGAAAATGCACAAAAACCTTTTGGAACAATTGGGACGAAAATGCGCGAGGTACGCGGTTCGGGCATTTCGACCGAAATTGGAACAGCGGGCCCGTTTGGACTTGGGACTTTTGGGGACAGAAAGTTCGTGAGTACGTAGTTTGACCGGTTTTTGAAAATGAGCGGGACGCATTTTCGATTTGGGACAAAGAATTTTGAAGTACTCGACCAGGAAGCTTGGTAGAAAAGAGAAAGCTCGTACTTTTGACTTTGGGATATTTGGGACAAAAGGGCGCGAAATCACGTGGTTGGGCGGTTCTAGAAAATGAAATGATTTGCACAAAAGTTTCGGGACGCTTGGAACAAAAACTTCCGACGAGCCCGAAGATAGGACAATTTCGGGATTTCGGCCGATCGGGAACAACTTGCACTTTGGAACTTGGGGATCGGGACAAAAATGTCCGACAGCCCGAAATACATGCGAGAAAGGCCCAATACTTGGATTTCTTCAATTTTATGACTTAGGTACCTCGAGAAAAGCACTTAGACTCAAAATTTTGAAATTTGCTCTTGTTGGGAGTGGAATTTCGAGTAGACAACAAGGGTACATCCACATTTCGCGGGTGGTTGCAGAACCGTCAAGGCAGTTTCCAAATTTTGACGAAGTATCAATTTTTTTTAATTTTTGGTTGTATTTATAATGTTTTTGTGAGCTTATTATGCATCTACATGATTCTAACTTACTCTTTTCTTGTTACTTATGAATACGGGGAAGTATATCGGATGGAGTAGAGCTTGTGAGCAGGATTGGTTACCTCATGTCTTGGAGAAATTGACCCGGAGGAGAGGGACTTATTGTAGAGGGTCGGTATTTGGAGGGTTTCACAGACACGGTTGGTTTCACTTGTTATTCACTTACTTTGTGACTTATTAACTTATTGGGATGTAAACCATAACACTTTCTAGCTACGAAGTTAGAGGTGAGCGGTCTATCACCCTTGGAGGATGCCTTCCAGATTTTGGGAGTTCTTGTCAGCGATAGAAAGTTAGTATTGACAAGTGTCACTCAAGAAACTCGAGCTCGTAGTTGGGCTACCTATATAGGGGATGCACATACACATGATATTGGTGTCAAGCAGGATGTTAGACTACTTTTAGTTGACTTTGCACATATCCCTAATCTACGTAAGGCAATCATTAGTATCTTGGCCTTGCATCCGATTAGGGATAAGGGCAAGGAGAAGTTTTTATCTTGTTGGGCCCGAATCGTACATAGTATTGAGTTATACGGCGGGGTCTACACCTAGGGAGTGGATATGTTGGGCGTTACCTATTATTATTTCTACATGATTGTTAGACTAGAGGAAAGTCCCTTAATCACCCTACATTGGTTATGACTTGGGTTTATATGATGATGATCTCCTATCAGAGGGGAATTGGGATAGTAGATCCCATAGAAATTAGAGCAGCCAGATGGGTCGACATGGCTCCACTCAGGGACCCATATCAGTTGGTTTCTACACTCACCATGGCGAGATATGATCATGCATCCATATTAGGATATGGATGACATATAGGGTGAGGAGATTATTACTTTGACATCATACGGTTCTCTGATTCGGTTGGTTGACTAGACTAGCCGAGTAGAGACTCATCCGGCCCTTAGGGTACCTCAAAAATTTGAGTTACCCTTTATAGATGCACTCCCAAAGTAGTGCCTACAATATATAGATGCATTCAAGATTTGAGAGCTACCCAAAGGTGCAAGTTAGAGTGGACAATTTGTTACTCCAAGGATTCCCATTAATACACTACGGGTTGCACCAGATCATGGTGTTGAGGTAGAAGTTAGGTTAAGGTTGATACTTCATATTGAGGTAGGCTTGACACACAATGGAGAGGGGGAGGAGGAGGCTGAGTCTGATTCATACTCAGAGGAGGAGAGTGATCTAGAGTGGGAGGCCTTCGGAGAGGCCTCAACATCCGTCGGGGTTGAGGAGGATGCAGAGGAGGATATGATACATACAGAGGAGGACTTGACTATAAGAGGCGGAGACATGGAATTAGTCCATCCACGGTTGACGAAGGAGGAGGTGAGAGTAAAAGAGGTTCCTATACCAGCTCCTGTGCCACCACCAGTGGTAAATCTAAGTTGGATGCTTGGAGATTTGAGTAAGAAAAATACTCTTCCCTCGTCTTTACTTTATAGGTTAGACAGTTAGTAAACTATCTACTATATTGTGTTTTAAACATTTTCTAATTCGCCATTTTTTTCCTATACTTTGCAGCTACCATGAATAGATGACAGATATCTTATTCGATGGATTCTCCTGACACGTTTGCAATTCCTATGAAGATGACCAGAGACTAGGTGCTCATTGACACCAGGCATCCAGCGATGGTGGGCCACCACACTAACATGTTTGCACTAGCATGGCATGTAACAGAGGTCATGACTCGAGATGAGGATTGATCTTGCTTTATACAAGGCGATTGAGAGGAGACATCGACAAGAGCACACACATAGTGGAGCTACCACCACCGATCGCTCACCCTACTTTCGACGCATGGACAGTCTCATGGACATTCTCATCGATTTGCACACAAGAGGCTCTCATGTTGCACCCGTTATTCTTGTCACAGAGCCCTCACCCCGCACCTTCGCATGGATCCCGGAGAGAGGGATAGGCCATGGGCCTTTATTGCTTTAGGAAAATTTTTAATAAATATATCATTTTTTTGTATTTTTGGCTCATAAATGAGCGTTTTGACCACACTTGCTAGAGTGTGACGACATTGTACATGAAAACTTGACATTATTATATATACATATATGGACATCTTTTTTTGGTTTGACATTTTTGTAAGAGTTGACTTGGTTATGGTTTATCTCATCTATGTACTCTTAGATACTTTTTATGGTTTATGGATGTTATGGATGATGATGTAATGTGATAAACAAAATGATTTTATATATGATTATGCATATGAGAACAAATTGTAGCTTAGATACTTTGATTTTCAAGCAATATTTAGCATTTCTATTTTATTGGAAAAATATGATGAATATGACATGATAAGAAGATGAACTCACTCCATTCTTAACTCCACGCAACCAATAAGATGTGAGGGCTCATCACCGAGAGCTAAGAAGGACACGAGTTGTATGATTTGAAGAATGAAGATGATGACAAAAAGATAATATTTTGACAAAGATCTAATTAGAAACCTACAACTCAACCCTAAACAAAGTCAACTAACCAGTTCATAGTGCATTTTGCTTGCAAGTTTTACTAGACTTAGATCCGTAGATGGCCTATTGATTGATAACATCTGGTTTTTAGGAACGAATCTCTTGTAACATACACATCTAGCTCATTTTCTTGGGATTTTCATATTTCAAAGCACTTTTTACTTCTTAATTTATTTGCAAATTTTTGATTTATTGATATGACCCCTACGTCTTACCCCATGCTACTAGTAAGAAGCATGGGCTGATCATCAAATAAAATACGTAGGTGATTAAGGGCACTTCCCTCCTTCCCCAACCTCATACTATCAATAAGAAGCACGGGCTCATCACCAAATATTGGTTGGAGTACAGAAGTGTGGTTTTGTTTGTAAATGAAAGATTTTGTGTTTATTGTTTATTTATCTTTTTTTTTTTGACTTTAGGCTTTAGATTGTGCTTTTGGGAGGAATGCTTGCCCCTAGCCTCAACCCCACGCAACTAGTAAGATGTGAGGGCTCACCACTGAAAATTGAGATAGGTGAACAAAGGCTCTGGTGAAATGTTTAGATTGTTTTCGTAAGAGATATTTTTAAGGGAAGATATGGCATCAAGAAGCTTCTAGAGAAAACTATGGGCATAGACACATGAGTTGGAATAAGCCATGAATAGAATCAAATGTGTAAGCCCTCGTAGGATCAATGTAAAAATTCTATCTTAAAATTTGAGATGATAAAGAGATTAGATAATTTGGGGATGATAAAATGGATACTTGAAGAGGTATGATTGAATGTTTTTGCCAATAATTGAAAAAAATAAAATTTTCTTGAAAAGTAAGTATCGGTTTATAATTCAAGGGGATAATAATGCATATGACAACAATATGGATGCAAAATGTACAAGAAGGAGATCACAGTGATTATGCATAGATGCATTTAAGGTGAAGTGAATTAACTAATTCGCTAAATTCTTCACCCTCTAAGGTACAGAAAATACATGTCATTCTTATAGTCTTCCATTACTTGGTACGGGCCTAACCATTTTGGTCTAAATTTCCTTCCATTGCCAACATTTTTATCGATTTGGTATCAAGTCCCGATACTAGGTTTCTACTGTATTTCGTGTTCAAAAACTTTCTTGTTTTATTATCGACACATTATGTTAGCATAAACCCAATAATGTTGTTCAACCCTAAGATGTGTTTCATCTAGGGTTTATAATTCAATTAATCATGCTTCTCGGTATGTGTCTTCGGAGAGGATGCCTTGTAGAGACACACAAAGACTCGGTAGTTCTACCTCCAGTGGTAAGACCGCTTCAACATTGTAGACTAAAGAGAAAGGGGTTACCCCGTAGTTTCTCGTCTTGACATTCTATAGGCCCAAAAGGCTAGAAATAAATTTAAGTTTCAATATATTTTGTTCTCCTTAATTGTCTTAAGGAGAATGGACTTTAATGTTTTGTTAGTAGCCTCGGCACTGTCATTGGCATGAGGATAGTATAAAGAGGTTGTGTGATGGGATATCTTAAATTGCATACATAACTCATGCACCTCTTCATTCTTAAAAGGTGTTTCATTATCTAAGATAATGACTTATGGGACACCATACCTACAAATGATTTGGTTTAAGATAAACTTGGAAATTATTGATCAAGTATTGTAGAGAGGCATGGCCTCAACCCACTTTGTAAAATATAATGTGGTCGTGATAATGAAGCTATGCCCATCCAATGATGAGGGAGAAATTTTTCCTATCAAATTAAGGCCCCAAGTAGAGAAAGGCCAAGGTGTCACTATTGGCTATAGAGCTTGGGCAGGAATATGTATCATGTATGAGAACTCTTGGCATTTTTGGTACCTAAGCATTTACTCTACAACATTTTGTTCCAAAGTAAGCTTTTAAGTAGCCCATCCGATGAATCTTATGAGCCATTGAACGCCCTCCAAAGTGGCCACCACAGACTCCATTGTGGGCTTTAAAAATAATTTTCTTTGCTTCTTCTTCATTAACACATCTCAATGACATATTATTAAAGGCTCTACGATGGAGCACTTCTTCTACAATTTTGTATTTTATAGCTATGACACATAGCCATTGCCTTTGCTGCAAACACACTCCCTCGGGTACGACCGATCTATGATGTGATTAACAATGTCGGTGTACCATGGACAAGAAGCGATGAGAGGTTTTGCTTACGTAAGGAATGCACATTCATCGGGGAAATTCACATATACTAATTCCCTGCAACTTATTGGATTATCGTCACCCAATCAACAATGATTTGTCCCTTAACAAGCTTTTGGTTGACAAAGGCGAGTTCAAACTCACCCATCGAGTGTGATAAAGCGATCGACCTTCTTAGTTAAATCTGTTTGAGTTAAGAGCATTCACAACTTATCTCGATTTGACTATTACTCATGTTTCCTAGTTAAGCATGTAATGCCTTAACCCCTTTGTTGTGAAAATGATGGCCAAACATTCTTTCTCTACTTGAGTATACCTTGTTTTGTAGTCAAGAAGAGTGTGGCTAATAAAATAAATGGCCCTTTCACGACCATCATCGTCCTCTTATGCCAACATGCACACCTTTGTCGAGACATCGTAGCTCGAGAATATATAATTAAAGGGCGGTCGATTTTGGTGTCATAAGCATGGGAAATGACATGAGGAAGCATTTTTGACTCAAATGCTTCGTGACATTCAGTTGTCCAAGTTTTGCAACATTATTTCTTGATAATTTGTTGATAGGGTGGATGGAATATGTTAAGTCAGGGATAAACCTGCAAATTTCCCCAAGATTACCTAAGAAAGACCTGATGCTTGACTCATCTATGGGTGGGGACATTTCCAAAACGACCGATTTTTGTTGGATCCATGTAAATTCCTTAGGATGAAATGATATATCCTAATAAATTACCTTTCGTTACTCTAAACACGCATTTTTCGGGATTTAATGTTACGTCGTATTTGATTAAGCACAAGAGAATAATGCGAAGAACTTCAGGATGATCACCACATTTTAGCTTTCACCAACAGATCATCAACATATGTCTCCACAATCTTGTGAATAAGATCATGGAAAATATATGTCATGGCCCATTAGTAGGTGGCTCTGGCATTCTTCAGACTGAAAGGCATGACAACGTAATAAAAGGTTCCCTAAGGAGTTTTGAAAGTAGTCTTTGTTTGGTCCTCCTCAGAAATCCTTATCTGGTTGTACCCATAAAATTCATCCATAAGAGACAACACATACCCAAGCTGTTGCGTCAATGATGATGTCAATTGAAGGCAAAGGGAAATCATCTTTGGGACAAGCTTTGTTAATATCCTGAAGTCAATACAGATTCATATCTTCCCATTCTTTTTAGAACTAGGATGATGTTTGACAACCACATAGAGTAATCTACTAGTTTGATAAACCCTACTTGAAGGATTTTCATAACTTCCTCCTTGACTATTAAAGCAACCTTTGGATTCATGTGTCTCAATTTCTATTTCACATGTTTCACATCAAGTTTTCTAACCAATTTTTCAACTACCATGTCGAGAGTGATTCATGTCATCTCTTTATAGCTAAAGATGAAGGCTTTACAATTTTTGTTGAGCAATTTCGTATGTGCTTCTATCTCCTCTAGCGACAATGAGGAACCAAGCTTCGGGATGCTAGGTTCTTCTTCCATTCCAATGTTAATATCTATGGTCCCTTTGATAAAGGAAGCATTACCCTCTTCGAGTTCAAGAGGAACTAGAGGTAAGTATAGTTCTTCTTCCTCAACTTCATAGATTTAAAAATCTTTCGACCAGGAAGGGTCCATCATTCTATCTCCAAAGACAAGAATAAGGGTGAGGAATAAGGGAAAATCCTTTCTTATGGTGTGTGGGATGAAGGTCGGTATATGCATGGAGGTACCCTAAGATCACCTTGTCATTCTCGCAAATTCCATCATAACATGATTATTCTAAGCCTCTACATATGTTAAGATTTCATTACTAGACACCTTATGAACTAGGGTTTGACTCAGGCCGAGACGGTAAGCTTTTTCTTCTAAAATCTCACTAGGACAAAATCGAGAGGAAGAAGTGGCCATAGAATCGGCAGTTGGTTGGTTTTCTCTCTAGGAATAACTTCAATAGAAATAAAATCCAAATCTTTAAAGAGTTCTCACATAACGGACTTGTAAAGTTGGAGGTGCTCAACTCTAGTCTCGTAAACTTCCAAGACTTAGTTTGCAATAAGTTGTGAGTCACCCAGGACTCTCATATTGTGCACATCCATCCTCTTAGCTATAATGAGGCCAATAATAGAGCTTTGTATTCAACACCATTATTCATACATTTGAAGTTCAACTTGAAGGTGAAATGCATGACTCTGCCTTCTAGAGAAGTAAGAATCATCCCTATCCCTACGCCACAACGGAAATTTTCTCTGTCGTGATTGAGGATCTAATAGTTATCATGGAAGATAGATGTCTCATCATTCTTTGAATCCTCTTCCTGTACCTTGAACACCTCAACCATGCAAACCTCTCCAATGACATCTGTCAAGAGCGAGGCTATCGAGGGCTTGACTATGCCCAAAGAATTGAAAGGGATAATAATCAGAAAATCATTCTCCAAGAGTTTCACAATCTCTGTTGTGGTTTTTGTTGAAACAATATCTACCATAGCAGCCTTGTTTTCGTTAATGTCCACCCCTTTAATTTCCTTGGGTGGCTCTAATTTAGTAGTCAAAACAAGTTTGGATGTGTGAACTAGTTCCCCAAAGGGAGTAGACTTGTTCAACTAATTTACTGGAAGCTCAAATTCTAAATGAACCCCAATTTTCTTCTTAAGGTTATTCGGGTGTATGTAAAAAGGCTTGGGATCACCTTGAGTGACAAAGACCTTCCCCAGATGGAGGAATCTGACTTCTTGAAATAAGGTAGAAGGGATGGCCTTCATCCTATGAATCTATGGCCAACCAAAGATCATATTATAGTTGGTTTCCTATCTATAATATAAAACTCGGTCAAAAAAGTCTTAGGCCCTAGAGTGACCAGGAGAACTATAGTTCCAATGGAAGTAGCCTTGAGGCTATCATAGCCTCTCAGCATATTTCGAGTTGAAGAACAATTTGTTTCTCGTAACCTAACTTCCAAGAAGGAGAAGGGAACAATATTAAGCTGCAGCCCCATCATCATCTATCATAACCCTCTCAACATAATTGTTATAAATCCATACCTATAAATATAAGGCAGGATCACCTCTCTATGTTAACTCGGCATCTATGGGCATCTTATTATTATCAAAAAAAAAAAACCCAATGTCTCTCTCATGTTGTCCCGAAGGATAGACATCAAAGTCTATATGGTTGATTTGGGCATCTAGAGGGGAGTAACGTGAATTAAGTGGCCAATACCTAATGTTTCTAACAAAGTAGATCAATGCGTTGGGGAATTATTCGGCGAGATCCAAGAAGGATATGTGAGAAAAGGTATTGGTTAGGTCTGTAATCAAATCTTAAGCCCCTACTGGTTTAGGGACTACCGGTGCGTCATCTTACATTGAAGGGTAGACATGGAGAGGTTATGACGTGTAATCACGAGCACGGGTGGAAGCATGGATTTCCGGTTCAGTTTCCAACTAAACTAGGCCAACAATATAAGTCTTATTTTGTTGGTCTAAGGAGAAGCAACTCATGGGTCAGTAGAAGTAGAAGCTTCGTGATTGTTGTTCCCTATGGGAGTCCCCTTGTTTGTGCCATGAGGATTAAGTTTATCATTTTCAGGGTGCTTTGGGAAAGGGTCTCTATAAATCCTAAGGGTAGTGTTATGCGGAGCAACATGCCCGTAATATTCCACTTTTGGGATCAACGGGAAAATATGCAAATCAACCACTCCTTAATACACCGCATAGGGCAGTGAAAATAACAAAATAAAACCAAACCCCCTTGAACCATTCAAGTAGACGACTCAATAAATCCAAGGATATGGGTTTAATGGCCTCACAGCTTACACTAGTGTTTAAAGACCATATCTATGTAGAAATAACTAAATCAAAACGAATCCCTCTTGACTACTCGAAGCATGACTCGATCTATGATGCAAAAGACTTCAAAGAGCCTCAAATTACCGTCAATCCATGCACTAAAACAAAACTTCAGACTTAGGACTAGTTCAGCCACAATGGAGTATGCTAACATGAAGGAGATTGCTACTAATAAAACTTAAATCATGTGCCAAATCCAGTCACTATATTCGGATACAAAATGAGCATGGAAATTGATGTCAAAAATTATTAATATCAAACCCAGCACAACCCACTCAGATCGCTGATTATTGAGAGCCCAAAGCACAACTAAATTATGCAAGATCCAGTCATTAAGCACAACATTACATAGACTTTGAACTGAGCATTGTTTACCTAGGAGATCACTACCCGGTAGATAAGTAGGAGTATCATATGAGGTCACTATTTTTATGGAGCAGCAGCTAAGGAAGGCAAAGATCATGTATCCCCACTGTTGGAGCATGCAATATTTTATCCAACTCATATACAACCAGATTGCTGCCTTAAATGGCCCACACACATGCTGACCCAAATCGATTCATTTCAACTATGGTTCGCGATTACAAATGCTAGAGAAGACTTCAAAGCATACCAAATATTATTGCATAAACTGGAACATGAAATCATAAGAGAGGAGTCTAAATCGCTGCCTATATATATTAAATATAACTCTTCAATGAAATGCGTAGGAACAACAGTCTGAATTAGATCATGAAACATAGGAAATTAGAGTCATCTTGCATAATATAAATCGCTGAGATTAGTGTCACCTTGCACAATATAAGTCGCTGCCAAAGAGAACTGTAGAAACATCACCAAATCATGCATAAACCAGTTGAATCATGACCCATCAAGCCACCCAAACAACCAGCCCAAAGGACTCGCCAATAATACACTAAATCAGTCCACACATATCATAGGAAAGTCGCCAAAACTGGAATGCAACATATACCAACAAGTCGACTTGCAAAAGGAACTCCAAAATCACTTATTTTTATCACAAGCGGCTGCTACGGTGGCGTCACTACAGTGATTCGCTATAGTAGTAAAATACATATTTGCAAAGATAATAATAAGTTCTTCAATTGATGCCAAAAGAAAACCAGCTCACTACAACCTCCCACGCAAAGAGAGAGAGAGAGAGAGAGAGAGAGAAAGCTTCAATGGGCATGCATCCCAACTCCAAGCATGGAGTATCAAAATAAGTTCATCATAACATAATAATAATAATAATAATAATGACCCTAGCACTCCTTTTATAAGCAAGGAGGCACAAAATTTGAAAACCCTAGGAGAGGGAAAATATTAAATAAAAGTAGTTTGTTTTCCCTAGGTGTGGCATCCCCTTTTCAAAGGGTGATTTTATCAATAAAAGCCACCTAAAATATTTATTTAATTAATTCCCCATTTAATTTTTATATTTTGGGAATTAAATTAAATAATCTTCATAATTAAATAATTAAATAATTATTGCTCTAGGCAATAATATTTAATTATTTAATAAAAATGTTCCCCTTGCACATCCCGAAGCCCACAGGGACGTATAGGCTAAGGGTCTTCAAAAATGGGGACATTACAATGCCCCATGTGGGTATTTTGCGTAGGTGTCGTGGGGTTGGCCAAGAACATCTCAATGAAGAGTTGTCTTTGGTCCTCTCGGAAGACATTGTATGAACTTGTTACAGTCCCTACAAGTCGAGCATCGTGACCTATAACTCTATGGAAACCACAATACAAGTTAGGATCATAATCTCAAGGTCTTTGTTTTGATTTTTTGTGGTCCATAATTCCTATTGTTGTTATGATTCTAGTTATTGTAGTTATAGTTTGGAGGCCTTTGACCTGGTTACGATATTGGTTTGGGTACGAGATTTGGCTTTGAGTTTGAACCTCTTGAACGGAAGGTCAATCAAATTCAACTACATTAATGGAAGGAGTAAAGTTGTTACTCCTTTGATCATTCACATTGGCATTATTATTATTTACATTTTGGTGTTTGGACCATTTGGTTTCTTGGGCTGATTTGTCACACCATCCGTTGTGACACCACGGTTCGATTGAGGACTTTGGGTCCTTGATTTTTGTTAGAACCATTTTAATAGTTAGAGTTATTTTGAGTGGGTGTAACCAATTTCCCGGTTGGACCATAAGTCTTGTGTACGTTATCTATCACAACTTGGTCAATACAAAGGGCTCCCTCTGAGACTTCCTCATAGCTCCAAAGAGGAAACTTTTTACCTCCTCCTTGGTTTATCGGTTAAGAGAATAGAGGAACAAATCACAAAGCTTAAATCTGGTCCATGTTAGGATCACTACCAAAATAATAAAGGACATATTGCTACCTCTGAATGAAGTGGGCAACAAACTCATTATGCTCTTGTTTAATATGCAAGAATTCTCTAATCCTTATTCTCAACAGTTTGTTCATGTCAAAATCTTTGATGAAATTGGATACGAGTTGCTTAAAGGAATGGATAGAGGCTTTCGAGGATTTTGTAGTACCCGATCGAGAGTAATCCCCTTAAGAGTCTTAGGAAAAATTTCACAACGATTGTGTCCTAAGGGAGATGTTATCTAATGGCAAAGTGGTTTATGCCTTAATATGGGCGAGTTGGATCTCCCTCCCCTCCTTGAACTTAGGGAGGTCTGACAATGGCCGTGGGAGCATGACACCTCGTATGGTGAAATCTAGAGGTTCTTTTAGGTACTCAGAGTATGTTCCCATTGCATATGATTCAACCATTGACGATCCTTGATGGGGAGGTGGAGGTGGAACTAGAGTTTTATACGGCACCACGTAAGCATTATGTGGGGCATAAAGAACCCCTTTTGGCTACGTGTAAGGTCCGAGGAAAGAGTACATATCAATAGGAAGGGATTTGGAATACATGTGCATGTAGGGAGGAACTACACTAGGGTATGGGCTTGTAGGCATGAAACCGGGAACATTACATTTCTGAAGGAGAGAAACTTGAGAATGCACTTACGGTTGGCCCTTGTGTCGAATATGTATATGAGGAATACTTAGAGAAATGGTTTTAACTACCATGGAGAAAGAATGTTTTCTCAACGTTCAAATACATGTTGAAGTGAGAATGATTGATTAGATGTAACATGAGTCATCATTTAGCTACATGTTTAAAGTTATCTTCCTAGGCACCATATCATTAAGGCTAAAAGAAAAATTGATGTTGTATTTAATATGTCATTGATACACCATGTCAATGCTAGCCCCTTCTAATTATAATTTGGAATAACACTTTTCAACGTAATTATACACAACATATAACTTTTGAATATTTCAAAAAGTTAGCGTTTTTAAGTTTAGGTTTCTTTTATAGATGTTTAATTATATTGAATTCAAGTGTAGTTTAAGAATGGTGATTTTTCTATTTAGTGTTTTAATATTATGTCTTTTCTTTTAATAGTTTTCTTCTTTTTCTTTAAATAGTTTTAGGCTATGTAATAAAAGGTGTTCGTGTCAATATTTTTGGGTCTATAGACTAGTCAAAGCATGTTAGTTTTTATTTTGTGTGTGTGTGTGTGTGTGTTAATAATATTTGTATGTAATTAAAATTAAGTTAATGTCAAATGTCAAGTAATGGATGTACTTTTGAGTGACCCTACATCTTAGGGAATGTTCTAACTTCTAATGGGGGTAATTTTATTAAGCCTCAAGATACTCTAGTTTCTCGAGAAACATCAAAATGGAAAATGGAGTGGGGTGGGATATCAACCGGTGATCTCAACTCATCTACTTGACAAAGAGGTTGCGCATAATGTAGTAGTGGAAAACCAATTTCTACACCAAACCAATTAAATTCAAGGGTGGTCTCTCGTATGCCTAAGAATCAACAAGTGACTCCTAGATGCATGCGATCTCCCGAGGTCAAGTCGGGACAATCGAATGGAATGGATGGGATGGTAGTAGGATGGGTAAATAGAATGCAGATGGAATAAGTGGAAGCGATGAAAAGAAATCAAGGCAACCTAATGTTCTCAACTGGAAAAATGGGATTCTATCGAGGGAAATAAACACATGTCTCACTTGTTCGGGTGTAATGCTATGATCAACCATGATCGACATACACAAGTCATGGTCAATACTCTCGGTGAGCCCGAATAAAACCTTGTTTGGTTGTGGAACACGGGGAATTGTCCTTCGTCATCTACGAATTCCTCTCTGAAGAGGGTCATGAATATATGACGAACAATGGAATAAGGACAATTCTAATCCCTACCAAGCTAGTTTACCCGGAACTCCTCGCTAGTGTCTACCTCGTCGTTCAATGCAATCAGTTGTATGATGATGGTAGGTGGGACTGGGGTATTCTGAAAGATAAGTTGTTTAAAGTCTTGGTTAGTATTAGTCAATCATGTGTTAATGTTTAGTTGTGGCATGGTTGGATCACAAACTCTTTGTCTTGGTTGACGTGGACCCTGAATGGTCATGTGGGCACTAACCAAGGAATTACGGAAAGCAAAAAAAACACGCAAGAAACCAAAGGGTTTGAAGTTAAGGATGGGTAACCTAGGCCACTATGGAAACGTGGGGGTTGTTGTTCATTCCCAATCTAATTAAATCTAGATTCCTATTTTAAATCAACAATGCAAGCAAATCTAAATTAAACAAAAGTTGATTACTCTCCTTTTAATTTAATTAAATTTGGGTGCAACTAATTAATTTAAATAAATGCAAAACAAATTAATATACTTTCTTTTGGTATTTTTAATAAAAAATTAGATGGAAATAAATAAACAAAGCTAAACTACTTCTAAACTATGTTTTTGGATTTTTTGGTTTTCTTGGAAATAAATAAACAAAAGCTACAGACAAGAAGAAATTGTTTCTAATTAAATAAGATTACTTCTAGGCTATAATAAAAATAAAACAAACAGGAACAATCGGATGTGGCTATCCTTTGTTGTAGATTAATGAATCTAATCTAATTTAAACAAATGTTCTTTCCAATTTGTAACTGTGGATTATTTATTTCTTCTAATGCCTCACCTCGAGTCACGGGAAGAAATGAAGCTTCTCGAGAAGCAATTTCTTTCCCTGAAACTTCCCCGAGTAAAACACTAAAATTCCACATAAGCTTTTAATGTGAAGAAATACAACAAGATGCACATACACAAAAGATTTCTCAAGCTTCTTTCCCTTGCAGATCCATAGGGATAAGCAAGGAGGAAACTCTTAATGAAAGCTTTGTTCGTGTGCGTATTTAAATCTAACTAATGAATGAAAAGAAAGCTACAAGTGCTTTTAACTAAATAAATGAAGAAGTATGTGCACAATAACTTCCTCCAAATCCTTTCCCAGACAAATCCATAGGGATAAGCTGAGAAGGAATTATCAATGGAAGCTACTTACAGTGAATACTTGCTAATTCTATATTGTAAAAACAAACTATTGATTTGATAGAGAAATCTAAACTCTAAATTAAAAAGAAAGCTTTAAATATTTGAATTACACCCCAACTTGGAAATGTAGAACCATGACAATATCCATAGGTGGTTGTGCTTTTCTTGATCCCCTCATGTTCTTTTCCAATGATGAATCCAAATGGTCTAAGGAGATGTGCTAGTTGGTATGCGAAGAATTTGTAGAAGTGCTTAGAGCAAGTTGGTTGTAGGTAGTTTGGTAGCAATGCAGGTAAGGAAGTAACAAGGCAAAGCTCGATTTTCTTGTGTGCTTCTTGGCAAGATTTCAGAAGAGTAACGATGCAATTGAATTCAATGGAGTCTAACCAATGCTTCGGTGAAAATCTTGGTTTTTATAGAAAGTTGGTAGGGAAATGGACCAACACACTTGTAATCAAGTTCTCGATCACTCAAAGGAGGGGCAGTTAACTTACTAAGAATAGTAAGCAAAGAAGAAGAATTTCATATGCATCTATCAAGCTCAAAAACAATTGATTTGGTCAAGAAATGTGAGAGAAAATGTCTTGAAGCAAGCAACAAGCGTACAAAACACGTTGTTTAAGTCTCAAATTTAAGTACACAAAATTGTCGGTATGTGTAGAATGATGGTTTCGTAACCGCTCCTCTAGGAAAACCGATGGTTACATGACCTCCACGGTGGTTATGTAACTTAAATGCAATCATTAAGGAAAAGGGACAAAAACAACTCGCAAAGCGGGAAAAGCTAGGAAACTGATAAGCAAGGTAGAATAAGCCATATAAACATGTTGCAAGCGAAGAAATGGGACTTGGACATCATCATTTGTTATGGAAATGAAATTTATCATCATAAGAGATTTAACCATTCCAACAATATAACACCATGTAATTTTGGGTGTGTATAGTCTCTAATGGCGGTGGGGATTGTTTATGATTTCTAGGATTGAGTGGAAACAATCAACATAAGAAACTATATATGAAGACAATGAGGACTCGAGTTTTTAATTTATTTTGTGTATGGTGTGTGAAAAATAAAATAATTTAATCAATGTGAATACTTTTAGCTATTGTGATGATAAATTGAAGGTTCATAGCATAGTAATATAACATAAAAGTTCTTAACATGAGTTATATGAGGGTTATCCCACTTATTTTCTTTGGTTTTGCTAATAATCCCATGGATTGGTTGATGGGTCCCAATTAGTGGTAGATGTGAACTCTTGAAATTATGTGTGCAAGCTCCAATATGGCACGTGTGTACATGTCAAGTCCATGTGCAAGATCCAAATGTGGCATGCTTTAGTTCTTGATTTTGAGTACTCTCCTTATGTATCCACTAAGGGGGAGTGTTATATATGTAATAGTTTAGTGCTTGGAATAGAATAATATTTTACGAACATATGATTTATTAACGACAAGTCATATTAAAGATAGGAATAAAAAGAGATATTGTAAGGATCTTGATGAGGGTGGGCTCTTTGTTTATAGTACGTATTTATGATATATTTATTTATACATCTTTTCCATTGAATAAATCTATATTATTTTTTGAGACTATTATCCACTTTTAACATATTCTTATGTATAACCATGTATTCTTGGTGATCCATAACTAGTTCTATTATCTTTATCCTATCTACATGAGAGTATCTTTCAAAAATTTAGGAACCATCTTGGGTCATAAATGGGAATGGAGTGGAAAAAGTGGGACTAGAAATTGTTGATGGAAGTGTAAATAAAATGATGGTGTAAGTCCCAATTAATGTGGATACATGTCACAAGACAACAAAAATGGAATGTAATGTGGGTGGAAGGGAAACAAATGACCCAATGGTACTAGTCTTAACTAAACATGTGATCATATTATAAACTTGGAATGAGATCACAACATTTCCTCGCATTATAAATGACCTAACCTTCCTAAACATAAAAAAATGTAGAGCTCTATTAAAGTATTTTATCGTATGATATATCACAAGTTCTAAAAGAATGTATTATACACATACACACTTTGACTCTTGAAAAATGTATTAGACCCAATATGATGTATGTTTAAAGTAAAATTTGCATTCAATTATTTTCTAAGTGCATTGAGTTTCCTTTTATGAATGGTTTTTTTGGTTAGATAAACCAAAAGGATCTATGTTCTAAACAATCTAGAGTGTTTTCACCATAAAGTTACCGTTTTTTTGGGACTAACACACCTTTATTTCTTGAAGACAAGAAATAGTATCCCCCATTTTTAGTGATATATAGCTCTAATTTTTAAAAATTGTCTTTTATCTCACTATAGAAGATAATAATTTTGGGTTTGAAAC
Organism: Taxus wallichiana var. yunnanensis; assembly: GCA_018340775.1. Taxonomy (NCBI): domain Eukaryota; kingdom Viridiplantae; phylum Streptophyta; class Pinopsida; order Cupressales; family Taxaceae; genus Taxus; species Taxus wallichiana. Next base: position 453,380,814 of record CM031237.1, on the reverse strand, counting down.
TAGATCAAATAATTAAAAGGGGGTATAACTATTTCTCTTATTCATGTTTGTGTTATACATATTTTCATCGTGTATTGAAAACAATTATACAACAAAACCAAAATTAGGTGTTGATTAAATTAATTATTACAAAAAATCCTCACATATACCCTTATAAAAACTTTAAATATGTTGGTGGTCACAAATACCTAAGGTTAAAGTTCACATTTGATACTATATCACTTAGAGACCCTTGTATTGGGAGAACTGATTGAAATATGGATTGAAATCCATATTTTAACACTTCTAAAAATATTAGTTTATGTTTTTTTGAATTGAGATTTCATTTTTGAGTCCTCGTGATCCCATGACTATATATTTGTCATGTATTCTCTTTGTCATTTTCATAATTGAATAAAATATTTAAGTTTTTTGTGCATCATTAGATTTAATTATTTTTAAAAATATGATGACGAGTATCTTTAGTGTGTCATTTGTAAAGAGAATTAGATGGAGCAATAAATAAAATGGATTTAAATTTTCTATTGATCCACAAGGTCCATTGAGGCCACATTAAGAACAAAATAAATAACGGAAACATATGTGACATTATACCCTACAACAATCTTAGGGCACTACGTGTACCATTTTCGAGTGGGCATGATAAAGGTAAATGAGGAATGAATATGCGAATCCTACTATTAATCACATGTGAGTGATGCAATGGATATGTCAATATCGATGAGAAAAGGAGAAACATTGCATGAGGAAGTAGGGTGAAAAAGAAAAAGATAAAGGGGGATGTTAATTATTGATGTAAATGAGTTTTAGTATTAAATTTGTCTTAATAGCCACCAAGCTAAAAAGCCTTGTTTAATGGCTTTATAATTTTTTAGATTAACTATATGGTTTAAAAACAAACAATGAACTAATGTAAGAAAATAAAAACACGTTGAAAATAGAAAATACTTCAAAACAAGAAACATGGTATATTAAGAATAAATTTCAACACATATTGTAAGGGTGGTGGAAAATTGGATAACTTTAAATACTAAATTCAATAACTTCAAATATTATTAATAAAATATATGTCAGTTACGTCGGAGCACATGTACATTAACTCCTGACATACAACCATGCAAAAACAATTCTTTGGATATTACAAAAGCAAAGATGAGAAATATGTATAAAATTGAATATTTAGTGTTTCTCACATATTTAGAAGACAAAACATGTGTACATGTACTCATTGCTTAAATGAATTGTATATTATTGTTTTACAAAATCATCAAAGGTGATACCAACAAAAATTCAAAACAAATGACAACTTTAATAATGTTTTCTTTTGTTATTTGTAATATAGCATGTATAATGCCTAGTGGTTATGTGGACTATAGTGAGAAACATAGAATGATAACCCTTCATTCTCTCATGTAAATTTTACACATCAATGAACTTATTAAATTTATATAATTATTGAAAGGATTTTAATCCATCCGGTTAGGGAGATACATCCAAGTGAAAAAGGAGTAGATAATGTTTGTAAAATGTTATAATTAATAAATGTAAATAAAACCTCTAAGGCTTGAAATATTTTTATTTTAATAATTCACTACAAATCGGTTATATTTATTTTAAAATTTAACTCTACTATTTTTCTAACAAGAGGCATACTTTAAGCATGGGACTTTCAATCCACTCTATATGTGAAAGATAAAACAAGAAAGAGAGAGTAGAGGTGTTGGGTAAAATTATTGTAAGTTGTTATTGTTTGTAGAATAAATCACAATTACCACACAAAATAAGGAGTTTCAATATGTCCTAGGTATATATTTCATCCCACAAGAAGAGCAGACTATGTAGATGCATTTGTAATGTCTCCTTCCCCACCACATGCGAGATAGGGAAGATTGCAATGGTATGAAAAAGTGCATTGAGCCAAAGTGTCATAAACCTATCATCGTCTCTATATATAATTCCACATAAATATACTTCCAAACCCTAGATGGAAACCCAATCATATAAGGATGCACAAAATAACATCAAATATACCACTTCTAGAACAACAGTCTCTAAAACCATAATTCGAAGAACCACAAAAAAACTGGTCACCATTAGGAAAAGATCATGTGGAGATGCCACCTCATAAGATAGCTTAAGGGCCTCAAATATATCCATGGGATATTTCCCCTTCCCTAATCTCGGAGGAAAGGAACCTCTTTACTTGAAACTACTCAGGGGAATCCCAAATTTGTAAGTTGTGCATAAGTGTTCGGTTCCCAATGGAATCCAAAACATTCCTTACATGCATGCATGGGTTTTGTAAATATATTCCATTCAGGTTTTGGTGTTGGGTGTTTCTATTTGCAATGAAAATAAAAATGATGCCACTTTGACACCAAATCAAGTAGTACACTAGAGGATTTTATAAGGAGCAAAGCCATCTAAAAAATTAATATCTACAATTGTTGCTAATAAAAGATCTCCTGCATGAGCTCAAATATCCTTGCAATGCAAGACACATGCATCTAAATTTGCCTCCCTTACCTATCCACTTTCATGTGCTAATCATTTTTATTTCTTCATCTCACTTGTCTCCACATTTTGAACTGTCGCGACTTTGGATGACTACCTTAGAAATTAGAAAGTGATTAGTTTTTGTATAAAAGACAAGTGATTAAAGCTACTGATAAAGTGTAAGATTAGGGTTTGGGAAGTGAATAGTTGAGATTGTGTCAACAACCACCCACACCCAATCTCATCTATCTGCTAGTTGACACATATTAGAGGAAACCACCCAACATCTAGTTGGACGAGTTGTCTATCGATGTAAATACCATCAAGAAATGATTATAGGTCAATTTCCCTTATTTTTAATCTAGTACCACTTTTATATTCAAGGAAACCTCATGATTTTTCCAATTATCACTACCCGCAAAGAACGAGTAGAAAAAATATAGTTAAAAGTCATAACTAAGATAAAATAGTTATAATTGTTGTAGTTGACATACATGCGATTGGTGAGGTGGCGAATAATGGATTCCCTTTGGTGGTGGTCACCCATCTACACACCAATACTTACTTATAATGGTTTTACAGAAATTGTCTTAATGGGGTAAGAGATGCCCCTATATTAAGCAAGGCCATTGGGATAGACTTAGTCCGAGACTTTTCATCATGTATCGTCTTGTGTGTTTCCTACATCAAGCTCAAAATACCTCATAAAAGCACATGTTTAAAGTGTATATAATAAAGAGATACAAATCAAGTCATATGTAGGTCTTGCTTTTGTATTTTGAAAATATTTATAAATTTTTACATTTATTTGATTATTTAAATGTTTTTATATTTTAGTATATTTTATAAAAAGAAAGAACTACCCTATGAGAGGGTGTGGAGGGTATCTTATAGACATGAGGGTTTCGACCATAAAATTGCATCGTGTGATCTAGATTGAGGTGCGATCGGGTGGACAACATATTAACAATGGTGATTATTGTGTTATAATAATAAATTCACAATGAAAGAGTTGTAAACACAAAAAAACTTTATTAGAGTTACAAATGTATATAAATTGGAAAACTCCATGAGAGAGATGTATGTCGGAGATCTCGGCTCTTTATTCAAAACAAGCTATTGTATAGCTATACAATAGAGAATATGAGAACCTACTAAAAATAGAATATGAAGAGTTTCATAGGGGAACAAAAATGTCATCCTACATGGACACCATTTGTATCCACCTTAGGGATGGATTTGAAAAGAAAGAAGTTGAAAATTTTGTAATTTATCATATTATTATTATTTTAATTATCTTTACTTGTTGGGGTCATATCTCCTAGCTTGTTGACCAATTTTACGAACCACAAGACCTATTAGTGTAGGTTATTATTTATAATTTTCTTTGTTTATTATGATAATTCTTGCACTTGGGTTATTACTACACTCATTGAGTTAGTTTTTTAGGTGTACTAGTTGTGTGGAGTTAGCTTGCTAGTCTTGTGGAGTCAACTTAATGATGTCGATCGTTAGTGAGAGTTATCACCTCTATTTCATGCGAAGTTGCACTTCCTCATCCTATATATACATATGTATTGTGGATTTAATTCATTACATTGTGTTGAGTTGGATCCATTCTTGAGTTATCAGAACTATCTCTTTGTTTTTTTATGCTTGCAATTTTGTGCGCTTGTTGATTTGTCATTGTGCAAATCACGGCTCGTATGTTTGAGACCAAAGTGCATGTTTTGATCCATTGATCTGTTCATTCTCCAATACGGTATCAAAGCTTAGTTGGTATTAATATTGTCTAGTGTTTTTTTCCTACAAGTTTTTCATTTTAAAAATTGTAATATTTGCAAAAAAAATAGTTTCACATTACTCTATTATTCTTGGTGAAGGAGAAATATTTATAGTTTTTTGTTGGGGTGGCAATTTCTATGAAGGACCAAGCTTCTAGAAATGTGTTTGGGCCATTACTTGCTACGGGAACCTTTTACAGGAAATTTTTAGTGTGATTTTGATCTATCTTCACTTAAAAATCGGTTAAGGCGACCTCGGATATGGGTTGTTGTTTTTACCACCATAACCACATTTTTACTCATCTGCAGAACTAGGTTGCATCCTTTTCCAACAAAATAGTGTTGAGGGTGAAAAAAATTTGTGGAGGGCGTTTTTAACATAGAGACTCCTTTTTTGGGTTGAAATATGCAAAAAATGCCTTTGACCTACAAAAAACACTTGTACATGGTCTAAATTTGCTTGTGGTTGGTGGAAATTAGCTCTAAATCTCCAATCTGGTCTTCTTTAACCTGCAAATAGCTATTATTGGTCTAAAGCGGCACCGTATCATACTTCAATATAAAATGGCATTTCAGGGGTTTAAAAACCTAAAATCTACAACCAATGCATTTATTTTGGTGGGCTCATGCTTTCTTTAAGGTGAATTAGTTTTTAAATTCAAACTTAAAACTCTTTATTCCAAATATTAGGGGAGAGGGGCTAGTAGTGGTACACCCTAAGCTAAGGCGTCTACAAAATCAATTGTATTCCATGTGGGATCACAAATTTTTCTCTAACATGTAGCTCAAGTTTTTCTTAGCTTATATTTTTCTTTAGAATGTTTAATTGGAGGGAAAACCATATTTTGAATTGATTTAAAATAATAAATTTGAGTTACACTACAATCATGGTGGAAACCAATACTTGAACATGGGTGATAATGATTGAACATTGAATATTTAATACTTGTACATGGGTGATAAGTCTTACATGTCATGATGTGATTGGATATTCTACATAATTATTATGTCAAAAATAAATAACCACTAGATAATACTTTGACAAGTGTCGGTGGTACTATAACAACTATTGGGCGAGTAAATTTTAGTAGTGAATATTTGTTAATTCACAAATATTCCAATTTTTGAAATTTGTATTTGGAAAAATTTTAGGTGTATGGATTAAGACAGGGTCACATAAATTTTCAGGGTTCAAGTTACTTTTAGGGGTTAGTTCGCCTAACGTTTACATCGGGAGCTAATTTTTTTGTTCGAGATCATCATTAGCGCAAAATTGAAATTTGTAAAATTCGCCTTCATATATATAGTGATTAAAAATTTATAATTTTGAATATCAAGTATACATCAATTTTTCTTCACAATTCCTTTACTCGTGCCCATAGTCATGTGGGAATGGACGATCGAGATCGACTACATATTGCAACCCTCCAACATTAAAGGTATTTTAACATTTAATATGTTATTCTATTGAAATTGCATATAATGCAAAATCTCATAAACACTATTAGTTGGTAGAATATATTATGTTATCGGTAGGTAACATGTTGTATGTTACCACTAAGTAGCATAATATAAGCTATTTGTCGATAGAATACAATATATTGTTTCGATAGCACATTGTATGTTGTCGAAGAAAGATACACTATGTTTTTAGTCAAGTAGCATATTGTATGCTAATGGCCGTAACATATATTATACTACTGCGGCCGATAACATACAATATGTTTTTCGGTCGAGTAGCATATAATGTGCTACCAAACGGTAGTATATTGTATCTTCTTGGTGGGTAGCATATATTATGTTACCTCATTGGTAAAGATATAAATAATTTTACTTATACCATATTTGTGAGGACACATTTCTCATTGAGACGACCATTTTAAGCTCATGCTAATGTCAAAAAATCAAAAAATATATTTTTCCCATACAAAACTGACAAAAACTACATTTTTCACCAAAAAATACTTTTTTTATTTTTTATTTATGCCATATTTTGCGAGGACATATTTCTCGTTGAGACAGTTATTTTAACTTCTATTGTCAAAAAATGATTTTGGAAAATTACATATGTTGTTGTTGGCAACATATATTGTCAATGAGCAACATATATCAAACAACAATTGCTACCAGTTGACACCACTATCAAATGATTCACCGAACCGTTCCAAACTCATTTCCTTTAGATTCGCCATTTTTTCAAAATTCATTTTCACATATTCACCAAGTAATATCTACGATCTATTTTGGGGGTCTTAAAATTTTCCTTGTTATTGGATATTGTGTGATCATGACTCGAGTCGAATATTGGACCATGTCCAAGTATTGGCCCCTCTCCCCTAGAAGTTTTTTTGTTTTTGGAATGCAAATTGGTCAGTTGGTAAAGGAATTAAGTGTTAATTAAGCTTGCATCTTCTCTTGTCAAAGACGAAGTGTGAGGCCCAAGTTAGTAGGAGGATAATTCCCCTCGAATAAACCATTATAATCTACATTTCATGTTGCTTCCAATGAGTGGTTGGAAGGCTAGGTTCATCCTCATTTAGTGCATTTTTTAAATGTTTGAGTGTAATTTTATTTAAAATAGGCCTTATTTACTGAAATCATTATTGTAATAACTTTTGATCGATAATTCAAAATTGAGTGTTGTATTTTGCAAAAGTTAATATTTTTCCATTTCTATGCATTAAGATTATTTTCATTATGAGCCACATTAAAATTATAAAAGACAAATTTAAGGGGTGTTGTAATCACAGTAGACACATTTTTGGTTGAGTCAAAGTCCCGAATTTTTGGGTGGTGTCTCCTCTTTTGATTGTATTCTTGTATCTATATTATGGAAATATTTGCTTTGCAATATGAGAATGAGATGTTGTTCTCTTAAGTTTTTTCCATTCAAGAGGACATATTTAAATTTTTGGAAGAAAATAGATTGCTCAAGAAGCAAAATTATCTTCTACATGACCTCATTCACAACAAAGATGAACTCATACACTCTCTACAACAAAAACTTGCTAGCCTGCAACATCATCCTCATATTGTGGACTCTCATACCCCTGCTCCTAGTCCACTTACGACTACCGGTCATACACCTACCGACTTTGATTTATCGATTTCGAGCATGATCCTACTTTTAAGTTACGGCTAATCCTATTGAGATTGTTACTTACATGTTCTACGTTTGCACATATGCATATTGCGATTACATACTATGTATCCCACTTTAATGTCATTTGTTCATATTCCTAGCTCTGTGAAAAACATACTACTGTATTTGGTTCTCTCATGGTTCATTTTGTGTGTTTTTCTAGCAAATGTATTGGCATACATTCATAGGGTATATCTTCCTATTCATCCTATTAAGTGGAATTCTCACCATGGCATTGGTTTTTGTGTAGGTACTAATTTCTTGGGATCACATGATGATAGAGCTCTTGCTTTTGTTCACTCAACTCTTCTTGAGGATCATGAGGTACACATGATTTCTACCTCACCTTCACTCAATTTTGAGAAACCTGGGACTTTATTTGTTAGGCATGATCAAGTTGACACACATTTTGATGTTTCCTTTCATGCTCTAGTTGTGCATTGAATCATATGCATGAATCTTCTTCAGCCACCTATGTTCATTTGGGATGGATATCTGATCACTTGTGGTGGCCACATAAGCATTCATTAAGAGGACTATACAGGCGCAACTCATCTACCATTTAGCTCCTTGCTCCACTTTATGTTGTTGAGTGAATACTTGATAACATAAAGTAGATCCAAGTGTGTGATTTTGTGTCTACATTTTCCCCCACTTTATGTTCTTGAGAGTGAATACTCAATAACATAAAGTAGATAAGAGATTACCTTTTGTTCTTGTAGAGTGTGATGGTGATAACGTGTCGAAGAGACATGTGAAGCGTGGAATGAGTGCAAAATGAAGCGTGGAGACTAGGAAAAGAAAGTGACCCTAAAGGTGAAGTGTATATGTTATTTGTATCTATTGTTGTGCTTGTATTGCTGATGTAGGGTTTCTTCTTGTTGCGTATTAAGGATGGACCTACAAAAAAGGTGAAAAAGTAGTTGAAGTAGTGTATATGAAAAATCTGAGTAAAGTATGCAAAAAGTATGTAAAAGTGTGTAAAAGGAAAGTGTGCACCTGATATAAAGAAGTGTAAAGGATAGAAATGTGTCTTGAAATGTTGTGAAGAACAATTTTTTTGGTGATTTCACACAAAGTACATTTTTTTGGGCGATCCCATGCCAAGAACGAGTTTTTTGGGTCATCTCATGTCAAGTGCGAGTTTTTGGGTGATCTCACGCCAAAGAGCAAGTGTTGGGGAGAGAGGTCTAGTGTTACTCTCCTTCCATGACTTTTCTTGATAAACACCACTACAGATGGTGTGTCCTTGTTTTGTTCATGTTGTCCCAAATTAGTTTTGAATCATTCTAAGTTGACTGATTGAAATGAAGATAAAATGCATTCTTTTTCTTTGGAGAATTTGTGTTTGACTTGTAAAAGTGCTATAAACTATGTTAATATGAGAAAGTGGTTGTATGTGCCCCTAGGACATAGGTGCCTAGGGGAGGACACTTGTTCCCGTGCACCGTTGTCTAAGTCTAGGCACTTTGGTGTCTATGTTGTGATTCTAACCCAAGTCTAATTCTAAGCTAGTGTTGTAATTGTAACCTATGTCAATTTTGTGTTGTATTGTGTTGTGTTGTAGCTCTAAGTTGTTGTATGGGGTGATTTTTTCACCCAATATATGCCCCCTTGTTTGGGGTGCATGCAACATCTTTAGGAGTATGCGACCCAAAAGAGAGGACCCAATGTTGATATGAAACCAAAGGGGGGGAATGTGCATGGTAAAAACCAATGCACATGCAAACAAAGTGGTTAAAAATATGTGTTAGTAGAAAAAGTAGCAAGCATGTTATGGAAGGCAATGTAACAATCAAGCAAGAAGACAAGATAGACCGTGAAAATCAGGTTTTAGACATGAGACATCAATCACTATGTCACAAGACAATTAGGGCTGAAGCGGTGAAAAACATACAAATAATGATTAAACAAGACATAGGGCATAGCCCACAAACAATGGCATACATTAGTAGCGAGTGTCAAGCAAAATGTATTAGACAACCATGGTGGCAAATAGTCCTATAATGTAAACTCTACACATGAAGGACACGTTAGCATATTAGAAAGATAAAAATTATGTCAACGCATGTATGTATCGATGGGAAGTAGTGTGTTAGAAAGTAGAAATAGTAAATAATGAAACAATAACACATGTAATGTATGAGAGTAGGAAATGTAGATGCTCCCATGAGCCTTGGTGGGACTAGTAAAAGGTACAGTGTCAAGCATCATTATTGCTGTAAGAACTTGTAAGATCTGCATTCACAACTAGAGACCAAGTGAACACACATGTGTATATAGAAAGATAATGACATACAGAATATCTTAGCTAACATAGTAAGAAAAATGCGTCATGTAAATAGTATAAGTAAGCAAGAATAAGTGCAACCAAGATATGCAAATGCAACGAATGAGTGGAATGGAATGGTATGTAATGTGTGAGTGTGATGGTAGGAGAAACATGCCCCCCAATGGATGTGTATGAGATGAGGTTCATTTATAAAAGACCCTCAATAATCAAGAATGAACCACAAAATAAGAGTGTGTCATCAGGAAATGGTTTAAAAGTTACATGCTAGAAAGATGTATAATGAAGCACAAAACCGGAAGAGTGAATGATGTGAGGTTCGTTTCAGATTTAAACCCTTAACAATCAAGTATGAACCGTGAAACTAGAGTGCGTCATAGGGTAATGATGATACAAGGTGTGTATCAAAGGGTTTGTAGTGATGCTTAGGAAATATTAGACATTAAGCATAGAGCGTCAAGTGCATGAGATGATAGAGACATTTGATAGTAATGCAAGAGGGGAGAAGCTATGATGCCCCCAAGTATGTGAGTGATGGAAATCTATGCGACGATGTGAGAAGGACCATGCCATGGTGGCAGAGTTTGAAATGTGTCTTGACCATCAATATGAGGAATAATTTGTTTGACAAAATGAATTGAAAACGAAAGTGGAGTAGGGTGGGGAGGGATCTTGAATGGTGGTAGCTTATGTGGGATTGATAATGTTGTAGAAGACTTGAGAGGAGGAGGGGTTGGACTGATTTTTAGAGGAAGTTGCTTAGTTGGAGTTGGTAACATGGTAGAAGACTTGAGAGGAGGGGGTGTTGGACTGATTTTTAGAGGAATTTGCTTAGTTTGAATTGGTAATGTGGTAGAACACTTGAAAGGAGGGGGTGTTGGACCGATTTTTAGAGGAAGTTGTTTAGTTGTAATTAGTAACATGGTAGAAGACTTGAGAGGAGGGGGTGTTGGACTGATTTTGCAAGGAGGTTGCTTGGGTGACTCTTGACTTACCATAGAAGAAACATTAGTAACGATGGCATGATGTTTATTAGATGTAGATGAATCATATTTAGGAACCCAGTGAGATGTAGCAATTGGAGATGAACATGTAACAATATGTTGTGCAACAAATGAGATAATACCATAATGCTTAAGGTGGCCAATTTTTCATTGTAGAGCATAACAATCATTATCATTATGTCCATTAATTCAATGATAATTGCAATATGGATGACCTTGGTATTTTGTCAAGCCAATAAGGAGGATAAAAATGAGTAGATGGCAAGTTGATCAATTGATGAGTGAGGAGATGAGGAAGAATATCATGTTGTTTAGCATTGAAATCAAACTTGAGAGGTGTGGGTAGCGGCAAGACTTGGGGTTCACTTGATATGAGCACATGTAGAAGTCATATAAGTAGGATGAGGAGAATGAGATGTAGAAGGAGAACTAGCATGGGCTTGAGAAACATCCTTGAGATGTTAGATTTCAGATTTAAGAGATGTAATAATTATTTCTGTAACTTGAATTTTATCTTGAAATAAACAATGTAAAACTTGAATTGACTCTAAGATGGGTTGATTGGATGAAGGATTAGGACTAATTGAGTCATCAGAGAGATGATCAAAGATGAAACTAACTTGTGAAGGAAACATATTACTAGGGAGATACATAGTGTTTAGGGTTTTTGGAGAGCATATTTACAATGTGGGTGCATTTGAAGCAATTGATGCAAGGATACTTGAGAAACCTTAGGAGCCATGAAATAAGATTGGATAGAATAAGCAAAATGAGGATCTAAGTGTATGATCACAAGCGGGGTTCACCAAATGATTTAACAAAAATAAGATTTTTGTAAAACCCTAATTGCAGAGTAACTTAATGGAACAATGATATACAATTATTAGATATAATATGACACAAACAATAAACAAGTAAAGTACAAAACCCTAAGCAAGAGATATACGAAAGATGAATTAGCTGATTTACGCTGGATTTAGGACTGGTACAAACTAGGAAAACTATTGAACATGAGGTGAACAATGTCGTCAATGCTCGGGATAAATTCTCAAACTCGAGATCAAGTGGACATGGGTGCTTGGTTCGGGTCCGGGGTGGTTGGGTGCTTTAGAGTATGCTAGTGGACGCTTGTGGATGCGAAAATGGTTGGACATTGATTTTGACTATGTCACACAAGTGTCACAAATAGTCCTTGTTGATTGCATATATATCGCACCTTGGTTTTCAAAGATACTTGTAACTCCTGCAAAAGAGATTTTCACCTGTAAAACCCAAAAAACTACATCAAATCTGGAAAAAGAAAGATGCAATATGGGAGTCGAAAAGACCCTAGATGGTCACTGATAGAGTGAACTTACGATCGAAGGCGTTGCACTACATCTCGTAATCCATGTAATTCTTGTGAGTGAGAGTGAGGATTGTTCCCTAGGATGCCCTAGTGCAAGTTGCACTTGATAGCGGGATGTAACTAGAATGTAGAAATGTAGTAGAATGTGTGGATAGAATATAATGAACTTCCCTTTCCTATGAAGTGTATGCAGAAAATGCAGTCATTTATCCCTTGAATGGATGTTAAATGGATTCTTTGAAGTGCTTTAGGTGCCTTTAGATGCAAGCTTAGGTGATAGTAGTAATGCTTAGAGCTTGGTCCTTTATTTTGAACACATAGTTATGTATTTATATGATTCCCTTATTTGAATTTCGTAATTGACAACTAGAAGGCTGACCCATAAGTATAAAAGATGCCCAAAAGATAAAAGAGACCCAAAAGAAGCGAGTAAGATAGAAAAGGGTCAGGGGCACCCAGAGAGGACATGAGTGCTGGGCGATACTATCTTGGTTGGGCGCTACTGTCTGTAGCCATAAAAGATAAATAAGTAAAATACTAACTGGGTTGTAGGGTGTGTAAGACTTGTTTTCTTGCTTAGGAATCATATGAATGCTAACATGTGTTTAGGACATAGAAATGTACCCAAGTGCATGATTTTTTGTCTATAATAACTTCCATATCACCATGGTGTAAAATAATAGTTCATTCTCTCATTCATTAGCTTAAATGCACTCATATGTATATGTAGTCACCAAAATATGCACTTATTATTATTACATTACGCCTCTAGTATGTTGTTATATACATTATTTTAATGTATGGAAACTAGGCACTAGTGACACTTTTTTGGTCCTTTTCTTACTTTGATTAGCTTTGCTCGTGTCTTTTATCTGACATTTCCATCTTTTTGGTTGAGTCATATGGATCCCTGTTCTTGTCTTTCATTCTATTTTTGTTTACATGTTGCAGGACAATATCACCCAGATAGGACAGTAACACCCAAATAGGACAATAACGCCCATGCAAAGAATGTCTTTTTGGGTGCTTCATCGTCCTTTTCACCTTATTTTCTACTTTGTCAGTTTTCTTTGGATTTGGGTCTTTTCTTGTTTTCTTTTCACGATCTAGGTCAAATTTTCATGTCACTACGAGCGAAATTCAAACAAATAATTCATATATGTACATGACCTACTAACTATCCTAAGGGGTAATTGGGCTATCATTTATATATCTACCACACACAAGAGAAAAACATAAGGGTCTACATTATTCAACACACGGGGGAGTCTATTGTGAATTCCATACCACCCAATTTTGCATTGGGACAAAGTAGTTATAGCCCATTATTATGTGTGTGACTCGACACTAGGGCATTTTAATTCAAGGGACACAATTTCAATCACACACCACAAGAACTACATGGAGTCTCGAAATGCAAAGGTGCGATTGCTGACAATAAGATCACATCGAAGTGACTATCGGGGTTAGTCCGACTCTCTCATATACATTTTTTTATTCTCTAATGTGCGTTTAAGCCTTACGCAGGAGATAGGGTTTTTATAGGTATAAGTGCAACAAAGTAGAAGTGCAATGAATGGGTGTGGCCCTACAATGAACTAGAGGTGACAAGAAGCAACACAAGAAGAACCAAGATCCCAACCGTTTTGCATACGCCGTCACCTAGGTGACCATGTCCTCTCCTAGGTGCTTGCTTTTGTCCCTAAGATCGTCACATTCCAGTTTTAGATATAGATTTTACACCGTCCATAATCTACCTTTCCACCTATTCATCAATCTAGACCTACAGTTACAAGCTAAGTTGTCTTTATCTCCTATATTTCATTCTTTCTTGTACTCCTTTAGTTGGATCTTGCTTGAATACTATTATATTTATCTGATCAACAATGTCCTTACATAGATTTAAATTTTCTTCAAATCAATATAACCCTAAAATAATTCCTTTTACTAATTATCTCTTCAACACATCTAACCTATAACATTCCACAATATCCCTTCATCTTGATTAATTTCCCTAACTAATTATCGAATCATATCCTCTCACATTTTTAGGAATTTTATATTGCTAGTAACCTACCTACACCCAATAATCTAGCCTCTCACACAAATCCTCCAACTAATCCCTCGTCTAATAATCATTAACTAATGTAATATAATATAGAGTTCTCTATCTCTAGAAACTGTCTATTTTACCAACTTATATAAATGGAGGAAAACTCTAAAATCTTCCAACTCTAGAATCTTCGTCCCCACATTCAACCTCAACCATTGATCCCAATCCACCACAACTTCATTCTAGCCATTGAATCCTCCACCCCTCAACTATAAATCAAGCAACAATCCTCCACATAAGCTAGCTAGAATCTAAGTATTGGAAGCATACCAAGCTCTTGTCAATCCATCAAGCCAATAAATGTGTTATCATCTATGAAATGATCATCAAGCTTTTAAGGGGAGGTCTTCCACTGAAATTCATGCAAAAATTCCACTTTGAAGCAATTAACATCAACCATCTTTGAGCAAATCCAACAATCAAAGAAAGGATCCTCTTATTGATAAGTTACAAGTATACCTCTCTTCCTTTATAGCTCAATCTGAGTGTTTGCTTTTGGGTTAGAGTGGCAAGCTTTGGTATTGCATCCATGGTTTTAGAAAGCTATAATTTTATCAGCACACATCATGGATTATGCTACGCCCTTAACCTATTGCTTATATTAGGATATGAGTAGCCGACTTGTGGCTTACCATATCATTTTATTATATCATTTATAATTTCTCATGCTTAGTAGGTCGGCCTTGGTGATGGCCATAACATATGAATAGTATATATAGGGGATTGTAGGTAGTAGTTGATCATCATTTTGAGCATTTGAGTATTATTGTATGGTTTAGAGGTTGCCCCCTCGAAGTGGCGAAGCTATTCTAATTGCATATTGAGATAATTATTCTAGAATATTGTGTTATTTTATCTTATATTTCTTCTCATTATCTGAATTATACAAGTAATTTCATTACAAGTGGTATCAGAGCTGTGATCTGGGCCAAAATTAGGGCAAAAAACCCTAATTTTTGTTTCCGCCATATATTGCGAACCATAGTGAATTGTTTAGAGATATTTTTACCAGAGTTGAGAAATATTTCAAGTAAGGTTCCCTAAAAATTTCAGACTTTTTTATTTATTTTGAAAAATTTATTACAAATTTAGGTTTTTTCATAAAATCGCTCCCTAGGGTGCAAATTGTGGATTTTTTCAAATTCGTTACATTTTGGAAAGAAAAAAAATATTATTTGGGGTTTGTTCTTTAAGTTTGTTTATATTTGGCCGAATTTGTATCAAAATCTAAAACCCTAAAATTTGACCATGATCCCTACATCCTACTATTTTGGGGCATCATGGTGGGGCCTTCCACAAGAGGAAAAAAGAATCCCATCACTCTAGGTAAAACACCAGAAAAGGATGAGATATTAGTTGAGGATTTGGAGATAGAAGATATAGCTACAAATTCCTCAGGGTTAGGGTTTACTTCGATAGACCATAAAGTAAGCCAACTTGAGTTTAACCTGAGAGACCTCAAATCTCGGGTGGCCAACAAAGAAGATGTGGATAGGATTGGACAAAGATTGGAGGATTTCATGCAAAAATTTAGTATGCATATGATGGGTAATCATACTTATGTCAATCAAGGTGGATCCTCAGGTCAACATAATAGACACATGAGCCAGAGTGGATCTTCGAGTGTGCACAATCCAAATACGAGCACTCTGCAGCTTGTACTATGTTTCCAAAAGTGGAGATGTGCAAGTTTTATGGAAAGGATCCACTCAATTGGATCAACCAAATGAAGAATTTATTTGAACTACATCAGATTCCATCAGGACAAAAGGTGACCATGACAACTTTGTATCTCGAACCTGACCAATTCGTCTGGTATCGATGGTTATGTGCTCAAAGGCAAAAGAGTGGTCTCAATGTTACATGGACAGTATTCATTGAAGAGTTGCAATTACACTACAGTTCTAGTGTGTCAGATAATTACTTCATCTAATTAGCCAAGTTGAGATAGATAATATTTGTTAAGGATTACGTTCATCACTTCCAAAACCTTTCTCTGCGGGTGGAAAATATTACTGAAGAGAATCTGAATGACCTATTTATTGGGGGTCTTAAGGATCGCATTGAGCATGAGGTGTGTATGTTTAATCCTCATAAGGTTTTTGATTCGATGATTATGGCAAGAAGGGAAGAGGAGAAATTTGTTTCAAGTAGGAGACAACATTTCACTTATACTAGAGATCACAACACCTTGGCCCCAACACTCCCTCGGCCAGTTAGATTGACACCTCAACAAATTGAAGAAAAAAGAGAAAAAGGGTTATGTTTTAACTGTGATGTAAATTTGGACCCAGACATAAATGTGCTAAAAAGAAGTTGTTCTACATTGATGGGCCTAGTGAAGATGAAGAGAAGGATGAAGATTCAGAGTCAGAGGTCTTGGTTGAGCCAGAGGAGGAGTCAGGAGATCCTCAACCAACGATCTCATGCCATGCAATTTCAGGTATTAGCACCCCCAAACCCTAAAGGTGGTTGGATTCCTAAAAAAATAGAGGGTCACAGTGTTGATTGATTCAGGAAGTACTCATAACTTTATCAATCATAAGTTAGCAGTGCACCTAAATTGTTTCATTTATCCTACTCTTGAATGTCAAGTAATGATTGCTGATGGAGGTACTGTTACTTGTTCTGGAAAATGCCATAGCATTAAGCTTGCTATGGGAGATTACATACTAAATAGTCCCATGTATGCCATTTCTATGGGAGTAACAGACATTGTGTTAGGGTTCAATGGCTTGCCACATTGGGAACCATTGAGATGAACTTCCAAGACTTGTTCATGTGATTTCACTCTAAAGGAAGGACTTTTGAGCTAAGAGGCTTAAGAGCAAAGTCTCCACAAATAGTAAGTTCTCATCAGATGCACAAAATGCTAAAAAAGGGTGCAGAGGGATTTGTGGCACAACTTTTTTCATTAGAGGCTCATCCTTCTAAGGACATTATACCATCAGATATGCAAGTAGTGTTGGATGCACACTCTGTTGTATTTGAAAATATACCAAAGGGCTTACCTCCAAAGAGAGATCATGATCATGCTATTCAATTATTACCAGGAAGTCAACCACCTAACATCAGACCTTATAGGTACCCATATGTGCAAAAGAGTGAAATCGAGAAGATTGTACAAGAGATGTTGGAAGCAAGAATCATCCATCATAGTCAGAGTGCTTATTCTTCTCTAGTAGTGATGGTACAGAAGAAAGATGACATGTGGCACATGTGTCCTGATTATAGGGAACTTAATAAGTACACAATCAAAGATAAGTTTCCTATTCCTGTAATTGATGATTTGCTTGATGAGTTGCATGGTGTTGTTTATTTTACAAAGCTTGATCTTCGTTCGGGATACCACCAAATCAGAATCAAGGATGAGGATGTTCATAAAACCACCTTTTGGACACATGAAGGCCATTATGAATTCCTAGTAATGCCTTTTGGACTCACAAATGCACCTTCTACATTTCAAAGTTTGATGAATTCTATTTTTAATTCATTCCTGTGGAAGTTTGTCTTAGTGTTTTTTGATGATATATTAATTTATAGCAAAACATGGGAGGAACATTTGCATCATGTAAATAAGGTTTTGGAAACCCTTGAGCAACATCAACTTTATGCAAAGCCCTCTAAGTGTTCTTTTGGACTCAAGGAGGTTGAATATTTGGGTCACATTGTCTCTCATGAAGGGGTTAAAGTGGATCCTAATAAGATCAAAGCCATGATGGAGTGGAAGGTTCCAAAAACCCTAAAGAATCTACGAGGATTTTTGGGGCTTACAAGTTATTACCGAAGATTCGTAAGGCATTATGGAAGCATAGTTACACCTCTCACATCTTTATTAAAGAATACTCCTTCCATTGGAGTGAGGATGCAACCAAAGCATTTGAGCAACTAAAGGAGGCCATGTGCACCACTCCAGTCTTGGCTACTCCATATTTTTCCAAAACATTCATTGTTGAATGTGATGCATCAGGGTGGGTATGGGGGCAGTTCTCATGCAAGAAGTCCATCCTATTTCCTTTTTGAGTCGTTAATTCAAAGGTAAGAATCTTTCCAAGCCGACTTATGAGAAGGAAATGCTAGCCATACTTCATGCAGTAAAGCAATGGAGACCATATCTCATAGGAAGACACTTTAAAGTGAAGATAGATCATGATAGTCTAAAATACTTCTTGGAGCAGCGTTTATCATCTGAAGAACAACAAAAATGGGTCTCCAAGATGTTGGGATATGATTTTGAGATTATCTATAAGAAAGGGAAGGAGAATGTAGTTGTGGATGCTTTGTCATGAGAAAGATGAATCAACTGTAGCCTTGTTATGTGCCATATCCATATTACAGGAAGATTAGATAGATGAGGCAAGGTCCGAATGGAGAAATGACCGAACCACACAAAACCTCATTCATCATCTCCAGAATGATCCAAGCATGTCTGAAAAATTTGTACTGAAAGGGGATGCTTTATGGTATAAAGATAGACTATACCTATGTAAGAACTCCACTCTTAAAAATAGGATTCTATCTGAGCTTCACTCTTCTCCAGTAGGGGGGCACTCTGGATTCTTGAAGACTTATCATTGAGTCAAACAAGATTTCTTCTAGGAAGGGCTCAAAGGGGATGTCCAAAAATTTGTGGTAGAATGCATGGTTTGTCAGCAAAATAAGGGTGAAACAATTTGATCCCTAGGTCTTCTACAACCTCTATCTATTCCTAGCCAGCGGTGGGAAGAGGTTTCCATGGACTTTATCACAGGATTGCCTAAATCTGAAGGAAAAAATGTCATCATGGTTATGGTGGATAGACTCACCAAATATGCTCATTTTTGTGCCTTGGCACACCCATTTGTTGCAAGCACGGTAGCAATAGCCTTCATGGACACAGTTCAGAAGCTTCATGGGACACCGAAGATTATAGTAAGTGATCGAGACCCTATATTTACTAGTAATTTTTGGATTGATTTATTCTCATGTTTGGGTACTCAATTAGCTCATAGCTCTTCTTATCATCCCCAGTCTGATGGGCAAACAAAAGTTGTAAATAAGTGTTTGGAGGGATATCTCCATTACTTTACATCAGATAAACAAGCAAGATGGGTCCAATGGTTGCCACTTGCAGAATGGTGGTATAACACTTCCTTCCATACTTCATCTAAAATGTCTCCTTTTTGTCACTCTATGGGTACCAATCACCATCCATCACATCATCATTGAGAGGACAAACCGGGTTAGAGCAGTAGAAGAACACATTCAATATCAACAAGAGGTCCTCTCTAGTCTCAAGGAGAACTTGGTCATGGCACAAAACCGCATGAAGCAACAGGCTGATCAACATCGCATGGAAAGGCATTTTGAAGTCGGTGATTGGGTTTTTGTGTGGTTACAACCATATAAGCAAATGTCTTTGAAACAACAACAAAAGGATAACAAACTTTCACCAAAGTATTATGGCCCCTATCAAGTATTGCAGAAGATTGGTACTGTAGCATACAAATTAGAACTTCCACAATCAACCAGAATACATCCAGTCTTTCATGTTTCTTGCCTGAAGAAAGTAATTGGATAGAGAGTATCAGCCCAAACAGTGTTACCTGAGCTCAATGAGGAGGGGAGAGTCATCTTGGAACCTGAATGCATCCTTCAAACACACACTAAAAGATTGAGGACACGAGTTATTACTGAGTACCTGATCAAGTGGAAGAATATGGACAATGAAGATGCAACATGGGAAGATATGACATTCTGTAGAAGAACACCCAGAGCTTCTCAACATTGGGGACAATGTTGCTTTGAAGGGGAAGGGCATGCTACGCCCTTAACCTATTGCTTATATTAGGATATGAGTAGCCAGACTTGTGGCTTACCATATCATTTTATTATATCATTTATACTTTCTCATGCTTAGTAGGTCGGCCTTGGTGATGGCCATAACATATGAATAGTATATATAGGGGATTGTAGGTAGTAGTTGATCATCATTTTGAGCATTTGAGTATTATTGTATGGTTTGGAGGTTGCCCCCTCGAAGTGGTGAAGCTATTCTAATTGCATATTGAGATCATTATTTTGGAATATTGTGTTATTTTGTGTTATATTTCTTCTCGTGATCTGAATTATACAAGTAATTTCATTACTGATTACTAGACTTATTCAATTCAAATTAGGAGCCTATTAAGGTGAAAGATGACATTCAACGGGGGATAAAACCCATAAGAAAAACCACAAACCCTCGAGAATTGAAAATAATGGGACAAGGAAGGCCCAAAAGGATACAACCATCTTGTAATAGGTATGGAAATGGTCGACCAATTATATATCACACATAAATGATCACTACTCAAGACCACGGGAAAATATGGAAGATGAGATGAAATGGGAGAGAGATAAACATGGATAAATACACATAAAAAACAACGAGAACATGAAAGCGACATGAGACAAACAATATCAAAGAGGTAGATAAGAGAAACAAGTGAGAAATTGAATGACCCTAAAAATATACATCAACAAATTTTATAATTTAAAACAATAATCAACAAGGCCATGATATGACAAATCCTACCGAAGATGAAGTTTTGTGGTGTGGAGGAGGATTTTGTTATGAACGTACGCATAAGCAAGATAAGAAATGTTGGTTTCTCTGTATATTTGTTGTGTGGGATTCGACATTGCAAGGGTCGTTGTGTTGTTCAAAAGATTATTGAAACATATTTCTATCATGCAGTTTGAAAGTGCATGAGTGAAGGGTATACAGGGCACCCTTTTGTAGTCGATTTACAAATACTAGTATGAAAGATTTTGTTTCTAAAAGTCTTCGGTTGTGTGTGAAAATATTTACATTTATGCATTATTGTATTTTTTTGGATTATTGTGGAGTTCAAAGCATAATATGGATATAATAGGAGGATAATTTAGAATCATGTAATTTTTCAAGCTGAAATCAAATATTGAGATCAAACAAAGAAAAAAAAATACTTTTATTTTTCTAAGAGAAGAACAAAAACCCCATTCTTTTTTGTCTATTGGATAAGTGTATAGCCTAGTGTAATATACTGCGAAGGGTGTCTGTCACTCGTGTAAGAATAGACGTGGCATGCATTGTCATGGTTGTAGAAACGTTCTAGTGTTTGTGCTTTATGGGTATGCTCGGTTTGTCTGTGTGGATCCTTCGTGAATACACTTGCGGCCGAGCTTTGGTGAGTATCAAATTATTGGTGTCGAGCCAAAGCTCTTGGAAGAGGACCGTGATCTGTTTGGCAAAATCTGTGAAAGAAATAGGGTGTCATGAAAAATCAAACATAATACAGTGATGTGGCCTATAACCTTGACTACCTACATAGAACCCCATGGCGTCAAAGGTCTATTTATCTCATAAAATGATTGTCATATGTTTTAGATACCATAATGTATATATAAATGCATAGAAAATGTTTATAAAGACCAATTTCTTTATTTGTAGGAATAAATAAACGTAACGACGGAATAAGAGAATGAGAATACGATTGAGAACGAGAAAAAGATTGAGATTTAGATTCAAATTGACAAAGGCAATTGATTATATTTTGATTTTATGTTCATAAATAGTTTTTTCAGGGGATGTAATCCATTGGAGATAGGCGTAGCAAATGTTTTGCATGATGTCCACCATGTAAGCTTCTATTTGTGTTTGATATGAGAAATTTTAGTCAAATAGAAGCGAATTTTGTTGAAAGATTGCATTTGTAGAATTATCTCAACTTAGGAAAACACCCAATGAGCATATTATTGAGTATGTGCTAATGTATATACCTTGGTTATAGGAACTAAAACAATTCAAGCATAAAATGAAGCCAATATGAATTCAACAAAGTTTGTAAGGAGAATATGTTAGAGAAAGAATCCTTTTTTATATCATAAAATAGATAATGCAAGGAAATAGCTTGCAGGGAAAGAGAGATCATTGCCAAACAATTAGACAAGGCTTTGATTGCAAAATTAGGATGCAAATGGGAAGGGGGGAAAGATTTTAATGGACACAGAGAAAGCCGTCATGTTTTGTGACATGAAAATCACCTTCTTTTATTCTTTCCCCGCTCATAGTAGTGAATATATGGCCACTTTGCACAACATACTCAGGGTGATACAATGCCTATTTATTACAATGCTCTCTAGAAATGAGATTTATTAGAGTGCAAATAACAGACACTCCAATCATTATACAAGTAGTCCAACAATCACTTTGTCTATCTATATCCCAAGGCAGATTATATGCCCAAATCAAGAAGTAAATCACAATATGACCAAAGGTCAATTAATGACTGTTACATCGATTACTTAAGGGCCAACGCATGTCCCTTGCTCTTGAGGATTATATATGCAATTAATAAGAATAGTGTAATGATTAGTCGATCTGAATTTTGGATTTCAAGGCATATGGGTAGAATGCAAAGATTGTAGCCATGATCCTATGATTCGATAGAATGGCGACATGTAAAATTTGGGCCTTAGAATCTAATACTAGAGTAAAAATAACTTAGCAATTTAAAAAACACAAGATTATTTGTTTATAGTGTTGCTGCAGACTACACCTTTTGGTTTGGGTCTTCACATTAACTTCATGGAGATATTAGGCATTTTTTATCTACAATTTATTTATAAATTTAATTGTCTTTGGGAAGTCATACGGGTTTGCCAATGACAGATTATCATCCCTAATTGACTATTTCAGAAGATATAGGTAGTATGAGTGTGATGTTTGGCTTAACTCGATAACAACCTCTTATTTTCTCATTTCACATAACATGCCATGAATTTAGTGCCTTCTCTCTGTTTCTATTAGATTTCATACCTTTCTAACCTAGCAAAAATGTTTGCTTACTAGTTAACAAGTGAAGATTCTAGTCTCATTGAAACATGAATGGTGGAAAAGTCATAGGATTTGTTACTCTCTACAAAGTCGTTCTGCATCTGGGAGGTGCATAATTTTACAAAGGCAATCCTCCAAGTAAATCGGTACTCCGAGCTTCCTTTCAAAACAAAACAGTCCGCTAAATATAATAAAGGCCTCTAAAAACCCCAAACACTGCTCATAAATAGAGTGTAAACCAAATAAAAATAAGTCTTTTTCTTCATGGGTATTCACGCCCCCCTCCCCATCCAACTGGAGCAATAACCAGTCCCTTAAATGTAATAGTCTTTGAAAAAAGATCTAGCTCCCCTAATACATGGAGTTGCACTCTAGTTATAAAAAAGATGGAGAATTTTAACTTCCTTAGCCTCACATATCCCAGGAGGATACTGACCGCCAAATTGATTGCAACAGGTGTCAACGAGCTCCAATTTTTTGTTCAAGATTTAAGAGGTGCAGGTAACATGCCTTGCAAGTTGTTGTTGTGGATGTATATCACAATAAGATTTAGAAGAAAACCAATTCCTTCTGGCAAGATGTGGTCAAGACGTCTTTCTTGCAAATC
Source organism: Taxus wallichiana var. yunnanensis (assembly GCA_018340775.1). NCBI lineage: Eukaryota > Viridiplantae > Streptophyta > Pinopsida > Cupressales > Taxaceae > Taxus > Taxus wallichiana. Next base: position 453,357,191 of record CM031237.1, on the reverse strand, counting down.
TCGTATTTCTAGGCGTCTAAGATTTTTAGAGGACGCAGGCATCCTGCCAGAGAGTTTATTATTAGAAAGTCTTTAAAAACTCAAGCTTTTCAAATGACCAATTTTCACTGCCACTCTTTCAACGGGATTGTTGTCACCTGTATCAATCTCTTGCAAAGATAAGTTTCCAAATTCAAGCAAATTTACTAAAACAAAATAGAGTACACGCAAGATTAAATAGTCGGGGAACAGATGGAGTGTCATTTACAAAGCAAGTTCGAGTTTTCAAGAACCCAAATCTCCAAATTACTTAGGCTCTTGATCAAGTTACCTAGTTTGAAAACACAAGAAAAGTTGTTGCAAATGGGATCGGTCCAATGCCATCTAAGGAAATTCCATTGGAGATTCTCGCCACGGCATGTTCCCGAACACCGTATTGAATGTTTCGGCCCCATGGAGTTTATGGGGGATTGAAATATTAAAATTCCTTTAAGTAGACCTTGTTTGAGCTTGCAAGGTCAATACTACCTCCTATTAGACCAGGAATGGATTTTGCAAGTTGATTTAAACACTTTTCAAAGTACCCTCGGGTTGCATCTACTGGATCAGATTTTGACCATCTCTGCATTTATCAACAAGACACAACCATCCACACATTATGTGATACAAGAGAATACAAGCAAGATCACTTAACTGTCTCAAATTTTATATTTTTTTAGTAACATCTTTGGCTGGAATCCTATTTTGAGAGCAAGCATTCTGCCCCGTCTAAAGACTGAAAACGTGAATATTTGATTGAATTCGCTAGTTTGTATCAAACTATACTGAACACATTTGCAACATTAGTAAAGAACTCGCAACATTAGTTAAGCACTAGACTGAACCATTTTGCAACATTTTAATACATTGCGTGTAGAGGAACTGTACTGATTAGGATTTAATAGTTACTGGCAGAGTTGATTCCCAGTCACTAGGAAGTCCACCTTGAAGAAGAGTTGTGAATTCCTTCCCTTCACTAGGATATTTCTGTTTGTATTTCTCTAATGATGCGTTCCATTCTTTCTCTAAGTTTCACCCATGTTTTGTTTGCTTCTGCATTTCTCTGCATCACTATGAGAATTAAAATCATGAACAATAATAAGCAGAAACAACATCTAACGAAGCAAGCCAGATTTAACATGTTTGGGTATAAAGAAAAAGTTAACCCAACAAAGGTTAACATCACTTCGAAATTACTTTGAATTGTGCAACAATAAAAATTTATTTTAATTACGTATCCATCAAGGTGATAATGGGAGCAGTACGGATGTAAAAAAATTAATAATGACAATAAAGGTGCTCTTTTAATATCATTAAATGTAATGCCCTGTATTTCTTTGAAGCACATGTGGTGAGAGTCCGTTGTAATAAATTTCCTAAATTTTCGGGAATTACAGTCCATTCTAATAAATATAGGAAGGACTTCGTAGCAAAGCAGTTTTTTTGTCGTCTTGGTTTTAATAATAAAAAATGAATATGAGTCCATCCCCTCAACAGTGCCAAATAAAGGGGATCACCAATAGAATCCTGCCACAACACAAAAATTAAAGCATCAAACTTTAGTTCAGCCCATTTAAATACATATGGCAAAATCTGATTGAACAAAATGCAAATAACTAATTGCTAAGGTGAAAACAATATCCTTACCTTCTGCAGGAAAATAAACACACAAAAATAGTGACACCGTAACAACTAATCAATCCAATACCAAAATTGGAGTGTATACACCTTCCAAATTTGGGGGGGAAAAAACCGAAAATTGGAAAAAAAAAATGTTTATGGCGAGCTTCCAAGGACAGGTGGGCCCATAAAGCCTAAAGGCTGCCCCTAAATAAGTAAGTACCTACCCTCACCTCTTAACTTCAAAATAAAACTCCGCTCCCGCCCCGCGCCGACTGCGACTGCGACTGCGGGCGCTTAAGATACGGTGCCGAACATACGACCCTGCCCGATTAAATACAAAAACTAAGTATATTACTTGTAGAGAACAAATAAAATAATAATATTTTGCCAGGCTGGCAGCTGCCTTTTACTTTCCGCAACCCCATATTTCGTCCTAGCGCACAATAAATAAATAAATAATAATACATAGGCGACCTTAAATTTATCTGGTGTTAGTCTCAGCAAATGTCTGCAAATTGGGCTTTGGAGAAATTCCTAGGTTAAAAGGAGCCTGGTTTTAATGACATTTTGAGGGCTTCTTCCTGCCTATTTCTCAAGGCTAGTTCTCCCTTTTTCATTTTTCTTCCTTACCACGGAATGCGTCAAATATCCCTCACCCTCACGCTTACATCGTCATCTTCCCACCAATATCTTCACGCGCAATTTCTATCCTTCTAGAAGGGTTTTCCCCCTATTATTGATAAGATCGACCTAGTTGTATCTCAGATTTTGTTTCTAGCAAGAATTTCAGGGGTTTTTGAGCGTTTCTGTAAAAGGATAGATCCGAGGTTATCATGGGGCAGCAGTCATTGATATACAGTTTTGTGGCGAGGGGAACCGTTGTCCTTGCGGAGTACACGGAATTCACAGGGAATTTTACCAGTATTGCCGCGCAGTGCCTCCAAAAGCTCCCCGCCAGCAATAACAAATTTACATACAACTGCGACAACCATACCTTCAACTACCTCGTTGAGGATGGCTTCGGTATGTATATTTTTCCATCTGTCGGTGTTATCTTTTAAATGGACGTGTTCGCGAGTTTTATATCGTTTTGGGCCTCATTTCAGTTAACAGGGTTTGTTTATATCGTGATTTTTCTATGGGGTTTGAGGTTAGATTTTATTGTTATTATGATGCATTTTATTACGAAGATGTTATTTTGATGCGATGAGTTCGATCTCCTGTTATTTTGAACATAATCGCCTTGTTTATAAATCTCAATTGCGATCCATGGAGAAAAATGTCTTAGGCAATCCGCTAGCGAGCTGATCTGGCAATAATAATATAAATAAAGTATCTGTGGCGATCCCTTAGTAATGCCCGCCTACGCATATTGATAAAGGTGTCATGATCATCCGTTCATTTTAGTAAAAAGACACAGGAAGACATCCATGACAATAAGCTTCAGAGGAAGGGTTTCATCTACTCTTTGAACATTTGTTCTATATTCATTAATCTGTGTTACAGTGCTTTTGTCAATAAGGCGTGCATGTCACGAGCAACCTGATTAGCCCTCTTCCATATATACGAATGAGTCCTCAACTTCGTTGATCTATTGATGGAAGACGCGAAGGTCCCGAAGTTGGATAAATGTCTTCATTTATTAATGGTGTGGTCCCCTGGAGGGATTTCTGCTACAAGAAATATGCAGCCACATGTAGCCACAAGTCCCTTGAAGTATTTTTCAACCACCTACAGGAAGAAAATGAACCCTTTCCTGTAAAATAGGAGCCCAGAAATTTTTGCCCACTACTTTTCAGAGGTTATTTGAGAGGGTGGCTTGAAAGTTCCCACTACTGTTTAGAGTATTTTCTGTTCTTGTGGCACCCTGGAATGTAGATTCTGCATTGTGGTTGGTTGCCGCTCTTTTCATTCCTATAATTTCTCACCTATTTTTTTTCCAGTTGTACTCTTGAAGAAAAATGCAATCCATAGGATCACTTGCATCACAAAGGTGACTAAATGTTTTAGCAGCACCGGCTGACAAAATTCAGGTATCTCCCCCACATGTGACTATGGCTCAACTGGTTGGAATGATTTCACATTTCTCGCCTCATCCCGAGGGAGTGGAAGCTTTCTCATTCTGTATTGTATCAATCTTTGGTCAAAGTGTTTTGTATGATGGATGTTGCCAACCCTTTTGTGAGGTACAGAATGTAAGACTAGCAGGATTCTAGCAATTGCATGGCTAGGGTGAGTAGTTGTTATCCCCGTGTTATGTCCACCAGGCCCTTAATGGCCTCATCATAACACCTGTTGGGGATATTGTTTTGTATCCAAGATATGAACTTTGCTGTCCTCATAAGCACAAGTGTATTAGCCTGTGAGCCCTGAGCCTCACCGTTCAGAAATTCTTTTTCAGACTTAAAATATAGTCAGCAAAACAGTGGATGTCTAGAGGTGTTTGCTTGAGTTTAGTGTTTGGAGTTGGTATATTTAGTACATGTTTGTTTTGTGGACTGGCTATTTTTATGCTCCATGCTTGTATCTATGTTGCAAGAAACTAGAAACGTCTGGTGGCAGGAAATGGGATTCAAAGAGTTAGCCCATGAAAAATGGGAAATCCTTGCATATAATTTTTTTGCTAATGTTAACTAGGGAAAGGGCTCTGGACTCGCAAATCCCTAGGTGCATCGGGTCTCCAGGTTAAGGGTGCATATCAACATGCGAGACTACACAAGAACTACTTAAAACCAGAAACCAGCTAAATGCCAAATTTCATAGGGGAAGTCAATGAGGTATTTCCTTGTTTGATTTGATTTCAGCTGTGTTTGACAAGGAACTACATTTAGTGAAGTAAGAGCCAATGGATCAGCCCCATGCAATCTGAGTCTTCCTCACTCCCTCTTGCTGGAATCCCAAACTTCTGAGCTAAATAATGTATAGAGTTAAAGTTTTAAAACTGAGATTCATATTCACCTCACGGTGCAGATTTCAGAGAGCAGGGCTGTTTGCACAATCTTGCTGCCAAATTGAACACGTGCCCCCTTAAGTATACTCTGTCATAAACGAAGGGTATTCATAACAGAAGACAAAGAGCAAGGTGCAGTGGGTGCATCGTTCTGCAATTTATTTCTTTTTTTTAAGTCTATGTTTTCAGCTACACATGAACTTAAAATTCTTAAATTTTTGTTGTTATAATTTTAGTTTTCATGTTTTTCTTAGTATTTCTTATTTTTAAAATTCAATTTTTTCATAGTTACCCAAGTCTTGGGGGTTACGGGATGGAGGGATGGGGAGTTAGGGGATGGAGGGATTGAGGTACAGGGGGCTAGGGGGACCAGTGGAATGGGGTTTTTGGGATGACAAAAATTTCCCAAATTTCGTGGATGGGAAGGGGATGTCTATCAAATAATATATAAAATTTAATATTAAAATTTTAAAATATTTTAATTTTATATATTATTTGATTCAGGGATTTGAACTGTATTCAAGGTATCTTACAAACTTTTGAGATTATCATTCAATGTTTTTGGTAAAAATAACACTTATTTTAAAGTAAAAACATCAGAAAACTTTTGAAAGATAAAAATAGGGAATGTCCCCCTCCAAGTACTCAAGTCCCTGAAACGTTCTGGACGTAATCAAAATGTAGAGGATGGGTCCAACTGTCCATGCATAATTCTGGTTTTTTAACTTGTAAAAGTAAAAATTAGAAACCCATAGAAACAACACAAAACACAGATTATGTTGCATCAGCGTTTCTTGCTAAAAGGGCTAGTATTGGGCTGGGACCAGCCTTTAGAGTGTGGTATTAATGATTATTTTCACTATTTTATGGGCTGATGTATGGCTGTTTGTTGTTTCATGAAATTCTTGTCCTCACATACCCTTATCCTACATTTTTTAGTTATAAATGCAGTTTTTATAGATGTTTGGAAGGCCCTTTGTTTCAGAGCGCGTCTTACTTCCACTTATATGTTGTCTTACAGCCTTGACTTGCGGTCCCCTCCCATGGTGGGGCAGTGGCTTAATTTCTTATGGTGGTATTACCACGAACTATGAAAATTATAAATTGCTAATTTTGAATCTTTTCCTGAAAGTTACGAGTGTCTGTTTTGTAAGGAAGGTGATATTTAGCAGCTGCTATAGGCAGGAAGCTTTAGAAGCTTGTAGGAGCTATAGGAAGGTGATATTTAGCTGCTGCTATATTTAGAATTTTACAGAAAGGTTTATAACAAATTACAATTTATTTGTGGCTTAACTTTTCTGAAAAGTTGTTATTAAAATCATTTCTGATAGTTTGATATTCAAAATGCTAAAAACCTGGAGCCTGTCATTAAAAAAATGTTATGGACAGGAGCAATTAAAAAATAGTTCCAAAACTGAAATTTCTCTCTCCAGTGCTTGCTGAGTTTCTTTTTTGATTGCCTCTTCCACAGGACTACTATATTAGTACTTTTTCTCAATGTAAGTTTCAGTGCCTCCTAAATACCATCTCTCAGTGTCACTTACAAACTTTTATTAAGATACCAGGACTCGCACCTGGTCCCATCTACATGAAAATGACTAGATTTATCTGAGTGTCCTTCGGTTTTTGAACTTGGGAGTACATTGATATGCCACTAACAACCAGATGAATCCTGGTGAGCTGTTTATTGCAATGTATTCTGGTTAGATTAAAAACTGAGCCAAATAAAGGCACTTGCTTTTTGGTTATTTAAACAAACAGTTATTTTCAAGCAAACACTGAGGCAAAAGAAGTACCAGTATGCTGTGTCAGACAAGAGTAAGCAGTAGTTTGGGTTTGCTTACATTTATGGGGGACAGATCTAAAGAGTTACTTCATGTTATTTACAATTCTGTCTCGTAGAATGTTTGTGACAAATAAGATGATTTTTATTAATTGTTGGGTAGGAGTTAGGATGTGAAGGTTTGTTATATTTTTATTTTCATAATTTTACACTTTTGTTGGAATATTGGTTGATTTAATTCTTGCTTAACTGTGACTGACTTTTTTGGCCGGGGAAAGGTGATGAATTTGTCTGACTTAATAAAATTTGGATGAAATTATGTCAATCGGTTTGACATTTCCAAGTTTATTACGGTGATTTGTTCAACCTGGGAAGAGAGGCAAATTAAAGTCTTTTTTGTTGTTGTAGTTGCTCTGGTTGAAGCCTCGAGGTTTTGATGATTTCAAGTTTATTTTGCTTCTTTTCTTTTGACCTGGTAAAAGTTTGACAAAATAAAGTCTGTTTTTTTCTTAGGGCTGGTATGTTACCATGAGGCAGCCTCTTATCATATAGAAAACTTAGTGAATTTTATCCCAGGTTTGGGTCATGTTGTCGCTGAAATTCGCACCCCTGCTGAATCAGGAAATCAGCATTTCAGTGAAAACCTCAGGTGAAATAGTTGGTTCCTCTCAACCCAGTTCACTGCAATTACTGTAACCAGCTTCTACTCTTAACCTTTCTAATCCTAAACTAAGAAACTCCAAGGAGACAGTGAGAGAGAGAGAGAACTGAAATAAAAGGGAGGTGATGCACCAAACTAGAAAATGGATCAATCCTGGCTTTAAAAGACACAAATGTGAACATGCAATTATCAAAGCCCGATGAGGCCATTTATCTAGGTGTGAAGTGTAAAGCGGTGAAACAATGGACAAGATTTTGCTGCCTGTAAGACCTCTTAAAACCCTAACCCGATTTTATGCCCCAAGTTTTTAGCTGTTAAAGAGTTCTAAAAAATATAAAAAAATCAAACCCTGCAAATTTTTGGTTGAATTTCAACGTATTGTATGGGTTTTCATGAAATTTGCCAAATTTCAAAGACACTGTGTGTGTGTATAAAGATTTTTTTATTATTGTATAATGAAAGTTTGTAACATTATTAAACATTCCAAAGAGCTGAAATTTAAATAACAATAACATCTATGACATTGAACAACGAACATTCACCATTGACTATTGAAAATGGAATTTGAGTGAAAATCTGATTGTTTTATTATCAATGATCATTGATGATAAAAATGTCCCTTTTTGGTTTTTTTCAATTATTAAAAATATGTTTTGTTAAGCAACTGATGACACGGGAGGCAACAGGACATCCCTGGCAGAATAGGGGTGAATCAGTATGTCCCTTTGATACCACCTAAAACAGTAACATCTCGGGATGCCGATATTTACTCCCAAAATATCTTGTGAACATGGAAATGAAAAGGGGCTACAGGGGAGATGTCCCCAGAATGTCTGCAATGTTCCCAGAGGACAGGGGGCATGTCTGCACTTGCACTACATGATCAGCCTACTATGTGGTTTTTTTCTCATACATGTTCACATTATGTTTTGGGCATTTGGGAAAAAGCTTTTCTTGATTATGTTTGTAGGAAATAAATTTTTGCTAATCTCTTCAATGTTTTAGCTGAAAATTAAATGCCACGACGAGCAATTGAAATCGCAAATTAAATGGTTAACTTTTTGACATACTTGTAATGTTATTTTGGCACTTACCAGATTTCCACTACTTTGTTTACCAATGTTTTTTGTCTGTTTATTTTAACATTTCAATCAGAAAGCCTATTTTTAGACAGTTGCTGATAATTAATGGGCAACTGCATTCAATATTTGACACCTGAAAAACTTTCCAACGCTAGAAATGTTAGTGGTTTTGTTTCCAAATTTCAGTAGTTACATGACTGGTTGTGTGTCTCCCTGTTGTATCAAATCTAAAATAGCCATACAAAGTAGGGTTTTTGGGCTTGTCTTTGGTTCCTTTCCCTCTATTAAAAGCCATACATTCTTCCATGGAGTGTATATTAAGCTTGCAATAAGCAAAAAAATTGTGTTCCCATTGCCAGATGAAGGAACCAGACCCTTAGTGAAGCCCTCCTAGAAGAATTCTCAATCTTCATTGATGAGCTGGCCAAGGTAGAAGGTGAAAAAGACTGAATTGGCTTTGAAGGTTACATTTGCTGCCGGGCACTTGCCTTTAAGGCAAGATGGAAAGCAATTTCTGATGAAGTGTTTGTTAAAAGCTCTAACTTTGTTTGGGAATGAGAAAACAAAGCAGCGACAAACTTGACTCAAGGATCTCATTAGTGTCTTGTACTTCAACAGAGATGATTGAAATGGCTAATATATTTACTGGACTGAGTATTTAGATGCTTGTAAAAATGGAGTCATTTTGCTACTAACTCTTCTTTACACCCAGGGCAGTAAAACCACTTCCTGATAGCCATTTTAAAGATTTTAGGCCACTTTGCGATGGCCAGATGTTGTACATCAGAATGCCTCCTGGTGAGAACTTTTATCATTCATATGATCTTGAATGGCCTTTATGTATTATTGTGGGGATAACGCCATTTCTTTATAGGCTCTTTGAAGACCTTTCAAATGTCAATGTAGTGCTGCTTTTTGGCAGCCAGATGTTGGACAGGAGACTTCCACCAGGTGAGGGTTTGATAATTCATATGAATCTCAAAAACCATGATGCAGTGTGGCTGTTTGAGGGTTGCCTTAGTCGTAAAGTACTACTCCATACTGCAAATTGCGCTGTGGCTCTTTGAGGGTTGCCCTAGTCTTCATGTACTTCTCCACAGTGCAAATATAAGCATCCAGTTTGCCCGTCATTTATGCTTTAAAATAGGGCACCGAGATCTCGGGTCAACCTTAAAAGCAGGTTGAGCAATGGTGATGGATGATGGAACAATGTTGGTGCCATGTTGTTAACCCATTTGATGTGGAAACATGCTTGTCATCTGCTGCATAAGCTTGAAATGTAACTTCTTCATTAGCTGCCACTTGTCATGTAGCACACATGTAAGGAAGGCTGCATCAAGTAGGGGTTTTGGTCATGCATGAGGGACTTCCGGGCTCTGTGTTTTATAATTTTTATTTATTAAAAAATTCAAAGAATAGGTAAAAGGCACATATTCTGTGAGATTTGAGAAAATGGCCATTTAGACAAGAAAAGAGGCTCGAGTTCTAGCCCGAGAAATCAGAAAATCAGTAGGGCCAAGCAGCAGAAGGAAAGATGATCATAATAATAAAATCTACCCCCTGCAAAATATCAGCCCAAGCTAGAAATTTTGCTCATTAGGTCCATATCATGGGGGCTGTCAAACATGGAAAGCAGGTTTGCCCTGCTGCGGAAGGAGAACATTATGTTTGCTGTGCCATCTTTCTGCTGTTGAAATTTCAGTCAAAATACAACTTTAACTCTATCATATCTTCCAAGATTGTACTTAACAGGAATTGGAGACCTCCGATAGGCCTGTTGCAGGATCTGATACCAACTGATGTCTCTCACAGCTACTCTAGATATGAATAAAAGAATTCAGACAGACAACAGAGAGAGTAAAGAGATTGCAGCTAAGATTGTGTGTTTATGTTTGTCATTAGTGAGGAATACATAGATGCACATTACACAATGATGAAGATGTGTGCTGGCTGGATAAGGTCAAACTTATGTGAAAAATCAGAAAGCAAAAGCTGGAAGCTAATTAACATAAATATACAATAGTGAATCATTCCAGTTTCCTGTGAAGGCCCTGTATTAGTTTTAGTCATATCTAACCTAACTGCTTATCCTTGAAAATTTGAAATATAATTTACTTGAATCAGCTGTACGTGGCTGATTTTTTTAGGAACTTTCTGGATTTGCTTACGTGTTCTGCCAAAACTGCAATCCTTAAGGAGTCATCCATCTTGGAAGAAAAACTTAATTAACTGGATTTGATATATGCAAATGAGTTCCATATATGAAGCATAACACTTATTGGAAGGCTACACAACACTCAATTTTTCTCTTTCGGATACTAGTTTCGTGGAAGCAATGGAAAGTATGGGATTTCTTTGTTTGAACCCTGAAAACAGAGTTGGGAAGTGGTTTCTGTGCACATATACGTTTCGGCTACACAACACTCAATTTTTCTCTCTCGGATACTTGTTTCATGGAAGCAATGGAAAGTTTGGGATTTCTTTGTTTGAACCCTGAAAACAGAGTTGGGAAGTGGTTTCTGTGCACATATATGTTTCCAACTGGTTGAGGCAGCCATTACCTGATCTTCACAAAACAACAACTACAGCATGATGTTCTGCTATTCTATATCCATTCATGTTATTTATCTGCCATTACTTGCTTATAATAAAATTCAAATTTCCTTTTGCTTTAATCTTTGAATCAGTTAGGCTCTGCATATTCTGAAAGCCATATTAAATATTTTCTCATATTACAAAGCTGTAGTGTTAGGAAGTTCAAGAATGCTAGGTTCCTTGGACACCAAAAGCTGTAATCAAGAAAAGTTACAAGAGGATCTTCTTCACATGAAGAGGATTTTGGTGATGGTCTTAGGGCTGTTGGGAGTGGCGATGGGGGTTACCACATCTATTGTTTACTGCTCTGGTGGTCCAACCAAAGCCAAAAATTTACGAAAATAGAAGACAGTTATATGTTAACCATAAAAATTTAGTTTTTGCTGGAGGACTTGAGTGTCTGCTTTAAAGAGGGCCTGAAGTTAGTAACTCCTGCCAATGTATTGTAGTAATGCCTTCTCTTAGTAATGCCTTCTCTTAAATTTTATTCAAAAATATGAAGTGGTAGTTTTTATCCGAAATAGGGGATTCAAGAAGACGACTTTCCTTGGACACCAAAAGCATGATTCAAAAAGGTTAGAAGAGTATCTTATTCACATGAAGAGGATTTTGGTGATTGTCTTAGGGCTGTGTGATGTCTCCCAAAGATGGGGCTACCACTTGTATTTTTACTGCCCAGATGGTCCAACAAAAGCCAAAACTTTTGGAAAATTGGAAAAATATGAAATCTTGACCATAAATATTTACTTCTTGCTGTATGTCTTAAGTGAAAGTTTTTAAGGTAGGTATAATATATATTAGTAATGTCTTTTCTTCTAATGACAGCCTCTCTGTAGTGTAATTGTGGTGGTAAATTTTATTTAAAATATTAAGTAGTAGCTTTGATTGAAGATTCCTTATAAATGGTAATTGAGATGAAAATTTAATCTCCCATGAGACCTTTATCCTTCAAATTGCTCCTATTTCTACCACCCATATGCTCCCCTTAAAGCTGTAAGTTAAAAAAATAAGGAAAAGTTGGAATCCTGAGCTAAAAACTGGAGTTTTGATTTCTGATTGGAGGCTATTTGGAAATTTGCAGTGGCAAAATGGCATCCATCATGGATTCTAAACTTTTTGTTAATTTTCTCCAAAATATTATGCTTTAGTATTGCATGCAGACCCCTTAAAAACTGTAGCGGTGCTGATTTTTTTAATCTTATATTCGATCATTTTACTGCACCTCTCCGCTGCTGAGAAAAGTTTGGAAACCACTATTTATTGGGATCATTTAGGTTAAACTTAACTTGCACCCTTGAGTTATTACATATATGAAAATATGAATTACATTTCAGGAGTTTATTACTATTTGAATTTCACAGTAGGTTTTAGACTTTAGAACAAACATACCATCAAAAGTCACATTATTACACTAATTGAACTTCACTTGCATCCTTGAGTCATTATATCTACAAAAAAATTGAATTACATTTTTCAGGAATCTATTAATATTCCAAATTCACGCTAGGCATAGACTTTAGAATAACATACCACGAAAATTCATATTGTTTACACTAATAACAGAAAATTGGTCCCATAGGTTTTTTTCAGAAGTCTATTTCTATTGTTATTTCCTGGAGTTCCACAGGTATCTGAACAAGAGAACAAAAGAATGCTAGAGGGAGTGGGATGGTGCTGCTATTGATGTTGACTCCAGTGTTTCTGTTTTTGGTTGGGTTTTGCAGCATATTGTGTTGTTGCAGATGAATCTGTTGGAAGGCAAATGCCTATGGCTTTTCTGGAACGCATCAAGGAGGACTTTAAGAGGAGATATGGTGGTGGAAAAGCTGATACAGCTGTTGCTCACAGTCTGAACAAGGAATTTGGGTGAGGATACTACTGTTGTTATGGGCTGATACTGTATTTCTTGATACATTATATTGTGATGAATTACGAGTACACCATATCAAATTGTGCAGGTCAAAATTGAAGGAGCACATGCAATATTGTGTTGATCATCCAGAAGAGATCAGCAAACTTGCAAAAGTGAAGGCTCAGGTTTCTGAAGTGAAAGGTGTTATGATGGACAACATTGAGAAGGTAACTTTGCCTGATTGGCTGCCATACAGTATGAAATACAATGTATATGTCTATTTATCATTATGTCAGGAAACTGTTGTTGAAAGTTGTTGCAGTTGTTTTTGTTTCTTCGTTAAACTTTGTGTGAAGCTATACAATAATAATGTTTACCATTTAGAAGTTTAACAATGATAATTCAAAATGCTTTTACATACTGCTACATTGATAATCTTAATTGTGAAATGTTCCTCTTAATGGAACTCGTCTCCAATACAAATTCATCAGGGTTGAAATGCACAAAACATATCAATGCATATTAACTATATTACATATTGTTTTATAAAGTGCTATGTTATTGGTGTGCAAATGTGCCCCACGGATGGAGTGGGATTCTTGTGCCATTACTGTGTAGCACATGCTTACAACAAATATATGCATAACATAGGATACCTGTTCCAGTTGACGTGGGCAAGGAAATCTGATGAATTTTTAGACTGGTTAATTCTGAAATATTCTTCTTTTGTGTGTTGTCATTTGTTTTGATACTATTGAGGATGATAAGAAACGAGGTTAGTCCAGACAAGAATGCCCCCAAGAAGCTCATCGATTCTTGTTTTTGAGTCTGAATTTTGTAATCATGCCAAATTGGCACATGCAAAATCATATGTTGCAATGGGGCCGTTTGTTGTTGAGCCACCAAGCAAAGTGACATAGCGACTTTTTGGACTTTGACATAGTGACATCTCAGAGCTCGGTAGGTACTAAGATACATAATACTAAATAATATCATATACTGCACAGGCCTTAAGTTAACTCAAAACTGGCATCAGAATTGCTTCTTTCCTGTCGAAATGGCCACAAGCATTTGCTGACTTTTTGATAAGTAATTGGAGATATAGTAAATACGAGGCTGCCAGCCCATTTGGAGTTTTGTTTGCAAGTAAAATTTTCTGTTTGACCATCTGAGAGAGTGGATATCGAATATTATCACATTCAGGTAATTTGTAGTTTCTTCATTTGAATCTGATTTGTATTTCTTGTTCTCACAGGTTCTTGATCGTGGGGAGAAGATTGAACTTCTGGTTGACAAAACAGAGAACCTACGTTTTCAGGTTTGATCATCAAGAGTTTGTATAACACAACAAGCCTTATGATTTTGTCTTTTTTTCTTAGAAGTTGTGTTTATTGCATTATATCAATGTAGCTTAAAAATGTTGTCAGTACTTTCCATGCTCTGTCCGGTAAAGAAGTGCCAAGGTAATAATAAGTAGGAGCTAAAAGACATTTTTTTGTTGCTTTGTTCAGGCTCAAGACTTTCAAAAGCAGGGAACTCAGCTGCGCAGAAAAATGTGGTTTCAGAACATGAAAGTTAAACTGATAGTCCTTGGTATTTTGGTGGCCTTGATTCTAATCATAATTCTTTCTGTATGCCACGGATTCAATTGTGGAAAGTAATTTGGATCAAAATAGTTAATTTTGAACTGGATTAACTGTTTTGCCAATGGTAGCCTTTCTTCTCTTGTGAACCTCTCTCTGTCGGCTTTGGGTGAGGTAGTTTTGTAATGTTCCTACGGAGGTTATATTGTTTAGATACTGTCACTACTTTGATACTACTTACTGACTGGTATGGCAAAGGGAAATGTTCAGGATTATAAGTACAGGGTGGAAAGCCTGCTAGCATATAGGTCTAGTGTATTATACAAGGGCATGCATTTTTATTGTTTTTATTCATCATTGACTTTCAGTTATACTCTATTGAGTTTGAGCTCTAAAAGTTTGATTTACAGTTGGTGAATGTGTTTTGGATTGTGACAAGTATTTTGTGGACGTGTTAATTTCATTTGAACTTTGAAATGAATATAAGAATTTCTAAAGGTGCCGGAGTGAATGAACATGATTATTATTAAAGGTGTCTTCGTTTTGATGCATGAAATAAATATTAACTCCTGGATTTACATGTATTCCATCTATTATATTTTCCCTAACCTATTCATGGTGTGGATGTTCTTTTTCAGCACAAAAATGTAGACAAACTATCAGCTTCTGGTTTATGAGAAATAAAAATTACATAAAGCTTTGGTGAGGTTTTTACCGTAAAGAGTGTCTGTGGTTTATGAAAAACAAAAATCACATCAAAGTCTGTGATTTACGAGTTTATAGACTATGTTTTGATTTTTGGCATATTTGAGCACCTCGCTGGTCTGCTCATCTTGTGGCTTTTTTCCATATTTTAATGCTCACTGGTCTACTCATCTTCTTTTTTTTTTTGGCATATTTGAGCACTTTACTGGTCAGCTTTGGAGAGAAGTTTGACACCAATAGTGTACACTTGTGGTTAATGAGAAATGAAAATCACATCAAACTTCGGTGAAGTTTTTGCTATCAATAATTTGTTTCTGTTTTACGATAAATGAAAATCACATCAAAGCAGTGATTTATGAGTGTGAATATATTATTTTTTGGCATATTTGAGCACTTACTGGCTACTCATCTTGTGGCTTTTTATTTTTGCATATTTGCGCGCTTGCTGGTCTTCTCATTTGTTTTTTTTTTTTTTTCTTATTTGAGCGCTTGCTGGTCTTCTCATTTGTGGTTTTTTTCCCTTTCTTATTTGAGCACTTATTGGTCTAATATTCAAGATACGTCCCCTTTTAAGTGTAGGGAAAAGTGATAAATTTGGTTGCAAATTCAAAAGGCAATTATTAAAATCAAACAATGGAGAGCAAATCTGGATGGTGAGGTAAAGTAAACCTTGAAAGATCACCCAAAATGGAAACCTTGATAACAAGGCACTTCTCAAGTTGAAAGACTAGAAATGTACCAATATGGATAAGAGGCTTGTTAAACAGTGCAAAATTGATTTGACAACCTATTTTGTTGAATTCTTAGATTCCAAATCATTGTTCATTTTTCCCTTTTTATCTAAATTTCATAAAATGTTACCCAAAATTGCTCTTTCTTGAAACTGTAAGATGATCGCAACGACTTGTGCAGTTGTTAAAGTTGAAGGGAGGTAATGGTAGTATGTCTCACATTATAAGAAAGCATAATGCACTTCCATGAGCAGTGCATTGTAATGTAAGTGTCACAACCTTTATTTTTTTATTGAATCCAACATGTAAAATGCTAGATGCTCTCTAAATATTTAAAATATATATTTTCAAATGAAGATGTTTTTGAAATAAAAGAATTCTTTTTCTTGTTATAAATGCATGTTTGATTGTAAAGATGAATGATGCTTTGAGTGTTCTTATTGTATTAATGCATTTGTGTATTTAGCTTGATTCAAATTAGGACTCTGACACAACCAAAAAGTTGAAGACAAGATCAAAATCCCATGGGAGCTTTAAAGAAGGGTTAAAAGGCCCACAAAAAAGTGAAACACAACTGTACTAGTATGGTTTTGACAAAAGCAAGGGGAAGATATAAAAATCAAAGAATGGCACATAGGTTTAGTAAAAAATTAAAGCAATGTCACAAGTAAGATAGAGTTGAACGTGTGTGAAAGTCAAACAAAACACATTAGAATTCGAAAAATGACAAGGAACATATACCAATAAGAACTTAATTTGAACTAATATTGGATAAATATACCAATACACTAGCACCTTAACAAATAGCTATTGTTGTATCAAAGTTAGATGTTTACATAACTTACTTTAGTGTGCGTGTGTTTGTATGTAGTAATGGTAGTCTTGAACCTTGTTGAGAGTTCTCAAAGTTGGTACAATAGCAAGTTAAATGTTGAGGTGAGAGAGTGATCACTTGATAGTGGAGGGTTGGGTAGATTATGGAACTAATATCCACACTCATGCCTAGGCTATCAAAACCTATGCCTTTGCAAATATATAGGAAACGTGTAAATGCAAATTGCCATCTACATAAATATGTTATTAATGAATTGTTGAAATCTATGAAAAAATGATAGGAATAAAAATGTATGATTATGCTAAAATTATAAAGTTGACCTTGTAAAGTCCAAATCTCGGAATACATCCTAAATTTGAATATTTTTGTGTCTTGTGGTGAGACCAAGAATGAGGTATAATGTGAACTTGGATAAAACATATGATTGCTTCTTTGTGTGGGAGCAAGGGAGTGTATTAAATAAAATGAATGAAATATACCTCCCATTTGTAGTGAGATGAATTTGTGAATCACATATCTCAAAAGAAAGGGATTACACACATCACGTGTAAGACAGGAAAATAAAAGCATTAATGTATAACATTCTAAGATATTGTCATGAAATCACATGTAAGAAGCAATTCACCCCTTGTGGTCACTAGTATAAGTAATGTGAGCATAATTGTAATATGGCCCGTATGGGTTTGAGTATAATCTATCTAAGTGTAGGTATAGTAGAATGCCTCCTATCGGTGAGTAATAAGCAAATGTAAAAATAAGAGTGTCATGCCCCCCTCCAAAAAAAGTGTAAATAGTGTCAACACAAAAGGTAATATGCCATAAGTAGGTGACTACAATCATTTGAAAAAATGCCCTATTATGGGCCCATATATAAATGGGGGAATAAATGAATTCTTCAAAGTTGGCAGTGTAAACACCCTAAAATTACATACCACCCTTTGCACATTGCTATTTGAATCAATATTCACACACATCTCACTAGAAGCAATATAATTAATTCTATCATGCATAAAACATACGCTTGAACTCGTAGCTAATCTAATTATCTATTTAAATAAATAAAAATTAAATATCCACTCACTTTCCATTCATCTCCACTTCACTAGCTCACTCACTTAAGTTGTAGAACCCTAAAAAAGAGGAAGTTAAATTGCACCCACAATGGAAGAATTCAAAAGCTAACCATTTAAATTTAATCCTCTTAAATTCTTATCAAACTCAAATGAATTGCACAAACCAAATCAACATGTGAAATCGGAAAATGCATTCATTCACCTGCAACTCAATCAAATCTTGATCCTCAATCCATGACCTCTCCTTCAACTATAAATAAGAGGTTCATCTCCTCACAAATCATCTTTTGGAAGCTTAAGGCATTTGCAGTATTACTTTGTCAATTGCCACTTGAATTCATACGCCGTTAGGCTGCCCATTTGATCAACAAGCTCATCACTCATCCATTTGCTCGTAGCACGAAGTTTCTTCCATTCAGAGTCACATTTGGAGCATCCACATACAAATCCATCAAGGAGATTCAACAAGCTTGGTACTTCACTCCACGCTTCAGCCATCTCATCCGAGGTTGCAAGGAAATGCGAAGGATCCGCTACATGTACCTTGCATTTCGTGGAGTTAGATGCATCTGCGTTTCCGTGAAGTGCGTTTATGTGCCTTTTTGCGTGCGTTTGCATCCCGCATCAAGCGTGATGTAAGCTACGTTAACATGATAGTGGATGTGCTACCATCTTCACGTTTGCATTTGTTTGTTGTGTTCTATGTTATTTTCACTTATATCGTGTTTTCGTTATACTAGTTGCGCTAACGTGTGATTAGCTTCGTTAGCGTTTAACCCGATGTTTCAGCGATTTTATCTGCACAAATTTAGATATGCATTTCCGCAACATTAAGTGTATCTTTGTAGTATTGAGCGTCAGGCGTCTGTGTTCATCAAAAGTGTCCGCATTCAAACAAGGTGTGTTTGCATTTCATCAACCTACGTTTCCGTGTCACGTAAGTACGTTTACATTATTACTTTCATTTCTACTTTTGTAAACTTTTCATATTTACACAATTTTCTAGAATTAAATTGAATCATTCCTTATTATTTTCATAGCATTTTTCTTACTGTTTTCAGTCATTTTAGATTAAATAACAAGTACCTCACAATTTCCTTGATCATTTTGCTAACATTTTTACTTCATTTAAGCTTATTTTTAACTTTCATTTTCTAAAGTATTTAAGCACTTTTATTTTCAATCAACCTCACGTATGCCCTTCTCTTGCGCCTATGGGTGATCTAGAGAATAAAAATGACATCAATTATTTTAAGTAATATGCTTTTATTAATCATAGCATATTACTTTTACAATTTTCATCGTGTATGCTCTTCTCTCGCATCCTTTGGATATTCTTGAGAATCAAAAGCAATAGCAATTGCTTTTTAGTTTAACTTTTATCCAACCAAATCACCTATGCTCATCTCTTGCGCCTTCGGGTGAACTTGACAATAAAAAATGGTGGAAGTTGTTTTTATTGTATCTAAACACTTGGTTTTGCAGCAAGAACTACTGGTATTTCTTATACAAGACCACTTCGCTTAAGAGGATCTTCATCTTACTAAATCAAGCAACAAAATTCTAACTTGTGTGCATGCAAATTTCCTTGGCCAAAGAAAATTAAAAATTGCTAAAAACTTGCTAAAAAATCAAAGGTACATTTTTGTTTTAAAGCTTATCAATTACGTTTTTCATTTACACTTTTCAAGTTGGAAAGAACCTTTATTTGTAAACACCTCATACATTTGTATTTACACGTAGTGGATGTGGATTTCATCACCACTTAAACTACATCGGTGATGTGGATTTCACCACCACGCACCAAACCAATTCGCATTGCATTGTACTTGAGACTTGGTCTCAAATAACGTTTGATATCTACCTCATCTATGTCCCCTGCGTATAGGTAATGATGTCATGATTGGGGTTATTGCGAGTATCACCTAATATAGATGTAACAACGAAGTCTGTGACATCATCCCTATAAATTTTCGTGGGAGTAATAAAGACACCATTCACACCATTCCCCCATCACCTTTCCACCTTTTCACAAATCCTATGCATTGGACATGGTGATTCACTCCTCTAAGAGGGTTACTAATGAATTAGTGAGTCTTTTTCAGTATTCTAAGGGCTCCTCGTACCACTTTTGTCCCCGTACAAATTTGGTATATCAAGACTAGGATATATCGAAAGACGCATCTATTTGGAGAGATAAGAGCTTGCATCCACCCATTCATAACATTCTTGTATGTTTCATTATTCATAAAACTTTGCGTGAATTACCCAATAAATTTTACCTCTTAAATCTAAAATGTTCTACAAAACTTGTTGCTTGTTGTTTGTAAACAAAGAAGGTTCTATCAAAGTTCTATCATAAAACTTGGTTTATACAAACACCTCCTTTTTACACTTTTTTATTACATTCTAGTTTGAAATTTTAGGTTGTGTTCCACAAACACAAATCAAATCCTAACAAAAAAATCAAAACTAGCTTTTCAAAAATCCCTTTGGATTAGAACTTGTGTTCTACCAAACCCAAAAAAATCATAAAATTTATTCCTTTGGACATTCACATCTAAAAATAATTTTTTCTCAAATTCAAACCCCATATACTATTGAATATTCACTTTATTCAACTCAAAATAAAAAACAATTCCTATTGACATTTACATCTTCTACCTTGAATACTTGTATTAAAAATTCTAGTCCAAATCCAATCCAAAGAAATCCTATTAAAATCTAAATCTATACCCCTTTGGATATCAAATCAAACCCTTTTCAAAATTTTACCTTAGTCCTTGGATTCACCAAAATCCTAGACTTAAGCAAATCAAATCAAACCATGATGTAAGCTTTGTTGAATTATATATTCACTTTATCCAAGTTTAAGCACATCCAATTTTAATCAAACCAAAATATTATACATTGAATATTCACTTTATTCACATATTAAGTAAACCAAATCAAATTGAACTCAATCAAGAGCCTTATACATTGAATATTCACTTTATTCAATTTAAAGCAATTCATAAACCAAATTACTTCAAAATCTTATATGTTGGATATTCACTTTATTCACATATTAAGTACATCGAATCAACCCAAATCAAACCTTATACTTTGGATATTCATGCTATCCAAAATTTAAGTAAAACCAAATCCAATTCAATCAAAACAATTTCCAATCTCAAACTTACGTTTTGATCACGTCAATTTTATCAATCACTATTATCCACCTTTTTAGCTCAAACTTTGTCAAACTTCTAAAAAATCACCTTTCACTTAGGTATTTACCTCTAAAACAATGGTGGTTACATGTAGCAAAAGCACTAATGCCCATGAGGAGTCTGATAGATTCAACCCTTTTGGTCATAATACTTTTGAAGAAGACATTGAAGAACAACTTGAACTATTATAAAAACGAAAAAGAAGCTATTGATAACCTCATAATGCAAAACAAAATCAATATCTTCTTTGCCTCATATAAATGGGAGAAAAGCGCCCTCAGATTTCAGGTATGAACACTTAAACGACTTATTAGAAAAACAAGAGTCTAGTAAGAAAAATACAAAATCAACTGCTACATCTTGATTCATCAAAAGAAGACTTGTTATCCAAAATCAAAGAGCTAACATACCAACTCACAAACAATGAAAATCCTAAAAACAAGGAAGAATGCAAATCTACGCATGAAAATGACATAACCATGGACACTCCTCAACCAAACTCCCCATTCGCACAAGAATGGAAGAGTATGAAAGAAACCTTAATGGGACTTCAAAAGCGTACAAAATAATTTAATTTCGACGAACTATGTCCTTACCCATTCGATAAGGACATGTTGCTGTACCTTTTCCCAAATCATTTGAAACACCCAAATTTGATAAATACAAGGGTAAACATGATCCAAGAGAGCATGTTAAATAATTTTTCATGGCATGCCAAGAAGTGGCATATAATGACATCTTTCTCTTGCACCTATTTCCTAAGAGTTTAGGAGGGAAAGCTTTGGATTGGTTCTTACACCTTCCAAAGGGATCAATCACAACATTCGCAGACCTTTCCAAGAAAATTTTCAAACATTTCTCGTTCAACTTAGATTCTAAAATCACAATGATGGACCTTTGCAATACAAAAGAAATGAAAATAGAGACTTTCATGTTGTTTCTTGAACGATGACGAGGAATCACAAGTCGAATCCATTGCTCTATACCCAAGAAACAATTAGATAGTATTTTCATTCCCAATCTAAATTTAGAATTATCTTTTCAAATTCAAATGCATTGCTTGACAAACTTCAAAGAAGTTATAGAAAAAGGACAACAAATTGAGAGGGCTCTCATTGCTTAAGGGCCTAATCAAGACACCTTCAAAGGACCAACCCAATAATAATAACAACAATAATCAAAATCATGATAAATCACAATTTATCAATCGCAATTGAAATGTTGCAAACGCTGGAATCACTGATTCTCTTCATCTTCAAAACATGTAAAACCAAACTCATCGACAATCAAGTAAAACAAAAAATCCAATAAACAACCTCTAATCCTTTCTAACAAAGAAACTATTTCACGTGAGGTCAAAAGATGACAATTTACGCCTCTCAAAGAAAGTCTTTCAAGTGTACTCCCTCAATTAACAAGCGCTAAAATGGTGACATACCAATTTACACAACCTTTTGAAGAAGGAAAACTTAAACCCGCATGGTATAAAGAAAACAAATACGACTACGATCGTATACATGGCCATCCTACAAATCCTTGTGTAAGACTACATTAATTTATACAAGACTTAATTGATAATGGAGACATTAAAATCAAAGGTCAATCTATAACAAGAAACCAAATGAGAAATTAAAAGTCTTCTAGGACCCCTCCCCTAAGCATGGTACAAACAATAATGCAAAAGACAAGGGAGAAACATCAAACAATGTTGAGTTTGATTCTATCATTTCATTGTTAGATCATATGCCGGACATGACAACCACTACCAAATCTAACACTCCTACTTGTCTTTGTGTGACAATGAGACAGAAATAGGTTTGGGTACTCATTGCTAAAGAACCCTCCACATCCACAACACCACAATAAACGTCCAATCCTAAGTCCACTACAAATGCACAATCCTCAAATTCAAAGTCCTCATCTGATCCATATGATACAATTAAACAATTTGAGAAGACCTACACACAAATTTACCTCATGGAATTACTTAAAACAAATCCCGCACTCCAAAGTATCCTTATTCCTACACACCATGAGGCATGTGTTCTTAAGGATATTAACTCTAAACAATTTCATGCCTTAATCACAAACTTATCACCTAATAATCCAATTTTATCATTTGGTCCTCATGACCTCTTGAATCCCAACATTACCAATAATAATTCCTTATACATAGAAGCATTTATAAAACATCATAAGATCAAACAAGTGCTTAAGGATTACGGAGCCACATTGAACATTTATTCCATGAAATTATTGAGATGTCTTGGTTACATTGAAGAAAGTCTAGTACTAACGTCATTACTATTCGTGGTTATGACAATAGTGAAAGACAATCCGTGGGTACCATATCCATAACAATAAAGTTGGACCTTAAACCTTGGACACATTTTTCCATGTTGTGGATGTGGAAACATCTTATAAAGCATCCTATTAGGCCACCCATGGATTCATACCATGAAAGCCGTCCCTTCTACATTCCATCAATGCATCAAATTTCTCACGGCCCAAAAATTCTCAACCCAAAATCCATGCAATTTTTTTCTTGCGTGTTGTAAAGTTTCCATGTCACATGGTGGTGACCATCCAAAAATTCCGAGAGGAGCGACCTTACTCCCATGCAAGATAAGTGGCCTTTGACCATTTCTCAAATTAAGCGCGTCATCCTTGCACAGGGGCCATGCTAATCTTCTATGTATTGTTCCAATTTGTCCGATGGCTCCTAATGGACTATACATTACGTTATATATCCCATTTCATAGTTTATATGCATCAAGTTTTATTGTAAACATTATAATACTATTATATTATATATAATAATAACATTATAAACATAATAATAAATATTATATTATATATTATAATATACATTATACTATATATCCTAAATACTTATATATTATAACACATATATTATGTTATTATTTTATAACAAGATTACTTTATATTATATAATAATATGCATTATATAATGCAATAAATAATAAATCAATCCTAAATATAAAATAACCTAACTTGATACCAAAACCCTAAAACATCTACCCGCATTGCATTTGTTTTAGGTTGTATTTATGTTTTTGTTTTGGTTTGTGTGTTGTCTTGCAAGGGTGGGGAAGGGGATGGGAGGCATGTGCATTTATGTGGAGAGGAGTGGCACTGGGTGTGGAGAGGAGTGTGAATTAAATTAAATTTGAATTAATTAAACCTTATTACAGTGGTAACTACTATTCCTAGTGACACATAACATGATAATATACAATAAGATCCAAACAACAAGCAAACAATGATGTAAAACCCTAAACAAGAGAGGGAGATGTTAAGACTTGGATGATTTCTGAGTGAATAGGAAGTGATCCGCCTGGAAAAAGTGTTGAACATACTGCAAATAGGGTCTTCACTACTCATTGTAAATTCTAGAACTCAAGAACAAAGCCGAGAAAGGGTGCCAGTATATAGGCGAGAGGTCTTGGTGACTAGGTTTGGGCATTGGTAGCCGTGTAAGATCTCAGGATCTGATTTCTTTTGTGTTGCAAGGGCTTTGGTGTTGATTCCTATTGGTCTCTTGATATTCGGTCCTTGATCACCGAAGGTACCTGTAACCTACAAGAAATAAGATCACCTACACATACCCACAAACCACATCAAACCTAAAAGGAAAATGCAGAATGGGGAGTCAGACTAACCTCGACGGTCACCCGAAGAGTGAACTTATGATTGAACAATGTACTACATCTCATACTCCATGTAGTTTTGGTGTGTGTGTGTGTGTGTAGAAATGATGCCCTAAGATGCCCTTATGCAAGTTCTTGCACAATGATAATGGGCTAGATTTAGAATGTAACAATGTATAATGTGTGTGGATGGAACATAAAATAATCCCCATCCTATACAAAGATATACTGAGAATTGATACAACCTTTTCCCTCCTATAGATGCTAGATGGATGCCTTTGAAGTGCTTTAGTGCCTTCAGATGCAAGATTAGGTGATGATAATAATGCTTAGTGCTTGGTCCTTATTTTTGAGAAGTAATTAAGTATATATATGATTCCCTTGTTTAAATTTTGTAATTGACAACTGGAAGGCCGACCCATAAGTGAAAAAGATTCCCAAAAGATAAAAGAGACCCAAAAAGAGTGAGTAAAGGTAAAAAATGATCAAGAGTGCCCAATATGGATAGGAACACCTCGGCGTTGATGTCCTAATTAGGCGCCAAAGAGTGTCTCGTAGTCATAAAAGATAAATCGGTCGAGTTCTATCGGTCTTTGTAGGGTGTGTAAGACCAAAGAGAAAACAAGAAACAATGAAAAAGGCCAAAGATAGCTGTCCAACAAGTAGTTTTATTGCTTAGGAATCATATGCACATTAGTATGCTTTTGGACCTAGAAATGTACCGAATGCGTTATTTTGTGTCTACAGAGTGGAGAAAAGGTTAGGGCGGCATTTACAACGATAGGAGTGGAGAGTGGTGGCCGTAGGTGTAGTGGGGCAAGTGTCGGCGGTGGCCAAGTTGTGGCAAGTTGGGGTTTGGAGTGGTGGGCGACTCGACCGTGTTATGCATCGTGTTGGGGAGTTTGGTGTAGGAGGGTAGAGCCCCCACATCATCATTGTAATATATATATATATATATATATATATATATATATATATATATATATATATATATATATATATATATATTCCAAGGAAATGAATGCATTATAATATGTATTTTGGGAGTATCTACCGTAAATCAACAACATGATAAAATTTATTTTTACACTTTGTTAAAGTTTCGAAATACAAAATTACATATTACATCTAAATTGTCATTTGAGCACTAAACAATCGATGTATAGAAGGAATCAAATTTTTCTTTAACCATGAACTGATATACACTTAAAATGGTAGTTTAACAACATGCAAGATTATGACATTATAACAACATGCAAGATTATCAATATGTAAATTTATTTACATTCATTAAAGCTAATTTTTCCATTTTCCTAATATGTCAAATGACTACAATAACAACAATGTCACAATTTTGCTATGATATTAAACAACAAGGAAATGGAGTTCTAAAGTGGTGCATCATGGATATGATCACCCTTTCATGCATTTCTGCATGAAAGGATGGTCATACCCATGTGTATCCCACCTAGTATGAGTTCACTTCACCATGAAAGTGCACACATACTAGCTGGGGATGCAAATAAACAAGATTTGATCCAAACACTAATTTAACCATACCATAACCATTTCAAATACACAATTTTTCCAAAATCCACTTACAATAATAACTCATTACATTGCTGAATAAAATGGTATTTCATTGCTAAATATAACACTAGTTTCCTCTTCACAATAATTACACCAAATTTTCAATACAACCTTTCCTTTACAAAACTATAACAAGACTCCTCAAAACTGAAAATAGTTTCTTACATAACATTTTCCTCACTATAACATCCTTATTTCAAATATTACAAATTTTAGAGAAAATTACCACCAATAGAGATAATAAATGGTGCTCCAAGAAGTCAAGGAATATTCAACTAGCTTCCCAAACACACAAAAGGGGAGCCAAGCAATGCTCTCTACCCAACCATTTCCAATGGGGAAGGGAGCACTTCTTAATTGGACCCGATCCCCAACACATGAACCATAAAACAACAAAACCCCTTGAGAAACATAAAAATGACCCTGCTCTAATAGGCCCCAAAAGATCACAATCAAGCAAGCATGCAACAAACACAAAAAAACAACACAATGGCTTGATTCAAGCCAAGTGGGAGAGGGAGGGTTGAAAGTTGGTCTCCTTTTCTCTCCACATGGGTAATGAAATTATGCCTTGAACCTCCACAAAACCATCCCTCCTTATTCCTCCACTACACCTTATACCTCCAACAACCACCCCCTTTTCACTCCACCAAAGGCCCTAATTCCAACTACCCCATCTCCCTCCAAACAAAATCAACATAACACAACCACATTCATAAGCAAGATTCCTAATTCCTTTTCCCTCCACCAAACCAACCTTTCAATCTCCCCTCCAACACCCATCCTATGGCCTTCTACCCTTCCCAATCAAAAACACATTACAACAAGAAAAATAGCCAAAAGAGGACTAAAACAACAAGATAAAAATAAACATAACAAACAAAAACAACATTTATCAAAGAACAATACAATACAAGATAAAAGATAATACAATCAAAAATGCACTTATCAAAGAAGGCTCAAGACCCTACCTTGGATCCATTGCTAAATATTCACTTGCTCCTCCAATTTCTCCAACTTCTCCAAGCTCTCTCCTCCAAGCCCAAAGATCTCCCAACAATGAAATTGTGTGTGTAACCCCTTTTCCAAAGCACACTCTTATATTTATAGATTTTACAAAAGGGAGGGTGAGTTGGCTCCACATGGATGTCCAACTAGATTTCCTCCCTCCACCTCAACCAAGGAGTACACAACAATATCCAAGGTAATAAATTCTCCAAAATAAAATTAGTCAAGCAAGAAAACTCAAGTTCCATCCAACACTCCTTCCAACTCCCCAAAACCAATCACAAAGAACCAAGTGAAAACAAGGATCAAGAAAATGGACAATAAAAATTCAAAATCAAGGTAAGAACTCCAAAAACACACTACCCCATGATGGGTTTGGGTCTTGGGCTCATTTTTAATGGTGGGAGCAAGATTTGGTGGTCCTTTGGTTCTCTAAAATTTTTCCCAAAGCCCAAATCCGACCCCTTAGTATTTTCTTGAGTTTAGAGACCAATAAAAATGATGTCCATATTCCCAAAAAGTGTCCTAACCTAGTACCAAATCAAGACATGTGAAGAGAGAATTTAAATAAATTACAATTCACAAAATTAAGGGTTAATTTCTAAATGGGGCTCACAACATAGGAAAAGTGAAATAATTCAAACAACCCACAAAAATCAAAAGGCTTAGCCACTTTTCTAACCCCAAACAATGTTTCTCAAGGTGGCCATGGGTTTAGGCCCATGCATCCTTCGTGTGTTGGTCCCTTGGTCCCCATGTGTGTGTTAATTTTATTTATTCGAACCTTGTTTGTTGCTGCACACTCCACACACACATTACATCCATCTAAGAAAATATTGCAAAACCATGCATTCACACATTTAATTAACATTGTAAACTCAATGTATCAATTCTATAACAACCATCATCACAACTAACATCCATATCCATAATTAAGCACAATTTCATTAGTATAAAAACTCACTATCTAAGGATTTCAAAAAGGTTCAAATGTTAGAAATATCATCATCATCATATAAACACATCCACAACTAATTATAAAGACAAAAATACTAAAATCCCTGCATCACAAAAGTCAACACAATCAACATATATATGTATCAATATCATCCAAAATAATCCTGTCATAGAGTGTCGAATCAATACTGTCTAAATGTCAAATTACCAAGTATCATAATCCCTATCAAAATATCATAGAGATAAAATTTCCAATGTATCTAATCTAGTGAAATGAAAATGGTCTAAGGGAAGTGGGCATTACATCCCCTCCCCTAAACATGAATTCCTCCGAGAAATTCATTCAAATAAGTGTAGGTACTACACTTAGAGAGTGGTGCATCCTACTATGTAGTTGCATGCTCATTGTATCTATTCCACTACACTCTAACTTGATCGATCTCGTGGCCCCGAAGGCCTAGGATATGTACTTGACTCAACCATCACCTATCCTCCCTCCCCGCATATATAAATAATCCAATCTAGCACATGAGAAGGGTCATGAACATATCTCCTCAACATAGATACATGAAATAAATTGTGGATGCGTGATAAGTTGGGTGGTAAGGCGAGATGATAAGTTACACGTCAAATCGCTTAAGGATCTCAAATGGTCCAGCAAACCGTGGAGATAGATTATAGCCTTTTCCATAGTAGATAGGGCTATTGTGTGGCTTGAATCTCAAAATACCCATGAAATAACCATAAAGCTCTTGTCAATCCTCTTTGCATCAACATACTTCTTTTGTATATCCCGTGCCTCAAAAAGCCACCAACGAATAAGAGTCGGTTGTTGTTCCATCTCATGTGTTAAGGCGGGTCCAATAACTATTCGATCCTTAAGCCTATCCCAACTAAGTGGAGTTATGCACTACCTGCCATAAAGATCTTGAAAGGGTGCCATGCCAATGGAACATGTGGTAGCCGTTGTTGTATGCAAATTAAACCAAATAGAGGTATTACCCCCATCTAGATTTTTATTCCATCACATACATACAAAAATTTCCTCTAATACTTGGTTCACCCTCTCTATCTTTCCATCCATATCAGGGTGATAATCTATACTGAAATTGAGCTGCGTGCCCAACGCCTCCTATAAAGTGGTCCACAAATAAGAAGTGTAAAGTGGATCATGATAAGATATAATCTTCTTAAGAACTCTGTACAATCTCACTATCTCATCCAAATAAAATTGTAAAATATCCTTGCTAGTATAGGTGGTCTTCACTGGAGAGAAATGGGTGACCTTGGTCAATTTGTCAACTGTGACCATGATCGTGTCATGTTGATATGAAGATGTAGGTAGGCCCATAATGAAATCCATGGATATAATGTCTCATTTCCACACTGGAACGTCATGTGGGTAGAGAAGGCCCGCATGATATTGGTTCTCAAACTTCACTCTCTGGAATTCTTAAACATCGAGACACATACCCAATGATATCTCATTGTAATCCTACTCAATAATATAGTTGTTTTCGAATAGTGTGTATCTTCTTAATTCTTGGATGGGTTGAGTAAGGTGTTGAGTTATGGAGATTAATTTCTTCACATTAGCATGCTTTACTAACTTGCTGGAATACACAGTAACCAATGTTGGTCCACATGCGACGCGGTCACTGGCGGTGACATCGACATCAAGGTAAGGAGGAAACGTCATCGGTTAGGGTAATGACATCGGTTTCCTATGCGTGATTGTTTTATTTAACTCACAGGAATTAGATATAACCTTTGATATAAAGTTGATCTAATGGTTGTAATAACATAGCTAAGTTGCCCTAAGTTTGTATATGGTTATATAAGCTAGAAAACTAGGGTTAGATGATAAGAATAAGGGAGAATTGTAAGAAGGAATTCTTGGAGAGAGAAAAAGAGAAGCTTGTGAGGAAGAAAGTACTATACATCCAGGAGGTGTGGAAGATTGCAGATCTTCATTGTATATTCTTTACAAAGCTTTGAATAATAATATTGGTTGTTTCTTGGTGGACATAGCCCACATTGGGTGAACCACGTTATATCTTGTGTATTGTTTCTTCTGGTTTATTTCGTATTTATTTCTTGTATGCTTGGATCTGAATGTGTTTATATAATCTGGTGTAATTAACACCAACAACCGGTAAGAGATTTCTTATTTGAGGGTTTTTGCATTGAAAAATTTACTCATAGATGGATTTTTGATTGAGTGGGAGCTACAAAAATGGAAAAATATGGAAAATATAAAGTTGAAAAATTTACGGCTGTAATTATCAATTATGGAAGATGCAGGTGGAAGATTATCTGTATAAAAAAGATCTATACTTACCATTGGATGAGAAGGAAAGACCTATAAATATGACTGATGAAGAATGAAAAATTCTTTGTGAAAGACTCTGGGATCTATAAGATTGAGCTTGACAACATTTGTGGCTTCAAATATTACCGAAGAAACAACCACGATAGAGTTGATGAAATCTTTAGCTAATTTATATGAAAAACCTAGTGCTTCAAATAAAGTTTATTTGATGAAGAAATTATTTAATTATAAGATGCAAAAAGGTGAATTTACATCAAGTCATTTGAATGATTTCCGATTTACAATAAATCAATTAAAATCGGTGAATATTTCATTTGATGATGAAGTGAAAGAACTTTTATTTCTATGCTCTTTGTTGGAATGTTGGGATAACTTGGTAATGGTTGTTAGTAATACAACGTCTACTTCTAATATTTTAAAGTTTGATGATGTGGTTAGTATAATCTGAATGAAGAAATACGCATGAAAAGTACGGGGAGATATTATCATCCGTAATGCTTTGAATGTAGAATGAAGGGGAAGGAATAAGGAGAGATTCAAGAGCAAGAGTAATGGGAAATAAAAGTCTAATAATGACATATCTAAATGCAGAGGTAAAGGAATAACTCAAGGGAATTATGGAAAGAAAAGACATGCAAAGAAGGATTGTTGGTTCAAGTAAAGCAAAGAGAATATACTAGAGAATGGTAAAGAGGAAAACATTGCTGCATCTGAGGTAATACAAGATGCCCTTATTCTCTCCTTGGATAGTAAAATTGAATCATAGGTTTTAGATTCAGGAGCTTCTTTCCATGCTACCCCTAATAAGGGTTATTTCAGAAATTATGTCCAGGGTAATTTTGGGCATGTTTATTTAGGAGATGATCAACCGTGAAATATTATTAGTAAAGGATAAGTTCACCTTAAATTGTAGAACAAAAATACATGGATATTGAAATATGTGAGGCATGTGTCAAGCCTTAGGAGAAATCTAATTTTGCAGGACAACTAGGTGAATTTGGTTGCATGGTTACATTAATAGCCGACTCTTGGAAGGTTACTAAGGGATATCTTGTTGTAGAAAGAGGCAAGAAGGTAGGAACATTGTATTTGTATACCTGTATTACTAATTCCTTTTCTGTGCTATCTACTTTAGATTCAGATGCAAGCATGTGGCATAATCAACTAGGCCATATGAATAAAAAAGAATGTAAATCTTAAAGGCTAAGGGTAAGTTATCATATTTGAAAGATGTAGATCTTGATTTATGTGAGCATTGTATATTTGGAAAGTAAAAGAGAGTGAGATTTCTCAAAGTTAGGTCAACAAAGAAGGAGCAAAAATTGGAGCTTGTGCACTCAAATGTGTGGGGACCAGCCTAGGTAGCTTCTCATGGAGGATCCCAATATTATGTGACTTTCATTGATGATGCCACAAGAAAGGTATGAGTTTATTGTATTAAACGTAAATATGATGTTTTTGATACTTTTAAAAGATAGAAAGACCTTGTGGAAAATGAATCAAATTCAAAGTTAAAATGCCTTAGATCTAATAATGGTGGTGAGTACTACAACAAGGATTTCAATGATTATTGTTTAGTAAATGGAATATGCAGAGAAATAATGGTTCCTAGAACACCACATGAGAATGGTGTTGTAGAAAGAATGAACATGAAAATCATGGAATGTGCAAGAAGCATGAGGATACATGTTGGATTACCCTTGTAGTTCTGGGTAGAAGCAATAGACACGGCAATTTATTTAATTAATCATGGGCCTTCAAGTGCATTGGATGGTGGAATACCAGAAGAAGCTTGGACTGGAAAAGAGGTAGATATTTATTTTCTTAGAGTATTTGGTTCAGAAGCTTTTGTGCATGTTGATAAAGAAAATAGAAAGAAGTTGGATGCTAAATCTAAGAGATGTAATTTCATTGGTTATGGCTCTGGTGATTTTGGATTTCATTTTTGGGATTTAGAAGATTCTAAGATTGTTAGGAGTCGTGACATTGAATGGAATGAAAAGAGAATGTACATGGATCAAGTTTTGGTACCCAAAGATGAACTGGTAGAAGAGTTTGTGGATGAAAATGCATTCTTGGATTTAAAATTGACACCTATAGGTTTACACAGTAACCGGTGTCGGTTGACCCTTGATCGGTGTCGATTAACCCCCGATTGACATCATTCTTTTGTACCAGTGTTGGTTACAAAGGATCTAGACCGACGCCGATTGACCCATATCGTTTGAGATTGATACAAATTTATAGAATGAAAAAATTAGCCTCCAACACTTCAAATCTCAGTGAGAAGGTCACAAAGGGTAAGTAGACCTCCGAAATATTTTCACCTTCCTTATCTTATTTATTATTGACTAATAGTGGTGAACTAGAGAGTTTTGAAGAAGCAATGTAGGATGAGACCCATGTGTAGTGGGAGCATGGCATGGATGAGGAGATGGAATCCTTGAAACAGAACCAAACATGGTATTTGGTCAAGTTACCAGTAGTTAAAAGAACAATGTATAAAAAATGGGTTTACAGGATCAAGGAAGAAGAGGGTGGACAAAAAGATATAAGGCAAGGCTTGTGGTAAAAGGATTTGCATAGAAATCAGGTATTGATTTTGGTGAGATATTTTCTCCTGTAGTTAAAATGAATTCCATTTGTACTGTTCTAAGTTTAGTTGCAACAAAATATTTGTATTTAGAATAACTTAATGTTAAGATGGCTTTCCTTCATGGTGATTTGGAGGAAGAGATTTATATGCAACAACCGCTTGGGTATGAAGTCAAGGGTAAGGAGAAACTTGTGTGCAGGTTGAAAAATATCTTGTATGGGCTCAAGAAATCTCCAAGGAAATGGTATATGAGATTTGATAGCTTTATGCATGAGCATAGTTATATGAGATGTGAATCTGACCATTGTATTTATTTCAAGAAGCTTGGAAATGAGAGCTATATTATTTTATTCTTGTATGTGGATGATATGCTTGTTGGGACATTTGTGAGCATTTAAAGAAAAATCAGCTCACACATTTGCAATGATGGATTTAGGAGATACAAAGAAAATACTTGGCATGCAAATACACAGAGATAGGAAGAACATGAAATTGTATTTGTCTTAGGAAACTTATATCAATAAGGTGTTAGAAAGGTTTAATATGCAAAATTTAAAACCTATAAGTACACTTGTGGTTAAACACTTTAAATTGAGCAAAGATCAATGTCCTACATCACACGAGGAGGTCAAGTACATGTCACGAGTTCCATATGCTTCAATACTTGGAAGTCTCATGTATGCTATGGTTTGTACCAGACTAGGCATTACACAAGCAATGGAAGTTGTGAGCAGATTTATGGGCAATCCAGGTAAAGAGCATTGGAAAGTAGTCTAATGGATTATCAGGTATTTGAGAGGGACATCCAACATGTAGTTATGCTATGGAGGGTCATATATTTATTTACACAACTATGTTGATTCAGATATGGATGGTGATTTGGATGGTAGAAGGATCACCATTAGATATGTATTCACAAAGTATGTGGGATGTGAGTTATTGGATTTGAGATTGCAGAAGGTTGTGGCCTGTCTACTACAAATGCCAAATATGTTGTAGCTACGAAGCTAGCAAAGAGATGATATAGATGAGCGGAGTTCATGGGAGAGTTAGGAAATGAGTAAGAATATTGCAGTTGTGCAGTGATAGTCAAAGTTTGATTCATTGGAAAATAACTCATCATTTCATTCAAGAATGAAACACATTCAGTTGAGATATCACTTCATATGACATGTGTTGGAGGATGGGAAGCTGAAATTGGAGAAAATTCATACAAATAAGAACCTTGCAGATATGCTAATGAAGCCATTGGAAAAGGAGAAGTTGGAGCTACACTCCACTTCTGTTGGTCTTCAAGTTTGAGACTTGAAGAGGGAGAAACATGCCAAGGAAAGGATCTAAGAATGGAGTTGTACGGTATAGTGCAACAATTTATCTCCAAGTGGGATATTGTTGAGTTATGGAGCTTAATTTCTTCACATTAGCATGATTTATTAACTTACTGGAATACATAGTAACCGACATCGATATCGATCACGATCGAGGCAAGGAGGAACTGACATCGGTTAGGGTAACCGACATCGGTTGCCTATGCATGATTTTTTATTTAACTCACGGGAATTAGATCTAACCTTTGATATAAATTTTATCTAATGGTTGTAATAACATAGCTAAGTTTCCCTAAGTTTGTATATGGTTATATAAGCTAGAAAACTAGGGTTAGATGACAAGAATAA
The DNA here is from genome assembly GCA_018340775.1 of Taxus wallichiana var. yunnanensis. Lineage (NCBI taxonomy): Eukaryota > Viridiplantae > Streptophyta > Pinopsida > Cupressales > Taxaceae > Taxus > Taxus wallichiana. The sequence continues at coordinate 453,322,658 of CM031237.1, read as the reverse complement.
GGGGGAATTGTAAAAAGGAATTTTTGAAGAGATAAAAAGAGAAGCTTGTGAGGAAGAAAGTAATGTACATCTAAGAGGTTTGGAAGATTACAGATCTTCATTGTATATTCTCTACAAATATTTGAATAATAAGATTGGTTGTTTCTTGGTGGACATAGCCCACACTAGGTGAACCATGTTATATCTTGTGTATTGTTTCTTTTGGTTTATTTTCGTATTTATTACTTGTATTCTTAGATATGAATATGTGTCTGTGAAATTGTTATGATTAACCCCAACATAAGGTGCACGATGGGTCTCTTCCAAAATAAGATGTCGTAGACCACCCTCCTTAGGCACATATATCCTGCCTTTATGCCTAAGAAGTCCATCTGCCTAAAGTGTAATCTCTGTGAAATTCCCCTTAAGGGGTCTCCCTGAATCCATCTTGGCCCTAACCGACATGTACCATCCATCGTGAGGAAGTTGTTGTAGGATCTTGTGGCACAAATATGTGCCTAATCGAGTAGCCATAACACATGTCTCATGCGACTCAATGCATCAACCATAACATTTTCCTTCTCCTTCACGTGCTCTACCTTCATGTCATACTCACACAAAAACACCTCCATATCATACTCACACAAAACATCCATCAAACACCACTGACAGGCGTTCAAGTCAAGATGAGTAAAGGTATGTTGTAGGCTCATATGATCCATCCTCAAAATGAATATCGACCAAGAGGAAATTTATGCATGTAAAAAGATCATACATAACTGCTACTAACTCGAGATCATGTGTAGGATAATTGAACTCATAGTCCTTAAGATTCCTAGATTAGAATGCAATCACCCATCTATTCTACATACATACTCCTCCTAAACCAACTAAATATGCATTTGTGCACACAAAAACTCATTGTGAGGGTCAGTCATGCGCAAGAATGGGAGCCATAGTAAGACACTCTTTCAACATTTGAAAGGCATGTTCACACTTGTTAGTGCACTCAAAATTCTTCACCCTATCTGAAAATATGTAATCGGGTCCACAATGTAGGAGAAGTCCTGTACAAACCTCTTGTAATATCCTGCTAGACCCATGAAGCTATGAGACTTTGATACATTAGTGGGTGATGGCCACTCATGAATAGATGTGATATTGGAAGGGTCAACGAAAATCCCTCTCCTGAAATAATGTGCCCTAAATATTACACCTCAATCTAGAAAAAGACACATTTCTCTAAGTTACCATACAAATGCTACTCTCTAAGGCACTACAAAACCTGACGAAGGTGATCCTCATGCTCCTCTTGAGTCCATGAATAGATAATAATTTCATCTAGAAATACCAATACGAAGCGATCCAAGAAGGTCCTGAATACTCCGTTCATCAGACTCATAAACACTACAGGGGCATTGGTGAGTCCAAAAGGAACCACCATGAACTCATAATGTCCATATCTAGTTATAGACATAAAATCACACACATATTACTATTTTACTATATTTCCAAGTATGTTGTTATATGTATGGATCTTAAGTAAGAAAAGTATTCATTGGTGACATAATCCCTTATCCATCCACTTGTTTGATTTGATTTCTATTATCTCTCTCTCACATCTGTCACATTGCACTACCCGAGCTGGTTAGGTCATAGGGATCCCTGTCTATTGGTCTTTTCACATCTGTCATCATTTATCCTAGGACACTAGTGCCCAACCTAGACACTAGTTCCCAGGCGCTTCTGTCTATTTTGGGCGCTCCTGTCCTCTTTGTGCTTTTCACTTATTTTTACATTTATGGTCAACCTCTTTAGTTTTCTTATCCTTATCTCGAGGTCATAGTCAACATGTTGTGTTACTAGTGTTGAAATTGAAACAAGAGATCCATATATATACAAAACATACACTCTATTACAAGGTCGGACAATTCTAAGGGGCAATAACATCTACATACTATCACTACCATCAAAGGGATGACATTTTTGGGCTGCATACACTGCATAGGAAAGGGAAGTACTGAATTCCATCTCACACATTTACATTTTATCTAGGCATATCTTGCTATCTCGGCGTCATTGGTGTGAGGGTAACCTAAGGAAAATATCTCACAAATAATCACAAAGAACTACATGGAGTCTGGAATGTAGTGCGGCATTCGGTTATAAGTTCACTCTTTAGGTGACCGCTAGGGTTAGTCCGACTTGAGATATTATAATTTTCATTCCAATTTGATGTGTTTGTGATCTTGTGCACATAAATAGGGTTTATTTTATAGGTTATAAATACCCTCGGCGATTAAAGTGTAAATAACGGATGATTAACAACGAATAAGTGTGAAACCCTAGTGACATAGAAGAAATCAAATTCTAAGCATTTTTGTGTAGTAACCGATGCCAAGGAGTTGTCTCTAGTGCCCAAGCGATCGTGTCTAGATCTATATGTAAGTCCCAAAATTGATACTTGAGAATTTTTGACACTCTTTCCAACCTATTCATTAGTTGTTCTAGTTCAGATATGTTTTAAGATAAGCGTAAAATAGTTAAGTCCCATATCTTTCCTATTTTCTTACAAGGTTGCATCATTAGAGTGTTTAATATTTGTATTCTACTATATTTTATCATATTAGTGACTCTGAAATTAGATTTAATAATTCTATTTTTATTAAATCATTTGGTGAACCCTCTCTTATTCGAACTCCTTGCCCTAGGATCCCCAAAACCCTCATGGCTAAAAATAGATCCTCTTCTCCCAAGCAGGCTATGGAACATATTAGTGTGCAACCTATCCTTGATGATGTTGTACAAGATAAACTTAGTGATATTTATCTCCATGCTCAATGTGATTTCAAAATCCTCCAATATTCTTGCTTACGAAAACACCATTCCCACTAGCTTTCAAAAATCTAGAATTTGCATAGTTTCACCTAACCAAAACTTCACTTCATGTTTTCCTTATTCTTCCATAGTCACCCATGCTAATCCACCTTATTCTACTCCTATTATAACACATGATGATACTATTATAGATTTTATGCTTGGTATTGCTTGTGACATTGTAGATACAAATAATGTTACTTCTAATGTTGAAAATGTACATGTGCATGATGTTATTTATACTAGTAGTCAAGATGAATGCAAAGTTGTATCTCTTACTCTTCCTACTTCTAAAAATGTTTCCAATGATTGTAATGATCAATCTCATGTTACTTCTCCTACTACTTCTCTATATGATGATGATACTCTTGATGAACTACTTACATGTGAAAATATGTCTGATAGTGATGTAGGCTATCCTTCTGATCATGAAATTGTTAGTAATGTTTCTTCACTTCGACTACTAAATGTGAATTTAGTACTCCTCTTTCTTCTCTTTTTAAGTTGTCTCACATGATGATTCAAATCCTACCACTAGTACACCTCTTATCATATCTTCTAATTTTAATACTAGCATTTCCATTGATATGCCATGTTCTTCTCCTCCTCTTCTTCCACCTATTTCGTCTTATTCTACAAATGCTGTTCATGATGATTATACTATTCCTACTAGTACGCCTCTTATTATTTCTTCTTCATCTACATATAAAGTTCCCATAAATCCTTCTTCTTCTCACATTCCCATGATTACTCACAATGAAAAACTTCAACCTCTCAATGTACCTCTCACTTATTCTACCATCCCCTCACATGATATTCTATCTCTCATGCATGATGTCAGTAATTTGAAAGCTCAAGTTCATACTCTCACCTTTAAAAGCAAAGCATGACATGCTTCCATTGATAATAATTATTTGCATGGAAATCCAATACCTAAAAAATTCACAATTCTGCTTTCCCTAAGGATTTCATCATGCCTACATTTACATGTTTTGATGGCACTAACAACCCCTATTTGCATCTCAAGCATTATCGTTCAACAATGGCCTCTTATTCTAATGACCGCTTGCTCCTCAAAGATTTTTTTCATAGTCTTGTTGATCATGCCATTAAGTGGCACAATCATTTGCATTATGGATTTATTAGCACTTACTATGATATGGAGGATGCTTTTCTTAGGAGGTTTATGGTTAACAATGGTCCTAGAGTTACATATGATCGTTTACCTACTTTGCATCAAGGAAAGAAAGAACCCATTATAGATTACATTTTATGCTTTAATTCTTGTATGCATCAATTATTATTTGAGCCAATTGATTTAGAAAAGTAATTTATCTTTTTTCATGGCTTAATTCCTACATTGAAAGAAAAATTATTATATGATACATGTGAATATTTTATGCTTTTGTGCTATAAAGTTATAGATCTAGAACAAGATTTAATTGCCCAACATGTTATTCCATCTTCTTCTACTTCTTCTACTACTCCATTGCCTACTACTTCATCTCCTCTTCCATCCATTGAGCATCCTCCACGGTCACCATATCCTCCTCCGCGTAAGCATCCTCCTTCCCCTCCACCGCATCGGCCTACACCTAAGTCTTCTCCATCTCCTCCTCATGAACCATTGCACTTTCCATATGCTGCTAAGCCTCATGATGTCTTGCATACTTTTCTTGATAAGCACTTAATCCACTTGCCTTCTAATCAACATCATCCTCCTCATCACTTGTATCACTAGTGTGATTTCCCTTATTGTAATTTCCACCGCATCAATGGCCACCGTGACAATGACTATTGTGCTCTACATGATAAATTACAAAAATTATAAGACAAATGTGTCATTTCCTTTGGATATCACTCTTGTGAGTAGTTTCTTTCTCCCATTCCACATAAGCATGCTTCCACAACTATTCACTTGTCTCCTCTACCCTACTTCTAAGGTTGTCATTCATCCACCTCCTAAGATCATTATCCATCCACACCCTTCATCTAGCTCATCCATTGCTACATCATCTCACCCTCCTCATAGTGCTACTACATCCCATTGGCTTCCTAAGCCATTGACATATGTGCTTCCCACCACTACACCTCCCATTATCGACACCATTTCACATGAAATTCAATTCAAATCTTATACTTATGTTGTTTCGCTCCACATGCTTCCACCATCCCTTGTAGGATTCTCCATCTTTGGCAGGTGACCTCTATATGATCAACTCATTACCCAATGACATACTCATGTTCTTAAGGTTCTTACATGATTATTGAGGGATCTGTTACAAAAATGAACCTCATTATCACATTGGGGGCATTAATCTTCTTCTCCCCTCTTTTTTCATTCATTCATCACATGCTATTATCAAACACGCTCTTACATCTTCTCATTATACTACTATCAACTAATAATTTTTATAATATCTTATAATATCTACATGACATTACCATTTCCACTACTCTATCACATTACATCATATACATACATTATTTTAGTCATATCATTATACTACTCATTCACATACAAATCATTTTCAATTCACTACTTACCTATTATATCCACATCATGATATATTTTGAATATTCAACAATCACGAAAACCATCTCAATAATGCATATAACATCTAACAAATCAACATGCAAATGACAACCATCACATCATATACCAATGCAAGTGTACAACACATATGTGATCCAATACATGTCTATATATATCTCGTTAAAAATCATAGTTACAAAAATATAATCACTAGGGGGAAAGCCCCCATGCATCACTACATCCATATACATCATATGTCATCCTCACTATCACTATATAAAATCGTAGGAGCTCTAGAACTAGATGCTTCACCACTTAATCTACACTACTAGTCACGAAATCTATATCTCTATACATGTCTTTGTAGTATAGTCACCTCCGCATGATCGCTATGTGAATTGGCCTTGTAGCTCCATATATTTGGAAAATACATCCTGAGCTAGGGCCCCTCCTCCTACGACCTATCTATATTACTCATTCTATGTGAGAGCCAAATCACCCTCGCTCAATAACACAAGTACATGTGGCTTCCGCTAGATGGAATAAATGGGCATGCTTGCTCGTAATCACATCCACTCGTTAGCAGTATGCCGCCCCACGAGCACATATGACAACACATTCCATGTCGGTGTACGTATCTATGAATCAACAATTAACGACCAATACACATCACCTGTAACAATACAACACCATATTAGTTACTACACACATTTTACAATATAAAATAATAAAACAACAATTAACAAATAAAGCAACAAACAATACTTATGCTCCGCTAGTTCCACTACTAGCCCATCTCTATCGGGGGTAGGTTCCTAACCCTCCACTCCTCCCATTTCGACACACACACCACCACATCTATGACAAATGGAAAAAATAGCACCCATTGGTGTGTTTCCCCCACTCGCGATGGTATGGATACACCCCGCATCATCAACATGTATCAGCTCCATAAAAGCATCTACCTCGCCTGGTCCATGATGCACTAGCTATGCTCATGTAGGACCTCACCTCTCTCTGTCTACCTTGAAACTCTATTAACCCTCACCAATACATATGGCTCTGGGGCACATCTTGAGCCATACTAAACTATATTGATACACACTCCGCATGGAATAACTTTTTCACACTTGAAAATTTATCCTCAAACCATGTGGTGCATCGAATGCACCACAACTCTACTCCATCCTCCAACCAACCACCATAGTCTTTATATGGCCTCCATATGATGGCCTTTAGACCTATCCAAGAATTTACCTATAAGTGCTCGTGTCCAGTATCCTGCACGGTACTTACCCACCTCACTGTAAAAATCTCAGGCCTCGCCCAATCGGCCCATGGCCCACTAAGTGGCCTCAATATTGCAATATGCTCATATACCCATACATGTAACAAAGTGGTGGATCCTAGTCCACCCCCATGATCCTCCTGTGTGAATCTATACAAGTCTCTGTACAAGTGGGCCAACATACATCGTACCCAGGCATATCTCGTCCCATACTCCTCTATACAATGAAAAATATCATGCATCTTATACAATATACCCACTCCACCACCCTCTACTACCACCGATGAAGCTAGAATCATTGTGATGAACTTCCACAATCACGGAACACCAGATCTCACTATAACATCTAGACTGATATGAGAATCTTTCTATACTCATGTCCTAGTGAAATATCATCTTGTTTCCCTCATCTGAATGCAGGCATCCACTATACTCATAACCTGCACTCTCTCTCCTATAATAACCAGTCACAATATTTGATATACATCCTCTAGGGTCACTATAATCTCCCCAGTTGGTAACCAAAAGGCACACATATCAACACACCACCTCTCACACAATGCGGTGAACATGGGCATATTATGGGGAATCTCTCCCAATCTAGCTATGTGCCGCAGGCCGACACGGTCCAATATATACCACTCCACATTAGATAACCCCAACGTAAGAAAAGTTCTCAAATGACAACCCTCACGGAAATATCTCGAGTATATATCCCTCTTCAACGCAACAAACAAAAAAATTCTTACATTAGTATGTCATACATGTTGTAAAATTGATCCTCATAGTACTAAAATTGATCAAAATATAACTATTTCACATCATACTGCCAAAACCCTATTTTGGGATGCCAACGCGCCGAGAGCAGGTCACACCTAGAAATAGGTCAACATCACTTGGAGTGGGCGCTAGTGCCCCGAAGGATGATAACACTCGACCCCTCCTACACAGGTCGAAACGTCAAAAAAATACAATAATGTAAATTTTCCAAAAATTGGCAAAAATAAGCATATTTCACACAATTTTCTAAAAATATTCATACTTACCAACTCATCGGTCATCTGTGAAGCCATGACCACTACTACTCTCTCGAATCTCATCAATCTCACTTTTATAACATGTGGCATCCTCATGACCCATAGCTCTAATTTGCACTCATGCACAATATAAATGAAATTACTATTCACTTTTCACTATTACTATATATAGCAATCTTCAATTTTCTATATATTATAGTTACTATTTACAATCATTTTTCCAACTAATACATGACACACAATTTTTCTCATATCTTGAGCCTCGTTACTCTATTTTCTTCCCTGTTTGTGCCATTTGGATCAAAATTTCTTCTAGCACCATACTATACACATTGCACAATGTTATATTCAAATTTGACATAAGTACTCATCAATCTACATACATTATTACAATATCTTCTATACTATCTCTTGTTCACTCTTATCTTTACTTTTTGGCTCAGTGCTGCTTATCTCTTCACCCCTCACCCTTTCACCGAAAGGGGGCATACAATCAGGATCACCTTACGATCCCTCTCAGGTTACAATATAATCAATCGATACTCTTATCATATCACTATTGCAATATTTTTCTTTGATTCTATTCAAGAAAAGGAACAAAATCACTCTATATTCAACACTCAAATACTTTCTACTATTTCAAATATATTCCCCCTAATGACCTAATCTGGGGAAAAGCACAAAAACCTCTATAAGATTAATATAATAAGTATAACAGTCTCAAATTAATCTTCTATCATTTAGACCAAATCAATCAATCAATACAATAAGCATACTTTACTATCACTCCAAGATGACCTAACTTGGGAGTTACTTTACATTTATATCACTTCTAGATGACCTAACTTGGGAGTCAATTTACATTTCTATCACTTTCAAATGACCTAACATGGAAGCCATCTAGCATTATAATGTTATCCAAAATTCACCCCCCAGGGTAATTTTGATAACATGCATCAGAATATTCAAGTCCCAGGAAAATAGATTGATTCAAGGCCCAAAATCATGTTTTTTGGGGTCCCTCGGCTTCCTTCTAACTCTCGCATCCAAGGAGGAATCCCAATAGGTCAAGAAAATGGAAGAAATGCAGAAAACCCAGCTTGGGGTAGAAAAAATCATGAAAATCGGCTAAGTCCTAGTCCAGGCGGTCCTTGGGACAGTTGGGACGTCGGGGCGCGAACCGGCCGAAAAGCCTCCAGGCGGTCCACGCAACAATTGGGACATCTGGGCCATAGGTACGTGCGGGACGCGAAAAGCCGATTCGGCCAAAAAAGGGAAAAATTTCCTAAGTCTTTGTTTCGCACGGTCAGGACAGTTGGGACAAAAGTACGCGGAGGACGCGAACCGGCCGGTTTAGCCGAAACAGAGAACTTTCGTTTGGGACATCTGGGCCAAAAGTACGCGTGGGACGCGGAGAGCCGAAAGAGCCGAGAGCGAATGGAAATGTGCCATGTGTCTTCACCTCAAAGAGGGACAGGGAAGCCCGAATCGGGCGGATCGAGAGAAATTTGTCCCAGATGGTTTGGGACATCCAGGGCCAAAAATACGCGAAGGACGCGAAGACCTGGAAAAGCTGCCAAAGAATCAGAATGTGACGCGTGTCACAAGGGGAGGCACAATAAAATTTTGACTAAGTGTTTTTGGGCCCAAAAGTTCAAAGGGCGAGGTTTGAAGGGTCGGCCCGAGCTAATAGACATAGGACACGTGTCCTAATGCGGGGGAAGTGCGGAGCTCAGGGAGGACTTAGAAAATTTAGCAAAGGTTTTGGCTGAAAAACTAAAAGGTAAAGGTTTTCCCCGCGCCCTTGTCGACGAACCAAATGATGCCACGTGTCCCAAGTGGCGGGGCGCGGGGGGAAAATGAATTTTTTTCCAAAGCGTAAGAAAAGTCAAAATTTTCAAAGGAAACCCCATGGGAGGTAGAGGAGATAGAATTGCTTGTCCAATCAGTGCTTACCACGTGGCGTCCGACCAGTGGAGCGCGAAAAAATTCAAATTTTTGCCGCCGATCTGTTTTTGGGCCGTTTTGCCCTAAAACTTGAGACCCCCATATATTTTGATCCGAGCTCGGATTTGCACGTTCTTTATATCATGAAAATCTTATGAAATTCTCTATAGGATTCCATGGTCAATCTCTAATTTTGGTTCAGTTTGAGAGAGAAAATTCAAAAAAAATGTTTTTGGTACGTGTTCATGGCCGAAGTGACATTTCAATGACCAAATTTAATACTGAGAATGGGTCGACTCTCCTCCCATTTGGTCAAAATGACGGGGGTATGGGTTTGTAAGGTCTTCCATGCTGATTTAATGCATTTATAGTCAATGAGGAATGGGCTCCCACATTTTTGTACGTTTTCTCTCTCATGGGCTTGACCCATACAATGTAAAAGCTAGATTTGGCTCATTTTGGAGGGAATAATTACAAGTTGTTCATCTTTCGGCTCTGCCCTCCCTTCTTTTCTTCTCCAGGGTTAAAAATGGAGTTCGAACCTCCTCCCTTTCTTTGTAATGGCATTTTTTCCTTTTACTATTGAAATGATGTTCTGTGTAAACTTCTGAAGCAACAAAAACATGTTTTGTGATGCATCTGTCCATCCTTGCTCATTTTTCACTTGTTCTCTTCTTGCCTCTCTTCATTGCAGGTATTTGTGCAAGTTTGAATGTTCATTGCAGGTCTGGAGCTGTGTTCATGGAGTTTTGGGACATTTTCTGTGTGAAATCTATCCTTGGGCTTGTGATGCATCTGTCCATCCTTCCCATTGCTCACCTCTCCTTGTTCCATGGTAGTTTTGATAGATGTTCAACATTCTCCTTCTCTGGTGTATCACCGTTTTAGTGTAGGCTTTTGCTATTTTTCCCTTTTCTCTCTCTCTCTGTCTCCTTGGCATGGTTAGATTAGGTTTAGATTAGCTTGCCTGCACTGGAATAGCTTGTGGCAGGTAGTTTAGGAGCAGGAACTAGCCTTCTCTAGAGATTCCTTTCTCATTTTTGCAAGTCCCACACTTGGAGAAAGGTTTCAATGTTGTGCAATCACACTGGATGCTAGAGTGATCAACCTAGAAATCTGATCAACATCCAGGGGTGTTGTGATTTTGCATCAACATATACTAATTTTGAAACTCGTGGGAGAGGGGGAAATGAGATATCATTTCCTTTCCTATACTACTCCTATATGGGTTCTTCAATACAGAACAATATGATATAATATAGAACAATACAAAACTAAATTAGTCTTTATCCGTTTATAGCGGTTGGTCCTTTTGGGGATGTAGTCATGGATGGAAAGTAAAACTAGACCTATCTCCCCAACACTCTTCCTCTGGTGGTAGGATGCCTAAATCCTCCCATTTTCAAATATACAAAATCAGGTTGGGAATTGATCACTCCCTACCTCTTCAATCTCCATTAACAACAATCACAATCTCTAAAATCTACAAATCATCTCAATGTTTCTCCAAGTGCTCCTTACAATATTTTTCTATCTCTATTTATGCCACATGGGTCGACACATTGATCCATGGTTCACTATGCCACAAACTCTTACATTCTATGAGCACCTTTGCGATTCGGCTTTTACAAACTTCTCACAGGTATGTTCCTTTACTTCCTTTACACTACTTGAATTTCATTCAAATAACATAAAGGGGTGGAAAATGTAGACACAAAATCACACACATATTACTATTTTACTATACCACCAAGTATGTTGTTATATGCATGGATCTTAAGTAAGAAAAGTATTCACTAGTGACACAATCCCTTGTCCATCCACTTGTTTGATTTGATTTCTATTGTCTTTCTCTCTCACATCTGTCACTTATGTACCTAGTTCTGGTCAGTCACAAGGATCCCTATCTATTGGTATTTTCAAATATCTTTTCATTTATCCTAGAACACTAGTGCCCACCCTGACAATAGCGCTCGTGTGCTCTGTCCTCTTTCTTATTTTCACTTATTTTGATATTTGTGCTCGACCTTTTAGTTTTTTTATCCTTATCCCGAGGTCATAGCCAAAATGTCCATTTCCGAGATCTATCCGCAAGTCCTAGAATTAATACCGAGTATTTCCAACACTTTGCCCAACCTATTTATTAGTTGTTCTAGTTCGATTTGTTCAAGGATAAGCGTAAAAAAATAAGTCTCTTATCTTTCCTATTTTCTTATAAGGTTGCATCATTAGAGTGCTTAGTATTTGTATTTCACTAGTACAAAAGGATGTCTTATGTATATCCGTCTCTATAATCCTCAATCGATGGTATTTCGATTTTAGGTAAATCTTGGAGAAGACAAATCGATCCTCTCATTTGATGAAATAGGTCATCAGTACATGGAAGAGGGTAATGATTCTTGATATTTACCTTGCCTATAGTCAATACAAAATCTCAAGGACCCATCCTTCTTCTTCAAAAATATAACTGGTACTCCCCATGGTGACACACTAGGGTGAATGAGGCCCTTCTCCAATAGTCCCTCTAGCTACAAATTGAGCTCATAAAGTTAGTGGTTCGGTTGGTTAGCCATTTAGCGGGTGACTATAGAGAGTCGACCATAGGGTGGGACATGTTGATTATAGATAGGGGGACCATAGGAGATAGTGGTATTAGTAGATTGGGATTGGAAAAATGGAACATAGAAATCCCATCTATTTATCCCCTTTAGGAATGGCCATCCTATAGGGTTCCCTAGATATGGGTTAAACTCTGGTACAAGGTCAATGTGGAAATATATCTCCCGTGAAGGTGGTAAACCTGGAAAAAACTTAGGAAATACATATGCAAACTCCTGTAGGATATGGTGATCATCCAAATATGGTCTTGAAGACTCCTCCTCCATCATGTCACTCACCATGATGGAAAAAACTGACATCCCTTCCGTATAATCTTCTTAAGTTGCATAGTGGATATAGTGTGGATGGATATGGGTCTCTGAATACCTATCACGACCCTCTCTAATGCAGTATTGTCTCTACACTCAATCAATTTATGATGGCAAGGTAATCTATCCCGATGATCCGATAACCATTCCATGCCCAAAATCACATCGTAAGACCCTAATGATAAAAATCAAAGGTAAATTGTAGTGCAAAAGAACCTTATGTAAAGTACACACTCCTTAACTAAGGAGTATGTGGAAAGTATGACACCTGCTATCACCTCAACATACCATGTAGGACCTTTTCTCATTACCACTAGCCTACAATGATCCACTACCAAAGGAGATATAAATGATTCTAAAGACCTGAAATCAAACAACATAGAAACATGGGTACTTTTAATACCACATCTTTGTCTAAACCATGATAGCTTTGGTGCTCGATTGGCATTTCGAACTGCCACACATATCATGTGTTGCTGTCCTACATCACCAAATGTAGTCTATGATACATGGGATTTCCCTACCTTAATTATATCTAGGTTATGTGGACATCTATTTTAAAAGTGATCTTGGTCACCATAACAATAACAAGTCGAGTAGTCCTCCACCGCCCGATACACTTATAGGACCCCTAGTACTCATAATAGAAGATGCTATTGGTCATTCCCTAAATGAATGTTATAGGAATCCTACTATTGATTACGCTCTAGGTGGCTGTGTCCTCTGTGGTGCTCTAGGTGGTGGTCACACACTATGACCTCTCTAGGTGTCCTTTTGAGGAAAAGGCCTCTACTATGTATGCTGTTATTTTTCACTGACGTACCTTATGCTGAGGATACTATGGATGTTGAGAGGCAAAAAATATGGACCTATGTCCACCACATGGGGGGGTGGTGGTGTTGTACCTCTCAACCTACTATCCCAGAATCTGTTGAAGGTAAGATCTTACATTCTCCCTAGCCTACTGTGTATTGTCCTACTCTATTATGTAATGTAGGCCTTCTCCATGGCCTCATCTAGTGTCTGTTGAGTATGCATCTTGACGGCTCCTCTAATCTCTAAATTTAGGACCCTAATGAATTGGTGTACCATGACCTTCTCATCGTGCATGTAATCCACATACTATAATAAGTCAATAAAATGTCTCTCATACTCCGCCATTATCATCGAAACTCATTGATGCATTGCTGCATGAAGCGTCTAGATATACATCTAGCCCTAAATACCTCCTCAAACATGGCCCACAAATAGACTTGGAATCCACCGGGAGCTTTTGCTCGTCATAGCTCCACCATACTCTAGCTCTATCTATGAGAAAATGAATAACAACACGTGACCTAGGTTTTCTCGAGCATAAACATAACTTGAAACATCTAGCCAATCTCACAAGCCATTCCTCTAAATGAATTTTTTTGTGTCCCTAGAATATGATGGTGGGTGTAACTTCAAGATCTCTTTGATGTTCTTTGTAGCTTATCTACAAAGTGATCTCGTGGGTCTCAAAGCCAATGTAGGCATCTATTTGGGAGAACTCCCAAATATGTCCCTTTGACGCGAGGATCCTTCTATCTCCTCATGTGATGGTACCTTCTCCTGTGAGGCATGATGTGAAGCCTCTGCCTAATCTCCTAGATGGTCTCTGCTCTCTCTCTCTCTCTCTAAGTGCAATAACCACCTCCTATAATGCCTGTAATATATGTGGGGCTATGGGTATAATGTCCCATATAGGTGGTGTGTCTGTCCCTACTCTCCTTTTGCTTACCTTGGGAGTTTCTCCGATTGGATAACACATCCTCCTCAAAATCCTACTCTAGTCCTATGACCATATTGTCTACCCCTAGATGAAGCTCCCACTCTAGTATGACCTCCACGAGAACTCCTAGTCTCAACTCTAGTGGATCCTCTCTTGGTCCTAACTCTAGTAACCTCGACTTGTCATGCATCTTGCATGAGAAAAGGATGAGAGTTATGAAATAATCCAATGATTTACTTACAAGTTAATATATTGGATGGGACTTGGGATCCCATTCCTCTTTCGATCACATGAAGGGATTCGATATTGATCTTGACACATCTGCTTATTTTGGTGAGAAACTAGAGTACCTAGTCTGCAAAAAGTATAAATCAAAACAAAAATGACAAATAAAATATCCGATAGTGAAAACCTCACCTTTGAGGTGCTATTAAAGAAAAAAAGTAAAAAAATTAAAAATAATAAAAAGAAAAAGGACGTATCTCCTAGTGAAAACCTTTTTGAGGTACTAGAGAGAGGGGACTCTAATTCATGTCAAAACTAATGATTTACATTAACCAATGACATCCTTTTTAGAAAGGGAAACATCTAAAATGTTGGTTGAGGAAACAATAGACATCAACATCAAAAAACATGAGCAACCAAATATTTTACAGACTTGGTGCAAGTATTTCAGAAAAATAAAAAGTGTAGTTCATGACACTCCTTGTGGAATTTCAAGATATTTTTGCATATACGTAAAAATATATGTTGATATTAGATCCATCTCTTGTGGTACATCATCTTGTGGTACATTGAGATGCAAAATATGTCAAACAAAATTTTAGAAAAATACATCCCAAATTTGCATTACTTGTAAAGTTAAACTTCAAAATCTTTTGGAAGAAAACTTCATTCAACTAATAGACTACTCAACATAGATTTCAAACATAGTACCTATTGTAAAGAAAACTCTAGTAATCAAATTATGTACAATTTTTCATTTTATAAATAAGTCTTTTCCAAAATATGACTTTCCATACCAAACATAGATATGATCATGGATTTAACAACAGGTCATGAAATACTTTCCCTAATGTACAAATTTTCTGGCTACAATCAAATACAATTTTTTTAAGAAGATCAACATAAGACAATGTTCATCACACCATGGGCCACATTCTCTTATAAGGTCATGCATTTTGCCTTATAGATACATGTACTAATATCAAATAGTAATGACCATCGTATTTCACGATATGCTATATGATATCATTGAATAGTATATAGATGACCTCCTAGAAAAATATACAACACAAGTAGAACATCTGACAATATTGAGGAACATCTTTGAAAGATTGCGTGAATATAAAGTCAGACTTAATCCAAAAAAATGTGTTTTTGGTGTAACATCAAGTAAATTATTGGGATTCATTATTTCATGGAGAGGCATAAAATTAGACCCCACAAAGGTCAAGGAAATTATGGAAATTCCTCCTCCCCAAAATCTTAGGAAATTAAGAGGTCTTCAAGGAAAGATCCAATCAATCAGAAGGTTCATTTCACAACTGGCAGATAAGTGTCATCACTTCAATCAATTACTGAAAAAGGATGTCTAGTTTCAGTGGAACCAAGAATGTCAAGATTATTTTTCCAAACTAAAATAATATCTATCAAGTCCATTGGTTCTCATGCCACCAATATAAGATAAACCAATGCTATTCTACACATTTGCTATAGAATATGCAATAGGAGCAATGATAGCACAACATAATGATAAAGGAAAAGAGCATGCAATCTATTATCTTAGTAGAAAAATTATTGATCATGAGATAAAGTTGTTTCGCTCGGAATGTTTCGGCTTCCACGGGAATAGAGTTGCTTCTATCCTTTCATTCCTTTTAAAGCAGAGATGAGGTTAGGGTTAGGAGGAATACTGTTGAATGTCGAGATGGTGTGCGCACCGTAGAGAAAGATCACACTACGGAGAACTCCTTTTTGTCTTGGAAGGACTACCTACAAATAAGAACAATTAAATTATTTTGATTAAACAATAAATGGGGAAAGCGCCTTGGGCCTGGAAATATAAAACTTCCCTTCGAAGGTGGTGGTTCCCTTCGCTAATATGAATTAACACGAGCAAAATATCAATTAAATTATTTTGAACCGGGAGGGGAAAGGCTGGTTTTCGGTTTTGATCGAGGAACCGATGGCGGTTATTGATGACCGATGCGGTTATCGATAACCGATACCGGTGGGTTATAGGATCTTCTTCGTAGATATGGTGTTTCAGTAATAGCTAGTTTTTGGATGGTATTAGGAAATGGGATGATTAGGAGTGAAAGAATGACAAGTTAGATGCAATGGCACGTTGGGTAGTGGATTCAGAAACGGATTTAGGAGGACTGAGATTCAAGAAGCATAAGAAATGTTATAACAAAAGGACATGTAAGATCTGACTTACTGGTTTTGACCGAGAGGCAAGTTGATCTCCTTGGTTGTAAACACTTCTGGTTTCTTTACTTGTCTCTCGCTCTCGTCAAGTGAAGATCTCGACTGCTCCTCGCCGCAATGCTCTCTGCTTATCCAGAAATCCTTTGACCGATCTCCAAAATGAAATTCCGATCCGTTGTTTTGGTTTGGGAGCCCATTTACAGGAACCGATGGCGGTTGCGCAGAACCGATGGCGGTCGAGTAGAACCGCATCGGTGAAGGAAAAAGTAGGCTATTTTTACTAAAATAGCCCACCTTCCCTGCTTTTCTCCCGAGAGATCAGTTGCGGGCTTGGTCAAGTGGCTAGAAGGTCGGCTTTTGGTGCGAGTAAGGAGGCATTAGTTATGGATGTGAGTCTAGACCAAGTCATGGGTCTTAATTAGGTTAGTTTAGGGTTAGGGCTAGGTCATGATGAGGTGGCAAAGTGAGGTGGCGGGTAAGGTGATGTGGATTTATCAATTACAAGGTAATTAATAAATAATTGTGTAAAGTTTAGGTAATGAGGTTAGGTTGCGAAATGGGATGCGGGTCACAAGGGGTCGTGAGACACAAATTTGGTGTCTACATTAGCCCCTTATCGTGTAGCTTGTTCTCAGAAAAGTCTGCGCATGACAATAATATGAAGTGGTTTCTCATGTTAAGGATATAGGTAATCCCCCTCAAATCTATCACAGATTGAGTGAACGGGAAATCAGGGATAGGGTTGATAAAGGGTATATGTGGTAGAGAGGATGGTAAGGTGGTGGGGTAGGTCCAAGGAAGCAGACGCATGTTGAAATGTAATAGTACGACTAGGGTACATGATTTGACTAGCAAACCAGCAATGTATAGGCAAAGGTCGATAGTTTATCCAAACAAGGGTGATATAATCCTGGTATCCAAGGCATAGGAAGTAGCTCCGTGGTATATATAAGGTAAGGTACCGGAACGTTTAGGCATGTTCGGCAGTACCAAAAGGTTGGTTTGGTTGAGATAAACGTCACGGTCTAGGTCTGGGCAAAGCTGGTCGACAGATCAAGTCAAGGACCCTAATCATGCTAAAACACGAACAGGTGAGCTCGATTGAACACAAGGTACATGATGGATGTATAAAATAAAACGTTGATTGTGGGTATGGTATGGAAGTGATACGGCCTTGGGTCAGGCCAAGTGGTTGGGCGGTGGCCCTGGGTCAGGTTAGGTGGGTAGGTTGAGGCCTTGGGTCGGGTCAAATTGTTAGGGCGAGGCCTTGGGTCGGGCCAAATAGGTAGGTTGAGGCCTTGGGTCGGGCCAAATAGGTAGGGCGAGGCCTTGGGTCGGGCCAATTGGTAGGCCGAGGCCTGGGTCGGGCCAGCGAATAGGTAGGCGAGGCCTGGGTCGGGCCTGGTAGGCCGAGGCCTTGGGTCGGGCCAATTGGTAGGGCGAGGCCTTGGGTCGGGCCGGTGGTAGGCCGAGGCCTTAGGTCGGGCCGAATGGTAGGCGAGGCCCTGGGTCGGGCCAATGGTAGGCGAGGCCTTGGGTCGGGCCAAACAGGTAGGCCGAGGCCTGGGTCGGGCCAATGGTAGGGCGAGGCCTTAGGTCGGGCCGAATGGTAGGTCGAGGCCTTGGGTCGGGCCAAATAGGTAGGCCGAGGCCTTGGTCGGGCCAATGGTAGGTCGAGGCCTTGGGTCGGGCCAATGGCAGGTCGAGGCCCTGGGTCGGGCCAATGGTAGGCCGAGGCCTTAGGTCGGGCCGAATGGTAGGTCGAGGCCTTGGGTCGGGCCAACAGGTAGGCCGAGGCCTTGGGTCGGGGCCAATTGGTAGGTTGAGGCCTTAGGTCGGGCCGAATGGTAGGCCGAGGCCTTGGGCCGGCCAATGGTAGGTCGAGGCCTGGGTCGGGCCAATTGGTAGGTTGAGGCCTTAGGTCGGGCCGAATGGTAGGTTGAGGCCTTGGGTCGGGCCAAATAGGTAGGTTGAGGCCTTGGGTCGGGCCAATTGGTAGGTTGAGGCCTTAGGTCGGGCCAAATAGGTAGGGCGAGGCCTTGGGTCGGGCCAATTGGTAGGTTGAGGCCTTAGGTCGGGCCAAATAGGTAGGGCGAGGCCGTAGGTCAGGCTGGACAAGTGAACAGATGTTGTGCAGCAAAGGTGGACGGAGGCGATATTGGTGAAAAAGAGGCAAGGAGTAAATAAGGGCAAAGAATGGGGTGAAAGTTGGGTAGAGAACCGATGTCGATTCTGCATGACCGATATCGGTTAAGGGACCGATACCGGTTTCTTAGGGCAAAATTAAACCGACATCGGTTAAGATCGAAAAACCTATAAAAAGAAAAATACGGCCTGTCATTGTCACTTTAGAAAATTTGCAAACCAAAGCGACTTGTCTGACGTGGAGAGTTGATTTGGAGGGTTATTGAGTGAGGTGGAGCTATTTGATTGGCGGAGAGAGTTGATAGTGGGCCCGATTGAGGAGGAGGCAGCAGGTGATTGGCCAGGGACCCAATAGATCAGGATTGGAGCCATGGCACAGGCAGGAGGAGCTGGAGGGGCTGGACCAGCTGGACCGCCACCACCCATCCCACCACGACGACGTGTCGTCGTACCGGTAGGTTCTAAACTCGTGATTTATGCATTGAAATGGTTATTAGGCTAAATGGGGGGTTTGGGTAGGAATTTGTATTTTGTAGGAAATAAGGAGTAAATGGAGGTAATTTGAAAAACGGAGAGGGTAGAGAGGTAAAATAGGGTAATGCGGCTAGGTGAGTAAAATTGGAGGGTTTTTGGGCGGGTAAATGGGTAGAAAATAGGAAAAAATGGGTTTTGGGGGCCGCGCGGGGGTTCGGCTCCGAGAGAGGACAGTGACCGATGTCGGTCACTAAGCGACCGGCATCGGTCGCTCAATTTTAGGGGAAGGGAGGGTTGTTGGTGACCGGCGTCGGTTATGTATCGGCCGGCGTCGGTTGTGGGTTTATGTAGGGGTGGAGTTGGGTTGGGGGTGGGTGTGGGGTTGGGTTGATTGTTTTTTGGGTTGTGGGTGGGAGTGGGAGTGGGGTTGGGTTGATTGTTTTTTGGGGTGTGGGTGGGAGTGGGAGTGGGTTGGTGGTTGATTTTTTGGGGTGTTGGATTGTTGAGTGGGAGTGGGGGTTGGGTGGAGAAGGGGTAGGTGTGGGGGTTAGGTGTAGGGGTGGAGAAGGGTTAGGTGTGGGGTTAGATTTTGGGTTTTTTGTGGGGGTTGGGTTTTTGGGGTTTTTTGGGTTTTTGGGTGGGTCATGGTCGGTGTGGGGTTGGTTTAGGGGTGGAGAAGGGTTAGGTGTGGGGTTAGGTTTTGGGTGTTACAAAAGGGGGTTTAGATGGTAAAGTAGATGTTATAATAAAGAGTAGGTCTAAGAATGTGGGTTGGTTTTGCAGGCACGTCAGCAGTTGACGATGCGTGATAGGATGCCTCCACTATTGAGTCGGATGAGGCCACACGTATCTGCGGCGCATTGGGCCATCATGCGCGAGGTGGGACTCGGCGGGGTCCAGAGGTACAGAGCGATAGAGAGGGATCACAGCCTGATGGTCGCCCTCATCGAGAGATGGGATCCGGCGGCCAATGTGTTCCATCTGCCGACCGGAGAGATGACCGTCACATTAGAGGATGTGTATCGCATCCTGCGGCTACCGATCGAGGGAGAGGCAGTCTTCCAGGTAGATTCAGAGACTGCGATGGACAGCATACTGCAGGTTTTTGGGGATGCAGCCGCGCTACTGACCTACCATAGCGCGAGTATCGGGTACGGTGACATGTACCGTGCGCATCGTCACGAGACACGACTGGCGGTGTTGATGATGGTTGGGATCACCTGCTTCGCCTCCCGACTCGAGAGGGAGGCCGCTCCCACGAGCATTGATGGGGGTACGCTGGAGATGGTGGAGGAGCACACTGCTTTGCATGGGCACCAAAGCAGTATCGGTGCAATTATACAGGAGCTATGGGGCTATCACGAGGAGGCGATTTGGTATTTGTTCTACATTTTTGTTACATTGTTGGGCATACGAGCACATCGTATGCATCAGGCCAGTAGGGCTACCCCAGCAGCCAGGGCCACAGGTCGTATACCGATATGGCTTTCAGAGGTGGTTGGGGGTCGTGGGCCAGCCACGAGCAGTTGTTGCAGGTCGGGATGTGGTCTATTATAGACACTTACTAGAGGGCCTTACAGCAGAGACATTGTATGGAGACCCTACAGAGGTCACCAGCCTGGTAGAGGAGCCCGCGTACAGCTGCGCCTGATCCAGTATACATTCTGGATAGCAGGACGGAGGCCGGGAGAGTACGAGCGGATACCCCTAGAGAGGGTACGCAGGCAGATGGGGCTACGACAGGACGAGCCACCTCCCCTCCCTCAGTACAGGAGGGATGATGTAGAGGCCCCACTGCCAGCGCCACAGCCTTTGGATCCAGACTGGGTAGCGGAGAGACCAGCAGGTGAGGGTGTGGATGATGCCGGGTGCACGGGAGCATACAGGGTGTGGTGGGCTGGGCAGAGAGCAGCGAGGATAGTACCCTGCGCAGCCAGACTTGGCTGCAGTTATAGGAGAGAGGGATCAGCTCAGAGGTCAGGTGCAGCTCTTACAGGGGCAGCTAGCTGCTGCGCAGGCACAGATAGGGGCCTTACAGGGCAAAGCTAGCCCAGCTCAGCACAGCACAGCACAGTAAGACCACCACCAAAGACCACACCCACAAAAGTGCAGAGTACAGCACAGTGCAAAGCACCACCACCAAAGACCACACCCACAAAGTGCAGTACAGCAAAGAAGACAGCAAAAGACCACCGCGCCACCAAAGTGCGCAGTGCACAGCTCGGGGTATTGGTGTTAGGTGCCAGGGGACCAGCCCCAGCTCCTTCAGTGGCGCGAGATCGCTATATGGAGGTTAGAGCAGAGGCCCGATATTATCAGGATATTCTTGATAGTACCGGAGTCGAGTATCGTGCGATGCAAAAGATAGGCGTAGACCTCGCATGCCCAGAGATCTCAGGGAGGGGCAGCCACAACTGGCGTGTCCGTGACGGGCGGGAGGCGAGAGGCACCACAGGACCATGGGGAGAGGTGCCGAGGGCGGTGGGGAGAGCCGATAGATCCCGACATGGTTTGTATATAGGACACGGCACCGGTCTGCGAACCGGTTGTATTGATAGAGGCCTGCGTGCCGACACTTATTCATTGTATTGATTCATTTTATTTATTATATACCGGCCTGCGAGCCGAGTACGGGTTGTACATTTGATACCGGCCTGCGAGCCGAGTATATTTTTGATATGAGAGACCGGCCTGCGAGCCGAGTCGAGATTTTTGGTAGGTATTGCGGCCTGCGTGCCGGCTTTGGTATATTATGAGATCACAGAGGCCCCGATGTAGGGCACATTGTATTTGTGAAAACTGGTATATATATAGAGACGATGTTTTGATCCTTGTGCAGTGTTCAAAATGTGTTTAAATATTTTGTTAATGGTTGGTAATATGTAATGTATGATAAGTTTTAGTTGATATGTTGATAGATGGATGATGTTGATGTTTTTGTGTTTGTTGTACGTATGTATGAATGATATGTGATGTGATGAATTGTTGGTTTTGTGACATTGTGATATATGTAACTGATGAGTTGGATCCAAATGATGTAGAGATTGATAGTTTCTTGAAATTCGTAGTTGATGGTTGTGTATTTGTATAAAATAAATGATGTTAATGAAGTTATAAGGCTATGTGTGGTGGATGAACAAATGTGGTAAATTGTGTTGTTTATGCAGGCAAAGAGGCGGGCGCGACAAAAATTTAGATGAGAAATGAAGAAAAGAACCCTGTTTCAAAAAGGCAGGTGTGTAACCGGTATCGGTTAGGTAACCGATGTCGGTAGTTATATGACCGATATCGGTTATACGACCGATACCGGTTATTTAGGTATGAGCTTTTCTAAAAATAGAAAAGCTAGGGTGGCAACTTGAGTTTTAATTTTAGAGCCATGCAAGAGGTTAAATACGCGAACGCGACGCTTTTTGACGACTGAGACAGGTATTTGCATGAGAGATTTGGGTGAGAAGGAGAAAAGAGACAAGGAAAGTGAATGTGATCCGAGGTTCAGAAGGCAGAAAGACAAAGTTGAAAAGGGTGGTGATCATGGCAGAACGAGGAGAAGCATCCAGCAGGCAAGGACATGAGGGAAGACAAGGGCCACCTCAAGCTGCTGCAACCCAAGAGGTATCATTTTGTTTGTGATTTAACTACTGCATGTTTCGTGAATAAGATGGGGGAGAGTAGGTGGGTAGATATGAGAAAGAAAACATGATAACAAGGGTTGCAGGTGAGGTAAGTGTTACAGGGTAGGCAATCAGGGGTTTCAGGTATGTTTGTATGTATAAAAAGGAATAAACGAGCAAATTATTGTCGTAGGTGGTTGTTTTTTTGGGAAGGTGTATATAATTGACAGTGACCGGTAGCGGTTAGGGAGAACCGGTATCGGTTACTCAACCGATATCGGTTATGTATAACCGAAAACCGTTGCCATCGGAGGAATTTCCGTAATGTTTGAAAAACCCCGACGGATTGAATGGTTGTTTGTTGTTTTGGTGTACGCAGCAGAGGCGTGGATCGAGGATGAATGATAGTGTGCGCCCATTTGTTGTCATGAATCCGAGCGGATGTAACACCAGCCGAATGGACGTTGATAAATCATTTGGGGTTAAGTGGAATCCGTTATTATTCGCGAATCGCACGTAACCATGGTATGTTACAAAGCGTTGATCAAAGATGGAATCCCGAGACAAATACCTTCTATCCGCCAACAGTGAAATGACAAGAATATCGAAGATGTGTTTTGATTTTGAGACTCCCTATTACAGAGAACCAAGATATCGTGCACTACCTAGCAGCGCACTGGGAGCGATAACAACAGTATTTGGTCCATACGCACGAGATTTGACACAGCGAGGTTTATCGTTTACATATGGGGTAATGTATGCAGCACACCCTGAGGAGACAAGGTTAGCAGTGATATTAATGATAGCAGTAGGGTATTATGCGCTACCGAGGGCGGAAGGGGGAAGATTTCCAAAGGCATTGATGTGTGTTATCTGGGAGATGGTAGAAAGGAACGTTACGTTTGCATGGGCACCTGCATATTTGGCGGAGCTATACAGGGGTTTATGGGCTTGTAGGCGAAATCACAGGACGACGCTGGATTGTTCATACTTATTACACTGTTGGGCCTATGAGCACACGGTTTGTGTGCGACCAATAGGCCAATCCCTCCAGGCAGGAGAGACCGGAGTACAGAGGTTGGGATTCAGACGATGGGTCCAGACAGAACAAGAGGCCAGATCCCAGGCCGTGACAGGTGATATTGAGTATTACAGGCAGGTATGGGAGAGAGTGACGGTTGCGGATATCTGTTGGAGGCCATACGGAAACTATATGATAACAGAGAACATAGCTGAGGAGTTGAGGGGTGTTGAGCGATTGAGGTGGATCGCAGGGCACAGGCCGGGGGAGTATGAGAGGATTCCTATAGATCGCGTGCGGCGACAATTTGGATTTGTGCAGGATATACCCCTGGCTTATAGACCATATATGAGGATCGACGCCGAGGCAGCATTCTCACCTCCCCGGCCAACACCTCCAGAAGGGCCTGAAGAGGTAGCAGCCGATCGCAGGGTAATGGATGCGGGAACGACAGAGGCCTATAGATTATGGTGGGTAGCAGAACTGCGAGGTGTACGTGAGCGCCCTGACATAGCGGTGATTACAGCAGAGAGGGATCGTCTGCAACGTTTGGTTCAGCAGCTCCAAACGCGCAGTGAATGAGACAAGAGGATTGTTAGTGGTCATGGAGTCACTAAGGGGAGACTAGAGGCTGAAGTCCTCCATGCGAGAGGGCGTATTCATATGTTACAGGAGAGATTGGCAGATCAGTGGGCGGTACCAATAGCCGTGGTACCTTTGAGGACAGAGAGGCCCGGCGAGAGGGGTCGACAATCACGATCATCGCCTAGTTCGGGATGAGGCGTGAGGGTCTGAGTAAATGTTAGCAAGGTATAAGAATAAATAAGGATGCCGACCTGCGTGTCGATGATAGAGAAGATGTATTTGTTTAACATCTAAATAAAACTGAATATGTATGTTGATTTGAGTTATGATAATAATAAGATTGTTGGTGTTTTGATTTTCGGTGTTTCGAAAAAGGGTAAAGAGAAATGTGATTAAATAAAAATGCACAAAAATATTTATATTTACCACACATGATAAGTTATGGTAGGGGATGGTCGAGCTAACCTTGGGAGACCCCATGTCTCCAAAGTGCTGCCTACATAGCCCATTGCACAAAGCAAGGAGGGGCCTCAGACCGATGTAGTTCTCCCTTCGGACCAGGGAGAGGTGAATTCAGGCAATTTGGGTATGGTTAGGCAATTTGTTGGTTGATAAGAATTTGATGTTGATAGGGTAATGTTGTTGGTGTTGGTAAGGTATGGGCGATGTTGATGTAGGTATAGGTAAAGCGAAAGTTAGCTTACCCAAATAGAAGGGAACCATGTCCTGATTAAGATCAACACACAATCCTAGATGCGAGGCAAAGAGGAAAGAGTGCTCCGTAGGTGAAAAGAGCTAAACAAACCACATATTAACATAGGATGAGCTTGAATCCCTAAGTACCTTGCATAGGCGAGAAGTCGATAGGTGAAAAGAGTTGTATAATCACAATATATCGGATATACGTCACGTCCCTTGAGTTTTTGTTGCTTTGACAAAGGGTGAGGTGAGGTGGTTGATATAGGCGGGAGTGCTGAGAGCTTGTTGCAAGGTGATTATTCTGACGAAAGAGAAACTACCCTAAATAGACAAGTCCATAACTCAAAAGTGCTTTTGAATGAGGCTTTTCTTTTATTGAATGTAGACTGATCGATGCGGGAAGTCTACAGGGGATATTGATTGTATTATTCTTGAGGTCTTCACGAAGCTGATCAATGCGAGAAGCTCTTGATAAAGGCTGACTGTGTATAGCTGTCCTTCGAGGGAGCAGTCTATTTATAGTAGCAGATATGATTGTAATGCATAGCTGTCCTTCGGGGGAGCAGTCTATATATAATAGTAGCAATAGTTCGGCATATAGCTGTCCTTCGAGGGAGCAGTCCATATTTAATTTAAATGACTAGATGTTCATTTGGCGTGAAGCATCTAGGGAGTAGGAAGTTTGACTCAAGAAAATCCCATAAGAATACGGCTTATTTTAATACTTTTGAAGTCATGGACTAGACTAAAAAGGGGAAGGCATCATCAAGGGGAGGTGAGGATCAAACTATGTGAGCTTGATTGTTATTATGAAGTGTAGGAAACAGAGTGTATGTAGTGGTAAGTGAGCTCAAGGGACGAGCGGCAGGTAGATAAGAAGTGATATAACACTAATTTCAACAGTAGAATGGTCGAAGATGCAAGGCATTAGGGGTTCAGCTCAGTTTACCATTGCGAAGCTAAACGATAAGTACCAGATCCATAGGTATGAGTGATTATATAAGGCCCAATCCAATCGGGAGCAAATTTTCCACGTTTGCTCTTTTCTAGTTTGGTTACATGTTGATTCTCTTTGAGAACAAGATCACCAACCTTAAAGGTATGC
Source organism: Taxus wallichiana var. yunnanensis (assembly GCA_018340775.1). NCBI lineage: Eukaryota > Viridiplantae > Streptophyta > Pinopsida > Cupressales > Taxaceae > Taxus > Taxus wallichiana. Next base: position 453,296,238 of record CM031237.1, on the reverse strand, counting down.
TCATGAAGTCGCTTATCATAAGCATGTTTAATGCGTTTTTGATAGATTTGAAGGTGATCAAGAGCTGTAAGACGGCGTTCGTCAAGAAGCTCCAATTGGGCTAACCGTTCTTGGCGGAAATCATCGTTGGTGAGAATATCCTGAAGAGATATTCTAAGGGAGGGTATTTGTATTTCGAGAGGCAAAACAGCCTCGGTACCGTATACCAAAGAAAAAGGTGTGGCATTAGTAGAGGTACGAATGCTAGTACGATAAGCCCAAAGGGCAAAGGGAATGTGATCGTGCCAATTTCTTCCGGATTCATTGACAACTTTCATGAGGATTTTGGTTAGTGTTTTATTAGAGGACTCGGCTTGCCCATTGGCTTGTGGATAGTAAGGTGATGAGAAACTAAGTTTGATACCAAAGTTGTCACAAAGGTCTTGCAACAACTTGTTTTTGAAAGATTTTCCATTATCTGTTATCAGGCGATGAGGAACACCAAAACGACAGATAATGTGGTGGTTAATGAACTCGACAATTTTTTCTTTTTTGATTGAAATGAGTGGAATAGCCTCCACCCATTTTGTGTAATATTCGGTCGCTGTGATTATCCAACGGTGACGTTGTGAAGAGGTTGGGTGAATCTCACCAATAAGGTCTAAACCCCATTGTGAGAAGGGCCAAAGATCTCGAGCGATCTGGAGCGGGTGGCTAGGAGTATGTTGAAGGTTGGCATGTTGCTGACACATAACACAACGCTTAACATATTCGTAGCAAGTTATTGAAGATAGGCCAATAATAACCAAGGCGAAGGATTCGTTTGGCCACGGCAAGGCCGCTAAAATGTCCGCCACAGATACCGTCATGGACCTGTTGGATGGTATGAGTGGCCTCCGCGCCAGTTAGACAGCGAAGGAGGATGCCATCAAAGCCACGTTTATAGAGGAGTCCCCCCATGACAACATAACGTGAAACACTTTTAAGAAAAGCACGTTTGCCGTTACTAGTAAGGTCAGGTGGGAGGACAGAGATTGTAAGGTAGTCGTGGAATTGGTGGTACCAGGTATCCTGTGAATTAGTGGACACAGTATTTATCATACAAACTACCGGGGTTGAATAGGATGGGGCAAAAAGTTGTTGGACCACGACGAATAATTCAGAGTCAGTTGGCGCGGCGGGAATTTGCGAGGCTAAGCAAGCCATAGTATCCGCAAATTTGTTAGTGGAGCGGGGAATGGTTTGTATAGAATAGTGGGTAAATAAGGCTAGAAGTGAATCCACGTAGTGTTTGTATTTTTGAAGTTCCTCGTTTTTGCATTGGTAGATGCCCATAACTTGATTGACTACCAATTGAGAGTCGCCAAAAATGTTGATAGATTTGATGCCTAAGTGTAACGCAACTGAGATCCGTAACAAGGGCCTCGTATTCCGCCTGTATTATTAGTGCAAGGGAAATCAAGTCGGAATGAAAGAGGCATAGGTTCAAAGCATTGAGGGAATGAGAACAACGCGGCTCCTCCGCCGCGCTGGCATTTAGATCCATCGAAGAAGAGGGTCATTGGGTACGACTCCTCCGTGATGGAAAGAGTAGCGATGAGTTCGTCGGGAAATGTGAAATTGGTAAATTGTTCCCCCGGTAAAGGAGCGTCCGCAAGTTGGTCCGCGATGGTTTGTCCTTTGATTGATTTTTGGTGGATAAACTCAAGGTCGAGGTCGGCGAGAAGCATGAGCCATCTAGCAATGCGTTGGTTCAGATGAGGTTTGGCATACATGTAATGGATGGGGTCTGTATTGGTGATGACGAAAGTCTTGTGATTTAGAAGGTAGTGTCGGAGTTTGGTGGCCACGAATGATAGGGCAAGGCACAATTTTTCTACATGTGTGTACCTAGTCTCATAGTCCACCAAAGTACGACTTATATAATAAACGGCTTGTTCGTGATTCTCAGAGTCACGATGTGCAAGCATGGCTCCTACAGCGTGGTCGGTGGCGGAAAGGTAAAGGTAGAAGGGGCGGTCGTCTTGGGGTGGGATAAGCACGGGTGGCTGCAAGAGATAGGATTTGAGAGCTTCGAAGGCTTGGTGACATTCTTCGCTCCATTGGAATGCAATATCCTTTTTAAGGAGGTGATGGAAAGGTTGACATCGATCCGAGAGTTGGGAGATGAAACGTCGGATAGATTGGAGCTTACCTTGTAAACTACGCAATTGTTTGAGATTGTTGGGTGGGGGCATTTCTAGGATAGCTTTGACTTTAGATGGATCGACCTCAATGCCACGCAAAGAGACGATAAAGCCAAGAAGTTTTCCCGAAAGAACACCAAAGACACATTTCTTCGGTTCAAGGTGATGATGAATATTGTAATAAAGCGATCAAAAATAATGGTTAAAACATCGAGATGTTCACTACGATGTTTAGACTTGCCGAGAAGATCGTCGACATAGTCTTCAAGGATAGTGTGCATAATGTCATGAAAATGTAGGTCATAGCCCGCTGATAGGTAGACCAAAGCATTCTTAAGGCCAAATGGCATGACACGATAATGAAGGTTCCCAAGGAGTTATGAAGGCGGTTTTGTGTCGATCGGCAGGCAACCAAAATTTGGTTGTCAGATCTGAAAAGCCATCCATGAGAGAAAGCATTTCATGGCTGCAGTGAGATCAACAAGTTGATCAATACTGGGAGGGGGAAGTCATCCTTGGGGCAAGCGAGGTTAAGATCCCGAAATGCAGGCATATCCGAAGTCCCCCTGTCGCTTTAGTGACAGGTACGATGTTAGAAATCCATTGAGGATAGTCAATAGGCAAAATGAAGGAAACAGAAAGGAGTCGTTGGAGCTCCTCTTTGACCAAGAGAGCAATGCGTGGATGCATTTTTCTCAATTTTTGTTTGACTGGTTTGGAATCGGGGTTTAGGGTGATGTTATGGACGGCGATGGTAGGATCAATTCCTGGCATGTCAGCGTAAGACCATGCGAAAGCTTGGTTGCGAGCACGGAGAAAGGTAGTAAAGGCGGCTTGTTCTGATGTGTTAAGGGATTGTCCAATCTTCACAATGTGAGGATCCTCCTCCGTGTGGATATTGATTTCTATGGTAGATTCGTTCAGCATAGTTTGGGTTTCAGATGGTAAGGCTCGTTGAATATAAGAATCATCCGCGCCAAGGTAAGTGAGGATGGAGTCGTCATCCTGGCATTCAACAACATTAATCAAAGGCGAATCCTCTTCGATCATGTCTGGATAAAGAAGGGGAAGAGAGGATGGGTCCTCATTATCACGTTGATAAGTGAGAGGACCTATGAAGATGACATTTATGAAAAAAAAAAGTTAGGAGGGATAGATTCAGGGTCTATAGATTCTGCGGGTGATGATGGCAAAGTGGGTGATGATGGTTTGGTAGGGGCGACGTCTTCTTCTTCTAGGATATAGCTGACAGGAGGTGTCTCCTGTGTAGGTGTTTCGGGAAAACCGAGACCACTGCGATCATTATGTTTACGGGTAGTCACGGGAATGAGTGTATGTCGGCCTTGTTCGTAAAGGCCAAAACCAAAGCCTTTCCACGCACAGCGAGTCAAGAAGGTGAGGGCGAAACGACGATTTGTCAAGTATTGAAAATCGGATTGGAAAGGAACCACACCAAGAGGAGGTTCAGGGGTAATGGAGGATGCGTCAACACCCCCATACGTTAGGTTAGTGCGGCAATGGGGTGGTCCGTAAGAGATTATCTCCCCCACGCGACGGTCGTAGGTGGGATGTGCATGTAATTGTCCGTACTCCTGCGGGGTAGGGAAAGAACTAACGTTATATAGGCGGTACTCCCCCAGCGTAAGGCGCTGAAAAACATCTACTAAGGGATCGGAGGTTGGAATGTTAGCTGCGGGAAGGGAAGTGGTTTTTGCGATGGTGGTTTCATCAATTGAAGGCGTAGGCGCGGTTGAGGTGGATGGTTGAGGTACATTTGAGGCGGATGGTTGGGTTGAATGTATGGGTGTCTTGATTGGTATAAGCACATCGTTAGGGCGGTATAACATATTGCAGGTTTTAAAGGGGGGAGGGTCAGCTTTTACGGTGTAAGACTTCCCCTCGTACTCAAATTTTATACATCTATGTAATGTTGAGGGAACGCATCCCATGGCTCGGATCCAAGGACGACCCAGCAATATATTATATTGGAACTCTCCCTCCAAGACATAGAAGAGTTCGGGTAAAGTACGTGGTCCTACGCGAATGTTGAGGATCACGGTGCCTAAGGTAGAAGTAATAGCGTCATTGAATGACCGCAACATGATGGGGTTGGCACACATGCAACTAGAAGGGATGTTCATCTGTTGGAAGGCTTTTGAAGAGATGATGTTTAGGCTAGCGCCCCCGTCAATCATAACCCGACGTACTCGAATGTCCCGGACGTAAGCGGAGATGAAAAGGGCAGGGTCAGGATCTTCTGTACCAAAGTCGACAATTTCATCTTCAGAGAAACTGACTGCAGCAGCTTGTTGTACAGAGACAGAAGTGGTTGGGGCAGTGGGTTGTTTGGTGAGAGAAGCAACGTGATTGGGTGTTAGAATGGAGGCGACAGGCAGGGTTTCATTAGGTAAAACCTCTATCCCTTGAAGGATCTCAACGAGAGCTTGTCGATGAGATTCAGAAGTCTGAATGAGGTCATACAATGTCATTTTTACGGGTGATTGGTGAAGCTGTTTAATCATATTTCGGTGGGCAATGCCATTAGAGACGGGATAGGCGGGTCCGCGAATGACCACTTTAGGTGGTGGTGCAATCGGGATGTTTGACGGAGAAAGAGATGCCGCAGGTGTGTTTTCTTTTTCTTTCCCATTGTTTTTCTGCCCTCGAGTAGCGACACTAATCATATTAATCTCGTAGACCTGAGATGAGGAAGATGGTGGGGATAACTCATGGTCTTCAAGAGGTGGGGTTGTAATAATGATAGATCTTGGTGAGGCGGGGACAGATGGTATAGGAGAGGGAATGGAAACTAAAGGTCTCTCCCTTCGTAAGTTGTCTTTCTTAATCTTTCTATCCGGGAGAGGTGACTGGCGAAGGATGGTTTTTAGAGCTTTGCATCCCTCCACATCATGTCCTGGCGTGCGGTGATAAGCGCAGATTTTAGACTCATCGTAACCCATAGGTCGGGGCTTAGACGGGTCATAAGGTCTAAGTGGAGGTAGGGAAATGGTCGCATTCTCCACCAACATAGCAAGGATTTTGGCGTAAGATCCTTTGAGTGGGTCAAAATCAGGAGAGGATGAGGGTATTGATTGTGCGGGTTTTGGTAATGTTTGGGCATGATTTTAGCTTAGCGTTGAGTATGTTTATCAACTTATTGATCACAGAAGACAAAGTATGACAGAGAAAACAGGATTTGAAAACAAGCAAGAGGCACACGCAAATCTAAAGACTAACCCTAGGGTTAATTTTAGTTATCGTGGGCTTATGCCTTTAGATGTAAGATGATGTCAGAATCCTAAACAACAAGACCTAGGGGAAATGTCAAGTTTGTTTTGGCTTATAAGGTTACCTCAATCGGGCGGAGGAATACCGCGGAAAAGGGGGGATGTTTGAGCTGTTGTGTTAATTGTGAAGTGATTCGGTATGTGTTGTGCAGTGAAACTAAGGTTAATTTCCTGTCAATACCGTGGATATCACCCCCACGTGTATGACCTGTTACTTAATCTATGTTCACTAGAATTGGAGAACAACAAGCAGGAATGCAATGCACGTGTTTTAAACCCAAATCGAAAATTATATTCGATGAAGCAAGAGAGATGACTTTCACTAATGCGAAACCAGGAAAGCAAGACAAATTCTTTACTAAATATATAACAAAAACAGCAACAACAAATATGCAAATGAAAATAAGCAAGAGAAAGAAACCCAAAATGGGTCCCACCGGGCGTGCCAAAATGTTTCGCTCGGAATGTTTCGGCTTCTGGGAATAGAGTTGCTTCTATCCTTTCATTCCTTTTAGAAACAGATGAGGTTAGGGTTAGGAGGAATACCTGTTGAATGTCGAGATGGTGTGCGCGTACCGTAGAGAAAGATCAGGCTGACTACGGAGAACTCCTTTTTGTCTTGGAAGGACTACCTGCAAATAAGAACACAAGACCACAAGATTTTGATTAAACAATAAATGAGGAAACTGCCTTGGGCCCAGGAAATATAAAACTTCCCTTCGAAGGTGGTGGTTCCCTCGCTAATATGAATTAACACAAAAGACTGCAAAATATCAATTAAATTATTTTGTTAAACTGGGTAGGGGGAAAGGCTGGTTTTCTGGTTTTGATCAGAGGAACCGATGGCGGTTATTGATGACCGATGCCGGTTACTGATAACCGATACCGGTGGGTTATAGGATCTTCTTGGTAGATATGGTGTTTGTAATAGCTGGTTTTTTGGATGGTATTAGGAAATGGGATGATTAGGAGTGAAAGAATGACAGTTAGATGCAATGGCACGTTGGGTAGTGGATTCAGAAACGGATTTAGGAGGACTGAGATTCAAGAAGCATAAGAAATGTTATAACAAAAGGACATGTAAGATCTGACTTACTGGTTTTGACCGAGAGGCAAGTTGATCTCCTTGGTTGTAAACACTTCTGGTTTCTTTACTCGTCTCTGCTCTGTCAAGTGAAGATCTGGACTCTGTTCCTCGCTCGCAATGCTCTCTGTTTATCCAGAAATCCTTTGACTGATCTCCAAAATGAAATTCCGATCCGTTGTTTTGGTTTGGGGAGCCCATTTACAGGGAACCGATGGCGGTTGCGTAACCGACGGCGGTCGAGTAGGAACCGGCATCGGTAAGGAAAAAGTAGGCTATTTTTACTAAAATAGCCCACCTTCCCTACTTTTCTCCCGAGAGATCAGTTGCGGGCTTGGTCAAGTGGCTAGAAGGTCGGCTTTTGGTGCGAGTAAGGAGGCATTAGTTATGGATGTGAGTCTAGACCAAGTCATGGGTCTTAATTAGGTTAGTTTAGGGTTAGGGCTAGGTCATGATGAGGTGGCAAAGTGAGGTGGCGGGTAAGGTGATGTGGATTTATCAATTACAAGGTAATTAATAAATAATTGTGTAAAGTTTAGGTAATGAGGTTAGGTTGCGAAATGGGATGCGGGCCACAAGGGGTCGTGAGACACGAATTTGGTGTCTACAAAAGTAATCATAGGTTGAGAAAGTATGTTTAGTAGTAGCTTTCAAATTTCAAAAACTATGCCACTACTTGCTCAATCATACAACCAAACTCATTGCAAATGTATGTCCCCTTAAATATCTATTATCTAGACCCGTTCTCATAGGCATAATGTCAATTTGGGTCATTCTACTTAGTGATTTTGATATCAATTTTGTTATTCAAAAATTAATAAAAGGACAAGCACTTGTAGATCAACTGGATGTGAAACCTCTACTAGGATTAGAACCTCGTCACTTTAAATTTATGGATGAAATTTTTTTGTATATTGATACAATAACTTTTTGGACTCTATTTTTCGATGGATTTTGTAATGTCGTGGATCGGGAGTTGACATTCTACTTATCATACCAGATGGAAATGTTATCGCAAAATTTTTCCACTTGGCCTTCCTCTATAGAAACAATAATACGTAGTACGAAGCACTCATAGCTGGATTGAAATTGGCTATATCATGGAATCTCAAGGAGTTGATAGTGTTTGGTGATTCACTTCTAATCATTAAACAAGTCACAAATGAATACCAAGTAAAATATGAAAAGATAATTCCTTATAAACTCATGGTGGATAGCCTTAAAGGTTATTTTTAGTTAATCACTTTTGAACAAGTTCCTCGCCTCCAAAATAAATCAGCAGATGTAATGGAAACTATCGATCTCTTCTTGAGTTCAATTCTCATCAAACACATACCGAGTTTCTTATTGAACATATAATTACAATATATTATTTTCCTAAGTCAACCATGGTCTATGAAATAGTTGGTCCTGACAATCCTTGGTATCACGATATTTATACTTTCATCCATGACCAAACTTATCCCAAAAATATGAACTCCCAAAATAAATGAGCCTTAGCATAACATGCTTCACACTATACCATACTTACAAACACCCTTTATCGAAGAGGATATGATGGGAATCTATTAAAATGTCTCAACACAAAGTACTACAAAATCTAGAATAGGTACATGCTAGTATTTACGGTGCACATACAAGTAACATGGTCTTAATAAAGAAAATCTTACATGTAGGTTACTATTGGCCTACTATGGAATCTGGTGCATATAATTTTGTCAAGAAGTGTATGGTATGCAAAACATATGGGAAACTCATTCACACAAACTTAAAAATTGTACAACTAATGACTACACCTTGGCCTTTCTCCCAATGGGGATCAACCTTATAGGAAAGATCAATCCCACCTCATATGATGGCCATAAATTCATTATCACCGCCACATAATATTTTACCAAATGGGTAGAGGAAATTCCTCTCACATATGTCACTGGTACTAATATCTCCAAGTTCATATTCAACCACCTCATTTTTGCTTTGGCATTCCTTCCTCTATTTTATTGATAACAATAAGTCATTTAAAAATAAAACCGTTAAAGCATTAGCCAAACACTTCCACATATGCCTTCACTGGTCCACACCTTATTATCCATAATGTAATGACCAAGCTGAAGTTTCCAACAAAACCATAAAGTCCATCATGGAAAAATTTATTGATAAGCATGGTCACAATTGGCATACACAAATTTATCCTTCCATCATAACCTATCGCACATCCATACGTACTCCAACAAAGAGGCACTCAACTTTCACTTATATACAAATTTGAATATGTATTACCAATAAAGGTTAAGATCCCATTACTACATGTATCCCTCCAACATATAATCAAAGAAGACAACTATAGGCAGGCTCGCCTTTTTAAGCTTGATCTCCTAGATGAAAAGCAACTCAATGCTTTAGATAATCTAAAGTGTCTCAAAACCTAATTTGTTGCAGATGAACAAGAAGATCAAACCAAGAAAATTTTAGATCAACGACCTTGTGTTGAAAGAAAATAAAAAAATACAACCAAAGATCGGGACAAGAAAGGAAAATGTGAACCAAATTTATTGGGTCCTTACCTTATCACTAGAAAATTCAGATCGGGGACGTATAAGTTATCTACTCAATAAAACCAAGAGCTTAAAGAACCCATAAATTCAGTTTATTTGAAAGGATTATATTCGACTCATCCATACATACCTCTTGTGCTAGGGAATTTTGGCACAACCAATTATATAACATCCTTCATGCTATCCATTTCTTGTATCATCTCAAACTAGTTTCATTGCTCATTCCTTGTATGTAGGAAATTAATCATCTTTCATCCTATCCATTTTATCTTATATCCATCCCTTGATCTTCATAATATCTTACATAATTGTGTGTGCTTGGGTGGGTCTGGATCACCAAAATAAATCTCACCGGTTATTACTGATTAGATCAAAAATTGAAAAACAACACAAAAATACAACACTTAAAACATTCAAATAATAAAAAATCCTAAACATTTTACAAAAAAACAAAAAATCCCAAAACATAAAAACAACTTAACACAATCAAAATTTTAAATCCTATCCTAGTGAACATTATAACTATAAAAAAATCATCTCACTCCTTGTGTGTATCCTGCTGGGGCAAGTCAAATCAATCCTATCCCTCGGCTTGGGGAAATATCGACTCTCATTTTCTCCCTTGCATGTATCCTTGCTTGGGGGAAATGACCCATTCAATCTCATATTAATCTTCAATTTGGATCCAGAAGAGTGTCACTTGACCCCATTCTTCATTCCGATTCAAATCCCCTTACATGTATCCTTACTTGGGGAAATCCAAATCTACTTAAATATTCATTATGGAATACATTAGGTGCATTGTTAATTGTCTTTATTTACAAAGTAGTGTTGCATTGTTTTTGTTCTTAGTTAATTCTTGATCAATTAATTTTTATTATCATATTGGTTCATTTATAGCCATGGTGCATAAATTTCTTGTGTATATTGGGTTTGTTTATAATGTGTTTTATTTTTAGACCAATTGCAAGATTTTTTTTTTATCATCTTGGTTCATTTATAGCCATGTTGTATACATATACTATGTATATTGGGTTTTTCTTACTTTTTACCTTTTGTTTTCCGTGTGTGTATTTGTATTATGCATGATGAGTTACTCTTCATGGCTCCTTAATAATCATGATGTAAAATATACTTGTGCAATAACAAAACAAGTTGCTCGTATTTGAATGAAAGCTCAATCTAAGAGAAAAATCACTCATCAATACCATATCTACCACACCATTTTACAATATTAATGAAATAAAATAACATCCATCCATAAAAAAATTACAATGTGCAAAATCAACCATTCACAATTTATTTACATCAATAAAATGTCCATGTACAATGTCTAAGTAAAATCATCATATATAAAAATATACATCACAATGCCAAAATTGACATCTATACAACAAAATATGCCTTCATCATGAGGTGTATACCAAAATAATACATCTATATCATCCATGAGAGACATCCATGACTCTATCCCACTTCTAGAATACCTAATCCATCTCCTCCTTGGCTCAATGGTGACATCGTATTGATCTAATAGATCTTGATGGTGCATGACATCTCACTTGAAGTCTTTGACCTTCTCCTTACTCTCTGATGTAGCATAGTCCTCTTAGATCCGAAAGGAAAAAACTTCGTATAACCCTATATAATATCTCACATAATGTGTGGCTCCTAATAGCTCTGTAGTAGATCTCCCATCCCATTGGCCTTGGCTACACACCATGTCATATTTACATCTATAGTAACCTACTATAACTAGCTCCTAGTGGCTTGTAGCTAGATCCTCAAAGTATCCAACTCTATTTGTAACTTCTATGATAGGATCATAAACACATCATGATGTTTGTAGAACATTTTATCTCACCCCTTGTATCCTCTGCACCTATCCTTGTGAAGGGACTATAGGTAAAAATTGTGCTCACTGACCCCATACATCATCCTCTCCTCTATCTCCCAACATATCATCTCCATCTCCATCTTCATCTCCATCTCCATCTCCATCTCCATCTCCTCCTCCTCATGGACTAGGCACCTGTAAGGAGAAAAATTAGTACATGTGAACCATGTACTTGTAAATCTTATCCCACATGTAGTTGTAAAACCTACTTATGCCGATATCTGTCCTTGTCCATCATGTCCACCCTAAACCTATCTATCCTTCCTCTGGGTTGCTTTGTGTAACATGTTCATCAAATCTCCCTCCTCGGCCATGTCATCCTCTTCCTGTATGGCATCCACTAATGTGTCTCAATAACTTGGACTCTCAAGTCTTACTCGTTTCTACTGAGGGTATCGAGGAAACGAGTAAGGGACACACATGAATCGACATACAATGAATATATTTAAAGGGGTCAAAATGGTTGCTAGGGTCACATATCTAGAGGAGAAATCCATACACGAGATAAACCTAGGGTTTCCAAGGCCCACAATCAAGATAGAGGAGAGTACCATAATAATATATCGGTAAATGGGTGAGAAGAGGTATAGATCGATAATGGATAAGACAATTATGCATAATGTTCTTGAGATGTAAATAATGGAAAGATAAGGAGTTAATTAAATAAGAACACTATGCTAACTAACATCAATGTACATATAACACTAAGCTAACATAGAGCAATGGGGAAGGGAAATGAACTAATCTATGCAAAATGACAAAGAGAGTTAGAGAACTTACATGTGGGGTAGTCATTGATGCATCTATCTCTCTAGAGAAGCAACACACAAGAAGAGAATCCTTATTATGTGGAGAAGGGGAACACCATTCCTATCCTAGACTCATTATAGATGACCCAATAGTGTAAGTAATCTAACCAAGAAGAAGAGTGTCCAATCCAATCCAAACAAAGTGCAAGATGAACCAAGAGCTAAATGAGCAGATATGAAGTTTATGCAAAAGAGCGAGAGAAAATGGCATTTCTTAAGATTCGAGCTTGCTTCCTTCATAAATTTTGAGATGTGGTAGGTATATATATAGCATCATTGCCCATGGGTGATGATGTCAACCGAGAAAAACCTTACACTCGAAACCATCGCCTATGGGTGATGACATCAACCAAGAAAAACCTTAAACCAAAACCATCACCCATGGGTGATGGCATCGACTAAGAATTATAATGTGTCATGAAAAGTGAAAATAAGTGTCGTCGATCATGGAAATGGATGAACAAGGTGTCAAATGTTGAGATGTAAGCAAGGTGTTAGGCATGGAATGTGTATGAGACATAAAGGGACAAGGATAACTAATGCATGGATAACTAAGGATGAGACCACATAGCTATAATCCCTTTGTGTATTGTCTCTAACACATAAAGATTATGTGAATAATCATTCCCCATTCCTAGAAGGCCCCATAAGGCACCCGCTCGGTGACCCTCATATACACAAAATAAATTGTTAGTAACAAATATGAAATATGAAAAGTGAAAAATTAGGTGTATACATATGCCCCAGTCATTGATCATTGCATGTCGCAATAGAGAAACATGTGATGGTCAATGGAAATAAATAGTTCATAACACCGCTATCAAAAATAGATATTAAAAATAATATCATAACGGACTAGCTAAAATGAAATAAACCCATTAAAGCGTACTTGGTAGTGTCACTCGTCTACCATGTATGCGGCGCAATCCATCTTTGTAAGGACCCTAAAGAAGTAAAATTGAAAGGAAACACTAGAGGATCATTAGTAAAATAAGAAATAAATCACCTAGATAGGGGCCCATGGGATGGATGTCATATAACAATGTTGAGATGTTGTAATGTTGTATGGATCATATGGTGGTATAGTGTCAAAAATAGGCCAAAATAGAAGATCGTCAAAATTATGCGTGTAATAGGTCAAAATGAGTGACATGAGATTAAGATCAAGACACAATAAATAATGTGTGTTACAAAGTTTGAGAGAAAAAAATGATGGTCATTTGAATATTTAGAATAATCTCATTTGAATTTGAATAGAAAATTTAGTTTTATATAATGATTTGGTTTTAATTTTCTTATTGCTATTTTTAGAATTGAGAGAAATGAGCCACGAAATTCTAAATTTGGGTGTATTTTGACGTCATGAAATGAGTATGCAATGGTGATGGAGGAAAGCGAGGTAGTGCACGTAGTGGGGTGTGACCACATATAAGTTGTATTTAAATTTGTTGAGCAAATTAGGTGCTATTTGGTGTTTTTATTTTTGAAGTCATTAACGTGTCATTATTGTCCAAACTTACATCATCGGTAGGTTAGGACAAAATACAAGTGGGTTTGGGAGGGATTTAAATTTGGTTTTCATTTTGTCAATTTTTGTGAGTCAAAATTGGGAAATTTGTGGCTACATTCAAGCCAGACGTCATTGGCCCCTTTGTAATAGGAAGGCCGATGACATCGAGATGGAGGAATATGCGACTAGGGGTTGATGGTGTTTTCCATAGGACCGATGGCATAGAGAATGATAAATATTTTTTCTAGGGGTTGATCATGTTAGCTAGAGGGCCAATGACATATTGATTTTTGTATATGTAAGCTGTAATTTTTGAATTTTTGTTACAAATTGATTTTGTAGGATTCTAATACTTGTTTTTTGTCATTCATGGATGCGGGGAAGAGTGTAAGATCCACCTATGGGGAAGTGTGGATGTATTGTGACTTAGTGGCATGAATTTGGATTGAATCGGGAAGAGGTAACCTATTACAAGATTGGGGTTTTGGGGGCATCATGCAGATGCCCAAGATACCATTGGATTTGGATTTATTACAGATGTTTTTACTAAATGGGAGACTAGATCCAACACCTTTGGTGGTGGATAGGATGGGAGACCATGGAGATGGCATTGACTTTGGAGGATGTACATGGGATTTTGGGGTTACCTATTGGAGGCACCTGCATGTATTGTGATCTTAGTTCGAGATGCTATAGAGAGGATATCCTTACCGTATGGGGGCTAGGGGAGTGGAACATACGACGAGAGTACACTATGTGTCCGACTCAAAACAATGCGGGATACATGAATTATAGATATCCTAAAGGTAGTAATGGGGATTATTGTGCCATGAATAATGTGCCACAAAGTAGACAAATTCATCCCGTTGTTCCTTATCACAATATGTAGAGATGTTGTAGATCATGGGGTGTTGTTCAGCTGGGGCACCACCATATGGGTATAGTTGGTGCATGATTTATACATGGTAAGGCACAAGGGTCGATTGTCGTGGGACTCATCATATTTTTGACCACATGGATATATGAGAGGTTCTCGATGTATAGATTGATAGGGACACCACATGAAGTAGCGGTGGATGCCCTGAGAGTGCTTTAGTGGGAAGAGGGTCAACAGTGAGATCACTTAGAGAATTTTAGATACTAGCATATGTGGGTTTAGATGGTGTTATATGGCAGCTCTACATAGGGAATGTGGATTAGTGGCCCAATTGGCCCAGAGTAGAGTTATTATATGCCATCACCGAGGTGACATGGAATTATGTCTATTGGGTGGAGACCCATGTGGTGAGTAGGGTCTGGGGTAGTTTAGGTGACCAACACATGTGGTGATGCCACCATTACCACCATTACCACCCTTCCATGGCCATCATGCCGAGAGGCTACATGAGAAGAGGCAAGGGTACCAATATTATGACCCCGTAAGATATAGGTAGTGGCGCACATGGTAAGAGGAAGTGCACACATGGCGGGGATGCTCAGGGCCCATCAAATATTATATCCATGAGCTATTTAGAGGAGGGATATGATCAAGGATCCACTGATACAATGACACAGGCTGGGGGTGTAGGAAGAGTAGGTACTAGCACTTGAGGAGGAGTAATAAGGAAACCAACACCATGGATGGGGGGTATAATATATGGTTTTTAGGGGAAGATACTTGATGCTGATTAGGGTTTAGATGGCCATGCATATGAGATAGAGGCTTAGACCACAACACAAAGGGGATATGATATTAGTGCCTCGAGACAACTGGGAACAATACGTATGAGTGAGACTTTGTCGTGATGATGATGATGAGGAGGTATTGGGCAGATTACAAAGATGGTGAGACCATTTTGGAGAGGCCTTGAAAGCCATGTATGTAAGTCATTATGTTATTTTAGATTATTTTTGAGAAATGGGTTTTTGTCATGTTGATATTGGGAGTAACATATGTAATTTTTGTGTTTTACAAAGAAGACAATGGAGGAGTGACAATCCATAATAGAGAGTACCCACCATGATATCCTAGATCCAATGTTAGATGTCAGGATATCTGCAGTGATGGTGGATCTAACAACATTATCGATCAAAGATTCGGTGAGTTCATTTTGTCTAGTTGGAGAGGCAACCTCGATACTACGATGATATAAGGATGCACATGCATTGACAACTACTGACAACATATATGTGATGATGCAAAGCCTATTAAAAACATAGGAGGCCTTGGTTTAGGAGTAGGAAAATCTCATATTAGATGCCAAGAGAGCTGCAAACTAGATTACTTCATTAGAGAAACAACTAGCGAGAGCGCACATAGAGGCTTCTGGAGATTGATATCGGGTGGATTCCCTATCTCATATAGCCAGATATACTAGCATGGACCCATCGACCTAAAATATCTAGAGACCCCCTACAAGGGTGAGGGTACTTGAACCATTTTTATATGATCTAGAGCCATGTATTATTTTGCATGATTTTTTGATGTATTAAAACTAATTCAAGATATACATATGGTGATTTGGATGATATTTGAATGTTTGTTGTTTTCTTATCATTTTCTTGTTTTCCACATGTATGTATGTGATAATACCATGGTACTTAGGAATAATGATAATGTTGTTAGATAGGTAAATCTAGTGAGAGGGGATCGATAAGATAGCCCAACCCACGCGATGTGAAGAAGCCAAAAGGTGGAACAAGGATAAAACATCCAATGGTAGGATGTCTTGGCATAATTGGGTGTATAAATCTACGTAAGTCCATAAGCCTAAGTGAGGATGTACAAGATACCGCGGTGATCAATAGAAAATCTTGGGTTGAATCGGGACTAAGGCAATCTAACCAAAGGAGAAATGAGGGCGTACATGATAAAGCTAAGTGGATCAAACAACCCAAGTGAGGATGTAATGAGATATAAAATATTGTGTGAAAAACCCAATGGGGGATCAAGAGCCCAAGCAAAGGTAAGAGGTAGTATGTAAAAACCTAAGAGGGGCAAAGAGCCCAAACGATAGTGAGGGTTCGTGCCAAAGGAGGAAAATAAGATGTAATCAAGGTACTATAGATAACTAGCCACGAGGGGAAAAATATCGTAATGTATCGGTGATGATATCATCAACTTGATTCAAGATGTGACTTCTAACACAAGTCATGAGGTCCTTAATGACATGATGTGTAATATTGACTTTTTGATGAACTTAAAATATCATGGCGAATAAAGTGTCATCTATTTTATCCTCTAGTCGGGTGAGAATATCACACCGCACAACATCCATAGTGGGACGAGGATCAGGGCGAGGTGGTGGTCCATAAGTATATTTTGGTCTAGTGGGTCGGTGGGGAAGGTGGGTTAGTTTGAGAGGAATTAACCCCATGATTTTGATTGTGGGAAGAAGTTTCGGGAATGTGACACTTGATACACAAAACCACGATTGTCGGCATCAACATGCATGCAATACTCGTGATGAGAGAAAAATAAGGGAGTTGAAGCGTAATGTTGTGTAACATTTTTGGTTTGGTCATGTTTTACCAAAACTTCAAGCTTATTCATATGATATTGATAGGCTCTATTATTAGAAACATTATTCTTAGGAGCCTCATGCGATGTGCAATATGGCTTGGTTGTAGAGGATTGAGGATCCATAAGGGAAATAAGTATGAAGAGGAGTCTCATTGGGCTGCAGAGGGCTAGTGAGAGTATCTAAGGATGGTATCAATGAAATAGGAAAATATGGCACTCATGGAGCAATATGTTTCTTAGTCATCGAAGCACAATAAATAGGATCATCACCCATGAGATCATCAACTTCGTAATCAAAATCGCGACCCGAGCATCCACTTATGTAAGAAAAAGGGTCTTCTAGGTCAATAAAAATATGTGGATAAATATGAGGCTCAAGAACCGTTTGGGAAGAAGTAACAATTGTACTTGAGGATTCCTATTATATGAGGATGACATTCACATCCTGAGTGAATTTGGTGTGAAGGGTATCTTGGTAATGCAAGAATTCCCTATCATGAATATGGGCATAGATGGTTAGGTGAGGGTTGTCTAAAGCTTAACCGTCATCATAATATGATGTGGAAGCATCCATCACACAAGAGTCAACTATGGTCTCTAGTTAGACCACATGCTTTAAAGGAGGTGTGGTGTTTGTGAGATGATTGCTAGAATTGAAGGCTCCTTATTGTGAGAATGTAAGGAAGGAGGTAGTTGGGATATATAACGAGATTAGGAAGATTAGAAGTGTTTATTATAAGTGTGACCTCATCGGGCTCATCTTAATCCGACTCAAGGATTGGGAGGCGTGCGTACAACCAATTCGGGATGACTAACATTTCAAAGATTATATATAGGATAGTTAAAACGTTGATATTATCAAAAGGGGATAGGAGATAATTCGTTGAGTGTTGGGAGCTTATATATCCCTTTTTTTTGAAGCATATCATAGTTCCAAGGATTAGTGTCCCCTTGAATCTTATAAATAGCTCCTTAGTGAGCAAAATTCACACACTAACACGTGGAAGAAGCAATGACACGCATACGATGAGTCCAAGGCCACCCTAGGAGAATATTATAAGATAGAGGAAAATTGAAGACCATGACTTTGACGTAGACATTCCTAGGGGAACAATGATGGGTAACCAAATACACCCCATAGGAGGCATCTTTCAATGATTGTATCCTTGACAAGTGGTTCATGTAGATTTTAGGTTATCGATAGAATAACCAAGAGCCTTAATGAAGTCTAATGAGGCCAAACACGTGCTAGATCCTCCGTCAATGAGGGAACACTTTACCGTAGTGTATCAATTTGAATTGAAATGAATATAAGAATATTTTCTACAAGAAGAAAGAGTTCATTTGGGATCATAGAAGTTATAGGAAAATGAATGCAAAAGTGAGAGTCTGTAGTAAGATCGATATGAATGGAGATCTCCACACATTTATAGCAGATGATTTCCTCAAAGCCATGTAATTTGGGCTTTACACCAAAGAGGGAGGAAAGAGAATGTTCACATTGAACAATTATGTCATGAGATGATCATGATGGTGAGGTGACATTTGCATGAGTTATAAGAAGGGGAATCAACCTAGAAGTTGGGATAGTGCTTCAAGAGGATCCCACTTGTTATGAATAGATTGTACAATAGGATGAGAGTGTTGGGAGTCCTCAAAAATAGAGACAAAAGAAGAAAGTGTGACTAAAGATATTTTTGAAATTATTTTTTTGCTCAGTTCTTACACCATCAGCCTTGTAAGTTTCATTTGCATAGGGGCTGATGACATCTAGAGGAGGTACATTTTTACCTTGAGAAGCTTTGTTTTGAGGTACAAATGGGTATATGACACTCTAAGTCCAAAGATGGAATACTACGGTATATTTAGGTTCTAGATAAACTATGACATATTTTACATCATTAATTACAATTGTATTTTCAAGAGGATAATCCATTTTGACTACGTTATGTAGCATTTTATTGCTTCTTATAAATTTTAACAACATTATGATTATGCATGGGATTATAGAAGATTTGTATCTTCTCATTAGATTGATTGATAGCTTCATGATGATATTTTTGTTGAGCCACATCATGGGATTTGACTACCTCGGTCAAATGCTCTCGAGTGATGGCATCATAGTCAAATTGGGGACCTAAGAAGAAGTTGATGGAAACCATTCGTAGTGCATGAAAATTTTCATGGGAGTGACCCCAATTAGCATGCCACCAAAAACTTACTTTCATCATGCCAATGAGGAATAGTCGAGAAGGATCCAAGATCCATGGTAAATGGCTTAGGTAAGTGACATTTCAAATCTTCCTTACTCAATGGTTGATGATAGTTAGGATGAATTTTGTTGTTATTAGGTTGTTGATCAATGTTAAAAATAGTCCTATTTAAAGAAGCGACAAAAGGAAGAGTACTAGAGACTCCACCATCTGTCACATTCTTGATATTAAAATGTTGGAGGATTTGGAATTTCTTGTTAGTTTGTGTCTTAAGAGGATATTTCTTGAATTTGATCATGAGATAATATTTCTGATTGGCTTGTTTATAGGATTCTTCTAGGGAAGTGGGAGAAAATGAACTCACCTTGTATTGAAGGCAAGGTTCAAGATCTCATAAGAAAAGTTGGAAGAGGATATAATTAGGAATATTATGTTACGATCGCATAGATAGGGCCTTCCGATGCTTGATGAAATCTTGTATTGACTCAATTTTAGATTTTTGGTAATTTATGAAAGCATTGAAATTATTTCAAGTAAATTGTGATATTGAAATTCATTTACTAGGGCTATCACTAAGGAATCTAGATCAACTATGGAATTAGGAGGTAAAGTATGGTACCAATCCAAAGCATATATAGTAATATTTTTATCTAGGAGTTTTGTGATAACATATGAATTGGTTCGATCCATTCCTTGTAAATATTATGAAAGGACTTGATATAAAGGGTGGGATCAGTAGAACCGTCATAAGAGATAGAAGGAACAATGCCACTAATATCCATGCTAGCAATGTAAGGTGCTAGAGGATATTGTTGGAATGCTCTCAAGAATTTGTTTTGGATAGGGGTTAGGTGATGGGCACCCCATTAGGCCCATTTAGCAAAGGAGGGGTGTGGTGCCCCAAGATCATGTTGTAGGGTGATTGACTAATTAAGCCATGTTGGATTGCATTTGAAGGAATTGAGTCACAGTAAAAGATTGTTGTTGGATCATCCTATCAATAAGTTGGAGAATGAGGTTAGTAGGGTAATAATTAGAGGTATTCTCAAATGAACCTATTTTGGGACCTTTCCCTTTTTCTGCCCTATTGTCAAGTTTTTGGAGATGAATTCAAGAAGATGTTTGCTAAGCATTTCTTTTGATTCATTTTTATATTGGGGAATTGAGAGAGAAACTTCTGAATCTTAGGAGGATGATTAAGGTATCATCATTTTAGTTTTATTCTTCTTCATCCTCGGAAAGCCATTATGGTAGGTAGAAGGCTTCTTTCAGCTACTCCTACGATGCAAAAATCCATGCAAAAGGGAAATTCAGCTTCAAGATGATAGGTATCAGGAAATGTATGCACAATAGAATCATAAGACCCTAGACCTAGATAATCCATGATGAAGTGATGATCGGCCAAGAACATGTCATGTGATGGAGGCTACGAGACACAATCAACCATGCAAAAAAAAAAAAGTTTACATAGGGGCTAATGGCATCCGAGAACAAAATTGGGAAAATAGAAGGGATCGGCCATGCAAATAGGTTTGCACAGGGGTCGATGGCATTTATAAATGAATATCTTTGGAACATATAGGATCGTCTTTGGGAGATGGGTATGCGTGTAGGTATATTTCTAAGGTTTTGTGGATTTTTGGATGATTAGATAAGGTCAAGATTGAAGATGGATGCTTTTAACCAGTGTGATCGATTAGAAGGTCTATAAGATTCACGTTAGGTTCACCAGAAATGTATGACGGGCCAAGAATGTGTCTCAATAAATTTCACTCCTAAGTCTTCCATTCTACAAGGGTATTGAGGCAACGAGTAAGAGACACACATGAACCAACATACAATGGATATATTTAAAGGGGATACAATGAGTGCTAGGGTCACATATCTAGAGGGGGGTGAATTAGTATAATATATTATTTTTAATTTTTAACCACTTAATCTTAGATTCACAATTTAGATATTCAAATCAATAAAAGAACATAACACTAAGTAATGCAAGAAGACACCATATTTACGTGAAACCCTTTCGGGAAAAACCACAAAGAAAATATTTTTTAATATATTTCTCAACTGTTTGTAGGCACCAACCTACTAGAGACACCAATCCCCAAATTAAAATTTTGTATGCACCAACCTACTAGAGCACCAACCCCTTTCGCTAAGCACCAACTCAACAAGATACACCAATATCTTCAAATATAAAGTCACCAAGCTCCTTACGAAACTTCCTTACCACATTTGAACTATTGATGTCTCAAAAATGATAGAAACTCTTCTTTTCAACCTTAGATATGCTACTCTAAAATCTTCTCTTATGATTCTTCTCACTTATTCTATTTCCCTTAATATATTCAACTTGAATGCTTAAAAATAAATCTCAAATGATCTTCCTAATATAGCCATTAGCACCCTTCGAAAAGTTATATTTTCTTCCAACAGACACAACCTTTCATTTACGTAGATTAACCATATTTTATTTTAACAATGAAAATACATATGTCGAGACATAACTATATTAAATGCTTCCCATTAATTAAATAACTATACAAAAATTAATGTTGCCTCCTCAAATGCTGATTATAAACAATAGATTTTTCCTTCATGAATACTCGATCATTTTCTGCAACATATTGTTGATTATATCCTTCAATAAACACTAATATCTTCCTTATATTGATTGATGTTCACATCTCGATCATATTGCTGACTTTGTTATGACAAAATGATCCTTTTCATATACTTAAAGCTGTAGATTTGGTTTGAGCTTCGCTAAATTATAACACAATGAAATAATAATAGTATAATCTTCATTAATTCAATATGAATATACTTATATATATATATATATATATATATATATATATATATATATATATATATATAGGAAATAACTTTCCTATAATTTAGGATCTAACCTTATTAACAAACTACCAACATTACTCACCTATTTCTATTCTACGTGAGTTGTTATAAACAACCTCACACACACACTTAACAAAATATTAACCCACGTAACAATAAACTATGTGAGCACTATTAATAATTCCTAACATCCCCCTTAGTGTTAACATGGGAGAAAACAATTGCACTTCTTACGCAGTTTATCACCTGTGCATTCTCATGACCTAGATGGGTTTTGGGACATCCAAAAACCTTCAAGGATGGTTTTACTAGACAATCACCAACCAACAAGGATGGTTTTAGGACAGCCAACAACCTCAACAAGGATGGTTTTTCAAGTGGCTTACCAACAACTATAACAAAGGATGGTTTTACAAGACAACCAACAACCCAAATATCATGATGCTATTTTTTCTTGTGCTTTCATTTGTACACTATGTTTTTACATTAGGGAAGTACATAGGAATTACTACTCACTAAATAAAAAATTAAAAAGGAGGTAGAAATGGAAATGGAAATGGAACATTGAGATCATGTTCCCCCCTTAATGTGAATTTTCCACTTATTCAACACAAAATAGGAACTCTAAAATTGAATCACACTGTACACAAATAGAAATAAGAACTTTGAAAAGAAAGAAAACTCACACCAAAAAAATTCCACCATAGCTACTATGCGGCCTGTTATTTGTAATTGATGAGAGGTCGTTGATTGACCTCCAACCTCGGATGCTTACGTCCTCTAAAGTGACATACTACTAGCTTAACTAGATTTGACTTGGATGCTCAATAGTTTCCACATTGTAATTATTATTTTCTCTCCCCCAAAATGGGAAACATTTTATTTTCGGATGTCGCGTAACATCGAAAATACATTCGTGAGGCAATTTTTTTTTCATACTTTTGACTCTAACTCTTTACAATACAACTTTTAATGATACTAAACACAAAATAACGACTTATTACAAATTATAATTAAAGATTGAAATTAATGAAAAATTGACTAGAGACAACAAATCTTTGAATCTTTAAAAATTTATGACACTCATTTAACACAATCACCCTGTTAGTGCGAAATCACAACACCCCCAAATGAGTTATGGATATGCTTTTCTAAGTCATGGTCATTTGGTGTGATTTGCATAACATTGGATCATTCCCCAAGCTGTGGGACTTGCAAATGGGAATGATCCTCTAGAGAAGGCTGGTTCCTCTTCCTAATCCTAGCACTAAACTAATTCTAAGGAAGGAAATGCGACTATCTACTCCTAATCTAACAATTCCAAGGGACCAAGGAGAGAGAGAGCATGAAAATAAAGAAATCCTACACTACAGAGGTGATAGCACCGAGAAAAGGGAACGAGATATTCTGTTGAGGGAGAAAGAAACAGAGAAAATGGAGATGAGGGAGGTCAGACAGAAGTGACACGGCCCAGATCTTCAAATTCACCATTAAAATCCATGAAACACAATATCCTGCACCTGTAAATGTGAAATACATGCATAGAAAAACAAATCTGGAAGGGAGAGGCACAAAGAAACAACAAAACGATGCAAAGGGTTGAAGAACACAAAACACATTTTTATTGCTCTAGAAGGTGCACAGACCATTACATTTCTGGAATAGAGGCACAAATACATTTGCCAGGCATGGGAGAAGGTTCGCTGCTCAAAAATGGTATCGAGAAACAAATTTGATAGAGTTTCTCTATGCCCAGAATGTCTCTCCTTTTCAAAATGAGAAGTGTTACAATATATAGAAAGAATAAGAGAGAGAGAAGAGGGGAAAAATCGAATCATGCTTCAACCACCCCGAGATATGCATCAAATCTTGCTTTGAAAGCTCAACCACTGAATATCAATGCCTTCTGCAAATTCACCCACAATATGTCACTTCTGGTTTCCCGGATTGAATCAAATCAGATCTGGTAGTTGAAGAGATTGGATTCTGCGTTAATGGCTTGGAAGAATCTTCTTCATTTTTACCTACTAGGCCTGAAAAATGATTTTTAATCCTTTCATGGTGTAGAGGATGTCGAGACGCTTCCAACGGTGTTAGATTCGCAATATTTCGAGCCTTGAGTCGAAAGATATGCCCCTTCGAAGTTTGTATCGGGTCTGTACATACAGGAGGGTGGGAAAACAACTTGAAAAATGGGTCCCCTTTGATATGGGACACGTGGTAGTAGATTAGAGAAAAAATCAGGCTCGTGGGTCTCGTAATTTATCTTTTCCCTTTTTGTGAAACACAAAACTCAGAAAACCCTGCGGCCCCGAAGCTCCGCCTTTTGACTCTGCTTGACCATTTGCCCCTGCCTTCATTTCATCCTGAGACATGTGGAGATGCGGCGCTTGTTTGAGCTTCTCTTTTTTCTCACATAGGGTCATTTAAACTTTCACAGGCCCCACCATTCCATTGTAGAGTCTCCTTGCAACCTTGTTTGTCGTCTGGAATGTGAGCTCGGGGTCTGAGTCGTTTCCTTCATAATTTCCTTATGTGCAAGAGTTGTCTTGACCAAAATTGCCAAGGGGGCGAATTTGGGATAACACACCCTTTTCACAATTTGATAATAGATGACGTAAACACAAATCACTTTTGAGTTTTTGTACATATAAAAATACAAAAATAGAACTTTTGACTTAAAATTACTTTATGACACTAAGAAATAAACTAGTACTAAATGTCAAAATACTTTATGAATTAACCAAATCATTAACTAGGCTATGATTATGCCAAAGTTGCGAGCTGATCAGATCATGAGACTCAAGTTAAACTATAAGACAATATATAAAACAAAATGCCAATACTCTCAAATATATTGACCTAGATTAGCCTAGATCAGGTCAAAGCATAGGAACCACACCTATATGAAACCACGTGAAATGTGCACCATGATGTGTCGAGTTTGTAGTTTGTTGGAGACGAGTTTTGGTGCGCACTTTTGGTAATGTTGTTGAGGTCTGAATCTAGACAATGTACATATCATATATTTTTGGTATAAGCTGTCCAAATGTTGATTGTAATGTTGGATTTTCTATCGAGTGATAACAATCTCCAGCCAAATATCAACGTTGAGGATTCGGTGTAAGACAATTTCAATGTAGAGCAAACTAGACCTGACAAGTTCCAAAAATGATGAAAATGTACTCTACCAATGATGCAAAATTCAAGATCTATTTCATAGGTGTAGTCACCAAACATAGATGCGATCGAACGCACTACTCTAAATAATAGATATGGATATCGTATGGACGATAGAATCATGGGTCTACAAGTAATAATTTAGAGGAGCAGTTTACATGCATTGTCGAAGCCTTCAAATGCACCCAATAAAATCCACTTCTATTTACTCATATTTGAAATTGTCGGTGGTGAGTGTTGGACTTCCAGAGTTTGATATATTTGTATAGAAATTATCAGACATGGTGATAATAAAAATTTGACATGGATTGGTGTATTCAAATTTCAAAACATGGTGGTAGACTGTAAATCAAGGAAAGGGTTGAGCATAAAGCTCTCAGGCATTGATAGTTGAAAAGATATTAAAAACTGTTAAGATTTACAACTTGGAAAATATAAATGGAAAACCTCTGGCCGGTCTACGTATAATAGATATTGACTAATAAATAACTTCAAATTGAAGTTGGATCCAAATTCATGAACCAGATATCAAAATGCATGACATGAAGGCAATTATCAATGACAAAAACATGTATTACATCTAGTCTCTCAATCTACATAGATCCTCATCGCTCTGATGCCAAATGTGGATTTGGTGTGAGCTTTGCTAAATTATAACACAATAGAAATAATAATAGTGTAATCTTCATTAAGTCAATATAAATATACATATATAGGAAATAAATTTCCTATAATTCAAGATCTAACCTTAATAACAAACTACCAACATTATTCACCTATTTATATTCTAGGGGATTTGTTACAAACAACTTCATACACACACTTAACAAAATATTAACCCATGTAACAATAATATATGTGAGAACTATTAATAATTCCTAACGTAAACTTCCCTTATTATGGATCTAAACAATGCTGGTAATTTATGTTACTTTATGACAATATTTCCAACAATATCCCCTTTGTCATTGATGGAAACCTTGCAAATAATTTGCTCCCTCTTTTTTGTAATGCACCTTCTTCAAAGAATCTTATTTTCTCCAACTCCTCATTTTTGTAACTCCCCTACGAGAAATTCTTCCCCTTTGACATCAATGAAAAAGGGATACTCAAGGATCTCGAATAATTCAATGTTAGACCCCCTTAACCAATGATTCTCTTATTTTTTCAATGAGAGTAAGCAAAGGATATTACTCCCAATTTTTTCGTAAATACTCAAATGTTTCCTTTGGAAGAGGCTTAGTGAAAATATCGCTATTTGTTGGTTGTGGTGATGTATTCCAATTTGACCTGTTGTTTGGCAAATTTCTCTCTTAAGAAGTGATATCTGATTGGAATGTGTTTTTTTCTTGAATGCGTAACATGATTCTTTGATATGTTTATTACACTACTATTGTCATAGAATATAGAAATTGGATGATCATATTCTACCTTGATATCCTTCAGGGTCTGCTTCATCCAAAGAATTTGTGTGCAACATGACACTGCTTCTATATATTCTTCTTTTATTGTAGATAGAAAAATAGAGTTCTGATTTTTTTTCAACCAAGATACTGAGTGATTTCTAAGGGAGAATGCTCCTCCACTTGTACTTTTTCTATCATCAATGCATCCTACCCAATCTGAGTCTGTGTATGCTACCAACTTGAAATCTTTACCTCTTGGATACCATAAGCCATAATCCAAAGTCCCTTTTAAATATCTGAAAGATTATTTTTACTACTTGCACATGAGTTTCCTTTGGTGTTTCTTGAAAACGTGCTACCATGCCTACTGCTTGCATAATGTTTGGCCTAGATGTTGTTACATATAGTAAGCTACCAATCATTGATTTGTAGAGTGTTTGATATGCATTAGGAGATTCATCATCTTTACTCAATTTATTCCCTATAATCATGGATGTGCTAACAAGTGCACAATCCTCCATTCTGAATTTCTTCAACATCTATTTTACATACTTAGCTTGGGAAATAAATATTCCTTTGCTAGACCGAGATATTTTCAAACTAATGAAAATGAAAACTCACCCAACATAGACATTTTGAGTTCCTTTTGCATATCTTCAGATTTTTTTTGGATATTTTCTCATTATCTCCTCCAAAAATGATGTCATCCACATATACTACAACAATCAATTGATTTTCACCTTAAGTCTTGATGTAGAGATTTCTATCAAAAAATCCTCTTTTAAATCCTTGTTCTTGTAGATATTTTTCAAGCCTTGAATACAATACTTTGGGGGCTTGCTTTAAACCATACAACGACTTCTTTAATTTATACACATGGTATTTGTTTTCTGATAGGAGGAACCCTTATGGCTGTTCAATATATACTTCTTATAAATTTCCATTTAGAAAAGGATATTTTACATCCATTTGATAAAATTTGAAATCCTTGAAAACAACATATGCAAGAAACATTTTGATGGATTTTACTCTTGCAACAGGAGAACATGTTTATTCAATGTCAATACATTCCACTTGAGCATACCATTTACAAACTAACCTTGCTTTTTTCTGTGTCACGTGGCCATCTTCATTCAATTTATTCATGAATACCCACTTGGTGTAGATTACATTCGATCCTTGGGTCTAGGTACAAGCAACATCTTGTTTCATTCTTTTCAATTTAATCCAACTCTTCTTCCATTAACTTTATCCAATGCTTGTCATGAATGGCTTCTGAAAAATTCTTAGGATTAGTCTTATATAAAAAAGAGAAATTTACTCACTTAGGTGTACTCATATTTCTTCTCCTAGTTTGTACTGGACATCAATGTTGCCAATAATTTGACACTTAGAATGATTCTTTTGAAAAAATCATGATGGTACCTTCATATCCTCCCACTCTATTTCATCTAGCTTTTCTACTTCGTCTTCTTTTTCTTCTATGAAATCAAGTATTTATAAAGGTTATTTTGCCTCTTGGTTCATGATTTCATCCACTTTAACACTAAAAATTTCTATAATTGTTTGTAACATTTTGTTATAACATTTATAGGCTTTGATTTTGGTGGAATAACCAAAAAAATTCCTTCATCAACTCTTGAATCAAATTTTCCCAAGTCTTATTCATTTCTCTTAATGAAACATCTACTCTTAAAAACCTTGAAATATTTGTGAGAGGTGGTATTCCCATCCATAACCCATATGGATTGTTATCATGATTTACTCTAATTTTTCCTTTATTCAAGATATAGAATACTATACAAACTGCTTCTCTCAAGAACTTTTCGATGGGTGGACTCATTTAACATTGCTCTAGCCATTTCTTAAAGCTGTTCAATTTTTCCTTTCTACCAATCCATTTTTGTGGAGATATTGTAGGCTGAGTAGTGTCTTTTTATTTAACGTTCTTCACAAAATTCAATGAATTCATTTGAAGTGAACTCACATCCTTGATATGATCTTAAGCATTTGATCTTCAACCCAGTTTCATTTTTAACTAAGGATTAAAACACTTTAAACTTTCCAAATGCCTCACATTTTTATTTTAAAAAGTCAACCCATGTCATTCTAGTATAATCATCAATGAGTAAAATGAAATAACTCTCACCTTGTATGCTTAGTGTTACGGTGGGTTTGTAAAGATCCGTATGGACCAAATCTAGTTGCTTGGTGGTTGAATGTTCATTCATTATGAATATTTCTCTTATTTTCTTTACATCTTGACATTGCTTCCAAAGTGTTCTTGAAGGTTTTGTTATCTTCGGCATGTCTCTCACAACTTGTTTGTTTCTGAATTTTACAAGGTTATCAAAGTTTATATGACCCATCCTTCATGAAATAGCAAAATTTATTCAATTTGACTCAAGCAACATTTCTCTCCTTTCACATCACTGAGCATGTATAGATTGTTTTTGGTTCTGTGGGCATCTCCAACTAGTTCTCACGTGTCTTACTTTCGATTTCACATCCTTCGACATAAAAATTAAGTGTGTGTCCTTGATCATACATTTGGATTACACTTAAAAGATTATTCTTTAATCCTTCAACATAGAAAACATTTTTTTTTTTTTTCCTGTTGTATAGGATAAGTGTACCTTTTCTGCTATATTTTACGAGACATTATCACCAAACTTCACGGTACCTTGAATTACTTTCTTCAAATAGATAAACTTGATTTTATTGCCAATCATATGTTTTGAGCATCCACTATCAGTGTACCACTGCTTCCCTTCATCATGTGCATGAAATGTTGTTTTACAAACATGGAATTCTCTTTATCTTGCCCAAATTACTCTTGTTTATTTTTACTAATCTTTGTAGGTTCCTTTTTATTTATATATGAAGATATTGTCTTTTGATTATGTCAGAGGATTGAAACAAACTTCTACAAAAATGTGCTATATGCCCATAATTGTTGCAATTATAACATACAATAGCATCCTCATTATAGTATGATAAGGGAGAAACTAAATTATAGTTTCTATTCAAAACTCCATGGAAGCTGTTGATTTTTATCCTAGATTTATAACATTTCATTCACTTTCTATAATATATCTTCTTATGACTAAAGAGATTGCGATAAAAACAATAACCATGGAAGGAACTTCTAAACCTGGTCATATTCATATGTCTTGGAACAAATGATTTCTTGGAATTATTCTCTCCATTGCCTTCTTTGTGATGTCCTATTCCTTCCTTCTTTTATTCTTTTTGGGTTTGTTTAGAATTTCTTTGGCCTTTTCGCACTTGTCTTATTCGGGAGCTCGGTAGACTTTGAAGTCTTCTCTAGTTTTCTCCATAGCCAGGACTGAATTATTGAATAGTGACCTTTGACACTCTAGAATCTCATCTAGAACCTCATTTCTCTTCTCAAATCTTAGGTTATTCTTCAATTTCATGTTTTCCTTTTCTAAGTCCTTTCTCAAATCAATAATCTCGGACTCACTCTTCTCACAATCTTCTTCTTTCATCTTTAGCTACTTAAATCTTCCTCAAATATTTTTGCTTTTTTATCTGAGTTTTTAGATCAATGATGATTTTTTCAACTCTTCAATAATTTGTGATATCCTTGCCTTAGAAATTCAATTCTCTTCTTCATATTTCTAGAGCTATAGATTTTATTTTTGATTCTTCTTTTTGAGTACTTTTATCTATCCTAAATCACATATAATTTCTTCTTCAAGATTTACCTCACATTATTCTTCCATATCTTCATCTTCTTCTAAGTCATCTTTGGTCATTGAAACATTATCTTCTATAGCCATGAATAACATTTCTTCATTATTTCTTTGAGTCACTTACCCCACTTTCCTCGGATGAGTCTTGCCCCTCTTGGAGTATACACTTTTCTTATGCTTTCCAAATATTTTCTTACCTTTTCTTTGCTTGAACCCTTTCTTGAATTTAGGTTTCTCTCCTCATCATCACTAATTTATTTTTTTGGACACTTAGTTGTAAAATGACCAGTTTCACCGCAATTAAAAAATTTGAATGGTAACCGACCTTTGTATTTGCAGATCATTTCTTTAGCTTTTGTGTAAACAAAGATTCCTTCTCATCTTCTTCACTACTTGAGCTATCACTCAATTCAGGTTTTTATTTTCTCTTTCTTCAAGGCTTTGAATATTTCTTCCTTCTTTAACGGTCTTTGATTCGGTCCTCATTTGATACGTTATAAGTATTCCATGTAATTTATCCATGTTCAAATTATCCAGGTCCTTCATCTATTCAATGGAAGAAAACTTCACATCAAATATTAATGGTAGGGATATTAGTACCTTTTGGACAATCGTGGGCTCTTTGAGTTTTTCTCCAAGCCCTCGAATGATATTAAAAATTTCATCAACGGGAAGAAGTTATCCCACAATATTTTCTTCATCCTTCATACTCGAGACTCTCAAACCGCCTCCTATGTGTTTGGAGATTTGATTTTATTACCTTATTATCACCCTCATAAATAATCTTAATCTTATCCCAAATATCTTTTGCGGATCCGCAATGCATGATCTTAACAAACCCGAGTCTTTGAAAAATTTGCATAAGATTGAGTTCATAGATTTTGCATTATTTTTGATTGCCTTATTTCCGACTTGATTTTTGGCGGAGTTTATGGGGTTTTATAATCATCTAAAAATAATTGCCAAATATCAAAACCAAGATCCATTAGATAATTTTGCATCCTTATACTAAAAATGCATAATTCGTTCCATCGAACATAGGTGTCTTATTTGTGGAGAAACCTTCTTATATTGAGTGATTAGCCATGTGTGTCTTTGAGATATACCTTTCAACGCTTAGGTTGTTCCTAAAGGAACCCAATTTGATACTAAATGTTAAGTACAAGATTATCTTGGGGGTGAATCAATATAATATATTATTTTTATTTTTAACAACTTAATCTTAGATTCACAATTTAAATATTCAAAACAAACAAAGAACACATCATAATGTAATGTAAGAAGACACCGTATTTATGTGGAAAACCTTTTGGCAAAAATCAAGGAGAAAAAATTTCTTATTATATTTCTCAAATGTTTGTAGGTACCAAACTACCGGAGACAACAATCCCCAAATTACAATTTTGTTGGCACTAACCTCTTTGGAACACCAAGTCAAGAAGATACACCAATCTATTCGAATATGAAGGCACCAACCTCCTTATGAAACTTTATTACCACCTTTGAACTATTGCTATCTCAACAAATGATGGAAACTTTTCTTTTCAGCTTTAGATCTACATTTCTCTAAAAATCCGCTCTTGATTTTCTCTCTTCTTATATTTCCCTTAATATATTCAACTTGAATTCTTAGAAATAAATCTCAAATAATCTTCCTTATATAGTCATTCCTACCCTTTCGAAAAGTCATATTTTCTTCCAATCGACACACCCTTTCATTTGATTTGATTAACCATATTTTATTTTAACAATGGAAATACATATGTCACCATAACTATATTAAATGCTTCCTATTAATTAAATAACTATACAAACAATTAATGTTGCCTCCTCTCAAATGTTGATTATAAACAACTAATTTTTCCTTCATGAATGTTGATCCTTTTCTGCAATATATTGCTGATTATATCCTTCAATAAACAATGATATATTCCTTCTATTGATTGTTGTTCACATCTCAATCATATAGCTGAATTTATTGTACAAAAATGATTCTTTTCATATACTTAAAATTATCTTATCATGGGTATAAACACTGCTAGTTATTTCCATTAATTTTTGACATTTCTGTTACTTTTTGACAATCTTCATTTCACATGTCCAACCACTCCTTTGAAATCAATGCAAATATTTCTAACAGTCAACCTAGGGTTTCTAAGACCCATAATCAAGCTAGAGGAGACTACCCTACTAAGATATCGGTAAATGGGTGAGTGATTTAACAAAAATGGATTTTATTAAATACTAATATTGTAGAGTCACATATGATAATAAATTTTAAAATATAGATTTGACACAAGAAATAAGATAATAAAATATGAGACCCTAAGTGCAAGAGAGAGAGGAATGGACTTAGTTGATTAATGCTTGAACATGGATTGTTTTGGGCTGGGAAAAATGATGAACATGAAGTGAAAAATGTTGTCAATACTTAGGATAAATTAAAAACTACATGAATATGGTCGGACATGGGTACCCACAACTATACGGGTGCTTGGGTTTGAAGACCTTTATTTGGCAGCTATGACTTGCCCGGATAGTCGAAATCTGATTTTTATAGTGTTACAAAAGTGTCACTAGTATTCTTTAATGATTTCTTGTGTGTCGCTACTTGATCACCTTTGAGGGTAATTGTAACCTGTAAAATATATATCACCTGTAAAAGCCATAATACCACATCAAATCCAAAAAATAAAGATGTAATATGGGGAGTCGAGTGACCTTGCGGTCACCCGATATAGTGAACTTCCAACCAAGCACTATACCACATATTAGACTTCATGTAGTTCTGGTGAGTGTGTGTAAGAATCGTGCCCTATGTTTCCCTTGTGCAA
Source organism: Taxus wallichiana var. yunnanensis (assembly GCA_018340775.1). Classification (NCBI taxonomy): domain Eukaryota; kingdom Viridiplantae; phylum Streptophyta; class Pinopsida; order Cupressales; family Taxaceae; genus Taxus; species Taxus wallichiana. The sequence goes on along the minus strand of CM031237.1, from coordinate 453,263,215 downwards.
GTGCACTTGATAGCAGAGTTATATCTAGATGTAATAATGTAGATAGATGTGTGGATGGAAAAATGAACTTCCCCTTCCTATGCTATGTATGCAGAAAATGTAGTCCCTTGTCCCTTGAATGGATGCCAGATGGATCTTTGTGAACTCCTTTAGGTGCCCTTTGGATGCAAGCTTAGGTGATAGTAATAATGCTTAGAGATTGGTCCTTTATTTTGATCACATAACTATGTATTTATATGATTCCCTTGTTTGAATTTTGTAATTGACAACTAAAAGGCCGACCCATAAGAAAATAAGATGCCCAAAAGATAAAAGAGGTCCAAAAAGAGTGAGTAAGGTGGAAAGAGGTTAGGGGCACCTAGAGGGGATGAGGGCACTGGGTCTTTGGCGTCTGGATGGGTGATGGTGTCTGAAGTCATAAAAGATAGGTAAGTAAAGTTATGACTAGGTTGTGGGGTATAAAAGAAAATAAAAAATCAAGAAACAAAGAAAAGAGGCCAAAGACAATCATCAATTACTAGTTTTCTTACTTAGGAATCATATGAATGCTAGTATGTATTTAGGACCTATAAATGTACCCAAGTGTGTGATTTAGTGTCTACGGTGAGAAGAGGTATAGATCAATAATAGATAAGGAAAGCACGCACAATGTAACTAAAATGAAAATAATGGAAAGTTAAGGAGATTATCAAATAAGAGCACTATGCTAACTAACATCAATGTACATATAACACTAAGCTAATATAAAGCAATGGGGAAGGGAAACAAACTAATCTATGCAAAATGAAAAAGAGAGTAAAATAACTTATCGATGGGGTGGTCATTAATGCATATATCTCTCCAGAGAAGCAACACACTAAGAGAGAATCACTATTAGGTGGAGAAGGGGAACACCATTCATGTCCTAGACTCATTATAGATGACCTAATAGTGCAAGCAATCCAACCAAGAAGAAGAGTGTCCAATCCAATCTAAGCCAAGTGCAAGATGAACCAAGAGCTAAGCGAGCATATGTGAAGTTGGTACAAAAGAGCAGAGTAGATGGTAGTTCCTAAGATTTAAGATTCCTTCCTTCATAAATGTCAAGATGTGGTAGGTATATATACGATGCCATCACCTATGGGAGATGACATCGCCTAGGAAATGTCTTACGCTTACACAATTTCCCATAGGTGATGACATCATCCAAGGATGATAATATGTCATGCAAAGTGAAAATAAGTGTTGTAGATCATGGAAATGGATGAACAAGGTTCCAAATGGTGAGATGCAAACAAGGTGTCAAGTGTGCAATGTGTATGAGACATAAAGGGACAATGATAACTAATGTAAGGAAAACCAAGGATGGAAACACATATCGATACTCTCTCTATATATAATGATTATGTGAATAATCATTCATCATTCTAGTAGGCCCCTTAAGCACTTTCTTAAAAAATAGATGCACCGGTGACCCTTATTTGCACAAAAGAAAAATTTTTTTTTAAAAATTTGTAAATAGTTTTTGAAAGGACTATACCCTTGTACAAAAAGGCTCAAAAGCTGGATATTAAAATAGCATTAGATAAAAAATGATCAAAATCATGATATTACAATAGATCCCAAGGGAAGAAAAGAAGTTTTCTAGGAAAAGTACCACTAAACAACATCTACAAGTAGTATATACAACAACAAAACAACAAAAGCAAACGCAAAAAAAGAGGTAGTGATATCCACTTCACTTGAAGGCCTTGTCAATAGTTTGCTTCATCTCCTAGAGGGCAGTGAATAACACCAATGTTGTAACCTAAGAAGGATCATTCTTGTCCACCTGGCTAAAAAATTGGTCTCAAGTTGGCCCCTCCTTCCAAATATTCTCAAAAATGTCACTCAACATGCATACATTTTTAACTTGTGCTTCCAAAAAGTTTGTAACTACTTTGAAGGCTGAAAGAGTATCATCTTGAATGTATCTTACTCCATGGAGCCTAGTATCAAGAGAGTGGAGCTTCTTGTAAATCTCAGCAATTTGGATGTCTTCAGGCTGGATCTCTCATCTAATTTTATTTTCCCTTCCTTCTTTGACAACTATTTCACCTCACCCTTCAAAGATCTAATTTCCTTCTCCATGTCATCAATTTTCCTTTTCAAATCTCCTTTCTTATCCTCCCTTAAAGACATAAGGTCTTGAAAAACTTCAAGTTCTTGATTTTTATTGCTACGGAGAATCCTATTTAGTGGGGAAGGGGGATTGGGGGTGTAAAATGGATTCTTTGATCTGAATTTTCTTTGCCCCATTGAGTTTGAAGGAATAGGTGTAAAAGCTTGAGGGATAGAGGTAGGGTTAGGACTAGGGTTGTGGGAGATGTGATGGGTTTGGAGGTTATGCTGGTGTAGTAGAAAAATGATCCCTTGATGTAGTGGAAGGGCCTTGGAGTGCTTCTGAACCTCCAAAATGGAATGATTCAAAGAGTTTAAAATGTAATGAGGAAAGTAGACTTTAACATTTCTCCTAAAATGATTGAGAAAAATAAGGTGCTTTAGGGGTACAATGATGTATCTACCTTCTAATGTGACATATCTCACCATCATTCTAGCAATGTCATCAAAAGGCTGGAATTGAGGCCACTTTAATTCCATCTGTGAAAATTTCAAGCTCTTCACCATCCTCAAGAAAATTTCTCGGTCTCAACAAATTTATCAATTCTTCTATTGAAGAAGTGGTTTCCTTCCACATCAATCCATGTAACATCAACTATCATATCCTTGGTAACAATGTACGAGATGCCCTCATATGTCACAATCCTATCCTTCCAACCATTTGTGAATTGCAAGGAGATGTGTTGGTCATACCCATTCATTCTATCAATAAGATTAGTAACTCCTCCAATATGCAAATATCTCTAGAGCTAATCATTTCCCTTCGAATCATGTCACATGTCGGCTCTACGACGACACAATGCACCACCCATATTGGCTTTGAATCTATCGGTCTTCCTCTTCAAATTTTCTATGTTGTGAAGTCACTGCTAAACCACTTGTTATTAGCATTTCTCTCCACCCAAAATGTGTGTGGATTTATGAGAGGAACTGGGCACTTGAGGATGTTAGTACGCTGACTAATAATTGTAATAACTACCTTTTCTACCAACTGTATGAAGGCCACCTCACCATTATGTTTGAGTTGTGTCATTATAAATAACGCTTTGAACATTATTAGGTAAATCTTCATGATTGTACCAAAATTTTAATTTCTTATTAAGTACCCCATAATTTGCAAGGGTTTCTACCACCTTATTCCCCTCCCTATAGGAATGTGAAATTTTACAATTATTGAAGGAATTGCATATTTTAATGGCCTAAAAAATAAAGTCTTTAATTGTCTAGTTGGGTGGGTTCATCTTATTCAAATGATTAATGATATTCATGGAGTCTCCTTCTATGATGATGTTAGAAATGTTACATTCCTTGACTAACCTGATTCCCCATAATGCTGCTAAAGCTTCAGCATAATGATTGGTTTGATGTCCCATAACTCCACGGGTTTCCTTCAAAGATCCATAAAATTGAGTTTAAACCAAATATTGGGGGTTGCATTTAGTGAACTAGAGACCTATCAATGCTAGTATTATCCTTTCTCTACAGATCTCCAATATCTATATTCCAAGATGATAGTATAGCTTCCTCCTCCTTTGGATAATTTTTGTTTTTTGGGGTTTGAATTTCTCAATATTTTCTTTGATAGCAATAGTAATATCCTTGAGCAAATTTTTGTAGTAATTTCTACTATCTTTGAAGATGACACCATTTCTAGTTTTCCATATTCTCCAGATGGTGTGTGGAAATACTAGCTTCCATAGTCTTTTAACCATGCAATGTCTATATAGGGGGTCCCATATGAGACCAATCCTACAAAACATCATGAGGGAAATTCCAACACATATCAAATCTGGAAAATATTAAGCCCCATAACTTAGTAGTATACTCACAGTGCAACAATAGATGCTTCACATCTTCACCTCACTCTTGCAAAGACAACACATATTTGGCATAATGAACCCTTTTCTAATAATATTATCATTAGTTAGAATCTTTCCTTTAAGGGAAAGCCAAAGAAAATGATTAATCTTGGGGGTTAGCTCTGTCATCCAAATTTTGCTCCAATTGAAGTCACATTGAATATAAGCAAAGAACAGGTTGTAACTAGATTTGACAGTGTATTCACCATCAAAAGAGCTGGTCTAGATAAGTTCATCCTTAGATTCAATTTGACTTAGTGGAATGAGAGCAAGCTGATCTTGAAGAGAGGAGACCATTGGTTCCATATCAGAAATGTCCACATGAAGTTGCTTCCAAACCCTCTTACCATTCTCCATATCTATGTAATCCTTCACCTTACTACCATAATTTTCAATAAGAATATCCTTGATAGCACCAAACCTATCCCCTAATCAAAATTGGCCCAATTGTCATTCACTGAATATCATTACCATTTCCCATCTTCCATTTGCATCCCTTTGTGAGATTGTTCCTATTTTTCAATAGATTATTCCAAAAGACTGAACCAATAGGAGATTCTCTTCAAAAAGAAAAGTGTGAACATGATTTTGTGCCAAGTACTTGGTTCTTATGAGCTCAGTCCAAGGTTTTTCCTCCTTTATTAACCTCCAGCCCATTTTAGCAATCAGGGATGTATTCATTTGTCTTATGTTTTTAATACCAAGTCCTCCAAGCCTCTTAGGCATGCAAACTTGTTCCCAAGCAACAAGATGATATCTAAACCTCTCCTCAAGTACCATGCCAAAGAAAGTGCTTTTGAATTTTTCAATACTATCCACTACTATTGAAGGTATGATGAACATAGACATGATATAAATGGGAAGGTTTTGTAGAGTTCTCTTGATAAGCAAACATTTACCAACATTAGAGAGCACCACACCTTTCCACCTAGTAAGCTTCCTGTGAAATTTGTCCAATAAAGCATTCCATACATCCATAGATACTTTATTGGTACCAAGGGGGAGCCCAAGGTAAGTAGTGGGTAAAGAATTTATTTTGCATCCCAATATAAGAGAAATTCTCTTTTCCTTTCCAATGGAGTATTAAAAAAGTATACAAAGCTCTTATCAAAGTTAACTTGCTTGTCTAGAAGCTACTTCATAAAACTTGAGAATAATCTTAATAGCTTTTGCCTCAGGATATAAGCCATTAGCGGCAATATGTTGTCATCAACAAATTGCTGATGAGAAGTTGTTTGATTGGAAGAAGTAGGCCTGAAACCTTTAAGAAAACCTACATTAACAACCTTAGTGATAGATCTACTAATACTATCAACCATTAAAATAAAAAAAGGACAGATATATGATCTCTATGTCTTATGCCCATGCTACTTGCAAAGAAACTTACTTGAAATCCATTAAATGCCACATAAAACCTAGATGTAGAAATACAAGCTTGAATAATTTTTCTAAATTTATTATGAAAGCCAAACTTCATCAGTACCTTGTCCAAAAATTTCCAAGAGACTCTATCAAAGGCCTTATTCATATCCAACTTTATGGCCATCCATGCTTTCTTACTTTTATCCATGGAGTGAATTGTTTCATGAACCATAATGACACCATCTTGAATGATCCTCCCTTTAATGAAACCACTATGTTGTTTTGAAATCAAGATAGAAAGAATATGTTGAATTTTGGTGGCAAGAATCTTAGTGAAAATTTTGTAAATGACATTTACCAAACTGATTGGTCGAAAGTCCTTAAAATATTTAGCATCCATATTTTTAGGAACTAACACTATGTGAGTGTTATTCAGCTCTTTGAGTAGATCTCCAGTTATGTAGAACTCATTTACCACTTTGAGGAGATCTTCAGAACAAATATCCCAAAATTTTTGAAAGAATTTTTTTGAAAAGCCATCAGAGCCAGGGGCCTTATCACCTTCTAAAGCAAAAATTGCTCCTTTTAACTCTTCAATGGTCATTGTTTTAGTGAGGTCTTTAAATCCCTCATTAGGAATGAGATCCCCTAGGATGGATTCTAATAAATAGGAGGTTGCTTCTTCATTATAAGGACTAGTCTCAGTGAGTAGATTATTATAGTATCTTAGTGCTTCCTCCTTGATATCATTTTGATCCTTAGTCACCATGCCATTACCAATGGAGACCTCGAAATCCTATTACAGCCCTATGTTTTAGGGTGGTCATGTGAAAAAACTTAGTGTTTCTATCACCTTCTTTTAACCAAAGAGCCCAAGATTTCCTTCTCCAAAATGATTCTTCTCTATTATAGATATTATGAAAATATGAGAACAATATCTTTTCAAGATGGTAGTCATTAGAATCCATACCTTTAGCAGCTACTCTTTGCTCAAGATCCTCCAATTTGTTGTTTAAGATCCTTTTTCTTTTCAAAAATATTGCCAAAAACTTCCTTGTTCCATACTCTCACTCTTTTCTTAACATTTTTCAATTTTTGAACCAAGTGGTATTGAGCAATGCCTTCACCATCCCATTGCCACCATTCTTTAACTCTATCAATAATTTCCACATGATCAAACCACATTTTCTCAAATTTGAAAGAGCTATGAGATGGTTTAGACCAATTGAATAAGCTTAACACTATTGGATTATGGTTTGAACCAATCCTAGGTAAAGATGAGAGATGAAAATCCTGATTTAAAATCCAACTAGTAGAAATAAGAGCTCTGTCAAGTCTTACCTGAATCAGATCTTCACCAATTCTCCTATTTGACTAGGTGAATGGGTTCCCATGTAGCTCAATATCCATAAGATTCAGAGAAGAGACAAATTCAACAAAATCATCCATTCATGTAGTGTAATCAGTCTTACCACCTTGCTTTTCCATAGGGTTGAGAGGGGTGTTAAAGTCCCCCATAATCAGCCAATTATCAACAACATATCTACTTCTAAAATCCCTCAGTTCCTCCCAAAGCCTCCTTCTTCCAATAATTGAATTAGGTGCATAAACATTGGAGAGGATCCATTCCATATCATTATCTAAAGCACAAAATTTAATAGCTACATGATTTTGAGAAGTCGAAGCATATTACCAGATAGGATTCTAGAATTCCAGAAGATAGATAAACCTCGGATTTGAGAATCAAAACCAATGAACTTGGATTTGTTCCAGGAAGTTCTTTTATACTCATCCAAAGAGTCTGTTGTCTTCTTTGTCTTTTGAATAGCTAAGATTCCAGGCCTACATGATCTTCTAAGTTCCTTGAGCATTATCATTTAGGACCCCCATTGAGTCCTCAGACATTCCAAGATAAAATCTTCATCTTAAAAATATGGGGGAAGCACTTTTTGGATGGCCCTATTTTTTTGGGTCCCATCTGTAATATCTCTTTTAGTCTCCTTCTTTCTGACATTAGATTTGGAGGGTCTACCATTTTGGCACTAATACCAATATATTCTAGCTTCTTAACAGATGATCTAGTCACCCTTGAAGTGGAATCTTCCTAATTACCATTTTTATCATTGTATAGCACATGAACTTCCTCAAAACTTATCATTGTATAGCACATCAGAACTTCCTCAAAACTTATCATTGTATAGCACATCGGGAACTTCCTCAAAACCCTTCATTATTCTTTTCTTGGGTTTTGTTGGTACCCAAATTTGTTCTCCTTTTAGTCCGAGCAAGCATCACGGATATGGCATGAAGCTTGAAGACAAATAGATCATGATGTATGTCATTTTGTAGCCAGCGATGTGATCTAATTGACACTCAAATTTGTGGAGAGATGGATATCACCCAAATAGGACTTGATCTTATCCTAACTGTTTTAGGTTGTGCCTCTCAACCAAGGTAAGAGAACCTATTTTGTAACCCTCAAATGGTGAAGGAGATGAAGATATCCCTCAATTTGTGCAAACAGTATGAAAAGGGCCTTGGGAAAATATGATCAACACTCCAAATTTGACTTTCACAAGTTATCACTTCTAGATTATGGAGATACTTTCAATGCAAGGCAAGGGTTACTGAAGACATTTTGAAATCCTGATCTATTATACATACTTTAGCAACTGGATTTTGATCTTCTGTGGGTATACAGGTCAAAATAGGGGTAAAACAAGGTAGGATTAGTTGTTTTGAATGATTTTTGGGTGGGAGTTCAACAAGATAGATTGGACTTTGCCAGATCCTTGAGGAGCTTCACAACAATGGAGAACTTCAATAATGAAAGCTTTAAAATAGTTAAAACATTCCTTCAACCAGAAGGTGTGCATCAATGGAGGCCCATATTTTCACCTTTTCACACAATCTTTGAGATTCTAGCACGAAGGCTCGAGTTAGAAAACCCAATAAAACATCAAAATCTAAGATAAATCATGCCTAAGGTACACCCAAAAGCTTACAAACAATCTCTATCAATAGATGAAAGAAAAGTGATTTTAAATCATTTATTTCATTCCCAGATGAAAGCTCTTTTGGAAAATGAAATTGCAGATGCCACTAAACTATCACAAGGATTGAGACCTGTGTGATTCAGATAGATTTTGATACAAGATTGCAATAGGAACTAGAACAACTACTTGCAGACATTCTGAAATGAAATAAACAAAAAATTTCCAGAGATTTAACACAAATTAACTCAAAGTTTATCAGATTCATCAGTAAGGAAGAGTTATTTAAATAATCTTAGAGCTTGTTGATGGCTATACACTTGTAACCAACTCAACATGAATGAAAATTTGACACAGAGGAAGTTAACCTAGTTTCTCTGAAAGTTTTCTCAGAAGATGAGATTTTCTCAAAATTTTCTCGTGAAAATGAACTCTCGACCTTTTGCATGTCTCAAAACATGTATTATATATCTCTCTATTACATTTGATCCTTCTTTCCCAAGAAAAGAATATCCTATGGCATCTTAGTTTGTTACAAATTCACTCATGACTTTCTAAAAGTGACACTTAACCAATTTTGCGAGGAGATGCAGGCATTCAAAAAAGAAAATTATTACAAATCTTCATCATTCCTTGTCATGGGAGCATGTATTCTTCCTTTGGCACCCATAACATCTTCCTCTTCCATCATTTCACCTTTACACTTTCCAAATTTGCCTCTGCAACTTTTGGATCTAGTATTTCACATTTCTGCTCGAGCCAGAACAAAATTTCATTTCAAAAGTACCTTAGATCTGTAAATTGAATTTTCAAATTGATTCCATTGATCCTTGAAGGCAAAAATGACATGAATTCACCAAAAAATTGGTGAAAATTGATGCAAAAAAACACATTTCCACACTTCCTGGAGTAAAAATGGCAACCAAACTGAAAAATGCACAGTTACCATTGATTTGCCTTTCTCCCTTCAATCTGAGCCCTCCACGTGTCACAATGTGATTGGAAATGGTCTTGGGATCATTTTTTGACATTTTAACACTTTCGGAAAAATGTAAAAAATTTGACATTTTCTCTGCTGGAAAAATGTAAAAAATTTGACATTTTTCTCTGCCCCTCCGCCCTTGAGATTTGGCACTGACACGTGGCACAATATGATTGGATCCGGGGTCACGGCTCAATTTTACACATTTTGACCTTTTTGGAATTTATTTTTTTCACAATTATCCCCACGGACCCACACCTCCACTTCTGTCCCTGACACGTGGCGATCGTTGATTCACTGTGCGGCCATAACTCCCTTTTTGCTTCATACTTCCTTCACAAAATTTCAAAGTTTTCAAAACTCACCGGCGGCCCGCACTCCCCTCTACCATTTCTTTTGACACATGTCTCCCTTTGATTCATTGTGGAGCCACGCTTCAAATTACCACTTTAACTCATTTTGCCAAAAAGGCAACATTTCCCTTTTTTCCTCCGGCGGCCCGCTGACCCGCGCAAGCCTTTAATTTTCTTCTTTGTCGGGGCCGTGCCTTCTTTTAAGACTTTAACCCTTTTTAGGAAAAAGGTTAAAAATCTCAAACTCTCCTGGACATCCAAGTGCTCCGCCTTGCCTTTCAAAACAAAAAAGACTAAGGCATTAATTTACTCTAGCAGGGCTTGCGGCCTTGTTTTGCATTTTAGTACTTTTCACCAAAAAAGGCAAAATTTCTCCAAGTCCACCGCCGATCCGCATCCCCTCTACCAATTAGAACAAGCCACGTATGTAAAAGTATATGAGCTAGAATTTGATGGGCAAAGGATGCCCATATGACCGTAAAAAATGCAAAAATTGTTAGCGACCCCCAAAATCGATTTTTTCTTCGTGGGTGAAGAATTTTTCAATCAAAAGACAAATGGAAAGTGTTTTTAGGAAATTTATGACCATGGCAAGGGATATTTGAGGGAAAATAAGTACAAATCAAATGATTTTGACCTCCAAGGTGGGAAAACATGAGAAAAATGACAGAGGCATTTGAATGGGCAAAATTAGGGCAACATGCAGGGCAAACTTAGAGATTCCTTCAAAATGGTGCAAAAATGGAGAAAAAATGAACAAATCAAAGCATTTAAATGCAGATACAAGTTGTTTTTTCACCAAATGCGAAGGATGGGAGAATCCAAAGCCATTTTTTTTTAGAAACATGGCAAAACACACTTCTCCTTAGCAAATTAGGGCAAGGTAATGAGTTTGCAAACAATCCAATGAATAAGAATGGAGCTATAACTTCACATCATCGATTTCATGAGGAAAAAAAACATTTCAGAGCTACAAAGAGCAAAGGGTAAACAAGGAAAAATAGAAGAGGATCAAAATGGGCACCAACAGGTTTGACCTCAGTAAATCTATTATTTAAGTCACTACTGCAATCAACAAGCACTTTAACTGGTTCAGGTCTTAGTTCACCCTCTTCCTTATTATATATTTCTTGTATAACCTCTTGCTATGAAAGTGCTGAAATGATGCTATTAATCAGCTGATGAAAATCTAATAGAAGAAACAAAGATTGTTCAGAGGCCATTATCAAATATTTAGGGCTTTATCCCTCAGGTGATGCATTTTATTTTGTCTCAAAAAAATCCTCCAGAATGGAGTCTAATGGCTCCATCTAAGAATCATCTCCCATAAGATTCTCCAACTCATTAAGATCTCTGTTGATAAAACACTGTTTTGAGGCTATTCATTGATCTCAAGGTTATCCTAAACAAACAATGTAAATTTATCCTCACTCTCATCCAATGGAGGTTCCTGAAATCTTGCCAAAAGAATGATCTTAACCCTAGAGTTAGCTTCATCAACATTCATGATAAGCTTGACTAACTTATCTTGTTCCAGATTCTCTTTCACTCCTTGATCAAGAAGTATATCATCCCCCTTTTTGGGAAGGGGATTATTTGGCTTCCAAATATTTATACTAGATAGGTTCCCTCCTTATGGTGGTTTTAAAACCCTTCTTGTTATTTTTATAGTTCAATTATGACGGCTTCAGACCTATTTTCTTTTGATTTCCCAGTATTTGTGCCTGAGAAGAAGGATTCAACACATCATTTCCTTTAGGTGTATCCTTATTTTTCTCATAGTTGTAAGATCTCGACCCATCTCAGATCCAACATTTGTCTTAGGGTTTCTACCCTCCTTGCTCTACTCTTTGTAGGATCCTAGATTAGCAGCTTTAGATTCAGAGTTCTCCTTCGAGTTTTTAGATTCCTTATCCCGCTCTTTGGATCTTTTTGTAGTAGGACATTTTTAGTGAAATGCCCCAATTTATGACACTTTTTACACCTCAATGGAACGTTTCATATTCAATCACTTGTTTCCATGGGTCAAGCTTAGGCGTAATATGATGTGATCTGGAAGTTCTTTTTCCATTTATGAGGAAATACAAAAGCGGCATAAGCAAGCCTTGATCTATTTTTGGTGGGACCATTAGCTCTATAGGGGATCCATAGATCTAGCAATATTTAGTAAGATCTCATCATCCCAATATTGTAGAGGTAACCCAAGAAGTCTACACCATATGGGTATGGTATGAATATTCTTAGTATTAGGGTTGAATCTTGGGTACCATCTTTTAATGAAGAGTCCCATATTTCCCATACACGAGTGGTCCACCAATTCTTTGGTTAAATCTGGTAAGAAAAAATCCTTTAGGCATGGTTTTAATCATCAGATATCCCTTAGGCTTCCACCTTCACATTTCCCATTTTCTTATTTCATCAATGTTAGGCCTATACCTAACTTACCGACAAGAGCCATATTCACTTTTCCTATGGCCCTAAAAAGGCATCAAACAGCACATGGATGTGGGTCACACCTTCTTTTTCTTTATTGTTCGGAAAAGAGAATAACTTTGTCGAGTCTCAGGGGTCTTAGGGCCCACATTTTTATCAGGAATTTCCTTCAATATTCATCACCATATGCTAGACTTATTGACATCTCATTTTTTTGTCTCGCCTAAGGAGAGACTATTTCAACAACCACTTTCATGCCAAAATTTAGGCTTTCAACAATAAGTACCTCATAAACCACACTTGAAAAGCCATCGCTCGACCCATCACATTCTTTCTCAAGTAATTTGATTTATCCATTCATCAAAAACTTTAGCTTTGTCTCTAGTTTGCACAAAAGAAATTGTTAGTAATAAGTATGAAAGATGAAAAGTGAAAAATTATTTGTATACACTCCCTCTCCTTTGTATCCATCTTTGATATATCTATAATGCCACTACCACACCCACCACCATCGGGGATTAGGAATAGCCAACCAGACAAGAACTATGCTAACATACCGAGTTCCATATCTCACCGACACTCCCAGATCCATGATACTTGATCATGCATTCCACACCTATGGAAACAATCCTACAAAATTGACCCTAACTATGCTTGATCTAATATGTGATCTAAAAGCCAAAGTATCTTATGATACCCGAACATACCACTTGCTCATCCTATGATATCTCCTATCTCACCCCCAACTACCTCATGACCCTATACGGTGTGTAATGCTCTAGGATATAAGATAACCTTCCTATCATCTGTATCCCAAATGTAGGCCCCGTATGACCTCTATATCACTTGTTGTAATTACTAATCATATATGGATCGCTTGTAGTAGGTGGGTCACCATGGTGTCCCCTATGCCCAGCTCTAATGCATGCCTTCCAAATAAAGAGGGATCATTTAGATGTTTGTCCTCTCAACACACCTCTGGGTGACCCACAACTATTATCCCACGCCCAAATTTGTAATAGTGTAGCCAATCCCAAGCTCCTCCGGCTCCTATATTCTACCACGTGTAGATCCCTATGTAAGTAAGCATATATACATGGTCCCCATGGAAACATGGTCATTAACTCCATCATCTCAATGACTACTCCAATCAATTCTAACTAAAAGTGGCTCGCAATCTTATTAGGATTTAATAAGTCACTAATAAGAGTCATCAAATAAATACTTATCCGATCAATATCCTCATCCTCCATTCATGCTACTAAATGCATCATCATCCCCTCTCTGTAAATATCCTCTCGACCAAACATAGTCTATATATGTGCCCAATTGTCATCCCACACTATCAACCTCCCCCCTCATCGAACTATGAGAATATGATAAACTTCCTCTAGAGTAACTGACATATCTCCCATCGGCGAGTTAGAATGTATGTGACTCATTGTGCCACCTCTCTACTAATGTTGTCGACAATGCATGATCCAATCGTGTGTCTAACATCCATGCCATATGTGATAGGTCTTCCACCTTGAGAACCACCCATAGAGCCCTCTAATCAACACATGCCATCCTCCTCTTGTATGTTTCTCTCTCATGTCCAACGTACCTAATATCTCCTGTAAACATTCTAAACACTTGTTACACTTTGCTAAAAAAATTTTCCTCACTCATTTTTCTCAACAAATCCAACATTTTTTTCTAAGTTTTCCTCTCAACACACGCTAGAGCACATACTTTTAAACTAGCACATCTACCTTCACACTAGTGCACTTAGTTTCATGTTAGTGTATATACCTTCACACTAGTGCACTTACTTGCACATTAACGCACCTAATTTAACATCAACACATTTTACACTAGTAAACCTAATTTAGTACAAGTGCACCTACTTGTACATCGGCATACATTGTCATGTTGACACACTTTATAACATCTTGATGCACTCAATTTCACACTAACACAAGAAATTTCATGCTAGTCCACTTTATGGGTCACACTAACACACTTAAGTTCATGTGATAGTGCTCTTTTTCTCTTTTCTCTTAGCCTAAACTAACATTAAGTGTAATTCAAATTTAAAAATTCAAGTCTATATATTGTGGTAGAATTTTCAAGTCCCCATCCATACAATCGTACTCAGTTTCCATGATGTGAGGGATGCAAACCGATACATCTCTCCCAAAATATCGAGCTCCAAAATCACTTAAAGACATAAAGGTATCTAATAGAAAAATGACCAATAAGTTTTTCTACCCTCATACCCTTCTATTTAACCCCTTCTTCTAATCCTAATTTCCCTTCTTATTCCCTAAGTTTGGCCTTTATGCCTTCGTGTCTCATTTTCTACGCTCATTCTTCCCATTTTTCCATAGTTATATCTCTCTTCACATCAAGCTGATGCCCACCATTTTATCGCATCACCCACCTCGCTTGAGGGGCACCCCCTTAGCACCATCTATAATTAACTAGGACATCCAAATGCTTCACCAGGGAAAATCAGGCATACTACCACACTTCTATATCATTCGTTCATTGATCAGTATGCACCTACTATCTTTAAAATGTTATTATTCTGTAATAATAATTTAAAGAGGGAAAAATGTAAACACCCTAAAATAACATAATAACCTTTACACATTGCTATTTGAATCAATATTCACCAACATATCACTAGAATTAATTTAATTAATTCTAGATCATGCATAAAACATACACTTATACTCCTTAGCTAATTTAATTAGCTATTTAAATAAAATCAAATAAAATATCCACTCACCTCCACTTCACTAGCTCACTCACTCAAGTTCTATAACCCTACAAAATAGGAAGCTAAATTGCACGTGTAATGGAATAATTTAAGAGACAACTATTTATATTAATGCCTCATAAATTGTTATTCAAAGTCAACCAAATACACAAACCAAATCAACATGCTAAATCAAAAAAATGCATTCATTCACCTGTAACTTAGTCAAATCTTGATCCTCAATCCATGGCCTCTCCTTCATCTATAAATAATAGGCCCATCTCCTCAAAAATCATATTTTGGAAGCTTAAGGCATTTGTAATATTAATTTGTTTAATTGCCACTTGAATTCATATGCCGTTAGGCTACCCATTTGATCAATAAGCTCATCACTCATCCATTTTCTCGTAGCAAAATTTTTTTTCCATTCAAAGTCACATTTGGAGCATTTGCATTCAATCCATCAAAAGATTCAAAAAATTGGTTTTTCACTCCACGTTTCAACCATCTCATATGAGGTTGCAAGGAAACACAGAGGAAGGACCTGGTTTACATTCATTTGCTTGTTTTCTTCCATTACTTTGTTTTTTCCATTGTTTACAAGTAGTTATATATAGGGAAGTTGAGTTTTATATATGTATATATATACACCCCAATATATAGAATGATCTCTCCCATCTATAGAGTGGGACCCTCCCAATATATATATATATATACCCCAATATATAGAATGAGATCTCCCATCTATAGAGTGGGACCACTATAAAATAAGAACAAATATGTGCACACACACACACACACACACACACTATATATATATATATATATATATATATATATATATATATATATATATATGTGTGTGTGTGTGTGTGTGTGTGTGTGTGTGTGTGTGTGTGTGTGTGTCATTATCCCCGATATATGCATGATATGATCATGACAAATGTAGGCAATTACATGAAACAATACTAGACATGATATAAATCATGGTACCATGAGACATAGCAAACACTAATAATGATAAGCATAATAAGAATACGTAATGTATCTAGATATAACTAGAGATACGTCAAGCAAGAAAATGTAAGTCATAATTGGAAATAAAAGATAAAGGAAAAGGAATTTTATAATACTTGAGATAATCAATGAAATTTAGAAACTAAGTAGAAGGTACAAAAGTTAATTTAGAATATGCATTGAATAAGAAGGAATACCCATTTTCCTACTACTTCCATTAGGTAACATAGATTTTTGGGATGGGATAAAGAAATATAAATTAGGGGCAAGGTGTGAAGCATACTAAGAAAATAACATGAGAAAAAAGGTAAATATTATAAGCTCAAATGAGTGGAGAAGATTACAAAAAGGGTGTGGTTAAGAAAAATAAGTGGAATAAGGGACTATCAGTCATAAATATAATTGAAAATTTGTAGATTCTTAGAATAACATAAATGAGAGAAAAAGAGACCCTAATTGGGTAATTAAATTAGAAAATTTGGAAAAATTATGGATCCAACAACATCATATATCAAAATAAAATAGCCATAAAAATAAAGTTGAGACATCAATTCGAAGAGAGGATGAAAAAAGAAGCTACATACATTAAGAAATACAAGAAACTATATATATGTAACAAAATTGGAATAAATAAATATAAGTACAATGAGTAGAGAAGGCTCATTTACAAACATAAGTGGATGGCTAAATAAATATCACGTATTCCTACTCATAAGAGTCCTCATCATATTTTATATAATAAGAATAACATGTATCATTTGGAGAAATATCATGATGTGTAGGTCTCCATGAGTTTAGAAATGAAAAATAATTTCCATCATCACTATCTTCATCATTTGTGTTGCCACCATGTTTTATTATACCATTATGCAAAATGGTATGATCCTTTAGCTTGGTTTTAGTTTGATACAAATGCACTTTTATGGGCATATTTGTGGTTGCACAATAAAATTTTGTTTTAAGCACACCATTGGAGGTGTGATATTATATTTTTAAATATGTTGTTCACTGATGGATGCTTTGGTATTTATTTTAATGTATCTCAGCTTGAAATTGTTGGGGAGAAGGAATATCTTTGTCCAAGAATTATTTGGTCATCATGTACAATTTTTAAAATTTATGTAAAGTAGATATTATTTCTTGAATTTTATTCATCCGTGGTCTTCAAAGAAGCATATCATAGGAACCATTATCGGTAACCAAACTAACCTAAAAGTCTTATAGACAAGTGAAGAATATTGCACAAATATTAGCCATTACTCCATATACATTTTATCATAAAGATCACCATGTAGAAAAATAATCTTCTCATCAATCTGATACACCGACCATTCCTATGATGTAATTAGATAAATTAAAAAGTGAATAGAGCAAGTCGTCAACAAAGTTGAAAAGTATCAAAAGGTCATCCCCATCTATTTAGATGTAGAATTTAGGTTCAGAATGACAATGTGTGATACTAGGAGTCGATTTTTCTCTCCATATTTTCATACCAAAATTTGAGAGCTTTCTTGAGAACACAAAGTGAGTGATGAATCCTAAAAATAAGTTAAGAATCATGTACAAATAAAGTAGTTTCTCCTTACAAATTTACTCATGATTCAAGATCATGTAGAAAATCAATCTTCACATCCATTTGACGACTTTGACCATATGTGTGATGTAGCTAGATAAATCGCAAGGTGAGAATACTCCATCTTGGAAACAAGGGAAAGGATCTTGAATTAATCAATTTCTTCAACTGTGAAAAATATTTGGCCACAAGATTTGCCATATAATTTTCAAAAGAACTATCAAGTGCATATTTGGTCTTATATAATCACTTACATTGAATCAATTTTCTTCCCTTAGGAAGAGAAACCAAATTAAAAGTATTATTCTTCATCAAGGAAGAATAATACTTTACCATCTCTTCATCCCATTTTGGTATACTTGTCATATGTGAAAGTCAAGTGCTCATCAACTAGGAGATCCTCCCAAAATAAAATATCATGAGTGACTAGGTGAAATAATCAATAAGCTTTCACACCCTCATAGTAGCTAATGAAAAATGAGCGAGGACTCTTCTTCTATGTGTATTTTTGTTTATCATCATAAATAAATGACCATGCCTTACTAATAAATACTCAAACAAGAACCATTAGACTTGGTATGGGGCCAAGTCTCCATAGGAGTAAAGTACCACATATGTATTTCTAAATGTATTTTGTACATTTGATTGCTTTACTCCAATGCTCAGTGCCACATTCTTAGATTGTATTATAGAAATTTCCATCTCTCTCAATTTCCCATTCTTCCTCTCAACCATGTTTTTTTTTGGAGGGGTAGGGTATTGTGTGAGGATGTTGAATACTATGAAAAAGAGCTGAAATTCCTTAATTAAATACTCCCCCAATTATCCATGCATATATTCTTGATAGGAATTGAATATTTTTTCAAAAATACCTTGCATGCATGAACACATCACTCTTGTAATTTAAAAAGTACCATGTATGATCATGCTATTCCATTTATGAAAGTGAGTACATACTTGGACCCTAAAAATAAGGAGTGGAACATGACTTGAGGTAACCATGCACCAACTCAAACAAATCCTTAGTTTTGAAGCTTTCCATTTGGGGAAAAGGTATTGTTGATATTTTATAAGATCACATCATCGACAAACACCATTGGAACTAAACACCTTAGGAAGACAAAACACCACTTTTTATGAACTCAAATGTATAAATAATCATAATTTAAGTTCCTAAAATGTTCATGCCACAAATTTCTCAAGGAATCAACATGAGAAATAAGGGATGATCCTAAAAAGAATCAAACCCATAAAAAAGTGTGAACCATGATCAAAAACACTTGAAGAGATCAAAACCTTGAGACTATGCATCTATCCAATCACAACATCATAAGGATAAAATTCCACAATATTCCCATTTCCAAATTCAAAACAATATATATCCAAAGAATATTATTATAAATATTAAGAATTATGAATACATTATTAATGAATCCATCTTGTAACTCAATAACGTTTGAATCCAAAACATATATCTTTGAATAATCCCCAACTGAAATATGTGAAGTGATTTATTATTAGGAGAAGTAAAGCTCACATGAATGTGTAAAATGCTATGAAGCACCTAAATTCAACATCCAAATGTCTCAAATGTGTGGTGTATTTTCCATGCTTTAGAATTCTTGTAACATTCCCATTTTAAGACTTTAGAAACAAGGGATTTTTGTTTTTTGCATAATGTTCTCTTCTAAATAAAGCATTATTTAGAACAAACATTCCATGCCAATCAATCTCAAATAGATAACCATATGCAGCTATAAATGACTCGGTGATCCACCGATCTATTCATTTCATAACTCGGTGATCTACTGATCTATTTATTTCATAACTCGGTGATCTACTGATCTATTTATTTCTTAACTCGGTGATCTATCGATCTATTTATGTTAAATTTAAGTATTGAATACTTATCATTTACTTCGTATACTTGGTTTTCCTACCCTAAACCGGGTATTGAGTGATCTATTTAAAGAACATATCTGAATATTTGTTACTAATATTCATCTGATATCATGTTGCTTTAAACTTGGTGACATTTGAACAATGCAACCAACAACTTGTGATACTTTGGCCAAATATTTTCAACATACTGTGTATGTCACTATTCCTGGAAGACATACTCATCATTTCAGAATACATCCTTCACCTCACTCCTCTGTTATCAAGAATGGTCTTTACTGACTACCGTCAATCCACTTGCCCAAGGTTTAACCCTAGCCCTAGTTAGAAACATAAATTATTATAGGAAGATGCTCACAATGACTTAGGGTATATGGGCATACTCGATTGACCTAAGTCAACCAGGTGTGCCAATGTACCCTGAGCCATTGAAATCTACTACCTATCCTAACATGCCACTAACTTGACCTAGAGAGAAACTAAGTTCAAGTCCTTATTTGTGTGTAGATCTAGATGATCAATGCAGAAGGGTGTTGCCACATGTCAACTGCAATGTTGTATTCTCGAGAAGACCCAAGTCTTCTCGAAAGTACAACCCTGTAGTTGGCATGTGCCAACATCCTACAGAAACTACCTCATCGAGATGTACATACCCCTTAGTGGTTATTAATAAATTGTTAATTTGGATTATGCCTTGATTATAGCAACCCTGTTAAACCCTAATCCAACACTCCATAAGTTATTTTCTAAATTTGATTCATTTAGTCATTGAAGAAATTCCTTAACTTATGATTGTTTTTAATGTTCGTTTACTTAGTTTAACAAGCAGTTCACCAAAACAGGACAACAATTTCATAAGTTTCCAATCATATGTATTTTAATATTCAGGAAGGTTAAACAACCACATAGGTCCAACTAAAGTAGAATTCATACAAAATGAAGTCTAATGATTAATAATCATATCTCCAATCCTTTTTGGTTTACATTCATTTGAGAGAGGAAGAGTCTTCCTCTACATGATTAAGTGTTAGGGTTTATCATTCACAATATCCATAGTTCATACTGCATGTTCATTACACATCGCATTACTATGTTAAATTGTTTAGATAATACACATCATCATATGCAACTTAACAAGCTGCATCATTATAAGGGAAATTGAACTAATTCCCATAATACACATCATATCAAAGGATAACAAGATAAGCATAATATAATATGAAGAATATCAACAAGATAGAACTTCCATCTCCTTCATTAAAGTACGAGATAATTTACACAACCAATGCAAATAAATCACAACTCGTAATTCATCATTATAAACTTATAAATTTACAAGACTATGCACTTTAGGTGTACTACATAATAACAACCTTCATTCTAAAAAGTATACAAATTTTCTTTTCAATACAACTAAAGAATGATTCATAATTCTTTACAAAGAATTAGACTTATATCAACCAATGCATCGGATAAGTTTTTCCTTCTTTTATTACTAATGATGTCCATCTACAAAATTGTTAGCATGAGTTCAATGAACTGAGCATGATAAGCACTAAGCATTAAAACGAAGTGCATTCCACTAATTGTTTCATTAAAGCAACACTACTTTAATGAGATAATTAATATATCATACAATAAGCATAAGTGATACCAAACAAAAAAGAAGTACAATAATAAATCTAGATCCACTTTTAAGAGAAGAGTAGAATATAATCCACAACATCTACCTAAAAACTTAAAGTTCAATTGATCCTATCAATAACTTTTAAACAAACAATAGATCTTGCCATCCCATTATTTCATAATTCTATCCTAATAGAATACAACATTTATCTTTTATATAAGACAAAAGAAGTGTTTACAACATGGTTCATTCTAGGATGATTCATCTAAATATTAAGCAAGGAATAAGAAGAACCAATACGTACCATACCCAAACTCATAACATCCAAAAAGCAAGATCAGGTTCATAACATGAATTATCTATTTCCTTTCTAGGATAATAATATTATAAATTCAACATTTAAGATATACCTCTAAACATAATTTCATAACCATCCAAGAAGGCAGAGAAAATAAAAAAAGTCTAACTGTAATTCTAATTCTACTTCTGCATGTTATAAATTATCAATCAAAGATCTGAAACCAAATTTCACAAATCAAGCAGTCCCATACAAGAGTTAATCTCTACTCAAGTTCCCCCAAAAAGATAGCATACAAGAGATAAAACCTACTCCTATCCATCCAAATAAAGCAAGGCTTAGTCAATAATAGTCGATCAAACAAGTATGCATTCACTTATTAGTAGAACTGACTTAGCTACTATCTTTCTACATCATTAAAACAAATGATTTGAATAAAGTAGACCAATAAGCCATAAAGAAATCACCATCTCATAAGAGAATCGAGTGTAGAGAAGTTCAATCAATGTGCTTATCCAAAAGACAGAGAAAAGGAATCTCTATTTGGAAAGGTCCAAATAATCAATCATTTCATTAAACTGAACAAATGAATTTCCAGTTTCAAATCAAATCAGAATGAAAAACATATTACAGTTCCAAAAACAGCATACTGATCCCAAGAGAATATATATTTTCTCTCTTTAAAAGAAGTCCAAGGACTCATTCACTGTATCCAACAAGAATAGAATCCCGAAATAGTAAACTAACAAGTTCATAATTATCCACGAACTCAAGACTGAAGACTCACAAATGCTTCACAACTTATTATGAAGAGTATGTAGTTTGTGATTCAAAAGAACTATACACAAAACAACTAAACAGAGAAAGTATCCTTCCCGTATAAATTCAGTGCACAAGGGTAATAACTCAACCTTCCACTGAGACCCAAAATTATTTTAAAGAATCAGAAGAGAGAGAAAGAACCCAAAAATATCTAAGTCAGAAGATGTCTCATTCTTATCTCCAAAGCAATTGAAACAAAAATCTGAAACAATACTTTCACAACCACAAAATTTTGACAGAGGAGACTTAGTTTCAAACAAAACAATCAACCCAGAACGCGGGTTTCCTCAAAATAGAGGGGAAAGAACACCCCCCCAAATCTCATGCCATTACCATCTCAGAGAAGACGATACAGTCATAAAAAAAGTACCACATTCTTTTAAACAAGACGTTTCCAACTCCATATCTCAAAGAGATTACAAAATGACTCAGTCAAGCTATCACCCAATTTTCTGGTGAGTAAGTTGTTCAATAAAAGAATTATAAGCTTTATACTTTTAATACAAGAATAACCCAACACAAAAATACTAGAACATAATTAAATACATCGATCCAAATAAAATCTCATAACACTCAAGTGTCAAATAAGAGTACAGTGTCGAACATGAGCTTCACACAAAAGTTAGAACTTCACAAGTAATATAATACAAGTACAGTGCCAAATACAAACTTCAAGCAACAGCTCAATGTTGCATAAGTTTTCCAAACACTAGTTCTAAACAACACAAAGCTCCAACACAAGCTTATATCAAAACACGAAGCCCAAAAAAAAATCAAATGGAACTCAAGGTTCCCATAAAGTTCAGAACCCTATATTGCAACGAAGGTCAGTTCAAAGCACAAAAACCTTGAATACAAGTTCCAGAATGAAAAAGAGCTACAGAAACAAGTTTCGCATACAAGATTCACATGCATGCTGTCATAGAACTTACACAGAGAGAAATTTTCCAAAACAACATTATTTTTGCCATGGATTCATATCCAAACATCACAGAGATTCATTAAACCCAACAAGAAAATAACCAATCAAAAATGAAAACATGAATCTCATGAGAGTAGAGTTCTTCTAATGAATCATTTAGAAGAAAGCAAAGAATCTTAATGATTAGAGCCTATCATGCCTGATAGTGCTTCTGCCAAATCAAAGGAGACTTCCAGCCGAGCTTCCAAATCTTTTTCTCCTCCACGAAAGATCAACAATCAAACATCTTTTCTTCCTATGCCTCATATATTTTCCTTTGATAAAAAATAGACCATAGAAAACAAAAATAGATTTGAAGTGAAGGTCTAATTGCTGGTTCAAGTACTAGATAGCTCCACGCAGAAAAATCCGCAATGCATGCAAAACAAAATAACTTCCTACAAACCCGCCTTCCAAGTTTCCAAGATGGTTTCGCACATAAAACCGAGGTCCATCAATGTAATTAATTCCAAATTTCCCACTTATATACCACCACCGCCAAAATTTGGCGAATGCCAATTCCATCAAAACATGCAATTCCATTTTTAGTGGAGCTTCCACGTATGCCTCCACTAAATTTAACTAGCCCCTACCAAAACTGATAGTACCACTATCCATTAAACCCTATCAACTCACTTAAATGCCATTGGAACCATCACCTTTGAGACATGTGACCCTTAGGTTCCCTTTTAATAGTTTAGGATGGATCCCATAAAACTTAGGTTAGCCTAGCAATTACCACCTTAGGTCTTAAAACATTTGCCAATAGTAATTCCCACCTTAGGTTAGATTCAATTCATAACCATTTAGTATTAGGTATTAGTTAAAAATAGCCTAACATTACTTTAGTAATCCTTCCCTTATTCATTTAGCACAATGCTTAGGTTAGGATGCCAACCCAACAAAATAGAATAAGAGGCTTAGGTTAGAATAAAATCCAAATGAGTAAATGTAGCTAGAACATAGGTGTTCTTACCTAGCTTAGGATTCTGTTAGGATAATCCTTAGGTTTTAGGACTCCGAACTCCTCCTCTGTTGTGAAATAAATTGAATTTTGCTTACGTCCTTAATGTCCTGCTAAGATCAATCACCAAAGACCCGAGCACAAACATACAACTGAATGAAAACACGTTCACATAAGACCAAATAATTTGTAACATACAAAGTTTAGTCCTCTATGTCCCTCAAACTACTGAATGTCAATTTACCATTCAGTCTATGAAGAAGATTTGAAATATTCCTTGGATCACTGAAATTGATCCAAGGATGAGTCAGAAGAAAGGATAAGTCTACAACTCTTAAAGCTAGATTGCAACTCACCTTTCCATAGTGAAAATGAATTCTTGATAACCATACGATTTTAGTCTAATGATTTTTAAGAACAAAAATGATTTATCCTTATCAAGCATGATCTTCAACAGTCAAAAGAACACATCTTTATCTAGAAAATCACATGTCAACACTTGAAATGCAAAAGAGGAATATAACAGTTGTCAAGGGTGTTACAATTCTCTAGATTGTACATACATAATGGGGTACCACCTTTTAGAAGGAACAAGGTGTTATCCATAGGATGGTAGGCCCTCCCATTTGGGGGTTTAGGGTGGCCTCCCTAATAGGATTATGAGCAATAACCCAATTTTTTATGTGGTTTCTTTATGTATTTTAGAGCCGAGATGGGTGGTTTAACCCATGCTATTATACATATAGTTAGATAGCTCATATTTTATGGGGAACCATTATGGGTTGTATTATTGGTCCATGGTATTATTACCCATTATATTATAATATTGGTTGGATAGTTTCTTATTGATGTGCATACATATACTCACACATTGATTAGGGTGAGTATAAATTTGAAGTAGTTATTATATTAAAAATAATTTAGTTAATACAATAAGTAAGAAGGATGCTTTGTCAGGTTTTTACCGAAATGGTTTTCCATGTGAAATCTTGTGTATGATGTAATATTATATGTGCCATTTTTCCTATTTTATTTTGACTTAAATATTATGTTAATATTGCTACTATTATAATGTATCTATTCAAATTTCCTAGGTAGATCATTGAAATAATTGAGAAAATTAAAAAATGATTCTTCTGGAGTGTTGTTGAAGAGAGTGAAAAATTTCATCTTGTTATGTGGGACAAAGTATGTCAACCCAAGAGCTTTGGAGGACTTGGTATTAAAAATATCATGCAGATGAATAAATATATGGTTGCTAAAATGGGATGGAGGTTAATGAAAGAAGACTTATCATGGACCAAGCTTGTTAGAGCCAAATACTTAGAAAACACTAGAAGTAACAACTAGTTACACAAAGATGATCTGATTGTGGGTTCACAATTCTGGAATTCCCTAGTTGATTCTAGATAGTTGTTGATTAGGGGAATACAATGGAATTTGGGATATGGTAATGACATTTCTTTTTGGGAGGACAAATGGATTTCTAACTCTCCGTTTAAGAAAAAGGAATATTGGTCTTAGCTAATTACCCCTTATTCTAGGATGATTGGATCAAAAGTCAAGGATTATATCAGATGCAATGCTGATGGTAAAGGTTGAATTCAATTTCTGTTCATTGATTAAAATCTCTCGAACGATATAAAAACCTATCAAAAGTGGATACAATATACTCTCTACTAAAAACCTTCTTCCATTGAGTGGAATAAGATCTTGCTCAAAGAGGTGACTCCCAAATTAAATATCTTTCTTTGGCTTAATATTCGAGTAATAAGATCTTAACAACAAATAATTGGATCGAAATGGGGCAACACATCCTGAAAAGGTGTAACCTCCGTAAAAACTCTATAGAATCATCAATCATATCTTCCTTCACTACACTTATGCCATATAGGTGTGGAATGCCTTATTCAATTTTATGGGTGTTAAATGGGTCTTACAGAAAATATCCTTTTAGCATGGAAACAATGACATCCACCTTTTAAACATCTAATTGTTAAAATAATTTGGTTATTGTCCTTCCCCATATTATTTGGTATATATGGAAAGATTAGAAAAATAATATCATCAACAATAAAAACCTTCCATCAACAAAGTTGTTCAATTAACTCTTAAAAGACATTTAAGCAAGATATTTCAAGATATAGGCCTAAAAGGAATCTCCGTTAGAAAGAGGAGTTAAAAAAGGAATGTTTCTTGTTTTATTAACAATATCCCTTCTTCAAAGATAGACACAACTCTTGTTAGTTGGTCCCCTTCTATTCCCACTTCTTTAAAATAAACTTTAATGGGGCCTCTAAGGGTAGCCTTGTGAACTCTAGAGGTGGGGGTGTATTCATGGGGAATGAGGAAATTTTATAGTTTCTTTTTCTAGATGATGCAAAGCTCCATACATTTATCATGCATTCATCACCTTAAGACAATCTAAATCAACCATTTAACCAAATGATTTGTTTTGTGATCTTGAACTAGGTCTAGTTATGGTCAAATTGCAAGAATTGATATTTTAAATAAACTTATGCTCTTCCAAAATTTCCCTACTCCTCCATCCTCAATACATACCAATACCACTAATAAAAATCAAGATTCTTGCAAATATTCAATTCTTCTTACTTACCTCCATCTACTTATAAGTCACTTGGGATCTTTCTCCACTTCAAGCACAATTTTATCTTATCACTTTGGTAGTTTTTCACCACCTCTTTCCTTTTTTCTTGCATTCATTTCAAGAAAAAATAGCTAACCACACATTGATCTCATAAAGAAAGACTTTATCACACTAAATTTTCCTTTAAATCGCCTTTATTGTCCTCAAGAACAACTATCTTGGGGATGTTATGATTGAAATAAAATAAGAATACCAAAAAAAATTGGAGACCATGGCCAAATACTCTCTTGAATAATGATGGTATGTAGTAAATTCCATAACCTCACTCTTTTAACTCCTCCCTCAAACTCATTTTTATTTTCTTTTTGAAGATGTTGCTCACTAGCCCCGCTACAAAAGATCTGCCAAGCATATCTTCTTTGGTAGTAGGTTTCATAGAAAAATGTAGACACATTAAAGCTACCATTTAAAAGTTTTATTAATGTTCCAAATGGTAAGATCGAGTGTCATCCCTAATACCTAGTTCCTTAAGAAGATAGCCCCCACTTACTAGGTCTCTGTGAATATGTTATAGTATGCTATAGGAAACCGGTAAGAATATCTACAAATTCGATCGGTGGACTTCAAAATACTTTCAAAATATTCAAATAAAATCTTACACGAGTTTTCTTTTGAATATCACCTCAAAACTTGATGGTATAATGCTCTAATGATAAAACCCTAGGTCAAGGGAAAAGTTATCCCGAGAAGATTAGTTTCTTCTAAAAAATGAGTTGTACACATTTTGAGGGATTGAAAATTTCCACAAAGGACTATATAAGTCTCCTTCAATTTTTTGAGCTAGAAAAAGCTTTGGTCAGTTTCTATGGTCCTTTACGGTAAGCATACATACACAATATAAAGATAAAACCCTTAATATAGACATAAACCTTGAGTGACAATATAAGGAGATAGAATTTTTTTAGGCCTTTGATTAAATCTTCCTCCCTCCCTCAAGGTTTTCTCATGCTTAAACTCATCATTCAAACAAGCCTCAGTTTTTTTATTCCCCAATACACAATCACCGTATCAAGGTAATGCACACTCACTTCTTCCACAGCTTTATCACATGCAGAGAACTTGTTTCAAGGCTTCACCCTTAGTGGTATACAAAGACCAATTTATAAGGATATTTAGCATACAATATTCCACCACATTCTCTTATATCTCAAACTATTTGAAACATATCACTTGAATTTTAATCACCATTACTTGATCTGGGTTACAAGAGATCTTAGAAACTTACCTACACGAGTAAGTCATATCCTTCACACTTATGATAAAATATATCATTCACTAGTATATTACTCAGTTGAAACCATAAGAATCCCTTCCTACAAATTCATAGTTATAAGTATCAATAACAATGCATAGCTACAAATCCTTGCATAGTACAATACATCAAAGTTTATACAGGGAATAGAGAGTTTCAACTTTAAATTTCTCTAATCCTCCTGCAAGGTGCATTCAAAATTCCAAATACAAGTGAATACCACACAAACTCAGACTCAAATAACATCAAGATAGGGAAAATTTTAAGGACCCCGCTAAAAAAATTATAGAAATTGTGGCAAATATCCCTATGACTAGTTTCCTAGTTTTGGAAAATATCCCTATAACCAGTTTCATTCTTATGGAGAAAATGGTAAAAATATAAAAAAATAGTTGGAAATGGAATGACTAATATCCTAAAACTAGTTTGGAGTATACCCTCTTTCATATTTTCTCTCCAGTGGTAGTCACCGAGGTCTGAGTCACCGAATCACATAAGAATTAATGGTGGTTGTTAATCCCGAGCCTCATGTAGGATTTTAAACTTGTTTCCTCTACCCAACCACTTCACTCACAAGAATTAATATATCTATGGCTGTTAGTTTTAAATCCCCCACCAAAATCTCTATCCATGTGGAATCATTCTGCTGCGCTCCCTTCAAACTCCCCGACCGGACATAAACACACGAAATATGCTTTATTAGATTGTGTTTCGGTTCCGACCCCCTCGATTAAGGAAATCAACGTTATCTTGATTTTTCATGCCCATGTGGCATGATTTCTCCACATTCTATAAAAATGGGCTTGAGCGGACTTCATACCCCAGCATTAAATGGAAATAGGTAATTATTTTGGGTTCAATTTTTGATCACGGTAGGGTCAAAGGATGATATATGCAACAAAGAATATAAAAAAGGGGGAATATTCAGAGTAGGAGCTCAACATAAGAATATAAGAATATATAGAGAGAGAGAGAGAGAGAGAGAGAGAGAGAGAGAGAGAGAGAGAGAGAGAGAGAGAGAGAGAGAGAGAGAGAGAGAGAGAGAGAGAGAGAGAGAGAGAGAGAGAGAGAGAGAGAGAGAGAGAGAGAGAGAGAGAGAGAGAGAGAGAGAGAGAGAGAGAGAGAGAGAGAGAGAGAGAGAGAGAGAGAGAGAGAGAGAGAGAGAGAGAGAGAGAGAGAGAGAGAGAGAGAGAGAGAGAGAGAGAGAGAGAGAGAGAGAGAGAGAGAGAGAGAGAGAGAGAGAGAGAGAGAGAGAGAGAGAGAGAGAGAGAGAGAGAGAGAGAGAGAGAGAGAGAGAGAGAGAGAGAGAGAGAGAGAGAGAGAGAGAGAGAGAGAGAGAGAGAGAGAGAGAGAGAGAGAGAGAGAGAGAGAGATAGAGTGGTTCTAGAAATATATGTATGTATATCTACATCTACATCTATGTGTGTGTGTGTATATATATATATATTATATGGTGAATTTAATAAAATTCCTAAAAAACTTCCATACATGTCGGTGAATGAGCCCAAAGGACCAATAAGGTTCCATAGATTTCTTGGTAATCTAAGAATGTTTTAAAATCCTGGCCTATTGATCACGCAATGATTCAATATAAAAATATACATTGGGATTGGAGATTCGTTTGGCTATTTGTATGGGACATATTATTGTTTATGGAATTTTTGAGTGAAACCTAGGCACTTTTGTGGCCGTAAAAATCACCAAAATCAAATTCCCAAAATCCTACTATTCACCAAATTATGAATATTCACCACTAAAATTTTCCATGGATAAAGATAATAGTCATATACCAAAACAAATTATTATTCTAATTACATGACTGTTTTACAAAAATCAGTCTTATTCTCCCTTCCTTCATAATTCTCAAGCCTCTCTCCTCTTGAGGCTTCCTCTCTCTCCCCTTGGATAATCATATCTCTTCTATTCAAATTCTACCTTTTGAGTGTAACTATCTTTTACACATATAGGACACCTATTACACATTCAGCCATCCACTCTCTCTCTCTCTCTCACTTAATCACTCACAAGACATATACGTCAACTTTTACATGTTTAGAATTCGAATTGCAATTCGGAGGGAAACTCCATAATTCAAAATTTAGAATACTAAATCACCTAATCTCCCTCTTAGAACTCAATACTTTTTACCTCACCCTTTACACTCATGAAAAGGAGGAACTTTTGAAATTTTTAGTATTCTTGGAGATGCCCTACATCATACTCCCAAGGGAGAGAAAAACAATCTTGAACTCTTGTGTTAAAACTTGCAATTTTTGTTTCTACCGATGATTCTTGAGTCTTCTTAAGTGTCCTTGTTCTTTTCCTACTCTTCCACTCTCCTTGTTTTCCTTAAGACCACTTAGATCCCACATTTGGGTCATTAGCTTTGTATGTTCTTTGAATTTGCTTCTTTCTTACTTGAGTTTATTCTTCATATCCTCCATCTTCATTTCTTTATCATCTTCACCTGCAAAAAAAAACACAAAAACAACAAATATGCATCATTCCTTGTGATTCTTAAGGTTTTTCACCTATTCATAGGATTTATTGACCATATTGTCATCATTTTATTTATTCACATGGGCTAGAAACTTCCCATACTATTCATATTTCTTCTTTTTCACTATCCTCACTATCCTCATTAACTATTTCTTCTTCTTTTAGACCCTTTGCTAGGTCCATAAGCTCTTTATCATGAACTTCCTCATTCTCTCTTTCATCTTTTGTTTCGTTCTTTTTACCCTCTTTTCCAAGTGCTTTCTCATGCACTATAATTTTCTTAGTATCCCCAAAGTATGTAAAAACATAGCTAAGGCCTCATCTAGAACCTCATATTCCTCTTGGTCTCCTTTTTCACACCTTTGACCCGTCACCTTACATTTTTAGTTCACTCTCTTGTACCTGTGTTGGGTTTCAGAATGGAACATGGGTTGAAACCACAATCGTGGACAACACGTCCCTCCTCTTTAATGGGAGAGGTTCCCTTATTGAAAGAAAGAAAAAAAAATGTACAGATATACAACTCTCAATGTTTGGACCCTGATATACTGGAATGTTTTCATACTTAAAATATTATCAATCATAAGGAATAGAAGAATATGGAGATGGGAGAAGTAAGAAAACAAAAATGCTTTTGGAAAATATAGATAGCAGAATATCTCCCTACTTACATTCAACCAAGAAAATATAGAAAAGGATCAATTACTTCACCACCAAAGGCAAATCTGCAGAAAAAAGTTCTAAATATTCACACAGAATAGAACACAAAGTTTCTATTGAATGCAAAAAAATGATCCATTGAATCGAGCAAGGAGAGAGAAAGATATAACAAAGGAAAATAAGAAAAGAAATAAAGAACTTCTGTATTGAATTACTTCAGAATTTACAACCTTCCTAGAAAACTAGAATCCCTTTTCCATGGCCAAAACCATGTTCTTATAACAATTCATGTACATCCATACTTTGTCCCCAAGAAAAGAATATCCAAAAGGAATAATGTTTGTTGCAGATATGCTTTTGGAAAGTGACATGAAACAAACACACTCATGAAAACCGGAGGTTCAAAAAGGTGAATATTTCATCAGTTCGAACATGATTACTTTAGCAGGGGGCATCTCATGATTTTCTTCTTCATGTGGTCCTGCCATTTCTACCTTTTTAACCACTTTCATAACACTTGAGTGTTTACTGGTAAGTTTTCCCCTTTTTATCGTGTATGCTTGATAAAATCCATTTTTTGATGATCAAACTTTACATCCTTTAAACTTATCGATTTGGCTCCACAATAAACCAAAAATGCATCTCATGGAGAAATGACAAGGATACAGAGAAAAAGATTGAATAATGAACCATTTTTATGTTTTATAGAGCTCGGTTCGTTAATGGCGTCAAAAACCGATGAGTGCATTTTGATATCTTTCCCCTTTTATCTTCAAATTTGAACCCTACACGAGGCAAGATCTAAGCAACGACACTGGGGAGAAATATGCATTTCCTGACATTTGGGTGAAAAAGTGCAATTTCTCATTTTGCTCCACCCCCATAGCTCTGCAAAGGTCGACACGTGGTGCCATATGAGTGGATAAGGAAATGTGGTTTAAATCGACAATTTAAACTCTTTTTAACAAAAATCTCAAATTCCCAAAAACCTCCACCACCCCGCTTTGACATTTCAACATGAACACGTGGCACACCACTATTGGAAAAAGGGGTCGTGGCTTAATTTGCAACATTTTAACCCTTTGGTGAAAAAGGCTCAAATTCACAATTTCCCCCGCAGGCCTGCCATTCTGATTTCATTCTTCAACACGTGGCATCATGTGACTAGTTGTGGGAATGTGCTTCAATTTTATATTTTATCCACTTTTGAAAAGGGGAAAAAATCCAACTTTTCCCCAGGAAGTCCATGCCTCTGCCATTGACTTTTCAATGTAGGCCACATGTCACTTTCTAATTTGCTGCGGGCCTCAACTTAGAAATTTTCCCTTCACATGAGTGGAGCCGCGGGTCATTTTAGAACTTTTTACCCTTCCACCGTAATGCCTTAGAGAATAAAATGGATCCACCGATATGAAATTATGCCAAAATCGCTCTAGCCAATCGGGATCAAGGGGATGCGGGGCAAATCTGACATTTTTTCCAAAATCACCAAAAGTGATAAGTTCAAAAATAAACCCATCCGACACATCCAATGGGAAACAAATGCATAGCTTCACCTTTCCGAGCAAGAATTTGATGGGGAAAAGAACGTAGGAAGTTGCAGGAAATAGGAAAACACCTTTTTGCTCCCGATGAAGAATTTATTTTCTCTACAAAAGGTTAAAAATGAAAGATGCAAGGTCCATGCATTCCAAACACATAAAAGAAGAACTAAAATCATTTCCCATCCATTGAAAATAGGTAAAATGTTTTAACGACAATAGACTGAGGGAATTTTGATTAAAAACATCATGGGAAATGAAAATGAGCATCTGAGGAGTTTAAAACATAAATTTATTCTATGGTAGGGATCTAATTTTCACAAAATTAGATTTGAAAGGGTGGGGAAAATTGAGAGGACAACAACTGGCTCCTTCTAGGGATGATTTGGCAGAGGAAAGAGGCAAAATCAAGAACCTTAGAGAATTTTGGGTAATTAGATCGAATCAATGTCTTAGCCAATGGGCAACAAAGTCAAAAGAAGCAATACCAACATAGAAGAGAACACAGGAAGGAAACCAACCAAAACAAAAACAAGGAAAGCAAAATGCTATACAAAATGTACAGAGGGACCGCCAAAACTCCTAGGTTTTGAACAACTTCAAAAATTGCCCACTATAAGGAAGTGGGAGAGGATAACCATCCATATAATCTAGGTAAAAATATTTCTCACTAGCAAAATGTCTGATTTTAAAAGGACCAATCCAAAGGGAATCAAATTTACCATGGATTCCTTGAGGTTCATGTCTTTTGTCCCAAAGAAGAACACTATCTCCCACTTGAAAAGTTTTGGGTTTAGGCTTTTTGTCAAATAGAGATTTTACCTTGAGTTGATGAGCTAATATTCTATCAACCACTTACAATCTATCTTCATTCAACTTCTAGAGATAAATAATTATTTTTTCCAATGAATTGGTAAAGCCGGCATCCTTAATGGCCTTCATCAAATGTAAGGTGGCGGTTCCAATGTCACCGATGCGGTGAGCTTCAAATCCATATACCACTTGAAAAGGAGACATTCCAATGGCTCTCTTAGGTGTAATCCTATCTACCCATAAAGCATCATATAGTTTCTTATGCTAATTCCTCTAAGAGTCATTAACAAGCTTCCAAAAATGGTGACCAAGTTCTTGTTAGTTGATTCTGCTTGCCCATTCCCTTGGGGATAGTAATATGAAGAGTGGGCAAGGGAAATGCCATATCCATAGCAGAAATCCATCATCTCAGCAAAAGAAAAATTGGAAGCATTGTCAGTGACAACCTTGTTTGGTATCCCAAACCTTATTAAGATGTGTTCCTTGATGAAGTTACATACTACTTTAGAAGTACTAATTTTAATCTGGAATGGCTTCCACCCACTTGGTGAAATAATAAGTGACAAGTCAAAACATGAGTATGCCATACACTTAAAGGTGGATTGAGTGTCCCAATGAAGTCCAAACCCCATTTTTGAAAAGGTTCCTCAACCACCACTGGTTTGAGAGGTAAAGTAGCCAATTTGGGTCTTCCAACAAAAGTTTGGCATGCTTCACACTTTCCTACCCAATTTGATGCATCTTTGAACAAGGTAGGCCAATAATACTTAGCACAGAGGATTTTGTGGGCCATGAAAGCATAAGAGAAATGACCTCCATAGGCCTGGTCATGAAAGGCTGAGAATAATTTATTTTTCTACTCTTTGTCAACACATTTAAAAACCTTCCATCTACCCCTCGTTTGAACAATGCATTGTCCCACAACACATATTACATAGACCTTAATTTGATTGCCCTATTATCCTTGGCACTCAAATGGGATGGAAATTCTCCATAAGTAAGAAAGTGTCCAATGATAACATACCATTTGTCAGTTGAGCCAAGGAAAAGAACAACAAGGATATCAACTTCCTCCTTGGACAATTTGGTATCAGCTCCTTCAGCAATGAGTTCACATAAGCCCTTTCCTTGAATCACCTTGGTGGGTTTGATGTCAAGATCATATTCTTGAACTTTGGCTACCCAATTGCCTCTCTTGGTTCCAAATTCTTGTTGTGTAATAATGGATTTAATAGTTTTATCAGGCACAAGCACAATAGAATGAGAGTTGAGGATGTAAAAATGAAACTGCTTCACAACTTTGACCACTACAAAATCATGTTTCTCCATCATGGTGTACTTCAGCTCATGGGCTTTCAAAATATAACTCATGAATGTTATGGGGAGTTCATGACCTTCAGCATTCTCCTAGATTAACACATTAGTTAGATTACTTTCAGTAGCATAACAATAGATAATGAAGTCCTTGCTATAATCAGGGCATGCCAAGATTGGAGTCTTTGCTATAGCTCTCTTGATGTCTTCAAATGCAACCTTTCCTTCAGAGGACCAACCAAAATTCTGCTTCCCTTTCATCATGTGAGCTATGTTCAAAGTAAGTTCAGCAAAATCAGGTATGAATCTTCTTAAGAAGTTTATCTTGCCAAAGAAAGAGTGCACACCCTTCTTGCTTATGGGAGAAGGATTTTGAATCATCGGAATCTTATGGATCAATCTTGATTCCCTCCTTGGAGACAATGTGTCCCAATAATTTTCCCTCGGTGACACAAAAGACATATTTCTTGGGATTCAAGGATATTCCATGCTCTCTACACTTTTGGAGGATAGTTTCAAGGTGTTGGAAATGATCAACTCTGGTTTTTGAAAACATAGTCAGATCATCAAGGTATATAACTATGAATTTTCCCTTGAGGCTGCCAAAGGCTAGGTCCATTTCCCTCTGAAAGGTGGCACCAACATTGATGAGGCCAAAAGGCATTCTCTTATAAGAAAAGGTGCCCCAAGGAGTGGTAAAGGAAATCTTATACTGATATGCAACACTTACTTCTACTTGATTATATCCTGAGAATCCATCAAACATGGACAACATTTCTGAACTTGTAACATCCTGCAACACTTGATCCATTACGGGAGAGGATGATTATCCTTCAAAGAGGCTTGATTCAAATTCTTAAAATCAACACAAATCTGGATCTCACCATTCTTCTTCTTGACAGGCACAATATTAGCAATCCACGTTGAATGGTGAATGGGGAAAATGATCTTAGCCTTCAATAAATTTTGGATCTCTTAAAAGATTGTATCAATAATTTTAGGGTTATACTGCCTCTGCTTTTGTCGGAAGGGCTTGATCCTAAGTTTTAGAGGAATGAAATGTTACATCTCTTTTGGCTGAAAATCCTTGAGATCATCATAAGAATAGGCAAGAACATCAACATACCTTTTCAATAGATTTGTTGCTTTCTCCCTCTCCTCTTATGTGTAGCACTTTCCAACATTTACCAGCATGGGTTCATTAAGACTCCCATTGTGTATCTTTTCATAGTCAATAGACTGTTGAGCTCCTTTGGAAGTTTTGGACTTGATGTACCTATCATGTTTATCAAATAACTCTTCCAAACTTACTAACCCTTTAGGTATCTTATTACCTTTTAGTTTTATGCAGCCATCATGATCCATTTCTTCTTGGTTATCTTCTTCATTTTGGGGCACACACTCTCTAGGAAGATTTCCACTTCCTTCAAAGTACAACTGGTCAAAATTATCTCTAAGTTCAAGGAAGGAAAGCAAGTGCTGATCATAATTAAAGACCCGCCAATTATTTGCATTTTCGTGCACAACAAGCCTATGAATCATCTCAATGGTGAATTTATCTTGGGAGAAATCTAGATGAGGGATCAGTAGAGACCCCGAGATAGCCAATGAATCAGCCCTAGTGTTTCTTTCCCTTGGCATGGCTTCAATGGAAAAGGCATCAAGGAAATCAATAGAATCCCAAACCAGATTCCTGTAATGTTTGAACCTTCTATTCTTCACTTGAAAGAGATATCTGACATGTTTTACAATCGAGATATGCATCTCCACAAGGAAGGAGATTCTTGATCTCCATCTCTTTTTCCATGCTTAAAACGAGGATGACAGCCTCATACTCAGATGTATTATTTGGGTTTTCAAATTGGAGCTTGAAGGAGAAAAGATGAATTTTCCCTTTAGGAGAAATAAGCTTCACACCAGTCCAGAACTAGCCGAGGAGCAGCTCCCATCAAATTCCAAGATCCAAATGCCATTAGGATCAAGAAGCACTTACTTAGGATGGTTATCCTCATCTTGTGACATGATCATGTAGTTACTATGACCAATGTCCTCATGAAGTATTTGTGCCTTTGGGTCATCTATTTTTTGCATGATATATTCATTTTGTTTCTCAGAAGCAATTTCTTCATTTTTCAATTCACTGGAATAATAGCATGTAACCAATCCATCATGATTTATCCTACAACATATTTTCAAAAATTTCTACTTAACAACATGCCATAGGAAGGGGGAGTATCAGCTACCAAAATGGTGGCTAAAACTCTCTTCTCGGCAAAAAAAAAAACCTACTTATTCATCCTTGATCCTTCCAACCGGTGGCACTTCTCTACTTTCCATTGAGTAACATGAACAAAAGGTGTGGGTTAGGGTTAAGCCTAGGGCATGAGATACCTTAGCAGGTATCACATTATTTAAAGCACCAAAATCAATAACAAAATTACTGAGTTTGTGGCTAGCTATGAGGAGAGTGACATAAAATGGTTTGATCTTCTCATCAGATGAAGTGACTACGCCACAAGGCTTAGTTGAGATGAAGGGGAAGAAGTGGGCAAGAGACCTTTAGAACTAGGAGATGAAGGCTTGGATTTGGAGTTTACAAATTCTACCATCTTAGCAAAGTCCTTGGGATGGGTTTGGTAGAATTTGGATTCTGAGATCTGGATCTTAGTTTCCTTGAGATGGTCAATAATGTCAAAAGAACCAGAGGTAGATGGAGCATCATTGATAGGAGTAAATTAAAATTTTGACTTATCAACTCTATCATTTGAAGGGCAAGAAGTTTTAGGAGTAGAAACAAAGGAGGAAGGGACAACATAACTTACCTTGGGTGTGGAAGAAGTTGGAATAGGAGATCCTCTCCTTGCAATCACTGGAATGACCGTAGGAGGCTCCTTATATCTTTTAGTAGGATGCACCACTTTCTACTTCTTGTTGGCTTGCTCATGAGTCATGACAACATATGATTCATTGTTCATCTTTGTAACTCTTTCTTCATAATCATCCTCTTCATCTATACCTTCAATGGTGAGAAAATGGACATGAGATCCACTCAACTCTTCTAATTCTTCATCAGCTTCCTCTTCATGTTCTTCACATATTTCATCCTCCTCCTTGTCATCAGGCTCCAACACTTCACATGTTGCATTGAATGGAAATTTAATAGGTGGGCCTTCAATTTCCAATCTGGTCTAAGTAGAGGGAAACCGATTCTGGGCTGAAAGTTCTTCCTAGGAACATCCTAATAAGGAGCATGTTGGGTGAACTACTTCTTGAGAGAAATAAGATCATTAGAAAGTTTCTGTACCAACTGATCTGCATTAGCTCCAGGAGAAGATGTGGAAGAAGGAGATGCTTTGGATTTGGATGAATCTCTCCTTAGCTTGCTAGACATGATCAGATCATCTTCAACACTGACAACAAATCTTTGATCAACATCTAAAGTGGAAAGATTATCTCTTTTAAGTGCATAGCTCACTTCGTGCAAGTTGGGCAATAAGGGGAAGATTTTTTTTGAATCGGTCCATGTGGTGTGTGTTTTGTGGGATCTTGTTAACTAGCTTGTTGAATTTGGCCATAAATTCTCTCATGGGCTTGTGTGACTCTTTCTTAATTTGAGAAATCTGGGCTAAGAGGGCATGTACATCCTCATCAGGTTTGAAATGCTACTCAAATTGGGTCATCATGGTGTTCCAATTGGTGATGGATCTAGCAGGAGATGATAAAACCAATCAACAACATTATATTGCAATGTCTCCACAAAAATTCTAATGGATATATCCTCATGTTCAACTCTGAGAACACCATAAGCAACAATGAAGGCCACAATATGTTCATCTAGATGAACCTTCCCATCACCTCTGAATTTAGGGGAATTCTTTCTATTGCCTTTAGGAAATTCATGCAATGGCTGGGGAAGAGCAAGAGGCCCAACCCTTTGGCCCCAAGGTAGAGGAGCTGCCATCCTTGGAAAGATTGTTTAGAGAGGAACTAAAACACTAACGAGAACCAAAGCATGCAAATTAGGACTGATTTGATCTTGAGGGATGTCACTTCTAGAAGTTCTGTCTCTAAAGAAGGAGTGCTTGCAGAACTTGTTCCTCTTCTTTTCTTGTTGATGAAGGAGAGAAAACCTTGATGATCTAGAAGTTGGAAATGAGGGTATTCTTCCCCAAGGGTTCTTCTACCATGAGTGTATCTTGGAGTCACTAGATCAAAGATGATCAAAAATTTGTTATTCAAAACTAGAATCCATTTGCAATGAATTCCCAAGAGAGTCACCAAAAACTGTTGGGTTTTAGAATGGAACATGGGTTGAAACCACAGTCAAGGGACAACAAGTCCCTCCTCTTTAATGGGAGAGGTTCCCTTATGGAAAGCAAGAAAAAAAAGTACAAATATACTACTCTCAATGTTTAGACTCGATATATCTTTGGAAAGTTTTCATACTTACAAGATTATCAATCAGAAGGAATAGAAGAATATGGAGATGGGAGAAGGAAGAAAACAACAATGCTTTTGGGAAATATAGATAGCAAAGTATCTCCCTACTTACATTGAACCAAGAAAATATAGAAAAGGATCAATTACTTCACCACCGGTGCAAATCTATAGACACAAAGTTCTAAAGATTCACACAGACTGAACACAAAGTTTCTATTGAATGCAAAACAAAATATCCATTGAATCGAGCAAGGAGAGAGAAAGATATAATAGAAAAATAAGAAAAGAAAGAAAGAACTTCTATATTGAATTACTTTAGAATTTACAACCTTCCTAGAAAACCAGAATCCCTTTTCCATGGCCAAAACCATGTTCTTATAATAATTCATGTACATCCATACTTTGTCCCCAAGAAAAGAATATCCAAAAGGAATAATGTTTGTTGCAGATCCACTTTTGGAAAGTGACATGAAACAAATGCACTCATGAAAACCGGAGGTTCAAAAAGGTGAATATTTCATTAGTTTGAACATGATTACTTTAGCAGGGGGCATCTCATGATTTTATTCTTCATGTGGTCCTGCCATTTCTACCTTTTTAACCACTTTTATAACACTCGAGTGCTTACTGGTAAGTTTTCTCCCTTTTTATCGCATATGTCTGATAAAATCCATTTTCTGATGATCAAAATTTACATCCTTAAACTTATTGATTTGGTTCCACAATAATCCAAAAATGCATCTCATGGAGAAATGACAAGGATACAAAGAAAAATAATGAAGAATGATCCATTTTTGCATTTTTGAGCTCTGGTTTGTTAATGGTGTTAAAAACCAAATGAGTGCATTTGGCTATCTTTTCCCCCTTTTATCTTCAAATTTGGATCCTACACGTGGCAAGATCCAAGAAACAATGACCCTAGGGGAGAAATATTCATTTCTTGACATTTGGGTGAAAAAGCACGATTTCTCATTTTGCTCTACCCCCCGGAGCTCCACCAAAGGTCAAACACATGGCGCAATATGAGTGGCTGAGGAAATGTGGTTTAAATCGGCCATTTAAATTCTTTTTGACAAAAATCTCAAATTCTCAAAAACCTCCACCGGCCCGCTTCGAATTTTCAACATGAACACGTGGCACACCATGATTGGAAAAAGGGACCATGGCTCAATTTGCAACATTTTAACCCTTTGGTGAAAAAGGCTCAAATTCACAATTTCCCCCGTAGGCCCGCCATTCCGATTTCATTCTTCAACATGTGGCATCATGTGATTGGTTGCGGGAATGCGCTTCATTTTTATATTTTATCCACTTTTGAAAAGGGGAAAAATCCAACTTTTCCTTGGAAGTCCATGCCTCTGCCATTGACTTTTCAACGTAGGCCACATGTCCCTTTCTAATTTGCTGCGGGCCTCAACTTAGAAATTTTCCCTTCACATGAGCGGGGCCACGGGTCATTTTAGAACTTTTAACCTTCCTCCGTAATGCCTTAGAGAATAAAATGGATCCACCGACCCAAATTTCTGCCAAAACTGCTCCACCAATCAGGGACCGGCGGGGATGCGGGGCAAATTTGACATTTTTTCCAAAATCACCAAAAGTGATAAGTTCAAAAAGAAACCCATCTAGCCACATCCAATGGGAAACAAATGCATAGCTTCACCTTTTTGAGAAAGAATTTGACAGGAAAAGAACGTAAGAAGTTGTAGGAAACGGGAAAACACCTTTTTACTCTCGATGAAGAATTTCTTTCTCTGCAAAAAGGTTAAAAATGAAAGATGCAAGGTCCCGTACATTCCAAATGTATAAAAGAAGAACTAAAATTATTTCCCATCCATTAAAAATAGATAAAATGTTTTAATGACAATAGACTCAGGGAATTTTGATTAAAAACACGTGGGAAATGAAAACGAGCATTTGAGGAGTTGAAAACACAAATTTCTTCTATGGTAGGGCTCCAATTTCCACAAAATTATATTCGAAAGGGTGGGGAAAATTGAGAGGACAACAACCTACAAACCTGATTTCTTAACTTAAAAAAACTCTTAAGTGTCATCAATAAAATCATATTTCCCAAAATCATTTCTTTCTTTTCAACATTCAACTCACACATTCTTTCATTATTTACAAGAATATCACATTTGGTCTCTTCATCCTTGTGATTATTTACAAAAGAAACTTTATTTTTGTATTTGGCATACCTCATCATCACCTTGCTTTGTTGTTGCTACATTCTAATTGTTTTTATCCATCCTCTTTAAGCTCTCAAACACAACTTCTTTAATATATTCCCTCTCTTATTTTATTGCATGCTTCTTCATTTTCTCTAGTTTCTTTTTTATTCCCGATTATCATTTTCAACTACTTCATCTGGTACCTCTTGACAAGATGAGCTAAAGGCCATTTAACACTTTTCTTCATCACAAAATCTAGTCCATAACTTTCTCTCATCATCAACTCTTCTAGTTTTTGTACATCTTCTCTTAATGCCTTCATCTCTTTCTCCATCCATGCTTCTAGTCTTCTT
Organism: Taxus wallichiana var. yunnanensis; assembly: GCA_018340775.1. NCBI lineage: Eukaryota > Viridiplantae > Streptophyta > Pinopsida > Cupressales > Taxaceae > Taxus > Taxus wallichiana. The sequence continues at coordinate 453,221,473 of CM031237.1, read as the reverse complement.
TTCTCTTCTTTCTTATTCTAATCTTCTCTTTCTTTTCTTTCTCTCTCCTTCTTGCCTATCAACTTCACCAACTCCATCACAAGTTATTCTCTTTCCATCTTGCCTTTATCTCTTCCTCTGCACTTTCTCAATGACAACGTCACGCCTATTTTTAGAAATCAAAAATAAAATTTCAATCTAAAATCAAAGCCTTGCTTTGATACCAATCGATGTAGAGCTCCACACCTTTAGCATGCATTCATCACCTTAAGACAATCTAAATCAATCATTTAACCAAATGCTCATTTTTGAGATCTTGAACTAGGGTCTAGTTATGGTCAAATTTCAAAAATTGATATTTCAAATAAACTTATGCTCTTCCAACACTGTCCCTTGCTCCTCCATCTTCAATACATACAAATACCACTAATAAAACAATCACGATTCTTGCAAATCTTTAATTCTTCTTACTTACCTCCTTCATCTACTTGTAAGTCACTTGGGATCTTGCTCCACTTTAAGAAAAATTTTGTCTTAGCACTTGGCATTATTTCACCACCTCATTCCTTGTTCCCGCATTCATTTCAAGATAAAATAGCTAACCATACATTGTTCTCATGAAGAAAGACTCTATCACACCTGACTTTTCCTTTAAACTAGCCTTTATTACCTTCAAGAAAAACTATCTTGGAGATGTTAAGATTGAAAGAAAATAAGAACACCCCAAAAAAATGAAGACCATGGCCCAATACTCTCCTTAATAATGACAATGTGTAGTAAATACCATAACCTCACTCTTTTAAATTCTCCCTCAACCTCATTTTTGTTTTCTTCTTGAAGTTGTTGCTCACTAGCCCTACTATTAAAGAATATCAGGAATATCTTATTTGGTAGTAGGTTTCATAAAACAATGTAGACATATTCAAGCTCCCATTTACAAATTTTATTAATGTTCCAAATGGTAATACTGCGTGTCATCCCTAATACCTAGTTCTTTAAGAAACAAACCCCCACTTACTAGGTATGTGAATGTGTTATACCGCTATAGGAAAATAGTAAGAATATCTACAAATTTGATTAGTGTACTTCCAAAATTATTTCAAAATATTCAAATAAACTCTTCCATAGAGTTATATTTCGAATCTCACCTCAAAAATTGATGGTATAATGCTCCAATGATCAAACCCTAGGTCAAGGGAAAAGTTAGTATGAAAAGAGTAGTTTATTCTATAAAATGAGTGTTACACATTTTTCAGGGCTAGAAAATTTTCACCGAGGACTGTATAAGTCTCCTTAACATTTCGAGCGGACATTAGATTTGGTAATTTTCTATGGTCCTTTATGGTAAGCATACATGCACAAAAGACAAAGATAAAACCCTCAATACAAAGATGAACCCTTAGTGAAAATATAAGGAGATATAATTTTTTAAGTCCTTTGATTAAATCTTCCTCCCTTCCTCAAGGTTTTCTTGTGCTCAAAATCATAATTCACACAAACCTTAGTTTTCTTATTACCCAATACATGTACTCATTGTCTCAAGGTAATACATAATCACTTCTTCCACATTTTATCACATGCACATAACTTGTTTGAAGGATTCACTCTCGGTGGTATACAAAGACCAATTTCAAGGATAGATAGCATGAAAGATTCGACCAAATTCTCGTGATATCTCAAACTATTTGAAACAAATCACTTAAAGTTTAATCACCATCACTTGACAGGTTACACGAGATCTTGGAAAATTACCTACATGAGTAAGCCATACCCTTCACAGCTTATGCTAAAATATATCATTCACGAGTATATTACTCAGTTGAACCCACAATAATACCTTCCTACAGATTTATAGTTAGATGTATCAATAACAATGCATAGCTACAATCCCTACATAGTAGAATACATCAAAGTTTATACCAGGAATTGAGAGTTTCATATTTAACTCTCTCTAAACCTCCTACAAGGTGCATTCACACTTCCAAATACAAGTAAATACCGCATAAAATTAAACCCAAACAAGATCAAGATAATAGTCATATACCAAAATAGAGTATTATTCTAATTACATGACCATGTTCTTATAAAAACAAGTCTTATTCTCCCATCCTTCACAATTCTCAAACCTCTCTCCTCTCGAGGCTTCCTCTCTCTCCCCCCCTTGGAGAATCATATCTCTTTTATTTTAATTCTCCTTTTGAGTGTAACTACCAAGAAATCCTAACTAACTCCTTGATGAATCCTCACATGCTCTTTTACACATTATGAGATTTTTACATCTTGTCATACATTTTATGATTTAAATCCACTCTTAGGATTCTTTTACACATATAAAACACCTATTAAACATTCAACCATCCTCTCTCTCTCTCTCTCTCTCTCACTTCATCACTTACAAGACCTATACTTCAACTTTTACATGTTTAGAGTTCAAATTACAATTTTGAGGGAAACTCCATAATTCAAAATTATGAGTACTAAATCACCTAAGCTCCCTCTTATGAACTCAATACTTGTTACATCACCCTTTACACTCATGAACAAGAAGGATTTTTGAAATTTTTAGTATTCTTTTAGATGCCCTTGTATCACTTGGACCTATGGGTATGACTACTAATAAATTTACGGAAGATTTGGCACCTTTTTGGGGCATTAGATTAGCCTCTTCACTTAACTTGTGTATAATTTAGTTATCGAAGGTGATTCTATGAATGTGATAAATGTTCGAATGGCAAGTCCAAAGCCACTGGGTCTATCAAAAATTCATTCAAGAGGATATACACCTAGCTAAGTATTTCTCTAGTTGTACCTTCAATCATACCTATAGGTAAGGTAACAATCTTGCTAATTCTCTTGCCATTGTGGGGGTTCTTTCTCATAACTACATCACTTGGAATCACTTTAATTCATTACCTCATAATGTCCAAACAATCATTAATTTGGAAAAAGGTCAAAATTCATGGGGTTAGTACTAGTTTCATGTGGTTGCTAGTTCATTCTATTAATCCCTATTTGGAGATTGTATTTCTTACCATTCAGATTCCTATGACCCACACTCCATCATAATGTGATTCTAGGGTTTTGCAATGTAGCTATGCGAGGTGATATTTGTAGGGTCGAGCACCAACAATACACAATGAAAAGAGAACGTAGAACTATGGGAGATCATGAAGAAAGGGGGCTTCAACCACTTCATGAACGTGGTGAGAGGGAAGTATCTATATTTTTCTCATTAGTTCATGAAGAACTAGAAAGATAGAAGGGTGAGATACAAGAATAGAGAATTTATCATCACTGAGGAGATGATATCAGGCATCACCGGCCTCCACCCCAAAGGCATGAGGTTTTTTAAAAAAATTATGATAGGAAAGAAGAGGAAATCAAAATTTTAGAGGAAAATGAGAGCCTCACGCATGTCAAGAGAGGTTTCTTGAGGGAGTATTTTCCAAAATCCTATAATAAGGTGAGGTTGGTTATAATGAAATATCTTATGTAGATGGTCGGGTTTAAAGTTGTTAACTTTCCTTCTACCTGTTACACTCCCTTAAAAATTCTCGTGAACCTAGCAATCCAAGGAAAAGAGCCTTGCCTTTACATCATGATGTTATCTTCATGTTATATAAGCACTTTGACCTCCTTATTGTGAACTCTATACCCATGGTGCCCATGCTTCACCCTTTCCCCTTGATAACCTCTAACCATTCCCTTTGCAACAAGAAGGATAACATCAAACCTATCAAAATTCATAACCCTTTGTTTCCCCACTTAGTGAGGTTAATATAGCTCTCATTCTATTGGCCATGGGAGATAAGAGACCTGAAAATAGCAAACCTCATACTAGAAGCATGAGAAATGAGTTGGACCTACATAATGATATGATAACTTGGCTTAGAAAGGAGTGTAGAGTGTTAAAAGATAAAGTCAGGGGATGCAAAATTTCCATTGAAAGTGGTAGCAAGGATGATCACCTGTTGGAGGAAATGGAAAATGGATTTCACTTATTGAAAAAGAACAAGGAATTCTCAAGAAGCAAATAGTGTGATATCCTCTCCATGATTAAAGGTAATCTAGACATTATTGCCTACATTATTCATGTACTAGAGACTAACAAGGGAAAATAAAAAGCAAAGAATGACACTTATTTCAAAGACATCAGAGATAAATTGGAGAATCTCAAAAATAATTTTTCCAAGATCATGAAATAGTTATCTGGGGTCTGTCTAGTTCTATGGATTTTACTGTATGCATATTTTTGATCTTGGTATGTAGTTTTTCTATGGTACTGCTGTGGTTATATTATAATTTGGTTAATGTACTATTGTGGTTTTGTCATAATATTGATGTTTCTTCATGGTATTTTTCCTTCATCGTGTTTTTTTCTTTTTGTGATGATGATACTTGTATATCCGGCCTGGGCCCCTTGTATTATGGGTAGGATCCCAATCAAAAAACATTTTACCAATAATAAAAAAAATTGCTACTATTGTATAAGTTTATTGACTTATTTCTTTTCAACTAGGAGTACATTATTGAAACACACATCTTGCAACCTATTGATTTCTTAACCCAAAATATCTTCTTACGAAGAATCCCTAACTAAAATTTATGATGCACCACCGCTAGTAGGAGAAGTGAGAAGCTCATTTAAATGTTTCATATGATATGGAACACTTGAATCCCATATTTGGACGCCTAAATATACAATCAATTCTCAATTGGAAAATGATTTTTCTTTGCGTTTGGAAGAAGAATAAGGAGAAGAAGAAATAACCTTGTGTTATTTTATTTCTCCTTATAATGATTCAAGTCTCTTCCAACACTTGGAATATGGGTGAAATTTCTTGCTAAAAAGGTACAAGTCTCACTGGAATTTTAGACTTAGAGGATAACTCATTTAACTTAGAAGAAGTTTGATCAATGGATATAGGAGTGGTATTTGTAGAAGAATTAATGTATTTTGGTTTATCATTGGGCTTATAATTTTCTTTGGATTACCTTTAATTTTAGGTAAATTGACTTCTAATGTTTTGGACCTATGGACTACATCAAGTTTTACAAGTTTAGATTGTTCCCTAAGGAGATGTTCACAAAATATCTCAAAAAGACATCTTAAATTCATCACCAAAGGCATCCATGGAGTAATAGGTAAAAGAAAACACTTGAAATTAGACCTTTACCTTTGATAGAATAAGAATAATGCACTCTTCATACTTTTGGTCCTACCATATACTTTTGATTGTGAGAGTATTAACTTAAATTTGGAAAAAACTACTTAATGGATGGAAATTCACTTGATGTAGGGGAAATTAATTCTACATCTAGAGGCAATGCTCTCGAGTTCATTTATTTTACCAAACATTTCTTTTAGCTTTTCCTTTTCCTTTTTTGGTGTGTCTCCATGATGTGAAATATCAAACATTCTAAAACATGCATGAAAATGAGACAAATTACCTCATCTAGTTTATTTGCATTAAATTGGTTTTCATAGTCCTTTGTAAACATTGGAGGTGTATATGTTAACGTTGATCACAATCCGTTTCATTGTGAAAATTGATTCATTTTTTTCCATGTATGATCATTATGTGGAGTTAAAATTTTGATGCTATTACACTCAATCATAATGAAAAAAATGAAATACTCCACATTGAAATGAAAAATAACAAGATACAATGGGGACTCATGCCATTCCTTAAAACCTCATATGATTTGTATTACACACTAAATGATTTAAAAGCGATTCCCCTACATATAGGTAACACTTTATAAATAATTCTTTTTAAAATATGTAAGTATGCATTTTTTTCAAAAATATGATCTCGATAGATAATAAAACAAATCCGCAGCTACAATTGTGAAGAGAATAAAAATCACACACTTAAAAAAAAAAAACAAGTCTATCTATTATATAGATCAAAAGATATGGTTTGTTGAAATTCCAAAAATCAATTATCAGTACAACAAAAGTAGGAAAAACTAAAATTTATGGGAAAACACTTGATCAAATTTAGAAATGGACCAGCCAAAACATAAATATAAAAAAATAGGCAAGAGGGAAAAACAATCTTTCTAAGCTTCATGTATTAATACTTGTGATCTTGGAAAGATGCATGAATAATATACCCTATAAGTGTATAATAAGGAAAATGCTTAGATGAGAAAAATATTGGTTAAAAGTGTTTGTATGTTTGGACAAAAATATTTTTTTAGAACCACGAGTCCAACAAAAATTGGCACCCTTATAGGTTTGATGAATCAAAAGTTACGACCTCCGAGTCCTTAGAGGTTAAATAAAGCTCAAGAAGAGCTGTTGGGGATTAAAAATATTTATTGGTAGGTCACATGAGTAAATTATAATAGTATTAAAAGGATTTGTGAAAGAGGTTGGTCACTTGGGTAATTGAGGGATAGTGCATTGGGGTCTAATGAACAATGTTCTAGACCAAGGATAGGAATAATGACATATAAACACTAAAATTTAGTAATTTACACTTTGACAACCCTTGACTTGACTATTCACTCGTGCTATGATAAAGACAATTTCTCCATTCATGCTTAGCACTTTATGAGGTCCATTTATTAACTAATTTATCCTTGCACACTGATATGTCAAAACATTCTAATAATACAATGCACAAAATCAATAGAGAAACATCAGTCTATCATCCCCAAACTTCATTTGGCACATTTCCTGCTCCTAGTTAGGACCATACAAATTAGTCAATATTTTACATCCGGTCATGACCTACTTGTATGCTCTTGGATTAACATGTCCTCCAACTATAATTTCAAATTGAAATTATTTGTTGGGTTTTATTCTTCATCGTGTCATCCTTTCTTAGATAAATCATCCAAATAACCCTATGTAAGCAAGTAAACACTACCTCATTTGCTAACCTACAACTCCCGAGGAAGTTCACTAGAGAAATAACTTTTGACACTTACAAAAATCAACTAAGATCCCTAAATATCACAATAACACATTTGAAGTCATTAGGGTAGTACCCACATCAGGTTTGAAGCTAAAATTAGGTCAACCATATCTCTCATCTATAAGCACTCAAACATCCTCTCTCCAAGTATTTTAGTAAGAGATAAGTCAAAGCAAACATGGTTAAAGAAAATACCAAATTTGATTGATATATCTAGATATCACATGCTAGGTGGAGAATGATGTGTAGTTTGAGGCCTCTTTGAAGTAGTGCTAATGTTGGTGGTGCATGGGGTTTCCATAACCCTTCTAATGTTTTTTTGTAGGACTCTTCATCCATGGCTAGGGTTTGAGATGATGATTAGTCCATTTAGAGAGCCTCATTGTATGTGTGACAACTAGGGTTTGAAAACAACAAAAAAATTCAAGAAGATGACCAACCTAGAGTTTTAAAAGATGATTTAGAGTAGGTATAAAACCATACATTAGGTCAAGACCATATGGTACAGTCCTAATAGTTTGGTAGGTTTTTAACCTAGGTTTATTTATGGTCACAAACCTATTTTGAAGGTCATTAAAGTTTAGATCTCCCGGTTTCACTATTGAACAATCCTATATCTCTCCAAAATTACTTTTTAATTACCTAAGTGTCTCTATATATCTGTTTTGAGATTTCAATTGCATGTTAGGTTGATTGGTGTATGCTAATTATTTCTATCTGATATGAGTTGTAAATATGAGTTATTATTTTAATTATCACATATTTTTAAGTTCTGTATTTAATTATAATCTAATATAAAACCTAATTAAATTGACATAAAATTTAATTAAGGGTAAACATTTTGGTGAACCCACTTTTGATTGAACCCTTCACCTAATATAGGATCTATTCCTTATGAATCAAGCTTGATAATCTCTCCAAACCTTAGTTGATTTAGGGTTTCTCGCATGTATACCTAATTATTTTTCTAGGTTTGTGCTTTCTTTTTTATCATCATGCCTAATTTTCAAGATCATTATGTGATTATTTTTTCCTTTGCTAATAGACATTATGTGGAATTTGATGCATTTACCACAACCACAACGATTCCTCCCAACTTTATTCCCAAATTGTTTTGGAAACTTGAGCATGAGTTATGCCACCAAATTAAATTTCTTACCACCCCCATCAAGCCATAGAGTGTTAATGATCTAGAAATTGTATCTACTCCTATGGATATACATGATGTTTCTTATAATGATGATGATCTTAGCATCACCCTTCCTAAAAAAAATTCACAAAGCAATTTTCCCTAACCTCTCATCATGTGACACCGCTTCATACTAACTCTCTATTAATGAATGACATATCACATATTAATATTAATACATTCACCATAGATTTTATCCTATAAAATGTGCCACTCATGATTTTTGGCTTACTCTTTCTTCCCCCATCCTTGTTTGGCTAATCTAACACATGATATATTTGCTAATAATTCATTTTCTATCATCGTTGATCATGTTCAAGCCCAAGGATTTATATATCATCTTGACCAACATGATCAAGGTATCCCTAATGAGGATTCCCAACAATTTGATCAATTCTTGCAAGAGAACCCCTATAATATTGATTTTTACTTTATACTACATGAGATCAACTTAAGCATGTTTTTTTATCACACACCTTGAAATATATTGTTCCCACATCCGTGGTGCCTACCCCTTTGAGTGCACCTCATCTATCAATGCCAAATGTCTCTATGTCTATTCCTATATGTTGGCTGGATATTTTTTCAAAGATAAAATATGAGGTTCAACCATAGCATGCAGAAAATTTCCCTCCTAAAATAAAGGGGAGGCACCCTATTTATTACTAATCTAAAGCATACCAAATACTATTTATATATCTACAATAATCTAACCATCCAGTTTGGGATCTCATCCCAGTAGATTGGTTCTATTAGAAAGGAAGGCATGTAGAGAGAGAAGAAGAAGAAATACATGAGGAATTTCAGAAGAATAAGAAGAGAATGAGAAGGAACATGTTTTCACTTAAGCAAAAATGATCAAAATATAATCACACATGAATATATAGTAATAACTGGCTGCAGATTTAGTAAAATAGATATGAAAGCAAAGAACCATTTAGTGTATTTAACTTAAGAACAATACCTTAAATGAAAATATTCATCCAGAACACAAAGTCCAGTAAAATATATCTTTAATGTTATTTGATAATAAGAAAGAAAACATAAATTTTTTCTATCTCTTCGACTCCTTGATCCAATTTCTACAAAGAATCTCCAAAAATTCAAATCTACCTAAACACTTACATTTATAGATTTCTAGAGAGGAGAGATAAGAGGGAAAAGAGAAGAACAAAGATCATATTTGATCTTGCTATGAATGAATATCACAAAATTTCCTTACAACACAGATCCTCAGTCCCAAACATTGTCAATCATCCATTAATATCTTAAAAACATCACGGGCACCTTGTGACCCGTTACCAAATTTCCTTTTGCTTCTGTGGAGAAGGTAAGAGCCCCATACTTCATCAATTCAGGTGGTTGAGCCATCTGTAACTACACATTAATACCCAAACTATTATTTTGACATTTTATCACACCAAATGTTAGAAATTATTGAATCTCATGATGCTAAACTGAAGGGATCGAGTATAAATTTCCAATGAGACTGATTTTACATGATTTTGAGCTTTGGAGTGAAAATTATGGCCATTTGACTTTTTGCATGCCATGATGCACAAGAACATGACACGTGACATATTTTGATTAGCTTGGGATCAGCCTCGCCTATTTGTGCCTTGCCTTTACTTTTTCCATGTGTTGGCCACCCATTGGGTCATGAGGTTGGGATTTACTCCCTTTCTTTTCTAAATGCCCCTTTATTTCCTCTGGACTTGACACTTTTACCAAAACTCTGTTCATTTTGGGGTCCGAGATTTTTGGAGTCCATCACCTTGAAGTGTGACAAAATTCCGCCATGTGTTCATCTTGGATCGTCGACTTTGTATAATTTTGTGCCATTTAATTGGGCCACTTGTCCAATGAAGCTGTCTGACCACCCGAATGTGAAGCCTTATCAATTCCAACTTTTCCGCGTGTCCTTGTTGACTTTCTGCACCCTTTATTAGGCATGATTATTGCGTAGGGTGTGAGATAATGAGAAAGATCCATGAACCTCATGGTGTCAGCCCTTTAATATACATTGCAAAGAATATGCCAACATGGAATCTCCATGGTTCTTCACATTTCACCTTTTAGCTAAGGATCCTATCAGATTATGAAACACCGACCTATAAAAATGCTCCACATTCCTCCCTTTTGTTAGAATTTGATAACCATGAATGAAAACTATGAAGCATGAGCTAATAAGGAAGCTCCATACTTCTTCACATGTCGTATTTTGATATCCCCTCCGACCATTACGAGACATGAGCTAATGAAAAAGCTCCATGGATGACACTTGTCGATCTCTCTTTAGCTTGAATTGACTATTGTGAAACATGAACTTATGAGAAAGCTCCATGCCCCTCACTATTTTCTATGTATCATACTTTCCTTTAACCTTTGTAATTTTAGAATGCAAAAGGGTAGCCAATGAAAAGGTTCCACGTGTCATCGAGCTATCATTTTTCAGACTCTTGATGGATTCACATCACAACCTTTAAGTTACGGTGGACTTAGAAACATTTGGCTTTATAAAACTTCCACCACACAGCCCTGTTTATCTTGTTGAATTCTTTGACCCAAAGCCTTAATTAAACTTGGTTGATTCCACAGCTTGAGGTCCATGAAATGTAAATGCTTTGAAGTTTCTTGGAAAGGAGACACGTGTCCCACGTGTGTTCTTTGACTTACATTGACCTACTATTCCTTGCCATGGACCCAAAATGTTAAGGAATGCAGATTATTCTATGGGTCTCACGTCCATCGAAGCAAAAATCTTTAAGGAAAGATAAAATCCCGCCACATGGCCTAATTCTTGATGCTGATTATTGAAATTGACAGCCAAATGAATGCCACATGATCTTTTAAATATAACCCACCAATGAATTAACTTAGTCTCCCATGGGTTTCCAAATGTTTAGTGGATTCACCAAGTGTAGTGCGTCCTTCTAGTATTCTGTAGATTTATCAAAAACCCACCTAATTCCTTGACCGATGCTCCTTTGTTATGTGGGTTAGGAAAACCCGTAAAACACAAGGTTCTTGCACTCATTAGTAAACAAAATTAGTATCTCAAAAATTTGTTAGAGTAAAAAACCAAGTCCATTTGATGAGTTATCTAAATTGATAAGGGTGCAAATTTGGGATAACAGTGACCTTGAAAGCTGATTCAGAAAGCACATAAGGCATTTTAAAGCAATCCTTGGATGAAGGATGAGACACAAACATGTTCTTCATGAAAATTTTGATTGGTTATCCCATTTTATCCTGTAAGGAAAAAATGAGATAACACTATGACCATAATTGTTACTAAACATTACACGTATACTCCCATGTTTCACATGTATCTTCTTTTAGCACAAAATCTCTTAAATATCTTGTTCATATTTTAGAAGGACACATATTATATTTGCAAAAAAAGTGCATCTACTTCTTTTAATGCTATGGATTCCACACAATTACTTCACAATCCACTTGCACTTGAAGTGGTTTCTTATCCATTACCCATTGGTTTTATTACTCCTAAAATTTCTATCTATGATGGCAAAGGGGATCCTATTGAGCATCTTCACTCATTCCATGTTTTTGTTTTGATTATGCTTCTAACGACATCTTTCTTACCAAGATTTTCCTTGGAGTCTTAAGGAATTTGCACTATAGTGGTTTTACACTCTTCCCATTTCCTCTGCACACACATTTAATGATTTAGAAAATTTATTTTCGGTACAATTCTCTATCAATATTGGGGAAATAATTTCTTATGCACAAGTGGCTCAAATAAGAAAATGGCCTACTAAGCATCTCAATGCCTATGTGTTTCATTATAAGAACAGGCTCACCAAGATGAACACTATATTATATGATAATTAATTATAAGACCTTTTCACACAAAGCTTATTATCCCCTTTGTAAATTTTTTTTATGTTCAATAAGTATGTATTTTGGCCATCTATGTCATACCTTGAAAGAGCACGAGGCTAAGTTGTTATATATGAATAAAATCAACTCCATTGCTATCCCTAATTTTGTATAAAATGCTAAATTTTCAAGAAAATACACATTCAAAAGTAACCCTACTGATGATAAATATGATTCTAAAGACATTGTTAATACTATATTGCAACTTGTTAAGCTAAAATCGCAACATGTGCATTGTCAATTTACTCACTTGCCAAGTCCTCCTCACATTGTCTTGAAATAATTTCTTGAGTGCAATATCATATCTCTCCCTCCACCATTTGAGGTTGATATGAGTAGACCTAAAGGCAAGAAGTTCAATGCCAATTCCGATTGTGATTATCATCGGTGTGTTGAGAACTCTATAGACAATTGCTTAAAGATTCGTGATGTTATTCAATATATTATTACTTCTTAAGCTATTGAATGGGATGCACCCACCTGGAACCTCAAATACAATAAATGATAACTTCAAACTAAATTTTTCAATGATCCACTTCCTAAGCATGACACTAAAAAATATTCGCACGATGTATATAATGCTTATTATACAAAGTGCCTCCACTTCCCTCTTTTGATCACCCTTGGATGCAATGATTGACATAGTAAATCATACACTATATTTTGCTTTGATCATCACTTTTGATGACTTTGATATTGACACTATGATTATTTCGCAGACACATTTGCATTCCTATTTCTATTAATCAAAAACCCATACATGATGTTTTGGTCGATCCATATAATAAGGACAATGTTTGTTCTCTCACACCGCTTCAATATTTTAGCATTTCTACGCACAATATTGCACTTGATACAAATCCTCGCTACCACCACATTACTCTACCCATCACTATTGACCATATTACTATATCCATTTCATTCTTGGTTGTATCTACTCTTAGTTATCATGCCCTATGATTAGGTATCCCTTGGCTATGTATTTGTAGGGATATTCCCGAGTTAGACATTAATGTGTTAAGTTCATTCACAATCAATAGGTTATCACCATTAGAGGTATTCTATTTGAGGTTTCCTCCTACTATGCCTAGTTATCCTTCAACATTTAATTTTCATAGGCCTTCTATAGATAGATCTTTAGTGGTGTATAATGTCTCTCATGGCCCTAACACTTCTATGTTACTCCCTAGAATAGTACTACTACACTCTATTTCTAATTTTCTGATTCTCCTAAGCCCTTCACCGTAAATAATTCATATCCTAGTGTTGATCCTCTAAGGTTTACCAATAATCCTTTGGTTACACACTCTACATTTCATGAATCTAGGCCTCCTCATAGGATTGTTATCCTAAGCATTGTTTCTCACCATTCTCACTCCCCTAGAGTTTTATGCCAGTCCACTAGTGCACATTATAATTTCATAGTTTCTCTATACCATCCTAATGACCATCACACTCGTTCCTCTAGTCCACCACATTATCATCGCTCTATGCATGACTACACCTTCTTTAGAACATACTACTAAAACCATCCCAATCACATTTACATCACCAAAGAGGTCCAAATATCCATATTTTGTGGTAGTACCTTCACCTCATAGGGAGGTTATCATTAGCTAGTTGTCTTTCTACTCACCTCTTTTATACACAACTATACACTAAGCTAATACAAAAATAATCAAATATTTGTAAAAATACAAAATTAGAACCAATGCATATTACTTTCATTGTTATCAATTTATATTACACATGTTTGTCACTTTCTTTTGATAGATAGCATGATTTATTTCCTTAAACACATGCGCTCATTTGGTATATTACGTTGCATGTAAGAAAAATAGATCAAGTACAAACTTATAAGATCACTTGTGTTTGCTTACATACTCATCATTTGGGGTAATCGCTCCACATTTTGTAGGTTATATTGTTCTATATAGTTCATATAGACTTTCACATTTACACTCAATTACATACATTGTGTACATACTTATTTTCAAACTAATAAGACTAACACATGTGTCTTGTGCATCCTTGAGATCTATTGTTTAACATATTTCACTCACGTTAGAAACTATATCATATTTTCATGTTTTTCCACTCTTTTTCATACATAGTTGTTTGTGTGTATATGTTATTTCTTTCTTATTCTCCTTGATTGTGGCCTACATGTGTTTATTGTCTTGTTACATCATGGGTGTCCCATGTTTGTGACATTATTGCTACCTTGTCTGCAATTACTTGATCTTGTTTGCAGGCCTACAAACTTTGATTATCTTATGAATTTGTGGGTGTACCATGTATATAGGACCCAATGTTGGAAGAAAAATGGAATGAGAGGGGGGGGAATCAATCCTTTAAAAATTTAACTTAATTTACCACGTATTAACATTCACCATTCAATTAGCCATCCATCATACATGACCACACATGGGCATATTAGATGTGTATTAAACATTCACAAGATGATAAGACAAGAGAGAGAGACATAACCCAAGACACTAAATATAAATGGGAAAACCTCAAGGGGAATAAAACCCACTGAAACCATTGCTTATATTACACAAAGCAAACACTTGCAAGAATATTACACATCCTGCAAGATTTGTTTAGTGAGGCACCCACCCCACAATGAGCACCAACCCCTAAAAATTTGCCAATATTACAAAAAAAAGGAATCCTATGAATATTAATCATTATAAGATATTTTTCAAATGAATGATCATTTGAAATAGGCTTCTCTTACAATTGATTCTGATCCAAATTTAGCTCCAAACACACCAAACCCTCTTAAAACTTCTCTCTTCTTCAACTCGTTCAAATCTATCCTCTTAAGACTGATTAGGTCTTTTTAATTTGCATTAATAATCCTCAATCTTATTTAGGTACTCAAAAATATTATAATCTCTACCCATGACATTTATTCACTCCTCTATATGCCGCTTATAACCCCATTAGCTCAACTAGTCACAATAATAAAATAAAATTGTATTTATATGCATGACACTAGCTTATTACACCCCTAGGTCAGCTATGACCAAGTAGTTTAGTCATCCCAACTTAAAAATAGATCAAAAACATCATATAAATCAACTTAAGAGACCCAAGTAGGTCAGAAAGGGTCAAAACAACACCATCAAGCACCAAGATGCTCAAAATGCACTCTCCAAACTCTAGTAAATCCAATATAATATTTAAAGGAACAAGTAATATTTTTCATGGCTCCAATAGCTCAAAAAGTCAGGGACATAATCTAACAACCTTCAGCAAGCCCAAGAACCTCTGCATTAGCTTTAATCACCATGATGTATCCAAAAAGCAAGAAAACCCAACTAAGTCTTCAAGCACCTATAAAAATTCCTAGAAAATGAATGATTTCACATAGCTAAAATTCTCATCATAAATCAAGTCATATGTAAATGGAAATTTCTATAAACCCTCTTTCTAGAACATCTCACATTTTCTTCCAACTCATAGTGGAAGGCCTTCAACCAAGCCAATCTCTAAAATTGCTCATTACGGCTTCTAGGACAAAAGAACCATTTTTGAGAAAAACTTTCTCCAACACCTCCAAAGTAACTTCCAAGCTAAACCACCACCTATAAAAATCAAGGATACTTTTACCAACATGTAAAATCACTAAGAAACATATGCCATGTGGAGAAAAATAACCCAACACACTTATTTCTTCAATCCTTCTTGAGAAGCCAACTAGGGATTTCTAGGCCAATAGGTATTCAAATAAAATCCACTTCACCATATCAAACCAAGAGATTCAAAACATCATATTAGGTGCCTAACAACTTTCACTACAACATGCAAAATGATCAAACACACTTTACACCAAGAAACTAGCATTCTAGCCCTTTAGGCCAAAATCGGTGAGGTCACTTTGAAGACCTATATCTTAAATTTTCTCTAAGAAACCTATTTGAAAATTTTCATGGATGTGTATCACATCTCCCAAGGATTTTGTAATAGTTTACGTTTAACCTGAAACTTCCATCTTTGTCCTGAAACTATAAAAACCCATAAAAATAGGTTTTTCTCTCTCTTCCCAAAACAACTGGAACACCAAACCACCACCAAAATGATCATGGAGGAGTCCCCTTACACCTTGATGCATAATTTTTCTTTCCAAGTTAATTTAGATACCAAATAAGACAAATCTCCCAAGTCTCTCTAGAAGGAGGGTTTTTCTAGGGTTTCAAACCAACTTATCTTTTTAATGATTGTTCATAAAAATATGAAGATCATTATTTTTGAAAATAACTCTTATCTTAATGAAAAATTATTCCTCAAAACCTCTAGGTCCCATGCAACATGTGCGTCAGTGGGTGAGCATTTGAAGTTCACAATTTGAGTTGATTTCTCCTTCTCCAAAAATCAATTTTACCAAAAATGACATATGTTGCACAAATCTCTTTACTTTTACCTAAAACTTGTCATGAATCATAATGAAAACATCCTATAAGTGTCATGAATAATTTTTATAATGTATATGACAACATCTTTAAACATGTCATATCCAATATATAAATTCTCTAATAATTCTTGACCATGAATTCCCCTGCTCCAAAACTCATGCCACCATGCTAAACCACATGCTCTAGGTCTAGGAATAGGCCTAGAATGACCAATTCATACCATGCATCTTCATGAATTTACCATAATGACCTTATGTAGACACTTGGACACCTGTAACACACCTCTAGAACTAATTATGACCCCATGAAAAAATTATACCAGATTTGGAACTCACATACCATGACCTTGCACACTAGATCATGTTCTATAACAACATAGGACTACACCAAATCATGAAATTACTAATAAAAATCCATGTTTGATCATGAATAACACCTCATGGAGACTCTCATGACATCCACACACAATTTTTCATCAATGTCTTTGACATGAATGACAACACCTAGATACAATGGCCAACAATCTCCCCCTTTGTCATTGATGGCAACCAAGAAGACCAAAACACCTACATGACTCTTTTCCATGTTTCTAATGCTACTCTCCCCTTTTACATCTATGAAAAAGGATAAAATGATAACACAATATGAAAAATGACAACACACAATGGAAATGATACAAAAATGACAAACTTACTTGCACGCAAGCTCCCCTTGGAATGTACTTTCTCTTTTGACTTCAAACAACAGTAATGAATGACCTAAGGGCCCGACATGAGCATTCACACAACCCCCCCTAAGTGTATTCTCTCCATATTTTTATTCATACCTATCATACACATTTCTATAGGCTAAAAATCTAAACTATTTCCTCTAATACTTCCATAACATCACTAGGACTATGAGCCCTAAACAACATTTTTAGTCTAAATGGGTCAACCTTCACCATGTCATATAAGCATACAATCCATATGAATCATTGTCTAACTACTCCCCTATCCTTATACCATCAAATTTTTCCTGATAATGAAAAATTTAGGGTGCATAACTTGATAAAATTTCATGGAGATAGATCAAGAACAATATCATGGTCATAAAAAAATCTCTCGAGTTCTCTACCCTTATTTTAGTGTTTTGCCTTCTACAATCTTTCATCTTGTTCTCTATTAAGAAATCTACTTACAATGCCTCCATTATACCTTTTGCACCTGATGGAAGATTAACACCAACTTCCCTACTTCTTTAATCCTTCTCAGACCTATAGGTATTCATTACAGAGCTCACCAACTTATTCAGCTTCTGTTAGAGTCTTGAAGACTTGAATTCAATTACCATGAGCATTTATAGACTAGAAAAATACCCTTTTTTTTTTTCCTTAGTAGAATTATTAAGGACTAAAAACTATACCCTTGACTTATTTATCACTTCACACTCCTTGAGAATGATCAACATGATTCATAAAATCATAACATTGTTGTAAAAACTTTATGACAATGCTTTCGAAACACCATATCACTTCGTACAAGACCTACAATTTTCCTAGCTCCACCTCAAACTTGATCAAAACAAACATCATGAACTATTACCAAGGAAACCTTTTCCATACTTGTCATAGACTTCAGACCCTCTCTCAAGAGTATGAACTTGGGGCATTCTTTTTCAACAATTATAGAACCAACTCAATGCATAAAATCAGAAAACAGACCTTAGTAAATGATGCATATGCACACTCTATGTAATCCTTCATCTTGATATTCCATGAGATGTAAAATCCTGGAGCCTACACATACTTTGTATGAATATTTTTCATTTTATGCTCTACAAATCAATAGTGAAGAACAAATTTTGTGGATATAGATCACAATAACATCTTTGTCAATATGAGCATCCTATGTGATGAATATGCAAACCTTAAGACTTCATATGGACTCGAAACTTAGTTCATTATTTATCATACCTCAATTACTAATTTTCAAAACCTTTCTCCTTGAGACACATTCATACCTCCGAGAAACCAATATAAACTTCATGCCACCATATCTTATTCCTTAACATGTATTGGCTTGACCATAACAACTTGGATGAAAACTCCAAACTCTTTACTTTCATATTGTTGATGGCATCTAGAGGCTATGACAACACTACACAAACCTTTTCATCTCTTGAAACTTCAAGTTATATCATACAAATAGTCTTATTTTACCAGCCTTGGAAAACAAAGTTCACCTCTTCCTCTTAGAATTTGACCTAAAATATTATCAACCTATCAATAGAAAGTAACTCTTTCTTTTATCCTTGTGGTCACCTTTGAAACTTGATCCCCTGGGATAAAACAATTCATGATGCATAAAAATATTATCATCTTCCAAAATATTTTTATCACCTTGATTTTTCAAGCTTGTAGGTTACTAATCATCATAGACCCTATAACTAGGATTATATTCAACCTTCAAGAGAACTCAATATTTATAGTACATCAACCACCCTATAGAATTTCCTTCCACTCATATGAAGACCATGATAACATTTTCAGATAATGGGTTAAATTTCCATTTAGAAATATGTTATATGCTCATTGAGATTGAATTAACATAGATTATAGACCATTTACAAAAACTTGAGACTAAATTATTACCACTCACAAACTACTTCATGGATGACACTGTTCTCGAGACACTTGATTCCTTTCAAGTCTTGATCGACCGATCGATCATACCAGATATACCTTAATATAACAGAGTATTTAACTTTTTGAATAATTTATGTTCAAAGATACAACAAACTTGAATATCTTACACACTTCTTATGATGATAACAATGATAGACACATAACAGTGTAAGACACAGATCAAAACTATGCTCAAGTTTCAAATCACAAAACCATTCACATATCCTTTGACTCATAAAACTTTCACCAAGATAACCAACACCTTTTTGAGACAAATGTGATAGAACAAACTTGATGAAGGACACACATAGTCTACATACTTCTAAAACACTAATATGAGTCTTTTGACTGGGAAAAACTCTTCAAAAGTAACACATGATGAAAAAGGAGGATACAGACTACTCATACCTTGACAAAACAACATACCTTTAGACCTTGAACTTAAATTTGATTTTTATCCTTAGAGCACATACCTTGAGATCACCATTTGGATATTTGGGAATATCCTGAAAACATCTTCACAACTTGAACAAGGCTTGATATAACATATGTATCTCTTCATGGATCCTTCAACACTTGGATATTCACCTTAAAAGCATTGAAACCCCTTATGTACTATCACAAAATTCTTGGCCATTTAGATAGAAATAATCCTTCTAGAACACATCAACCATCTCTTCTTGGAATAGACTCTTAATTATTAAAAATCTACTATCAAAGTTGTATTCTCAAAGCACCTCACACTCGATATCCATTAACATACTTCTAAAAACTTGTGTAAAACCTTAAACACTGATTTATATTGCTTGGCATAGTAGATGAATCAACAAAAAAATAAATTCTAAAATACAATTTTTGACTGATAAAAACATGATCATACCTTGTCACACTTGACCTTGACAAGCCTCTAAGATCTTCATACCTTATTATAGAGATAATCAATCATCTTAGACCTCCTAAGCCTCTTACGAACTTTAATACACAATATCAACCTGTAATATTTGAAATCTTCATGCTTGTAAAAGTTTCTTCAACTCTCAAGTACTCCTCGATGCTTAAAAATTCATGCTACCTCTACAAACCTGTCTTATCCCCTTCTTCCACTTATCTACTGACTTGTGTACACATTTCTTGAATAAGAAAGAATATTTAAAGAATATACACACAAAAATTTCTAGATGGAATGATGGATCATTAACTATCTCCTCTCTTGAGAATGAAAACCCCTTCTTGGCTTCAAAACCTACAAATTTCCTTACACTTAAAGTGTCAACACTTAAGACGACATATCATCTTCACTTAACCTTGTCTCAAATAAACTGATTTTCTTCTCATGAATATACATATCTGATTCAAGATAATCCTAGATCATTTCATAACTTATTTCCACGGTTAGGGTTACATGACTCACATCAGCTCCTTTGGATTCAATCACACCCTCAAACACTACTCCTAGGTCATCATATTATTTAGGGCCACAATCATTAGGAACACTTTCGAGATCAGCTACTAGGTCATTTTTGATTTCTTCATCTTCACCTTGACATCCTCCTTTAAGAACATCATAAGGACCTACTCTGTCTACTTCATGGGGCTCCTCATCAGAAAAATCATACAATTTTTTTGAAATTGGAGTGAAAACACCAAGAACATTATTCCAAATATCAAACCCTAAGGGTTTCAAACATTCTCTCATCCTAACAAGAGGATTGACTTCAACTTGAGCCTGACTATTTGCCATACATGTGCTTCAAGAGGATATCCTTTTAAGTTTTCAAACTTTATTCACAAGGACTAACTCTTATACCAATTGTTGGAAGTAAAATGGCTGGGGGATTAATCTTTCAAAACATTAACTTTAATTACCATGTATTAACATTCACCATTCAATTATCCATCCATCATACATAACCACACATGATCATATTAGATGTGTATTAACCATTCATAAGATCATAAGAAAAGAGAGAAAGAACACAAGACACCAAATATAAATGGGAAACCCTCAAGGGGAATAAAATACATTGAAACCATTACTTATATTACACAAAGTTAGGAATTGCAAGAATATTATACATCCTATAATATTTTTTTATTGAGGCACCCACCCCACAAGGAGCACCAACCCCCGAACCTTTATTGATATTACACACATCAAAGGAATCCTATGAATATTAATCAACATAAGAGATTTTGAAAATGAATGATCACATAAAAATAGGCTACTCATAGAATTGGTTGTGATACAAATTCAGCTCTAAACACACAAAACCCTCTTCAAACTCCTTTCTCCTTGATTCGCTCAAATCTATGCTCTCATGGATGATTAGGTCATTTTCCTTTACATTATTGATCCTCAATCTTCTTCAGGATTCAAAACTCTTATAAGATTTTTCCATGACCACTCTTCACTCCTCTACAAATCTCTCATAACACTATTAGCTCAAATAGTCATAATAAACAAATAAACTTGTCTTTATATACATGACACTAGCTTATTAAACCCCTAGTTCGGCTATGACCAAGTAGGTCGGTAATTCAAACTTAAACATGAGTCAAAAACATCATATAAATCAACTTAAAAGACCCAATTAGGTCATCAGGGGTCAAGACAACACCATTAAGCACCAAGATGCTCAAATGTGCTCAAAATGCACTCTCTAAGATCTAGCGAATTGAAGATGATCTTTAAAGGCACAAGGAATCTTTGTCATGGCTCCATCAGCTCCACACAAGTCACAGACATCATCTAAAAACCTTCAATAAGCCCAATAACCTCTGCATCATCTCTAAACATCATGAAGTATGCCAAGAATAAAATAAACCCCACTAAGTCTTCAAGCACCTAGAAAATAGTCCGAGAAAATGAATGAGTTCACGTATCTAAACTCATTATCATAACTCAAGCCATATATAAATGGAAAGGTATCTAAATCCTCTTTCTAGGAAAACTCACATTTTCTTCCAACTCAAAGTGGAAATCCTTCAACCAAGACAATCTATGAAACTTCTCATTAAGTCTTCTAAGACTTAAGAACCAGCTTCCTAAGTACAATGAAATTTATTTGAGTTCATACTCAACTATTTGGCATATGGGAAGATTTTGGGGACACCTATGCTCTTTTGTAATTTATGTCCTTATTTGTAAAATTTGGTCTAGATCCATCTATAATGGTGTGATCCTTGGGGTTATGGAAGTTAGAAAATTAAATAAGAGTTTCGTGGGTAGGATTTCCTCTCTTGTTACAATTAAAAGGGAAGATACTAGAGTCTCTGAATAAAATTGGTACACAATGTTCTTCCTTCATAGGGGTGCATTTTTACCTCTTTCTTCTCCTCTCTCTTGCACATTTCCACGTTGGGTTACATACACATAACAACCTATCTTCTCTCAACAATGATTGGGGATAGATCATCCCCAATCATTCAACTAATTTGAACATATACAAATCTTCAAGTAAAATCAAAGCACGAGAAAATAAGTTAATTTTTTCATTGTTTACATCTTTTCACTTTACATATATGCAAATGCAAATATTTTCTATTACATGTTTTATTTGAGTACAATCAATTATCTATCAAATAAATTGACTACACTTTGTGTTGTAGGGTTCATTATGAAGCATGCCAACACTAAGAAAAATGACACAATCTGTAAATAAAAATTCAAGAAAATGAAAATTTTGTTTACACACTCAAATATAATTTTGTTTAAGCACACACTTTTAAATTTCATATTGGGGTGGCTAATGTAGACAATAAAATTTGGTAATTTTAACTGTGACAACCCTTGATTTGACTATGCACTCTTGCTATGATAAATATAACTTCTACATTCCCACTTAAAACTTTCCAAGGTCCATTAATTATATTGTTTATCCTTGCACACTAACATGCAAACACATAATGAGAATATAATACACAAAATGAATAAAGAAACATCAATCTATCAGTCCTAAACTTCATTTAACACATTTATTACTCCCAATCAGGACCATACATCCGGACATGACCTACTTATATTGTCTTGGACCAACATGCCATATAAATATACTTTCAAATTGACATGTTCGTTGGTGTTATACTTCATCTGGGTTGGGATTTCTTAGATAAATCATCTACAAAACCATATATAAACAAGTAAACACTAACTCATTTTCTAACCTAGAACTCTTAAGGTAATTCACTAGAACACTCACTTCATACACTTGCAAAAGACATCCAAATCTCCTAAATCTTGAAATAACACATCTTAAGTCATTAGGGCAACACTTAAATTAGGTCTAAACCTACAAAATAGATCAAGTAAGCCATATCTCTCATATATAATTACTCAAACATTATCTCTCCAAGTATTTTAGCAAGAGACAAGTCAAAGCAAACATGGTCAAAGAAAATGCCAAATATAATTGACCTATATAGATATCATATGATAGGTGGAGAGATACATGTGGTTCGAGGCCATTTCGAAGTAGTTCCAACATCAATGATGCACAGGGGTTACCAAAACCATTCTAATGTTTGTTTCATGGGACTCTTTATCTATGGATATGGTTTAAGATGATGATCAATCCATTCATGACACCTTGCTACACATGCAAAAACTATGGGTTGGAATTGATAGAAAAATCCAAGAAGATGAATAACCTAGAAAGTTGTAAAAATTGATTAAAAGTTGGTACAAGACTATACAACATGATTAGGACCATACAATATGGTCCTAAATTTTGGAAGAATAATGGAATGAGATGGGGGTGGGTGAATCAGGCCTTACAAAATTAATTTAATTTCAGATTACTTACTTAAACCATTAATAAATTAACCATCCATTATTGTGTACACAATATCATATAAATGCAATGAACCATGAACAAGAGAAAGAACACCATAACACAAGATGTAGGTGGGAAACCCTCAAGGGGATGAAAATCCACTGAAACTTCTGATTATATTACTCAAATAATTTTTTTTAGTGAAGCGCCAACTTCAAAAGGAGCACCAACCCCTAGTTTAGTAGAGCACCAGCCCTACAAGGAGCACAAACCTATATTTTAGTAGAGCACTAACTCTACAAGGAGCACAAATCCCTAGTTTT
The DNA here is from genome assembly GCA_018340775.1 of Taxus wallichiana var. yunnanensis. Lineage (NCBI taxonomy): Eukaryota > Viridiplantae > Streptophyta > Pinopsida > Cupressales > Taxaceae > Taxus > Taxus wallichiana. Next base: position 453,197,289 of record CM031237.1, on the reverse strand, counting down.
GTGAAGCACTAACTCCACAAGGAGGATACAACCCCCAAGATAATCAAGAACCAAGTCAACCACCTTTTGATGAATATATCCGATGTATTATTTACGCAACTGATTGAGATCACTTATCTAAATTTCTCTCCTTCAAACCCTTGTTCAAACCATGACTTCTCAAAATTTCACAATATTTCACTTTCTTCACTTCTCATTGCTTCAAACCGTTTCTGAGAATCTTAAAAAAATTCTTCAACATACCGTGAAAACTTTCAGATCTTAACACGTGCCTTTTTACCGCAAATTACTCACACAATTGTCACACTTTTCATACACACTCAACTAGTGAAAAATAACATCCAAAGCATCACTCTTACGTTTACATGGTTTTTAAATTTCTACAGAATTTGTGGCTGAAAAAATCGGCTTCTCATTTTTCTTTTCATGGAAAGGTTGGGAGGGAGTTGGGTATGTAACTCAACGTGAAAGTCTCCTTGTAACTTGGTTTAGGATCTTCAATGATTATGATTAAGCTAAATGGGAATTTTATGCCTAATATGATGCTATTTTAGTAGTAAAATAAATATGAAATTAAGTACATAAAATACACCCAAGAAACTAAGCAATAAATTATGAAACCCTAATTACAAGGAGGAGAAAGAGGTACTTAGCTGATTCACAATTAATTCTCGAAAATGCGAAGTGTTGTCCAAGTGAAAAAGGAACAAGAGTGTCACACAAAGACCCAAAAAATGTTGATATGTAGAAATATGTTGGACTGGGGTGCTTGTGGGTGCCCTAGGCCTATTTCTGGGTACTGGGTCTATGGAAAAGATCAAGAAACCTCCTTTGAGTGGTCATAAGGTGTTCACTATTATTCACCTTTGGTCACTTAGAGGTCTCACCAAGATCGACAAAGTCGTTGGAAACTGCAATGAAATATGAACCTACAAAACCCTCAAATAGACATCAAATCCTAAAAATAAAGATGCAAAATGAGGGGTTAGACTGTCCTCAGCTATCACAATGGTGAACTTATGACTGAACATTGCACTACATCTCAGACCCAATGTATTAATGTGTGTGTATGTGTGTGTGTGTGGAATCGTTCCCTAGGTGGCTCTTGTGCGTGTCACACTTATAACGAGTAAATAAACTAGATGTAAATAAATGTAATAGATGTGTGCATGGAATATAATGAACTTCCCTCTTATGAAGTGTATGCAAAATAACCAACCCTTGTGTCCCTTGTGATGGTGCTATATGGATGCAATGGATCTCTTAGATACTTGATGGCTACATACTTTGGTGGTGATAGCTAATACTTACTTGACTTGTCCTTTATTATGATCACATAAATTTATATTTATATAATCCCTTTGCTTGAATTTTGTAATTATCCCTGAAAAGGTTGACTGCAAAAAAGATAAGATGCTCAAATGGCTAGAAAGGACCCAAAAAGTATGAGTAAAGTACCAAGGGGTCAGGGGTTCCCAGAGGGGATGAGGGCACCCGATGCTAGTGTCCTAGCTAGGCGTTGGTGTCTAGGATGATAAAAATCAAAGTATAAAAAGGAAAACTGAGCAAGTAAGGGTTTAAGAACAAAAGTGGTAACATACAACAAAGAAAGATGGCCAAAGACATGGGTTAATCAATACTTTTCTTACTTAAGAATCATGTGAATAGTAGTTTATAATCATGACTATATAATTACCCAAAGTGCATGATTTTGTGTCTACATTTTCCCCACTTTATGTTGATGAGAAGAAAGCTCGGTAACACTTTGTCTTTGAATATATTTTTAGATAATTTAATGCTTTTGACATGAGCTCAGAACTTGGGGATTGATGGCATCCCACCCAATTACAAACGTGGAAGATAATCAATAAACCAAACGAAAAAATGAAACAAAACCACAAAAATAATCGGGTTACAAGTTGAGAAAACCCAACATCGACAACAAAAAAATACCCAACCACTGACAACTAAGGATAGGAATAAGAAATTACACCTAAGAGGATGAGTTGCTTGTGCGGAGACATTCTACCACCTAATAAGACACGACTGATCGGCACAACAAGAAGTTGTATGTAAATCCCAATTTCCTTCACAGACCGGCCACACTAGTAGAGTTTGGGAAAATGGGAGCCAAAATCCCAAGAAAATCTAACTTCTCCAACCGACTACCTTCACCAATCCCTTGAACAAGCAATATGAACATCTGAAGAAAACCACATAAAAACCACTTTCTGTAAGAGATCTTGGCTATCACCCTCCTTGCTTCCTCCATGGCCAACCCCTCACAAAAAATTTTAGACATCGGTTTACCCCTCCCAAAATCCTCCAATGCTTCAACCAAGTTGACCCAGTGCTTTGGGGCTTAATGAAGTGGAGGGAAATATCTCTCACCTCATCAATATTCTACCTAACCAAAAGAAGTCGGGACATAAACCAAGAGGTAAATTCTGAATTAACTCGAGCTGGATGACTTGCGTAAATATTCATCCCCGTAATCCTCATAATTTCCTCATAGATAGAACCAAAGACCACCCTAAAGATAATTATAATACGAGCTTGAGAAACACTCCCAAAAAATTCCATCTCACACTTTGGGCCTTGTAGGAAAAGGTACAAAAGTTGGGGGCACTACATACTTGTCTATCGAACTCCACACAACCACCGGGTGCCACAAGCAAAAAAAAGAATGAAAATGAATCCAAGACACCAAAAATTAATAACACATCGCTCCCCCTTCTTGTGATATGATATCTGGGAATGTGCTAGGTCACCCTGATTTCATCGGACCATCTCTCTTAATGATTCTTTGCTTATCTAAGAAATTGGTGGCACAATTTTCTTCTATATAATTATGGTTTAAAAACCACTTATGGATTTTTCTCAACTAATGTAAAATGTTTGTGATATAATAATCCAACTTCTAGAACAAATATTTTCCCTTTTAAACATCATTTATTACCACCTAGGAATCACCTTCAATTTCCAAAGCTTCATAGCCAATGTTGACCACTAGTTTGAGACCTATCAGAAAATTTTGAGCCTCTGCCTCATTACACATGTCATCCTTTAAAGGAAAGGACCCATATATTACTAAACTTCCATCTACATCTCTAATTAAACACCCCGCTCTTGATAGGCCCGAGTTGCCTTTCGAGGCTCTATCAAATTTAAGTTCTTGAAAAGTGGGAGGGGGTGGAAATTTTTTGATGGTAAACACTTTTATTATACCAGAGCTATGAATTGGAGTTGTGGAGGAGCAATTTCTCTAAGTGGGACATGGGGGTGGGCTTGGGTCCTTAATTTCCACTAATATATCTACATTTGAAGCACCTCGCTATGTTTCACTTTGTCCATATATAGAATTTTGACCCCTACCTTAAGGTATCCCCATGGAAAGTTATTGAAAGCATCCAATGAACTCAATGGGAATGGAACTTGGGTTGATAATTACAAACTACTTGTAAATTTTTGATGGTAAATGCTTTTATTATACCAGAGCTATGAACTGGAGTGGTGGAGGAGCACTTTCTCTAAGAAGGACATGGAGGTGGGCTTGGGTCCTTAATGTCTGCCGAGTGATCTGCATTCAAAGTGCCCCACTATGTTCTACTTAGTCCATATGGAGAAGTTTGACGCCTACCTTGGTGTCCCCATGGCCACTTATTGAAATAATCCAATGAACTCAATGGGAATGGAACTTGGGTTGATGATTATAAACTACTTGTAACTCACCAATAGCCAAAGAAATTGAGTTCATCATATCTTCAAATATTTGTTGTCTAGTCTTGTATTTGAATATCTGTCAAGTCATTACTAATTGTCATGTATGCAAAAAAAAAAATCCTAGTGGTTGCTAATATAAAGCCTCTATGATGTTGCAACAATGTTAATTCGAATAACATATTGAACCCAATGGCCACTAGGCTTAAAATTGAACACAATGACTGCTAGGCTTAAATTTTCATTTGGAATTCATGTGATAGAATTCAAACTATTGAGATCAACAGCTGATAGGATTATTTTTGTTTGGAATCACGAGTATTCAAGAAAGAAATGTAGTGAGAAACCACCCTAGCAGTTGCCAGTTGTTAAAAATAGTCTTTTAAAATTGAAATATAATTATGGGGAGCATTTGAAGCACTCCACTATGTTTTGCTTGGTCCATATGGAGAAGTTTGACCCCTACCTCAAGGTTTCCCCATGGCCACTTTTTGAAATCATCTAATGAACTCAATGGGAATGGAACTTGGGTTGATGATTACAAACTACTTGTAATTTTTTTATGGTAAACACTTTTATTATACCAGAGCTATGAACTGGAGTGGTGGAGGAGCACTTTCTCTAAGTGGGACATGGAGGTGGGCTTGGGTCCTTAATGTCTTCCAAACGATCCACATTTGAAGTGCCCCACTATGTTCCTCTTAGTCCATATGGAGAATTTTTACCCCTACCTCAAGGTGTCCCCATGGCCACTTTTTGAAAGCATCTAATGAAATTAATGGGAATGGAACTTGGGTTGATGATTACAATCTACTTGTAAATTATGGATGGTAAACACTTTTATCATACCAGATCTATGAACTGGAGTGGTGGAGGAGAACTTTCTCTAAGTGGTACATGGAGGTGGGCTTGGGTCCTTAATGTCCACTAAGAGATCTGCATTTGAAGTGCCCCCCTATGTTCGCTTGGTCCATATGGAGAAGTTCGATCCCTACCTCAAGGTGTCCTAATGACAACTTATTGAAAGCATCCAATGAAATCAATGGGAATGGAACTTGGGTTGATGATTACAAACTACTTTGGTAAACACTTTATTATACCAGATCTATGAATTGGAGTGGTGGAGGAGCACTTTCTCTAAGTGGGACATGGAGGTGGGCTTGGGTCCTTAATGTCCATTGAGTGATCCACATTCAAAGTGCCACGTTATGTTCTACTTGGTCCATATGGAGAAGTTAGACCCCTACCTCAAGGTGTCCACATGGCCATTTATTAAAAGTATCCAATGAAATTAATGGGAATGAAACTTGGGTTGATGATTAAAAACTACTTGTAACTCACCAATAGCCTAAGAACATGGGTTCATCCCATCTTCAAATATTTTTTATCTAGTCATATATTTGAATATTCATCAAGTCATTACTAATTGTCCTGTATGCAAGATAACAACTATCTTAGCATCGCTAACCTCAAGGCTCTGTGATGTTGCAACAATGCTAATTCAAATAACATATTGAACCTAGCATTCTTAGGCTTAAATTTTCATTTGGAATCATGAGTATTTAGGAAATAAATGTAGTGAGCAACCACCCTAGCACTTTCTAGTTGTTAAAAATAGTCTTTTAAAATTTAAATATAATTGCGGGAACATAGTTAGATTTTCAATCGAGTCGTTATAAATTGTCGAATGCAAGACAAAAAAATCCTAGTAGCCGCTAGGAATATCATGTAATAAACTTTGAATAGCATGTTGTACTCAGAGGCTACTTGGCTAAACAATCGGTGTTGGAGTTTAGTTCAATTTTGAGTTTTTAGTCGGGTTGTTAATCATTATCTTGAATGCAAATACAATAATTATCCTAGCAGTTGCTAATCTTAAGTCTTTATTATGTTACAAAAATGCAGTGGAATAATCTATGACATTAGCATCCATTAGGCTTCAATATCATGTGATAGACTTTGAATAACATATTGAACTTAGCAGCCCCTAATGCATAAAATTTTGTTTTGGAATATGTGTATTCTGGAAAAACATTTAAATTAATCTTGTCTTTGAATATTTGTTGTCTTAGAACATCAAAGAAAGAAAGTAAACATCCACCCTAGTGGTCGCTAGTCTTAGAAGGTAGTAATGTAACATCCAAATATAATAAAGGAGCTAGTTAATTTTTTCGGTCAGTCGTTACTAATTGTGTCTGTATGCAAGGCAACAAATATCCTAGTGGCTGCTAATCTCAAGTATTTTTTATGTTGCACCAATGTATTTACTAATCTTCGACATTAGCGACCTCTAGGATTTGAATATCATGGTAGGATTTTGATAAATTAATACATAAATCTAAATATAATAATGGTTCTTAGCTTGGTTTTCAAGTGAGCCGTCCTAGTTATATCATATGCGAGTCAACTAGAATCTTAGCGGCTGCTAGTCTCCGTTCTTGTTTGAAAAATGTATTCAGGAAACTATTTAATATTTGTCTTGTCTTGGAATATTTTTGCCTTGTGTTGTCTTGTAATAGCTAGGAAATGTTGTAAACATCGAGCTTAACGACCTCTAGTCTTGGAATATGTTATTTTAGAATTTAAAAATTGTTACTTTATATTGGCTCATTTATCAAGTAATTCGTTACTAACTGTAAATGAAATATATGTTTGTAAATAGAATGATTAACATTTATATTTAATCATTCACTCCCAAACCCAACAATCTCTCATGCAACTCCTAAATAACAATCTCTCATGCAACTCCCAAACCTTGTCTAAACAATAAACAAGGTTCTTGTACCTTTCAATGGAGAAAACTAGCGATGGAGAAAACTATGGTGATGCGGTTTCTGCAGTTCTGGCTACAGAATGTCTGCAAACTAAGCTTAATATTGCTTTGAGGAGAGGCTGATCTGTGGCAGAATCGGTCGATTGAAAGCATGAGTACAAAAGAAAGGGAAAGCATTGTAGGTTTTGTCGGTGTAGTTTCGTAGTTACGGCCATAGAAAGTCTACGCACTAAAGCTAAGAGTGCTGAGGAAAGGTAGATCTCCAGCCAAAATCGGATGGCTACAAATGAAAGTGTGGAAATGCCTAAATCCACATCTTTGGCCTGGAATAAGTTCTACAAAGCCCTAGCACCAAGGTGGGTCCGAAAATTCTGGACAGTTCACGTGGGAAAAGGACAATGAGGGTGCCACCTGCCTGAGGGTCCCAGATGGTTGTGTTGATAGAGCTTTAAGAAAAGTAAATCTCTCCCTCGTTGGTAAGTTTCTTGGCTCTAGACCTAATATTGATTTCATTAGAAAATGGGCTTTGAGAAAGTGGAAACCTAAGGGAGCCCTGAGCATTACCATCATGCCAAAAGGCTTTTTTCTGGAAAAATTTAATCAACAAGAGGATTTGGAATCGGTGCTTCTGGGAGGACCTTGGTGGTTGGGTAATATGGGGATTTTTTTGAAAAAATGGTATCCTGGATTTGACCCTAATACTGAGAATATAAACACCATCCCAATTTGGTGTAGGTTACCTGGACTACCATTGCATTTTTGGGATGATGAAATTCTGCTAAATATTGTAAAATCCTTAGGTGCCCCTATCAGGCTGGATGGACCCACGAGAAACAGATCCAGACTTGCTTTTGCTCGTTTCTGTATTTTTTCTACAATGGATCAGGAGTTTCCGAAACACATAATCTTGAAATCTAGATATGGGATTTGGACCCAAAAAATTGAGGTTGAAACTTTGAGGTGTAAAAACTGTCATAGCATTGGGCACTCTGATAAAGGATGTTCCAAGAAGAAGAATCCTACAATGGAAGCTGAACAGCCTGTGGAGGACTCAGTTCGGAATAAGGATAGTAGGATTCCTAGCACGGATAGCTAGAATGAAAAGAAAGCTCCTAGTCAGAAGGAGTTGGAATTAAATAGAAAGGGAAAAAAAAGGGGCTTTAGAACTCAAATAAGGAAGCATCTGGTCTGGCATCCTAAAGTTTCAGCAGCAACTTTACCTGAAGTTCCGAGCAAAGAAAACCTGGAAAATCCTGTGAAGGTTTTCATGGTGGTGAACGAGCAAGAAGGCTCTGTGAAGGTTAATATAGTCCCTACTGAGCAATCTCAAAGCAATATGGAATTCGAGATAGATAATCAGATGTGTATCACTGAGGAAATTTTGAACAAGGAATGTACTGCTCCTAAAGAACCTTTGCAGAAAAACTCTCCTAGGGGAGATGGTAATTCTTTAGAAGATTTACTTCCTTGTTTCAGCAATATATCAGTGGATTCACCTGCTTGCTTCAGCATCAGAACAACCGATATACATACATCGGACAGGACTCAGAAAGAATGTGAAGAGGGAGAAGTTACGCCCATCTTGGATGAGGAGGATCCAGATTCGGGATTCACAAAGGTTATTTCAAAAAAGAAAAAAAGAATGAAAGGTTTTGAATTGATCCCAGAATCACTTTACAGTGATAAGAAAAAAATAAAGATAACTGGGACACCTCCACATCCAGAACAACTAGATCTTCTGCTAAACGAATAGTGGACTTTGGAGGAAGTACAAAAAGAGGAAGACCCTCTAAAAAGGCTCTTAGATCTAAGAGAACGGAGAGGGACATTGCAGATGGAGTTCAGCGCCAGTTGAACCATCAGGCAGTTCCAACCACCAAATATTCCAAATGAAGATTATTTCATGGAACATCCGAGGCCTAAATGGAAACTCCAAACAGAGAACCATCAAGGAGTTAAGGGACTCTAGTAATCCTAATATTTTGATTTTGCAAGAAACTAAGATGAAAGCTATGACCCTTGAAACTATTAAAAAGAGTTTCTGGGATATCTCTGAAATGGCGGCTGTTGACTCCCAGGGAGCTTCTGGTGGGCTGGCTACTTTTTGGGATAAAAGACATTGTACTGGTATGGTTCTTAATGCTAGTATTAATCATCTTGCAATCAAATTTGTTGCTTTTGAGAATAATGATGAATGGATCCTTTCTAACATTTATGCCCCTAATACGGTTAGTGGTAGAAGGAAGCTTTGGGCTGACCTTAAAACTTTTAGAAAACAACATGGTTCTGCTAATTGGCTTATTATGGGGGACTTCAACTCTCCACTAAACCCAGGAGAAAAGTTTGGAGGTTCCTCCAACTTTTCTATTGGTATGGAGGATTTTGCTGATTTTATAGCTGAACATAACCTCTTTGATGTGGATCTTCATGGGAATAAGTACACCTGGAATAATAGAAGGTTGGGAAAAGAGTTTATTCAGGTAAGATTGGATAGGGCACTAATTTCAGTGAGCTGGATTCTCAGTCAAGACTTCCACCTCTCCTCCTTGCCCAGAGTTGGATCGGATCACAATCCGATTGCTTTAAATCTTCTCAATTGGACTAAACCCACCAGAAGCTCATTCAAATTTGAAAAGATGTGGATGGAGCATGACAATATATATGACAAGATAAAAGAATGGTGGGGATGGAATGGAGAAGGCACTGCTCAATATAGATTGGTCCAAAAGCTCAAAAATGTGAAAAAGCAAGTCAAAATCTGGAACAAAAGAGTTTTTGGTAATGTTTTGAGAAAAAAAAAAGTTAAAGCAAAAACTTCAGGAGCTGGAATTAAAGATGGATACTAGGGGGAGATCGGCTGAAGACGAAGTCAATGAAAAGAATATTCTTTCTGAGTTGCATACGATCTGCAGTCGAGAGGAATCTTTATGGAGACTTAAATCTAGAGCTATTTGGCTTAAAGAGGGAGACAGGAATACGAAGTTCTTTCATATGACCACTTTAAAGCACAGAGCTTGTAATAGGATCTTAGAAGTTTCTAAAAACAACGGAAATATCATAAAAGATCCCAATAGCATCAAGAAAGAAGCACTTGAATTTTATAAAAAACTTCTTGAGGAGGGGAATATCAACAACTCTGAAGCTATTTCTTTTATGTTGGAGGCCATTCCCCAAAATAAAATTGAGGAACAGAAATTTAGAAATATTCACAAAGCGGTTACGCTTGAAGAGCTGCATAAAGCTATTTTTGCTTTAGAGGGTGACAAGGCTCCTAGGCCGGATGGATTTTCCATAAATTTTTTCCAGAAATTTTGGGAAATCTGTTCAACGGATCTTCTCAGAGCGGTGAATGAGTTCTATAGAACGGGAAATCTTTTAAAAGAGCTTAATAACACTCACATTGTGCTGGCCCCAAAAAAATGGATGCTAAAGATTTCAAGGACTTCAGACCTATCAGCCTTGTGAATGCCATCTATAGAATTTTTACCAAAATTATTGCTACTAGGCTCCAGCTCATTTTGAATGAACTTATCTCAAGGCAGCAGAGTGGCTTCATCAAAGGCAGGATTATACAAGACGGAGTGATTATGGTTCACGAGACCATACATTCAATGGAAAATAATAAAAAGGCAAGTATGGTCCTCAAGCTTGATATGAATAAAGCTTTTGACAAGGTCTCTTGGGTTTTCCTTGACAAAGTCTTAACAAAATTCGGGTTTCCGGAAAAATTTAGAAGAATTATTAAGGCTTGTATATCTACGGCCATATTTTCTGTGGTTGTTAATGGTGAACCAGTGGGTTTTTTTACTAGCAGCAGGGGTCTGAGACAAGGAGACCCTATCTCCCCCTTACTATTCATTCTCTTCCGACAAATTGACCTCAAAGTAGAACAATTGGTAAAGTGGTGAATGACGGGCTTTTAAGTGGCTCTAAGCCCACCTCCATCACCAAGTCAGTCTCCCATCAAGCAATTTGGACGACACTATCCTTCTTCTTCTGGCATCTGTCATTGAAGCCAAGGCTACCAAGGCCTTGCTGAGGCTCTACGAATCTACTTCTGGGCAGGAGATCAATTATGACAAAAGCACCATCTTCTTCTTCAACACTCCTGAGGAAAGACAACTTAAAATAGCTAAAATTCTGGGTAAAATAAGTGAGCTTCCAGCCACTTACCTGGGGCTTCCTCTCAGCACTAGGAAAGTCTCTTACAAGGTGTGGGATGATTTATTGGAGAGATTCCAAAAAAAAATGGCTGGTTGGAAAGGAGCCATTTTATCTAGTGCTGGTAAGTGCCTGCTCATCAAAAGTACTCTCCAAAATCTGCCAATTTATATCATGTCGCTCTACAAGATCCCCTCTTCTTTCAGGGATAAGATTGAAAGGATCCAAATTTATTTTTTATGGCAAGGCATGGATGAGAAATTCAAATTTCATTTAGTGGCTTGGGATAAGGTTTGCACCCCGAAGTTTATGGGAGGTCTGGGTATAAAAGATATTGAGAAAATGAATGAGGCCCTCATTGCTAAAATGGGCTGGAGAATGCTGACTGAGAAACAACCCTGGATAGATTTAATTAAAGCAAAATATCTTAAACATCAATCTATGTACTCCTTTCTACAAGATGAACAGCTCCCCAATGGTTCCATTTTTTGGAACAATTTGGTTAAAAGCAGAAATTTCATCAGGCAGGGTAGTAAATGGAAAGTGGGGGATGGTAGGGACATAAACTTCTGGGAGGATAATTGGTTTAATGGCAATCTCATGGAGAGTTTTGGGATGGCCAAGGACAGTCTTATAAACAAGTATGACATCAAAATCAAGGGCTATATTGAGGAAAATGGTACCAGAAAGAAGGAAAAAAACTTACTGTGGAGAGAAATGATCTGAAACAAATTACTTCCTCCCTTCAAGATCAATTAGATCTTATTCCATTAAGTCAGATGGATTCCAAGGATGAGTTGGTATGGAATAACTCCAATGATGGGAATTACTCTATCAAAACTGGATACAATAACTTCTTTCATAGTAATCAAACAGAGTTCAATTGGAACAGGATTTGGATGTCTGATTTAACTCCCAAAATAATTTTTTCCTTTGGCTGGCTATCAGAGGTAGGATTCTTACCAATGAAAATCTGATGAGAAGAGGATTAATGATCCCTAATAGGTGCCATCTTTGTAAGAAAGAATCGAGGATATCAGCCACCTGTTCATACATTGTGAGTATGCCACTAGAATATGGAGTTTTTCCCTTTCTAAATTTGAAGCTCTCTGGGTGATGCCGAAGGATCTCAATCAGCTATGGACTCAATGGAACCCACCCTTTAGGCATTGTGTTGTTAAAAGGATCTGGAAGCTGGTTATCCCTCATTTAATCTGGAGAATATGGAAGGATAGAAATGATATTATCTTCAGAAATAAAAAGCAAAACTACAAGATTAGTATTGGTAAAATTTCTAATGGTATCAAAGAGAATATTGCTGGATTTAAACCCCCCAAGAACAAGAGATATCTAGAAAATGAAGAATATATTCTATCCAACTGGCAGATAGGATCAATTAATAGTTGGAACAATCCCGGGAATAACATTGATAGATCTTTGATTAAATGGCATCCTCCTGATCTAAATTGGTATAAGTTGAACTTTGATGGGGCTTCTAAAGGAAACCCTGGGATTGTGGTAGGGGGAGGAGCGATACGGGATCATAAAGGCAACTCGATAGCATTTGTGTATCGGTAAAATGGGAATTCAAACTAATCATTTTGCAAAGCTCTATCTCGCTCTTTGGGGTCTGAGAATTTCCTAGACACAAAATATTCGAACCTCATTATTGAAGGAGACTCCCTAAATATCATTAATCTTCTTAAACAGTGCTCATCTCCAAGTTGGAGCATCAAGGATTTTATTGCAGAGTCCATAAGTATTAGTCATACTTTCAATAACATCAGGATCATGCATACCTATAGGGAGGGTAATAAATTGGTGGATGTGCTAGCAAATTATGGCATTAATGTTAACCTTACAGTTTGGGACAATAATAACATCCCTAAACAACTTCAAAACAACATTCAGGCGGATCTCCATACGCAAGCAATATCTAGAAATGAGTTATGATTTTTGGGTGTGGATCAACTTCAAAAATACTCCCACACATGTTGATTTAAAGTATTGGTTTATGCAAATCACATCTAATAATCAAGATAGTGTGAATCATATGGGGAATTTCAAGTGGAGATACACGGTTTTGAAAATCGTGCATGTGGGCTGCATTGCGACTGTTAAAAGGTGGATTCAAACCTCCACGGAAACCGAAGGTGGTGATAAAGTGATTGATGACAGGGAGCGGGCTATTCTCACATGCGTTTTCAGCAGAGCTCGATCAGAGACACACAAGCCCGATCATGGGAAAATCAACGGCTCTCATTTCCAATATTGTGCGGATTACTATAGCAAAAAGTGGACTGGCTTTAGAGATCAGTTAGGAATTTTTTGCAATCAGTTTAGAGCAGAGAAGATGGGGGGTCCTCCTTGTCAAATTGAGCCTAGTGTGGACCCAGACTGGAAAGATAATATTGAGCTGTGGAGCATTCTTAGCAAGGGTGGCATAACAAACTTCATGGAAAAGGTTTAGGGGCATGATCGTGAGCTTCTCTATGTGTTTTGCAAAGGATTGGAAGGAGAGGACAGTGGAATATGGGGGCAAAAGGTCTTAGTCAATGAAGAAATTATTCGTTGAAGCGACCGGCCTTGGCTTGGAGGGCTTCCGATTCTTCAACAAAAGGGTCGATAGAGATGTTGAAGAGAGGAGATTTGTAGAGGGAGAGGAGAAGTTGACCTACATAACAGCGGGCCTGCTTGTTAGCTCGATCCCTCCGCCTTATGATGAAGTAACCCGCATGATGATACGGTTCATCTCCTTGGAAGGAAGGTTTGTCACTATTCCTGCGAAACACCTTATTTTTCTTAATCACTTTCGTAGGGATCGTTTGGTTTGTTTCCCCCATTACTTGCTGAACTCTCTTGAACGCTCCATTCTAGAGTTTCAAAAGCATTCCCGGGTGGTTCCTTTACACCAAGGGCTCATTTTGTTGCTGCACAAATGTTGTCTCCTCAAGTTTCCCGGTCTCCCATCCTCCCCTAGCTCGATTCCCCCTCTGCAAACATTCAAGCTTCTTCTCCCATTCCCCTTCTTGTTTCTCCCGCCCCCCACTTAGCCTCTTCCTCATGGAGACCGGTTACTAGGGCTTCTAGGAAGCTTAACCTTGAGACTCTTGCTGTGGAGAAGGGTTCTCATGAATTTGAAATTGCTCATGACCTCCTGAATATCAGCAGTGCCAGCCCCCAGGAAGTGCACTTGGAAAGCTCTTCAAGAAGGCTGGAAGCCTTAGAGGCTGATATGAAACTATTGAAGGATGAAGTTAAAAACTTGGCAAAACAGAAAGGAAAGAGGAAGAAGGAGGAGGAGGAGGATGTTGATAGTAGCCAAATTGAGGATATCTACAAGAAACTGCACTCCTTAGACTCCCGTTTAGGGAAGGCCAAAACTCGACATGATTACAACATAGCCATCTTTAGGGTGATTGAGGAGTTCATTGAGCAACACGTCAAAAGTGTCTCCAACCTAAGCGGAGTTCCGGCAACACTTTGGGGTAATGATAAGGAAAGTAAGAAGACCGTGGAGCAGCTGGATTATAATGACGCTGCCCACATGACAACTTTGGGTATGTTCAAATCCTGGAAGAATATCAAAACCATCATTGACAAAGCTACTAAAAATTAGTTGTAGATGCTTCTGTTGTCCTTGTTTGTTTTTTTGCTATTTTTTGCGGACCCTTTACTGCTTTTTTGTAGTAATTTTGTTGTTTTGTTTCGTCTTGGTAGTCTGTTTTTGGCTACTTTGAACTTCATTGTCACATTTGGATTCTGATCCTTTTCTCTCTGGTTCTCTTGCTTATTCTGGCTTCTAGGCCTTCTTTTGTAAACAAGGGTATAGTCCCTTTCAAAAAACTATTTGCCAATAATAAAAAAAAAAACATTTTATATTTAATAATATTTATAAGAACATATAATGTGCTTACCTTTTTTCTAAACATAAAAAATTATAAAGACAATGCATTTAATTATTTCTATGTGGAAAAACAAATATAAAAAACTATGTATATTAATGTAGAAATCAAGTGAGAATCAAATATTGAAGAATTAGTCATGACTATTTCTTTCATATTAAAAAAATCATTAAAGGAAGTCAAAATGATTACCTAAACTATACAAAAGCAAACCATTACGATTTATAAAAAAAGAATATGCGACTCGTGTTTTGCTGCTAGAGATAGATGTCAACACTTACATGAAAAAATAAAGGGATGAATAAGAATGAAAAAAAAAAAAAAAACCTAGAGAGACAAATAGAAGGGCTAAAAAGGGAACCCGTTTAATAGACACAAATACTTGAGCTATGACTAAACATAAAAAATGGGTTTTTGGAAGGAATAAATATTTTAAAAGGGATTACAAAATCTTTGGTCATGGGTGGAAAAAATGTGGTTTCAGATAGAGAAATGCATTTTGACAAGAAGATGGAACAGAACTGCCAAGGTGTTAAAGGCGGGGACGGGTTATGGTGCAAAACATAAGAACTAAGCGAATACAGAGCTGCTGCAAGTGCCCGCCATCAACTATGGTACACATAAAATAACATAGATGCTTTTGATAAATACTTGTTTTAGTTGTATCTAATATTTTGACGTGATTGATAATGTCTGTTAAAGCTCGTATTCTCTCTAAAACACAATATCAACGAGATTCTATCTTGCAACCTGTTTTGCTTGTCTATTTTGATTTCGTCCTTTTTGGGCCTCTTGATCTGCACTCACACCCATGATCTATCCACTATCACTATTTTTTGTCTTTTTTTTGTGCCCCCAAACGTGATTATGATCATTGCCTCAAGCTTATCGTTCAAAAAAACCTCCAGGAATCGAGCACTTGGACAGTAAATTAGTGTTTGCACATGTTGTATTTTGATTTCAAGAGCTCCTTTTCTACAATTATAAAATAAAAAAGAAACCATAATATATATTTCTCTAGTTTATTTAGTTTTTTCCAAATGCATTCAACGAAAGAAATTCTGAAAACGAAAAAAAAGTGGGAATAAGAAATTTCAAAATTTCTTATTCCCTTCTTAAAGTGAAAGTGTGGGATTTTGATATTTCAAATATTGACATTTAATGTAGGGGATTTCACATATCATACTTTTAATTAATCCATCATTAATATTTACATTTAATTCGGGGAAAATGGTAGGATACGGTGAAATCAAATTGATTAATTTTACCTACTTTAGAAACAAGTGGGACAATGAAAAAGTTTCTTTGTGATCACTCACAAAAACCAAAAATATTAATTTAAGCATAATAAAAAACCATTTAGAAAATAGAAGTGAACATTAGGAAACAAAAAAATTAAATTTTAATAGAGCGATATACGCCTCGTTAATTATTAATTTTTATCTAGTGCGAATTCAATATTTTATAAATATAATGCGCGTTAATTCGGGGGATAGCGTGGGATTTGAGGAAATCAAATTTATTAATACTACCTACTTTAGAAACAAGTGGGACATCGACAAAAGTTTCTTTGTGGACTCGGGAAAACAACAATTGTTAATTTCAGCATAATAAAAAACCATTTAGAAAACAAAAGTGAACATTAGGAACCAAAAATTTAAATTTTAAGAGAGCAATATACACCTTGTTAATTATTAATTTTTATCTAGTGCAAATTTGGTATTTTATAAATATAATTTGTGTTAATTCAGGGGAATAGCGTGGGTTATGGGGAAATCAAATTTATTAATACTACTTACTTTAGAAACTTTGGGCAACGTCAAAAGTTTCTTTGTGAACTCACGGGAAAACGAAAAATATTAATTTAAGCATAATAAAAAAACAATTATAAAATAGAAGTGAACGTTACGAAGCAAAAAAAAATTTAGGAGAGCGACTCATGCCTTGTTTATTATTAATTTTTATCAAGTGCGAATTCAATATTTTTTAGCCATCGTCGCATTAATTAAAAAAATCCAATAAAATGTGGCATCTTGCAATTTTGAACCAGTTAATTACACAATTATATAATTGACACATTTATTAAGAAAATTTTAATTAACGATAGAATTAAAAATCCACATTATTAAGTTGTAACTATAATCCATTAAAATGTTGCCACGTGGCATGAAATTTCTAATATATCTCATGATCATTGATATTTTGGAGTTATTAACGCTTTACTCTAGAAAAACTAAAACATAATTTTACACTTCACTAGAATTTGAGAGTACCTTGTATATAGGAAAGAAAATAGTAATTTGTTAAGCTCCATTAGAATGATTATTTTGCAACACCGAATTCAAAATAATAAATACTTACATTTTATATGAGATCAAGGTATTCTCTTTAACACATGTTAATGAACAAATTCTGCATGTCATATGTTGTTTGTCTATTTCTTTGAGCGAAGCCTAGTGATTGCTAGCCTCTGACAATTCCTGTGGTTTCATTTCCAACAATGTAAATAAATATCTTTAAAGTTTTCGATCACTAATATTTTCATTAACCATAATCTTATCTTATTGACTATACATTCCCTCCACAACTAAGTGTGGCACTACATACCATGAAGGATTTCTCAACTTCTATATTACTCATAAATTTTTTTTTTTCTAACACATAATTTATATCGGTTTGTATCAAGTAAAATACTTAAAGAATCGCTAAGCTCCATTACTTGAACTGTGAAAGAAAATTCTTAGTCTTTGTTTAGCCTATTTTCTACATAATCATTCCTTTTGGTAAGTTTTGAATCTAAAGCGCCCGCTAAGATTCAATACTTACCAAAAGGAATGATTATGTAGAAAATAGGCTAAACAATTTCTTGATAACATAGATGCTTTATGAACAAATCATACTAATAGATATTAGCGTTGTTAGGCATTTTCCATAATATATTTTGATGGCAGATAAGTGAGATATGGACAATTTTAATGTCGAAAGCTATGGAGGTCTTTGCATAGTCGGGAAGAAAGATGATTACTAAAAATATTTTCAGGGTGCTCATATAACACCATAGGGACTGCTAGGCACACACCTTTGCATCTTTTCTTTTTTAACACATCGGTGTGCATCAATGAAAATGATTAGCGACCACTAAGT
Organism: Taxus wallichiana var. yunnanensis; assembly: GCA_018340775.1. NCBI lineage: Eukaryota > Viridiplantae > Streptophyta > Pinopsida > Cupressales > Taxaceae > Taxus > Taxus wallichiana. The sequence goes on along the minus strand of CM031237.1, from coordinate 453,179,586 downwards.
TCCATTACTTGTTAGGAGGAGTAGATTAGCGGCCACTAGGTTCAACTAATTTTTATTTTGAATATAGAGATTAAACAAATAGTTTGTATAAAAAAATGCTCCGCCTTGGGAAAATGACCGCTAATATCGATTACATTTTTAGGAAGGAATGAGTTTTTAGTAGATTACTCTTTTGGGGTAGGCTAAACAATATAAGACGGATATTTCAAACATAGCGCTCTAATAACAAATCATCAGTAATAGATATTAGTTCGTTTGTGTTGCTTTGTTTCTTGGCTTCGGTGTTCTTTCTTTGTAACTTTTGTGCTTTGATATGACTTCTCTCTGCTCCTCTCTCTTAGACCAATATTAAAAAAACAAATCATAGTAATAGATATTTTTTGTGAAAATTTTAGATGTAAAATATGTGAAATATAAAAATTGTTTACTGTTGAAAGCTATGGAGGTATTTTGAGAAAGTAATAGATTAGCAACCTCAAGGCTAAATTGTTTATTAATTTCAAAAATAGAGATAAAAATAGTTCGTATAAAAGAAATGCCTAGTGATTGCTAAGCTTGAATACTTACAAAACATAGCGCTCTACGCTTATTGTTTATTGTTAAATGAGAAAGGAATAAATTAACGGCCTTTAGGTTAAACAATTTCTTAATTAAGAAAATAGAAATAAAAAAGTTTGTATTACAAAAAATGCTTAGCGACCGCTAAGCTACAATACTTACAGAACATAGCACTCGAGATAACAAATCATATGAATGGATGAAATGGTGTCACAAGGAATTTTTCATGTCGGTTCGTATAAAAGAAAATGCATAGTGACCGCTAAGCTACATTACTTACTTGAAAGGAGTGGCTTGATGCTCACTAGGCTCTACTATTTCTGTTTTTAAAAAAATCAAGCTAATTAAATTCATTGTCTGTATTTGCGACAAAGATAAGAGTTAGAGCATAATAATAGAAGTACATATTTTGAATGTGAAGACGTATCCTGATCATCTTGGCCCTACATATTTCCAGAAATAACCCGTTAAACAAAATAGTCCTAAACGTTTTACTAAAAATTTAAGGCAAAGATGAACATGGGTCTTGCTCAAGAATGACTGATCGAGTCTATGAAGAGAAATGCATGTTTTATGTTTGTTAATTATTCATTGATGAGAAGGCTATCGACCACTATCCTATATTGTTGACGAATCTATTTTAACCATGCAAAAAAACAATCTCAACAAGTTTGAAGTCATTATTTGTAATTATATTATATTCAATGGACTATCCTTGGCAGAGCCAAGTCCTTGAATACAAAACTTTGAGAAGGATGACTAACGAATAGAATTTTTGCAACCGATAAGCACCATTAGTTAGTGAAAGGGAAGGCTTTGCTATTGCTACGATCAACAATTTCTTGTAATTAACATAGCCACGTAGTGTGGCAATGTTAGATCATCGTAATAGATGTACATCAATTAAACTTGAAGACATGTTCTGTCCATCTTGGCCTTACATATTTTCTTAAAATCATCCTTCAAAGAAAATATACCTAAAGGATCAACCACATACGTAGGGTGAAGGTGAACAAGATTTCGCGCGCAATATTAAATGATGGACTTCTATTGCATTGATCAAATATTTCTGATATAGTATGCCCAATAGTGTGTTTGATAAAATAAAAAACTTTTTGTAGGCCAAGAAAATAAAAAAACTGGGTCTAAGTGCTATATGAGCATGTCAAACTCTCTCCAATCCTCGAAGCTAGTTTGGAAAGATAGCCGCAAAAAAAGGGTGACCTTCTTCCAGATGCTAATCACATAATTAATAACATGACTAATGACTAGAATTTTTATTGGAATGTGTTTGTTGGATTGATAGAAGTTGATAATGTTGATTGATGTAAGAGAAGTGTGGTTATGTAGATATGTAGTAAATTTTGAGAAGTTGTTTTGCAAATGCGGAAGGTGTTATTACAGAGAATGTTGAAGAGGGTATTGAGAAAAGAATGTTAGTGGAAAGCATGTTGTGTATAATTTGTGTAGAAGGAATTGTATTTAACCAACCTTGTCGATACAATATTGTATCGATCAATTTTTTCCAATATACTTGGTTTGTATTGCCTAACTATATGATTTGTATCATGAAACAAGATGAAGTATGGAAGTTTTAGACTATTTTCATTAAATTTTAAGTAATGAGTTTTTTTGTTCAAGACCACACCGATATTTGTTATTTCAAAGGAAAGAAACAAAAGGGAATTTTCTATCCTCAAGACTTGTTTGGCTCTTGATGGCATGATCAAGATCTGCGCATTCTATTGGTTAGTAATTCATAGTTGACGCTTATTTTTTTGATTTTCTGTCTTGTGATGTTTTGTAATGGATGTACTCCTAGGCTTTTTGTCTACCTAGTTTGAACTCATGGCTTTGGGGCATGCTTCCATACCACCAATTTTTTTAGTGAATATTATTATATCATTTTACTTGTTAATAGAATATAAGATGTTATTCATAAATAAAACACACCATCAATCCCAAATTAGTAAATTAAAAGTATATGTAAAAATTATTGAGATTACTTGAAGGACCAAATATAGAATTTTTATTTTTAATGATTATTAATAGTTTGAAGATTAAATTATGTAGTATCATGATATTGATTACCGAGGTTGTCCCCAACTATAGATTACGGACCCTAATCCCACCCAATGTAAATTAATAAATGTATGAATCAATAAATTAAAGTGTTGGAACATTGTTGGTCCATTGCTATTGAATTGAATAGTAATGAATTAATTATTGGAGGTGAATCTCATATTATTGCTAACGTCGCCATCAAAAAACTTGTGTGAATAAAAATCCTTTTGTACTCTTTCATTAATTACATATTGGACCTTAAATTTTATATATGGGGAGGCTACTAAAAGGAGGATTTTATAGAAAATCGTGTGATAAGATTGGAAATAAATATGTTGATCGCTCGAGACTCATCACCTTTTCCAATAAAGGTCGATATTAAAGCCCATAACAAGCTTGTATTAATTATAAGAATGTGATGGCATAATGACTCAACATATTTACCGATCATCTTCTCCTTATTTTCACACCTTTTGTCTTTATTTTGTTGGATTTAATTTTGTATGTAATGGCCTTTCCAATGTTTCCTTTCATGCAATTTTTTACATCGGTGAGTGAAATGGCATTTTATACCAAAATTTCATGTTGCCGTTTGAAATCCATTTTTGAATTGAAACAGAGCAAGACCTAGTTGCTATTGAGGGAGTTCTTGGAGATGATTATCTTTCTCTAGAGGGATGTCCAAGGGTAAATGCAGAAGTTTCTTTGACGTTCATTTGTCATCTTCTTATCATACACCCGGCAAAGGATTGGGATTTGAAGATGGGTCATCACTGGATCAAGCCAACGTATAGGGTTGGCATGGAAGTGGAAATGGAAAAAACCATGAGTGCATTGTGGCCCTTGCTATTTAAGGCTCGTTATAAACATGAAGGTTTTCTGGACATGGCCATTTTTTTAGAGTTGTAAAAATGGTTTGACATCCTAATGTGATTTGTGTCTAGGTGTGTCCAAATGGGGTGAGACACCGAGGGCGGGAGATAGTTCGCTCCCCTTTCCTGACTTGGATGATATGTTTTTCTCTACTATAAGAGGAACCAACATGTTGGGATATTATTTTTGAGAAGGTCACAAGGCATATAATTGGTTAAAGAGTTGGGTTGCTACTAGAAAAGAACATCTTTTTCTAGAACTGCTTGTGAAAACCGTTTTTAGGCTCATTAAGGTGGAGGTTACGGAGGTGTCATCTGATTCAAATAAATAAGTGCTTCTAAAATCCATCAGGATGTAACTTTGTTTTGGTTGTTATATATCCTTTCTAGTTGCATTATTACCAAATCATCCTATCTGTCTTATTGGTCTGAGGTTTGTTTTGTATTCCCAATCACTTATGTTTTTAGCATAGGCCCTTAATCACTTTTTCACCAAAGTATTGTTGGATTGTTCAGTTTTTTTAGAATGATCCTCTCATTGTATCTATAATGTAAATGGAAAGGGACCCTTCAACCCTCATTCAGATTATAAAAATAAAGAAATCATTAATAAAATTTTTTTGTTGTGCATTGCACTATGCAATTTCAACAATTAATTGCTATTAAATTTGGTTTGTTTGAAGATGTCAATTTATTGCTAGAAGTGAAGAATAATAGCCACTAGCATCAATATATTATAGAATATCTTTTATCAATGTAAAAAATAATATGTACAACTTTAGGATAGAGGAGCTAATAGTGGATTGATGGATATCTTTCCATCACTTAAAAAATTTGAGTTACACTACATCATTGTGGAAACCTGGAGGTCTTCACTTTTGAAAGCTATGGAGGTATTTGAGAAAGGAATAAATTTAATTCTCTTGCAATAATAATAGAAGATATTGTACATGGCTCTATTTCTTTTACAAAACCTCTCTCCTACAACAATATGTCTACGGAAATTCCTGTCATTAATTTTTTTCATGTTTTCCTCCATACAATTGTAGATATAAACACAAATTTTCCTTGCATACCAATTCAATTTTGTTTCTTATGGTTTTTGGATATCACCAATTAACTGATGCAAGAAATAGTAGTTGTCTTTTAAATAGCTCGGGTTCTAGAGACATTCTTCTATTGTTATTGAAAATTTGACAAACTTGGATATGTATGATGTTTTCTAACAAAATGGTGGCCCAATGTAATGAATAACATCCATATCAAATCATCCTCTGCTCGTGTCCGCTTCCCACACCTCTCCGCCTGGTCCTTTTATGCGTGCCCTCTCCCGCGCCCTCGGCCCACGCCCACGCCCTCTACCCGCGCCTTGGCCCTCTGCTCGCGTCCTTTTGCTCGCGCCTTTGCAGTCGGTCCTTTCTACGCGCACCCTCTCTCTGCCCTCTCTCTGCCCTACCCTAATGGTATCTGACGTGCCCTTGCTCTCGCTACACGCAAGCCTGTGAACCCTGTTGATCCACGGGATCAGTCTGGAGCTCTTCAGCCAGTCGGTGGGGGCTCGAATCTAGCTTCAGGGGTTTCTCCTTGGTTGTGGATCGACCTCACCTTTCCCAATGCTACGACTATACGTTTGGATGGTTCTGCAAACCCTAGCCATATTCAATCACCATCTGGGGTGTAAATGGGAAAGGCGAGGTTCATGGTGAACTAAAACAGGGAGATCTACCTGTTATTCCAATGCTGGATAAAGAGATTAGGCGCGAGTCTCTTGAAACCTCCTTCAAAGACGTCTTAAAAGCAAGGAATCCTCCATGAAACCTGCAGACATCACCCCATGTATTACATTTGGGGAAGATGTCATTTCATCTGAGATTTACTACAAAGAGCATGCTCTGATTTGTAGATTCGGGGTTTATGGCCCAGCCTTCCTGCTCTTCATGCGTGGATCTCCAAACATTGGACTCCATCTTTAACTGGTAAGATAGACTTATATCCATGTGCTAAAGGCATTTTCATTATGGTTTTCTCTTCAATAGCTGATAAAGACATCATTGCTTCCAAGCTCTGGACCTGCGAGTCAAAATATTTGATCATGAAACCTTGGTTCCCATCCTTTAACCCACACACAGAGTCATTCTCATCGAAACTTGTTTAGATCAGGCTGCCCCATTTACCTCTCCAATTCTGGAGTCATGAATGTCTGACAACCATTGGAAATACCTTGGGTACTACACTCCACATAGATTCTCAAACAACTAATTACACCCATACTACCTATGTAATTTTTTTGATCTCCGGTGGAACTTGACACTGATAAAAATCTTCCTGCTACCATAGACCTTAGAGTGCAAAATAGAACTTGGTCACAAACTCTTGATTATGAAGGTCTACCTTTTCGATGTAGAAGGTGTTTTGGATTAGGACACACCTCTACTGCTTGTGGGATGGAAAAACGTCAACATGAGAAGCGTAACTGGTGGAAAGACGCACTCCGGAGCACTGATTTTTGTGGATAGAAAGGATCTTGAATCTAAAGCAGTAGTTGAACCAGAGTCAACGAAAACCCCTTTATCCGAAACTCAGATTGTTAGAAACATGAAAAATGCACAAGCTGTTGAGGGCAGCATGGAAAATGATAAATATCTCTCTCAGGATAACAACGTGGCTGTCCCAAATGGGACAAATGCGACTAAGGAAAATACTCCTCCTTTTTCTTCTTCTCCAACCACGAAGGCTCCATCAGGGTGGGTTACGGTCAACAAAAAGAAAAAATATACCACTCGAAGGGTAACACTTTGTCTTGTTGATTCTTATCTCTCGCTATTGGTGGCCGGGTTACATTGGTTTCATTTTTCTTGGCCGGATAATGAAATGCTTCTCAATGGTGTTGTTATGCCATTGCTTTTTGTTGTTTGCTATACATCGTTGTTTTTTTGCTATTGCTTTGTCGATTGTTGGTTTTTACTTTTAGTACAGTTTCTCTGATTTTGATCAATGGGCTTATCGTTCTATTAGGGCTTTATTGGTCTATCTAGATTTTGATCCATCTCTTGTGCTTTAACTTTCAATTCTGGCTTTTGAGCCTTGGTGTACAAGGGTATAGTCCCTTTCAAAAAACTATTTTCCAATAATAAAAAAATCCATATCAAAATTGGAAATTGTTTGCATTTATTAGGGTTCAATAATACTATTATGCATAATTATAGCTCTATACCATTCAAATCATCCAAAGGTATTTACAAAAGGATCTGCAAACAACATGGAACAAGGTGTTAAAACTAACATGGCAAGACATGATTTCATATTGTATAGATTATCAGATGACAAATCAAAAAGCAATATCATATTATAATTTCTTTATTGACACATCTATTTGTTACATTTAGGTTCTCCAAGGTTGGTCATACTACACATGAACATGGCTCTTTACATGTACAATGACATAATGACAATCACAAAAAATCTTAAAGAGAAATATGTAATTGGCTATGATGCTATAAGAAATATTTATAAACACGATCTAAAGAATTCTAAGCCAATTTTTATAAACAAAATGTACAATCGCTACCCATTAAGCTTGATTACATTTGAAATTGATATGGAAACAATTGGAAGCATCAAACATTGTAATCTTGAGATTTTGCATGGATGTTGACTTTCTCCACTTGGAAACCTAATGTTTTATGATTACATGGTAAACAAAAGTTTGTGAGACATCCTACATGGTGAGTAAAATTATTATATTATGAAGAAAAATGAATCTGTACATTGTAGATTCAATTTTTGAAATAGAAGTGTCCAATCAACCTCTAACCTTCATAGTAAAATGGATATTTGGAAAATCTAACAAGTGTTTTATTAATTTTTATTTTCATATAGGATCATCAAATAAGATTAAGCTAGACTGGAATGATTGGCTAAAGATTGCTCATGGTGTTGAAGAAGGATAGTCATATCTTCATTATGACTATAACCCACATATTGTTTACAAGGATGTGAAGAATTATAACATTCTTTTGGATTATAATTTTGACACAAATTTTTCATACTTTGGCATTTCAAATTACATTTCCTTGGCCAAACACCACACCTCTACCTATGTTATAGGTACCATTTGTTACATTGACCTAGAATATGCAATAACATCAAGTTTGAATAATAAATCTATAATACACTCTTTCGCTGCTACCTACTCGTAAATACTAGTATCTACTTTGATAGCACCTCCAATACTAATTTAATCAACACTACTTGCATCCAAACTGGAAGTCCCATTCTAGAGGCGTCAAATGTATTCATGTTTTGTGTAAATAAAACCTGTCCACAAAAGGTGATGACTCCTCATATAAGATTTACAATGTATATCTATGAATTTGTAATAAATTAAAAATCTACGAGATAGAACCTTTTAATGTAAAGATGATGACAGATTAGTTTTGTTATTTCTTGACTCAAAAAAAATACAATTATGACACAATGAGTGTTTTGATTGATGTAAACTATAAAATAATGGTTCAATGTATCTCCGAGGGCGTAAGACAACATTTCTCACAAACATTTTTCTTACATTGTGTCAAGGATTATTTCATTTTCTTGCTCACGAAAGTGACTCAATGTTTATACAGAGAATGGAACAATTTACAAGCATAAATTCTACTATCTTTCAGAGTAATAAAATTTGTGATATACATAAACTCCCAACTTTTCTTGTTTGATTTTAATGATTACTCGTAGATATAATTTATAATAATAAACACTAGTGAACTTGTACAATCTAAAATAATAATAATTGAGTTGTTATAAGGTATATTTTGGGGTGAGAACATAATTTTATTGTGAGTTCCACTAGAAGTCAAAATAACACCACTAGCATTTATGATCCGTGTCAAATTTAAGGATATGTGCATACTAAACATTGAAAGTACATGCCTCACACTTTCAAAGTTTGAGATTCACACTCTGAAAGTGTGAGTGCAAGACTTCACACTTTCAAGGTGTGAATCTCAAACTTTGAAAGTGCGAGCTCACACTTTCAGAGGGCGAGGCTCAAATTATTTAGAGTGTGGGGATATCACTTCAAAAGTGTGAGGCTCATGATTTTCATAGTGTGGGGCTCGCACTTAGAAAGTTGCGGGGCTCTCAAAATTTCAAGAGCGTGGGGCTTACACTTCAAAACTACGAGGCTCTCGGACTTTATAAGTGTGAACCCCGCACTTTTAGAGTATGAGGCTAAAAATTTGAGTGCGGGGCTCGCACTTAAATACAATGGGATCATGACTTATAATAGTTACCATAACCTTACATTGAGGCTTTTTCACTTTCATTTAATACAACGGGCTCATGACTTATAAGAGTTAGCGACCGCTCACCTTAGATCGATGCTCATGACTTATAAGAGTTAGTGACCACTCACCTTACATTGAGGCTCATGAATTATAAGAGTTAACAACCACTCACCTTACATCAAGGATCATGACTTATAATAGTTAGTGACCACTCACCTTAATACAATGGGCTCAACAAATAATAATTAGCGTCTCGCTCATGACTTTGAACTAGATTTTGCAGGAAGTTATTGTTATTTTTTATTTTTATTAATCCAATGGGATCATGCCTTATAATAGTTAGTAGTTGCTATCCTTACATACTCTCAACATTGAAAATATAAAAAATGATGAAATTGGAATCTAATAATAGCCAAATTGGAATCCAATAATAGCGATATTAGAATCCAATAATAGTGATATTGGAATCCAATAATAGTGATATTAGAATCCAATAATAGTGAAATTGGAACTAGAATAATTCCAATAATGACAATATTGGAATCCAATATTGCTACTATTGGATTCCAATAATAGTAATAATGGAATCTAATATAGACAAAAATGGAATCCAATATACGCAAAAATGGAGATGGATTTATTCCAATACTTGAAATACTGAAGTCTCAATTCACTAGAATATGTCCCAATTTAGTGAAATAAGCATTTAAAGAAGAATAAATTTTAGTTTAATTAAATGAGATGTATTATCTTATATCAATTTTACCTCTATTTTGTACACAACTAGACAAGTAACCATGAATGTAAACACTACTCCCAATTACCTCATGGATGGTTAGAAAACTATGATATAAGTATGGGTTACGAAAGCCACATGGTTGGAATGTTTAACTTGATTTTTATTTCAAAACTACCTCTTGATGACATTGTGAAATATTAATACAAACATGTTTTCAATGAGGCACAAAATATTCCTATAAACCCCAAATTGAGAAAATCAAGCTTTGACCATGTTCTTTGTCAAATGGAGTATTTCATCAAACCCTAAGTTGTTCCTCAAAAGTTAATTTGACCCCTTTTCATCATGAATTTAGGATCCCAGTGGACCAATTCGTAGTTTTAGATAACTGCTAAAAGTTAAAAATGCAATTTTATTTTGACCCACAATTTTGGCCTTGGGTGTAGAAATGGATTCTGGATTCTACATAACTCTATTATTTCTCAATGTCAATCACTAGAAACCCTCAATTCAGATAAAATCACCTTGCAAGATAGTTTTCCTGGTGGGTTTCATAGGCCTTTGGTCATTGGGCGACGAGGTCATTCGGGTGCATTTACGATCGGTAGCTTCGGAAAGGCGGACGCCAATGAACCTACTTTTCTAGTTTTGGGTTCTACCAGATTTTGTGTGTTTACTATATATAGGGGGAGCAGGTAGGGATTGGTTTCCTTTTGTGTTTAATTATTAGAGTTTATTTTTGAACACAAATTGTTGAGCTACTTTTCTAAATTTTATGCTTTTGGAAACTTGTAACTAAATGGGGAAAACTCTCATATGGCCTTATCCAAACAAAATATTGATTGGGAAACCCTGTAAACATTTACACGTGACTATAGGAAAATTTATTTTGATGCCTTTTTGAAAGGAAATTGATTATGGAAAATGACACGTTTTCTCTCTCCTCTGTTTACCTCTCTTTTTGGATTTGAAAATGAAATGAAATGACATTTGTATTTCTTACTCTCCCTATAAGTGTGTTAATTATGGTTTCATTATTATTGGAAAACTATGAAATCATAATTTTGTGCTAGATTATAGGTAGATTCCATGCCAATAGTTGTGCTAACCATGTGGTGGTTGTAGGTATGCGGGACAAGAAGAAAATTGTAGTGTTATTTGTGATTTTTAATAACGGGTTATCTTTGAAATACATGTAATTGTAAATGGATAAAGCAATACTATTGTTATAAACGAGCATGTTATTTATTGATTTTGCGATGAGCATGAAATTGTAGCATATTGGTATATTTGGGGAAAATGGGCAATCTATTTTGGGAGTGATTTTAATTATGGGTTATATGTTTCTCTTATGGTTTAGATGTTTTGAAACAGTCATACACCATGCTGATTATATTTTTTTAATATTGGTAAATAGTTTTTTGAAAGGGACTATACCCTTGTGTACAAAAGAAGGCCTAAAAGCCGGAATAAGAGAGAGGAGTAGAGAAGCTGTAGCAAAGCACAAAAGTTACAGCAAAGAACAACGAAGCCCAGAACAGCTATACAATCGAGACTTAACAGCAAAACAACGGCAAAAAAACAGCAAGCCTACAGCCAAGAAGCAGTAATAAAAACAAAAAGGACCAGCAAAAGTAGTCGGGACTACTTCTTGGCCGCTTGATCAATACTCATCTTTACTCTTTTCCAAGCATGATACATGCCCAGCGTGGTCATATGAGCAGCATCCGTCTTATCAAGCTCCTCTCTGGTTCTTTTGCTCTCTTTCTCATTGCCCCAAAGTGTAGCCGGGACACCGCTAAGTTGTGAAACACTTCTTGCATGACCTTCGATGAACTCCTCGATGGCCCTGAAGGCTGCAATATTATACTCATGCCTAGTCTTCATCTTCCTTAGGCGGGAGTCTAAGGAGGTCGATTTTTGTATATGTCATCAATCAGCTATTGCCAATGCTCCCTTCCCCTCAATGCTTTGTTTGCCTTTTTGCTTAGCAAGGTTTTTAACCTCATCCTTCACAATTTAAGCTCACCTCTAAGGCCTCCAATCTCTAGAAGGGTTATCCGTTGGTGCCGCCTGGGGACTGGCACTACTAATGTTCAGCAGATCACGAGCAATGTCCTCCAAAGGTTCAACCCCCTCAGCAGTAGACTCAAGGTTGAGTCTCCTAGAAGCCCTGGTGACACGTTTAGAGGTAGAGACAGGGTGGGTGGCAGGGGCAGCAACAGGAGGAAAAGAAGGAGAAGCATGAGCAGCCGGCATGGGGGTAGCAGCACCGAAGGCGGGGGCAGCAGCAGGGGCAGCAGGGGAGACAGGACTGGCAGCAGCGGAACCCAACAAAGCCGGGCCGGGAGAGGAAGGGAGACCGGGGAATTTAACAAGGCAGTGCTTGTGAATAAGCAAAATAAGCCCTTGGTGTAAGGGAACCGCCCGGGTATGCTTCTGGAACTCCAAAATGGAGCGTTCAAGAGAATTTAACAGATAGTGAGGGAAGCAAACCAACCTACTCCTACGAAAGTGATTCAAAAAGACAAGGTGCTTGGCAGGGACAGTAACAAACCTGCCTTCTAAGGATATGAAGCGAATCATCATGCGGGTGACTTCATCATACGGGGATGGAATTGAGTTAATAAGCAGACCCGCGGTGTTGAATATAAGCTTCTCCTCCTCCTCCACAAATCTTCTCTCTTCAACCTCTTTGATGACCCTCTTGTTGAAGAAGCGGTAACCTTCCAAGCCGAGGCGATCGCTTGGCTATGAGTTCCTCATTAATAAGAATTTTCTGCCCTCCATAGTCGACCGTCCTCTCATTCCACTCCTTGGCAAAGCGAACAGAAATGCTTTGATCATGTCCTTGCACTCTTTCCACAAAGTTGGTGAATCCGCCGATGCTAAGAATGTTCCAGAGCTCAGTGTTTTCTTTCCAGTCAGGGTCCGCGCACGGCTCAATCTGGCAGGGAGGCCCTCCCATCTTCACAATGATGTGCAGGTTACAACAATTTTCAGAATACCTTTGGGCGTTGAGAGTGGTTCGTTTCTCACTGTTGCGGGTCGCATAAAAATGGGAACTGTAGCCGTTGGTCCTCCCACGAATGATTGTATGATTGCCGATCTGAGCCTGCGTGGAGTCGCGCGTGAAAACCCTTTCCCTGTCAGCTTTCACCTTGTAGTTATCTTCGGTTTTCGCGGAGCTAGGCATCCGAATATCAACAGCTATTGTACCTCCCGCGTGCGCTGTTTTTAAATTTAGACCACTCCACTTGAAGTTCCTAAACAAAATCTTGCTATCATTTGAATTAGATATCATTTGCCACGCCAAATAAATTAAAACAGCACATGTGGAAGAATTTATGGATTTCCTCCAAAGATTAAGGCATGTCTCTAGAGATTGTTTGCGTGTGAAGGTCCGCATGTATGCTGTTGTGAAGCTGATTAGGGATACTATCATTATCCCAAATAGTGAAATTTATATTAATGCCATAATTGGCCAATGCATCGGCCAGTTTGTTTCCCTCCCTGTAAGAATGTATGATTCTGATGCTGTTGAAGGTATGACTGATGCTTATGGATTCAGAGATAAAATCTTTGATATTCCAGCTAGGAGAAGAGGACTGATTAAGCAGTTTAATAATATTAAGGGAGTCCCCTTCAACAATGAGGTTCTGGATATTTTGGGCCCGTGCAACTCTCAATCCCCATAGAGCAGATAAAGCTTCTGCAAAATGATTGGTTTGGATTCCCATTTTTCCAGCATATGCAGCAATCAAATTACCTTTATGGTCCCGTATTGCTCCTCCTCCAGCTGCTGTTCCAGGGTTCCCCTTAGAGGCTCCATCAAAGTTCAGCTTGAACCAATTGGATTCAGGGGGATGCCATTTAACCAAAGATCTATCCACACTATTCCCGGGGTTGCTCCAATATCCGATCTGCCAATTTGATAAGATGTGCTTTTCATTTTCAGGGTAACAATTGTTCTTGGGAGGTTTAAATCTGGCCATGTCCTCTTTGATGCCTTGGGAGATCTTGCCAGTAGTGAATTTAAAATTTCGCTTCTTATTTCTAAAAGCGATATTATTTCTATCCTTCCGATCCTCCAAATTAAATGCGGGATGGCTAATTTCCGATTCTTTTGATAGCACAATGTCCGAATGGTGGGTTCCATTGATTCCATAGCTGAATGAGATCCTCCAAGCATCACCCCAGAGCTTCAAATTTGGAAAGGACAAAGTTCCAAGCTCTAAAGGCATAATCACAATGTATGAACAGATGGCTAATCACCATGCGATTATATTGTTTCTCTCTTAATAATTGTATTGTATGGTATAAACTTACTATTCCTAAACTATGAAATGAACAATTCTCTTATCCCTTGTATTTTTATTTCTTAATTGAGTCTTGTTAGCTTTTGTAATACCCCTACCCTTTTAATAAAGAGTCAAACCTATAACATGTAATTTCTTTCCTTACACTTTTAATGATCTCATTTATAGATCTAAGAGACGTAAGTGGAGTTATTTACCAATTTACCTATGCATTAAACCCTTATGTTTGACTCCATTAACCCCCGTATTTAATTGATCTTAGGGAGGTTGGATTTCTCTAATGTTAACTTGTATCAAGTTGTAGATCCCTTCCATTCTCAAGGTAAATAATTAACACTAGTACCCTTTTGAGATATTGATTGGCGAAAAATACCCAAGTTGAGTTTTTCTATCGAATTGTGTCCCTTGAATTTTGATCTTAGGCTATAGGTAAAACACAAAAACCACCTCATTCAACTCATTAGTAACCCCTTCCATGTTTTAAATGATAAGATGAGTTGTTCCTTATGGGAGCATGTATGTTGACATTGTGACTGCTTTATCGAACATGAAAATTATTTTACCCATGTGTATCTAAATTGCATACAATAATTTTTTGACTATAGAAGTTTAATTACGCAAGATTAGATAAGACCACAAATCCATGATATTGTACTTAACAAGTTCTCTTAACATATAAATATGTGAAACCACCTTATGTGAATTGTAATGGGAAAATTTTTCTAGGACATTATTCTTTAAGACAACATGATGATCCTTTTTGGTAAGCCTTGAGTTATGTTTGGATCTAATTTTCCTTTGTAGTCCTAGAGTCTTAGGGAAATTTAAAGCTTATGTGTTTCTCACTAGGAACCTAGTAGAGAGATTTCCTATGGGTATGTAAGTGTATAATATGCTTTGAAGCAAGGCATAATGTCACTTTTGTGACATACAAAAGAAAATGTTTAGCATGTAATCATATGATTGTTTTAGAAACTAAACATCATTAAAAGGGAAGATAATGTAAAGTGCTTGGGATCTCAGGGACAATTAGGATATGCATTAATACACCATTAAGGTTCTAATTGTAAAGGGAATTTTTAATTTTCTCTTAGTTATTGATAATGTACCCTTGTGATGTCGGTCTAATAATTTTAAGTACCGTATAAATTACTTTTAACTTAATAAATTATTTTTATAAGGAGATGGTGGATAAAATATGGAAGATGCATCATTATGGATAGAGGTTTTACATTGATTTTATGGACTTATATTCAGAAAGTGTTGACATAGAAAAATGTATAATAACAAGAAAGTTAGGAGAGAGATATAAAAATGAATTGAGTGGGGATATGATGTAGGTGTTTGTCTTAGACAAGAAGAACAATCACAACCAATAGTGTAAAAATGATAAATTGCCAAATTTTAGTGTCTAAACCTACCATCATGTCATGTAAAGGCATTGATGTGATGCTCCCATGCACCAATAAACATATGGATAAATTTTAATCCCAAGGGATCTATCACATTATCATAATCACTCTAAAACCTAAAACCTACAATCAATACCTATTTGTAGCCGTAAATCTCTCCAAAGTTGAATCCTCTATGAGATTTCCAAAATATCAAATAATAAGAACCCATTAATCCCAATAAAATGAAATATCATAAATTATCAATGAAACTACAATATAAATCAACAAACAAATAACTCTTCTGTATCATCCATGATGGTAGATAACATCAAACCTTGAAAAAATATATCTTTTTTCCAGATGATATTGTATATTTTTTCAAATGGAACCAATCATGATGGGTTCCTCATAAAACATTAGACATGTTGTATCCCATCATATTCCATTGGCCATCCTATAACATCATATACCTATCATGGATTATGTTGTTTATAGAAATTTAGTGCCCTATTTTCCCACCTTTACTAAAAATAAACACTAGTGATACTCAAAATTAAAAATACACCCTTGCTTACGTTTATAATTGATCTGCATTTTGAATATCTTTGGGGCTACTATAATTTTTCTCGGGGACCCAATTTTACAATTTATTAACAATCACCCTTTCCTAATTAAAATTCAAAACCTACCTAAGCATATATTTCAACCCACTTTCCTCAATCGTCACCTCATCCACCAACATCGTTTCCTCAAATTATGGCCACCATATTTTGTTTCATTAAAAATGAAAAATAGAGCTCCCTAATTCCAAAAATAGCAAATAAAAAATCCAAATGAGTATATCAACTTTTGATTTATAGATTTTAATTGAAAATTTTAAAATATTATCTCATGATATCTTGATTTATTTAAACTATGTTATCTTTCTAATAATATCCCCAACTTCAAATCTGCAAGAATCATCATGATTGTATTTCTAAATGAATTAAATAATATATTTCATGTATTTTCAAAAATAAGCAATTTTCACTCTCATGATCTATACTTATATAATTTGTTATTATTCCTTCTCTCACCATTATGACCTACTTATAACCTACCTGTCATCCTCTCATCATTCGAAGATATCCCCCTTAGTGTATATTTTATTTCTTTTATATATAATTTATCTTCTAGAGTTTCATTTGAGTTGTGTCTTACTTGGGTTTCCGTAGCAGATCTTTCTACACTTTTTTCCTTCACTATGTGAACATAGTCATGGGAAGGTAAGGATAGAAGTAGATATTATTTTATCAAGTTAATTATTTCATTAATTTATATTCAACACATCTTTTTTAGTACTTTTATTTTGGTTTTATAGTATCTTTTCCCAAATACCATCTCATGTACACTTTTATATATACACACACCTAATTTTTCACTTTATATATGCTTTTTATTCATAATAATCATTTTTCATTGGATTCTCAAAATTAGTTTCCTTAGAAAAACTATTAGGAAGGGGAATAACCAAAAATGGTTACATGCATCCTTCATGGGTTGCGTTGGGTTGGTTAGTGTGATATAAATTATGATATTTATTTGATGTGTAGCCCAATTATATCACACTTCACATGTTTTCATACCTATTTATTCATATTTTATATCATCCCTATAACATCACATTACCATCCTCTTAGATTTGTCACCATACTTACTTTCAACACACACAAATCTATCTCATGTAACCCCTTTTATCACCCCTAATTTCCCTCCATCAGTTTGACATGATTTTGTGACATCCATATGAATATGTATTCTCATGTCAAAAATTACCAATCATGGTTGATATTGTTATGTGAGTATATTTCCTCATATGATGGTATTAACCACAATTGATATTATTAGGTGAATATATTTTCATAGTGATGGTATCAACCACGGTCGATATATCGGATATCATAAATTCTAAATTCTTTCATATGGATATTTATATTTGGTATATTATATATCATTCCATACCAAATTCATCACTTATTATGTGTATTGGTGGTTTTCAAAATTACATTAAATCCTTATAGGAATTGAATATAGGAATTGAATTTTGTCTTATTTGTATTCTTTTATCTCACACTTGGAGTATCGTGTACTTAGGATCTTCAAGCATAGTATTTTCACCTACCATGGTCTTCCTAGCATTTGGATTATTTTCATTCTTCAAGTATAGTATTTCATATGTCTTCTTTTATTCATTTTCAGCCCCCACATCATCTCTCTCATAAGGTGTTGTTGAGCTAGGGCAAGTTAATGTGTCGATGGTGTATTCAATACGGAAAGTATATATAACCTCTCTTTTCATTTATTTAATTACATATTTGGATGTTATTTGGATGTGCTCATGTATATATTAGGACGTGGAAACATATTATTTACATGTTTCATTATTTATCTATTGGCTTTTGTTTTACAATCCCCATTTTGGGACTTACAATTTATAGATCTTTATAACCTATCTTTAAAATCTAATTTAATAATCCTTACCTTATTATAGCTTAATTATGATTTAATTAAAACATGATCATAACCTTATTATTGTTAATTTACTACCAAGATATATTTATATTTCACTACCCCATTCAATAGCTAGGTTATGGAACTTTATGTTTCCTATAGAGTGTGGAGTATTATATTCGTAGTTCCATGTTTCTAGAAACTTACAACCTCAATGTGTTTATCTTTAGCATTATTAATGGCCCCTATAATTATCCTAGTATAGAGTATCCCTTATAGAGAGACAAAATTAATCTTTATTTGGGGCATTATTTATTTTCATACAATACATATATAACTTTTTATAACACTTTCCTCCTTCCCAATTATCCACACACATTTTGGTCCATGTTTATCCGCCACCTATATTCACCCATGATCATATGAATATATACATGAACACCTTAAAAATATTTTGTAGAAATTATCAAATTCATAGCATCTTATTTTATCTCTCTAAACAAGAACAACCATATGTACTACCCGCCTTCATTGGTTGTGTCCTTCTAGAAATGAATAGTTACAAAATATGTGAAAATTAATGATGATGTTTTAGGATAGATGCATAGGGAATATTTACCAAGAATTATTGAAGAGTATCATATATACATAAATGACACCCTCGGTCATTATACATCCCTGCGCTTGAGAGAATCTTTAGTGATCACTTAACAAAATATTATATACACCTCAAAACTTTCAAGAGTTTTTCCAGAGTAATCCATTAGGCTAAATAGAAAGTATGAAATGTCAACATTGCATAGTGATGAGTGTCAAGGATTTGAATAGAGATCACCCTAGATTTAAAATTATTTTTATAGCTTCACAATTACACTGGAATAGGGAGATATTTGTATTGATTAATACCTACTCAAGTAATTTTACCTAGAGGTCATTCCAACATAATAATTCATACATATATTCATTTGGAAACATGATTTAATTAAATTTTTATTGCTTTTACAAAAGAGAGATCGCATATGATTTATCATGTCAAGTCACGAATCTTTAACACCATAAACCTCAAGGGAATACATAATATAAAACAAATTTATAATGTTGAATACTATCAAACACTATATGGCCCATTCTCACGTTCCATGGTTATATCTACCTTAGTTGTTTCAAGAGACTCTTTTAAGGTATATCATTTTCCAAATATGTTGGTGACATTTTTTTAATCTAAATTCATGTCCGTATTTTTATTATACATTCATCCTTTAGTCAAAATTGGGCTGAGTCTTTCAATTGTTCATTGTCTAGATTTATCTCTCCATTTTAACTCTCTAGAATAATTTGATTTAATTTAGGATTAAATTAATTCATATAATTTAATTTATTCATATAATATAAATTATTTACAATTTTATTTATTCAAGTATATATGGGTGTAATATAATTATAATATATATTTTGATGTGGAAAGCTTGGGGTCCTTCTTAAGACTACAAATAGACTTGATAAGTATGTATGATTTTTAATCATGAATAGGTGCAACAAAACCCACTTAGTAGGGCATATGGACATCCTCTTATAGATATCCATCTATAAATCACTCTTTATTTATTTGATGGACTTTTGAACCAAATTTTAAAACCATACAACAACCATTCTAATAGTCTTGATATCATTTGTGGGAGAAAAATTCTCCACATAGTCAATACCTTAAATTTTGTGTAATTTATTTCTAAAAATATTTCCTTTTAATATTAATATTATGACTACCTTTAATTTGGTATTAATTACCCAATTACAACCAATATGCATATTTCTTGTTAGAAAATAAAGGATATTCCATGTATTATTCTTTATCAGTTCTTGATAATTAACATCCAGTTAGTGCTTATAAGGCTTCAAATCATAGGATTCTCAAACTGTTGAAAACTTAAAATAGTCTACAAATTTTCTCCTAAGGTGTAATATCACCTCATCAACATCCACATTAATATTTATTGGCCCTAAAGTATAATTTAATAGTTACTTATCCAATTTTGCATCTTTTATATATTGGTATACTAATTGGGTATTGATTGTGTAATACTTTTTCTATTGGCAATTTAGAGGAAATGATTGAAAACAATGACCATCATAATCCTTATAATTGATTCCAATATTAAAAACTATATTCGCTATTATTATATACAGAGGCATGGGAGAAAATTTCAAAACATGTGACAATGTGGAAGGTGAATTATACTAAAAACTCATGCATTACTTTATATCTTCTTGGTGTAAAGATACATAAATCAATATTCATTTTTAATATTCAATGTACCTATGAAAGATACATTCTAAGGATTTCTGGTCCAAAATTATCTCTTCTTATTCGAACATGGATATGTGTTTTTCAACCCCAAACTCAAAGATGGAAAATAGAAGATCATGAGTGGGATTTGTGTGAAGTGATATCATTAATATATTTTTTGAGATTATTTTATAACAAGTAAAATAAATTCAACCAACATCTACCCATTACGGTTGATCCAAATTTGATTCCTCTAACATATTTTACACCATTTCTATAATGGTATGATTATTTCTCTTTACAATACATTTATTCACAATATACAAAAAGAATTCGATTTCCATCAAATTACTTGAGTGTTCATAAATGAAAATAACACATTTATAGTGTATTCCTTATAAATTTGTTAGAGGAATTGAATTCAATGA
Source organism: Taxus wallichiana var. yunnanensis (assembly GCA_018340775.1). Taxonomy (NCBI): domain Eukaryota; kingdom Viridiplantae; phylum Streptophyta; class Pinopsida; order Cupressales; family Taxaceae; genus Taxus; species Taxus wallichiana. The sequence continues at coordinate 453,159,153 of CM031237.1, read as the reverse complement.
ATATATTTTCATTCTACATGATCATTTCATTCTTTAAATACTTAGCTTAATCCTTGGACATGAAGTAGTATACCCACATCTTTCATGATTAATCATTAACAAATAGTTCAAAATATTTGAGTCCAATGACTTCAAGATTCATGTGTTGGCATAGATTTTTGTTCACATAGATCCAATGGACAATTTTTTTGATAGGTACCAATACCACATTGAAATCTAAGTTGTTTTTGGATAAGTAAAAAATTAGAGGATATATCAACGATATATCATATTATTTAAAAATGTGAGGCCTATCATCATATTATGCCTAATGAGTGAAAAAATTACAAAATTTTAATATTTTCATACCTTTAATTCCATATATTTATAGAGTATGTATCCTTGTCTAGTAAAGATTGATCATTATTATGAAAGAAATCAAAATAGAAAATTTAACTCACTCCATAAGAATATGTAAAACTATTTGAGTTTTTAATTTGTCTTCAGAGACATACACTTTTACATCTATATAGTGATCAAATTCAACCATAAATTTATAAATGAGCTATTGATTGACTAAAAATAGATTATTTTTTAAACCCATAACATAAAACCCCTTTATAATCTTACATGAATGTTTTTATGTGGTAAGAAAAATGCATGTATGCATCCTTGGATGTAGTAGGATGAATCATCACCAAAAGAAACTTAGACATGTTAAGGTGTGTGATTTAGGTTTGTGAACCAATATTTTCATCCCTTCATATGTTATGGACTATTTTATCCATATGTAATAGTACTAGTTATTTTTAGTAGCTAAAACACCGAGCATAGACAAGTGATATTATGTAGTGAGGGAAGGAATATCACAATATTATGCATGTTGAATGAAATAAAATACCCAATGTCAATATGCCCATATCTTTGATGTCATAGATTTATAGATTATGCAACCTTGAACACTAAAGATTGACTATTTTTGTGAGTAACATCAAACTAGAAAGTTTACCGATTCTAAGAGAATTATAACAATTTTTAGCTACCATATTTATCTTGATTGAGACACAATTTTTTTGTTATTACAACTCAATTCATCTTTAATATTTTCATTGAATTATTATCTTAAAAACATTATATTATGTATTAAGTTTGTAACATAGATAACCTTTGTAATTTTACAAGAATGCTTTCCAAGTAGAAATAAAATTTCATCTATGCATCCTTAGATGCGAGTAGGATTAATCATCACCAAATTGTTTTATCCATGGTAAGGAATATGATTTATATTTGTGAACTAATATTTTCATCTAATCATACATTGTGTAGTTCCCAAGCTCATATAATAGAAAAAATTCCAATTATGGATCTACTCACTAGTCTAAGATAGATATAAATAATCCTAATCAAAAGGATTGTTATTATAGAATAGTTTTCATGTTGTTGTGTGGAGGTATTCTTAATCTAGATACACAAGTATAAGGGGTTATTATTTAGTCCTTCCATTGATGATTTTTTTAGTGTCATATTCTTATGGTTGGATCATAGTGGTTTTCATCAACATATCATAAAATTAGTCATCTTGAGTATGATCTATACAATCTGAAATTAGTAACGGTGAAAACATATTATTTCGATGAAATCTTCAACAAAATGAAATTATAACTCATATTAGCCTTTTCTAAACTACAACCATGGCCAACCAACTCCCAACAGGTCAATCAATGCTTTCCATTAACCATATTTATATCCCGGTGTAGCCACATCCCTCATCTTGTTATAATATAAGGTGTAGAAACATGATACCAAAAGTGGAGATGAGAAAATATGATGGTAAGAACCGAGGATCAGTCAAATGGATATTTTTTTGATGTGCATCAAATTCTAATTGGATGGAAGGTGGTATTAACATATTTATATCTAGAACCATAATAATTAATTTGGTATAGATAGAAGTGTGAGAATAATAAAAATAAGGGTCTCCCTATTATCTATTCAATGTTCATAGATGAGATCCGGACACACTACAATAATGATGTCACAAAGAACTATTTAAGCCAGATATAGAAAGATATGACAAGAAAGGAAAGTCAAGGATTATATGTAGAAGTTTTGAAATATATCCTTACATGTGGATGTCATCTCATGGGATCATCTAAATGATTTTTTTCTTGGGTGGTCTTCTCGTATAACATTTAAGTTTATGTTCACCTTCTTAACCGAGGTTCAATATAATCCATGATAGTTTCTCATGATGTGGATGAAAGATATCTGGTCAAATAGAGGGGTCTCACTACTCATAAGGAGAACATGATTCCAACATAATAATTTCCCCAACCTACTTGATCGAATCCTAAACATATCAATTTTTTTACACCCTAATTAATTTTATACAATGTGTTTAGATGTCTAACGAATAAGAAGGGTAAAAGGATTAGTAATATGTAGACTATTCTAATGTAATTAACTTACAAAATTCATTATACATTAATAGAATAATGTATTCTAACTTTAAATGAACTAAACAATTGATAAATGATAAGAAACTATTTCAAACCACAAGAGTATAGATAGACTTGGATGTTCATGATGATTTAGGAATGATCCGGGTGTGTAGGAGGGTGGAACAAGTAAATTTATATTTCTATATTCTATGCGTAATATTATGAAGTTGAACAGAATGTGGGTGCGTGATTGTACAAATTTTTATGGCCTAGGTAGGAACTATACGGTCCAAGATAGGGATTGTAAAGTTTCGAGATAGGGGAATTTTATAATGTGACACTTTTAATGTGCTTCACTTGCCTAGAAATTATGTTCATTGTGTATCTCTCTTCTTTTCATAACCTTAAGATGACCTATAGAAAATTAAAAACCATAGAAACCTTTTTAACCCTCATTAAATAATTACAAAACCAAAGGAGAAAATATTTGAGGCTATACCACCTGCGCAATCAAACTCCCAACTTTTGAGCCAATGCTAGTGTTACAAGAGAAATACTCGATGCAAAATAATCCTCATGTTGTTTTGATAGATTCTTATTAAATTATGTACAATTAACCCACCCCTTACAGGTTCTTTTGTGTCTTTTGAAACCAATATAGTGATATAACTACATGGTTTAGAATGTAACAATAATGGTAGTAGTGAGGTGTGGTTTTACTTATCTATGTGACCTAACCATTGTGTTGATTGAAACCCTTGTGCAATGCTTAGAGTAAACTTTATCTTTATTATTACATGGATATATGATATTTTCATGATTGTAGATGGATGAATCTAGAATCTTTGACCTAGTTAAGTGCTTCATAATTGTATTAGGAACTACCTTAGATGACATAAAACTAAATTGAGAAGATTTACAAGCCCTTTGAGTGCTAATGGGATGTTTTTTGGAATATAATCTTGTAATAATGTCAAGTGAGTTATAATGTGATAATGACTTACTATTATATTCTTTTGTAGGTGAGATATTATGATAAGGCCAAGCATAGGAAGGTGAAATGACCCAAAGAATGATTTAGTATTTAAAGTAAAGTCATTGATTAAGAAGGGGAAGGAATATATAGGTAAATTAGGACAAGACCCCACATCTTGAACCTTCCATATAGTTTTGCATAGGAGAGAGAAATACTTAAACAAAAAATTATGCAATGAATATTAGATGTTTTATGCTAGTTTGGTTGAATAATGTTTCCATAATTATTGATAAAACAAGGTGTAACGATAAGAAAGTTGTAGACCTGGATAGAGGGACTAGATTGGAATTATAATGTGAGAATTTTTATTAAGCAAGGATACAAGTTCAAACTTAGCATTGTAAAAGGACAAATTACTTGATTTTAGTGTCTACATTTCTACCTCTCTTTAAGTGTTTAATTAGAAATTGAATCTTGAAAGGAAAAACATACCAAAGTGTGTACACAAGCTTTTCCTTTACTTAAAGGGAATTCATGATGTGTTGGTGTTGGCATGATCCATGATGAAACCTACAACACAAAGTGTAGTCAATGCCTATGATGAAAATTTAACTTTATCTCAAAATATAAATAATTATTTATAGCTTTAACATTGCAATAAGTATACAAAGGAGATGAAAAAAATGGAAAGGATACATTTTTTTTTGTAAAGGGAGGAGTTCCCATTGTTTCGTGCCTTAGAGAGTTGGAATTTTCTTTGGATATGTCATAGGATTAGGGGTGATTAGTCCCAAATGTTTTTCCATAAGAGATAGTAGAAAGGAGGACGTATTATAGTATGAAGAACCCTTGTGCTTCAATACCTTCCCCATTTTCAAAATGTGAAGAGACAAGAGGAAATATCACTCTACAAAGCTCACATTTTTCTTTGATTCTTTCCTTTTATGAGAATATGGTGAGAGAACAAGAAATATCAGTCTATGAAGCTCATAGTACAACTTAAATTATTTCCACTAAACCCATTGACCACACCATTGCATACAAATCAAAGCCTAATTTGATCCAACTTGAAAAAATATACCTTGTACAAAATGACCCTTTTCATGCCCCCATAAGGTGTTATTGTGCTTGAATTGATTTAGAATTCTAAACATTTTCAGTGGAGAAGGAGACCCATACCCAAAACCCATTTTTAAGTGTACCTAAAATACCATCATGAATAAGGAATGAAGTACTCATGACCCCTGTAACTTTCTCTTAGTTGTGTCATCTTCATCTTTACAAGTGTAAAAATCCTATAAACCTCTAATAGAATATGTAAAAAAATAGAAATTTGATTGAAACTCCCCTTTTTTGGGAACATATGATGAGTTTTGAATGTGATGTACAATTTTGACCATGTAGACACCCTAAAAAGACATGCATATTTCCATCCCATTAGAATTAATTAAATTAATTGTATCCTACTAGAATTAATTTAATTAATTATACTACATCCCTTTATAATTAATTAATTTAATTATATCATGCCCTTGGAATTAATTAAATTAATTCCTACACCCTTTAGCTAATTTAATTAAACATTTATGTTGGTTAATTATCGTCTCATAACTAATAAATAATTAAATTAGTTATTTAAATAATCCTATTTATCTACTCACTCTCCACTCCACTTTTAGAACCCTACAATGGTGGGGGTAATATGATTGCACGTATAACCGTAGTCCCGCACATAATTCAAATATTCATTGCCCCTGTAAAGCTGCAAGTACACAAACTAAATCCAATGGCTATTTCAAGAAATTATAATTATGAACTGTAACCCATTTAAACCTTGATCCAATATTCATGGCCTCGCCCTCAACTATAATAAGTTGGCCAATTCCTTTGTAAATCATCCTTCCAAGCTTTGTGTAATTTGTAGCCAACTTCTGGCACAAAATTTCCATCCACATCCTCATGTCATGCCTCTGCTAGCATTTTCCATTCCCAAATTTGGAGAACATTCCAATAGCATCTACAATCCTTTAAAATACAAGATTCTATAAGTTGAATAATTTCATAATCTTACTTGAGGTTTGCAAGGAAAATCTTGGAGAGAGGTATATTGTTTCATTTTTGTTTATTTTTCACTTATGCTAAGTTTTTACTACCTTCACCAAGGAAAATCAGGTGTACCAAACACACTAGTCCCCTAATTCACATCAAAAATAAAAAAATAGTATAAATTCAAAACTTAAAAAAATGTAAAAATTACAAAAATCCAAACTCCAATTCAAATATTTATAAAGTCCTAAAACTTGAAAACTCATGAAAATATTTCAACAACTCAAGATTTGATAAGAGTGTCTTTGGAGTATCTAAGAACACTCCACTCTTTAACCTCGATCCAATCCTCTCACGTTCTAAGCTATCTCTTGGGGAAATTTATATCTATATAATTCTTCACCATGGAACACATTAAGGGTGTCTTTGGACGTCGTTATTACAATTTTTTTATTGTTGCTTATTTATTAGCTTTGTGTGGATGTTTTTGTTAGGATGTTATTTGTGAGAAACCTCATTTTTGTAGGTGTGTGTAAGAATTATTTTACACATTTTTGAATCAATCACATATAAGATGATAGTTAGGCTTATCAAATTTCTATTTATATTGAGTTTTGTTGTGTAATGTTATTATAGATAAATTATAGATGAATTATTAGCACTTTAGTTCATATATAACTTTGGTGTAGTTAATTCATGTTCATATTGGGTTTTTTTGACATGCTTTCTTTTTAGAATTGTGTTGTCATCCTGGTTTATTAAATAAGACAAGATATGTTTCTTCATTTCTTCTAATGTGTGTAAGTTAGACTTGTTAAAATGTCTTTGTATTTGTGTCAATTGCATGTAATTTGTTGTTATCACATGTTTACCATCATCACATTTGTATCACATCATCATATATCCATATATCATCATACATCATAAATCAAAGCTAAGCTATGAACATGGAAGCTAAGATACATGTAACATCATCATCTATATGTACTAAATCAAAGTAACAATCATCATCTATTCTAAAATCATGACATCATATCATATAACCACTACATCATATGGCAATAAAACATCTCATCATCATATGGGGTGTCAAATGTCCACATCATATACATCAAAAATATAATGTCCATGTACACTATATCTAAAAATCATGACATATACATATCAATATACCATCATGGGAATTAATATACCAAAATGTGCCTTTATCATGAGGCACACACACACACACAAGATCCCTTCAAAAATGAGTCATCCCCGACTCTCTCCCACACTAGAAATACCGATTATCCCTAGGTGGTGGCATCTATACTAATTTCAATGATATTGATGGTTGATGTGACCTCATAGACAGATATCTGTTCTCTAACTATAAGATGGATCTCTTTGACCCTCAGGGACTACAACCTCATATAATGCTCTATAATAACTAGCCTCCCTAGATGTAAAAACAAGCTCTAGCAACACATTGCCAATACTACACCTTGCCATTGCCACATAGTATATGGTGTACCATTCCTCTATCACCTAACATAGCTCGTATACTCAACCGATCTCTCTCGGCGGTCCTTTACTACACCTTCTCTCTCAGGCCATATTTATCGAGTTACCATTTGGTATAACCACATCTTGAGGGTCTAGACAGTGAAGAATGCACCATCACCCTATAACATGTATCTATCCCCCTCATCTTGTAATGTGGCCACCGATGGCTCACCTAATAATCATGTAGCCATTATCTCGTATCTATGGATACACATAATTCTAGTCCTCCACATCCTCCCTCTATAGCACCAACACCCAAACTAGGTGGTTTATGTGGTAACCATCTATAAAGGTACTTGTGTTGATACATACATCTATAAAAATGGCATGTATAATGGCATTTATGTTGGAACCTCTTGTGGCATATAAAATGGTACATGGGCTACATGACACGGTACTATTTTTGCCAATTATTGTGTTATATAAACTATATGAAATTATGTTTCCAACACTTGTGCTACCAAGTATGTGTGGCACATGTATCTATGGCCTCTATTCCACATGAACCGCTGATACCTATGCTATATGAATATGTGCTTCTTGAACTTTTTCTACCTATGCTATTTATATATGTGGAACTTGTATCTCTCACCCATATGCCATGTAAATCAGACTGTATATGTGGCCCCTATGCCACATAAACCTATAAATCCTATACAACATATCCCTACACTTTTCCCTACACATCTTCCTCATCCTCTTCATTTTCGAGTCTACCTCTATGCCTCCTCTTTTGTGGCCCACCTACATCCTTTTTTGTTATACCCGCATCTAAGGGTACCGACAAAATAGTAATTCACCTTGGCATGAACGTTGCATACCATGCTGCATACTTAGGAGTGGTTCCAAGATCTATAATATGTGAATGAGAATCACATTCCTATGGAATTACACTACGGAGTAAGATCTATGAGATAGCTTGTACTTGAAACCTCTACCCAAAGTCCACCATATCTCATGCCACTCGAGAGTACCACTAGTCAACATGTGGTATATGTTGGCATGTGAGTACTTGTTGTGTTGTCATTGATGCAAATGAATCATTACTGATAAATTAGGATGATTAGGAGTGTAAGAAGTTTCTTGTAGTGATGGTAATATGGGAAAACATGTTGTGACATGAATTAAAGGATGAAGAAATCAAGAATGGCTTGCCTAATAGGCCTAATCATGAGGGCTAGTCAAGTATAGGTGATAGTACATGGAGGACAATATTGCATGGTGAATTTAGGAACATAGTAGAGGCATGGAAATATTGGAGAGAGTGTGTTAAGACACCCATGTGAGAATTAAAGAGTAGATATAGGTTTGAGAATGGTTTGCGGGTGATCAACTAGACCTAGTGTAGGTTCTTGGAGGCCTAACGAAGCATGAAGGTAAGTTTTAGAGTAGTAGTGTGGGACCATGAGGGCTTGTAGGGGTATAAGACATATTGTCTCAAAGGTGTTAGGTCCTTTTAAAGAGCTTGGAAGAAAATGTATGATGTTTTATTCACAGTTTAGGTTTGAACTAGACCTAATTCCTAAGACCTAGTTGGTTAAGTCCTAGTGGTTGAGAAGATGTAGACATTTATGAGTAGGTGATAATCAGAGAATGTTTTAGAGGTTATCATATGGGAAAAATTTCAAATTCCTATGATGAATAATTTTTCAAGTTATGAGGTTTTGAGTCTTATTGAGCGCAAGAAGGTAAGTTTTCTAGCTCAAAGTGAGAGAAATATTCTTGGTTGACATTTATAGTGTTTGCATGGGACCTATACGGATGAAAATGAACACGTGATCTTCAACCCGTACTTGAACCCTCGAGGTTGTGCTAGAGCAGCCAATGTTGAATGTGTGTGGCTAACTATAGGAGGATTAGTGACTAATATCTGGTAGTGTGATCTCTTAGTATTTGAGTTGACAAAGGGGAGATTTAGAGGCTATGAACGGGTAGCGTAAATTCCCTATGGTTTGTTTACCTAACTTGGATCTAAGCGCTAAACTAATTTGAAGTGTCCATGTAAACTGAATGAAATTAACAATCTATGCTACTGCTGAAAGGAAAACTAATCTAAAAAATCACAAACTGAAACATTACAATCACAAACAACAATTTACTTCTATTCTAAATAATTAAATCTATTTCTACACTAAAACTAAACAAGTGAGATAACCCGGTGTGGTTATTCACCTGTGCTGAGTGTATTGAATCTAAACAAACTTAAAAAAAAGTTTTCCAAATAATCTATGATGTGTAGACAACCTCCTACAGATATTCTTTCCTTCAAATCCACAGGGATGGGAAGAAGAGGATCCGTCACCGGGGATTGCTATGAAAGATTTAAACCCTCTTGGAAATTAAATAACTACTTGCAAATGAAAGGAAATTGATTTATACTCTATTTGATATGATATAACAATGATAGATTGCAGGAATGAAAGAAATCAAACAACACATCCAACGTGGAATTTGCGTAACGCAGGTAAATCTAGATGTGTAGTAATTGTCCCCTTAGTTTGTCCCGTTATTTCTTTGAGTGTTCATACAAGTCCAAGGGATTGGGAATGCAAGAATAGTAGTAGGAGAACGGTGCTTGAGAAATGGTAGCTTGATGGCAGTTTGGATGCAATGCGTAGTAGAAGAGAGATAGCACAAGAGAACAAATCTTGGCTATGTAATTCCTAGCAAGATCATAGCAGCAATACAATGCAAGATACACAAAATTCTCAGGCCCTTTGCTTGAATACAAGCATGAAATATATAGGAATGGAGGCTAGGAGGTTAATTCATGCACAAGGAAAGAAGGAGGAGTTCCAACCAATTAAATATATTTAAAAATAGAAGAGGGAAGGAATACCATGTAAACAAGACTATTTTAGGTAATTTGGTTCACAAAAGCACCCTAAAAGTTGAGTTAAGTGAAGTGTCGTGTGTTAAAAACATGCATGAAGAGTTCGGAAAAGTGTCTGCAGGACCACCGCCTGCAGAGAGGCGGTCCTGTCACTAAAGCCAAAAAATGCTCGAAATGAGAGGAAGCTGGAAGAGGATAAGTATGGATGTATAAGCTACAAATATACACTGCAAATGGGTTTTGGAGCTCAAAACCTTCTTGAAAGGATTTTGAATCATCATTGGGGACCTTTGTAACTATTTTCTAATAATGTAGCACATAAAATTTTGGGTGTGTACATATTACCCCCTCAGAGAAGCATCTTAGCTATGAAGAGGCATAAAATGTAGAGTTTGAGTATGGCATTCCTGAAATGGGGAGTTAGAAGCTATACCTGACACGCCCATGTGTCGAAATCTCACCATTTAAACTCCTGCTACCTATAAGAGAAAAAGAAGACTCAAGTGTAGATAGATAAAATATTGAAAAATAAATGCTAAATTAAAACGACAAGAGGACTTAACATCTATGTGAGGATATAGAAATATACTGCGCCAACACTCCACCATGTGAACACATACACTCAAAACGAAGTTATAACAACACACACACACACACACATATTTTATATATCTAAATAAACTCATTTTCAAATTCATTTACACATATCAACTTTGTGATTTTTGAGCTCTAGACCCACAGTGACCATTTTTGTTTTTGAGTATGGTTGAATTGGAATGGATTTGGGAATGGTATTTTGTGTTAGGCTTGCTCCTTTGTTGTTTCAATACTTTTGAGAAGAACTCCTAAGAAATTTGTAACTAGAGTGATCATAAGGGGCCTCAAAGAGGTGGATAGGAAGAGTTCCTTCATTGTTTAGCCTCCGTTTTGTGAGGTATATATGATGTTTTGGTATTTTGTGCTCATTACAAGCATTTTGACCGCACCTAGTGTGCAATGGAATTGTACAAAACTATAACACACCATAATATGTACAGATATCTATTTTTGGCTTAGTTATTCCTTACATAGAGTTGGCTTACATTGATGATTTGATTCATGTGTGTACTCTTAGATGTTTAGAATTTCTGATTTTCTATGCTTTTCAAAATGTATGCAGTGGATGTAAAATGATAACAAAATGATTTTTTATTTTATTTTTACTTTGTAATGCTGATATATGATAATGCAATCACATTGTGATGTTGAAATTTAGTTTCTCTAAGCAACTTTTGGTACTTCGTATTGTTTTGGAAAAATTTCGCAAAAGAGTGATATGATAAGTGAATGAAATTACTCCACTCCTAACTCCACGCAACTAGTAGGATGCGAGGGATCAACACCAAGGGTCAGAAAGGGCACAAGTTATGAAAAATTATTGAATGGTAGTGATGAGAGAAAGACAAAGGTTTGGCAGAACCAAATTGAGACACTACAACCTTACTCTACTCAAGTTACTTCATAGTTTATAATGTGAATTGCTTTCTAGTTTATCTAGACTTAGATCCATAGATGGCCACTTGGTTGACAAAATCTGGTTTTGAGGTTTTAAACTCTTCTTGGAATTTTGGACATCTAACTCACTTTGTTTTTGATTTATGATTTCACAATGTTTGACTAATTTGTAACTTTCAAGTTTATAAAAGAGACCCCCTACACCTTGCCCCATGCTACTAGTAGGAAGCATGGGCTCATCACAAAGAAAAAGGAATAGGTGAGTAAGGGCATTTCCCTCCTTTCCCAACCTTACGTCACTAGTAAGAGACATAGGCTCAACACCGAAGGTTGGTAGGTCAAAGAAATGTGTAAAAATAATTTTTTTGTCGATTTGCATCTGACTTACTTATCTAGAAATTTTTTTAGTATGTTGTTATTTCCAAAGATATTTTCATGGGATAGATGTGACACCATGAAGCTTCTAGAACAGACATTATGTAAAGACACCTAACCTAGAAAGAAACTATAAGCGAACCAAGTATGCATGCCTTGGTATGATCACGGTCAAAACTTTGTCTTATCTTGCTTGAACTGATGAGATGATTCAAAAATAATTGATGATACTATGAAGATTTGAAGAGATATGATCTGAATGTTTTTCCAATGTTTTTAGAATTTTCCATAAGAATAAATCCCTTGATCACGAATTTTACAAAATGAACTGGTGGATGAAAATGCAATGTAGATGTAATAATATACATATGAAAATGCAAGTAAAACTACATGTCATGATGCCTAAGGTGAAGAAAGTAGATGAATATCAAATTCTTCACCCTTAAAAGTACACAACAGAGAACCATTATCCTCAAAAATTTTGTTCTCTTGACAAGGGCCTACCATTCTAGGTTTAAAATTAAAACCCTTGCTTAGAAGTGTATATGTAAAATCATTTTTCCGAAAGGGGAATTCGTGCACCTCTTTGTCACGTTATTGAGACATGGTGTGTGGGTGAGCATGCTTATGCTACTTGGAATTGTTTCCTATGTGAAGTGTTGTGTTTATTTGTGACATTTGTTGAGTGATGAGCCCTTGCCCCATAGATATGGAAAGCTTAGTTTTAGATGCACATGGGTTGAAAGCGGGGTTCGAATAGAAAAACCCTCAGAGATGGTTTTGATGGGCATCATTTTAATCTCAAATTTCCATTCTTCATTTGTTAGTTCTATCATGTTCACACCTAGACCTAGGTCATTGGATGGAAGAGATGCTAAACCATGAAGACTACCCATCCCCTATGGTTCAAATGGGAGGAAGATCAGATCGTCACTCTCTAAGAGTTTCATAATTCTGTTGTGGTCTTAGTGGACACTATTTCCACATATATTGATTTACCCTTATTTGTTTTTGCCACCTCAAATGTTTTTGGGTCAATGAATTCAACCTTTGGAATGTCCGGGGTGACTGGGCTAACTCTTTTGTTGGAGGTGGTTTATTCAATTGATTCGTAGGAAGCTCATACTCTGTATGGACTCCTTTCTTCTTCTTGAGGTTTTATAAGTGTATATCAAAGGGCTTAAGATCCCCTTAAGCAATGAATACCTTCCCTAAGTGGAGGAATCTAATCTCCTGGAACAAGGTAGAACGGATAGCTTTCATTAAATGAATCCAGGGTCTCACGAGGATAATTTTATAACTTGTTTCCCTATCAATAATGTAAAACTCCATCAAGATGGTTTTTGGACCAAGTGTGACTAGAAGAACTATGGTTCCAATCGAGGTCGCTTTAAGACTATCATACCCGTGTAACGTATTTCTTATAGAGGAGCAATTTGTCTCTTCGTATCCTAACTTATACAAGAAAGAGAAGGGAACCACATTTATAACAGCCACATTGTCAATCATGGCTCTCTTAATGAAATTTTTATAAACCTAGAATTGTAAAAATAAGGCAAGATCACCTCTTCGGGAAATTTTAGCATCAAATGGCATCTTGTATATATATAAAAAAAACATAGTATCCCTATCGTTATGTTATGGAGGATGTATGTCAAAGTCAATATGATTTATTTGAGCGCTAAGAGGTGGCGTAGCATGGATTAGATGACCTAGTGCATTGAGCAATGTAGAGGGATCTGTAGGTGAATTCTTCAGCAAATCTAGGAATGAAATGTGAGAAAAGGTCTTGTTGAAATATGATATTAAATCATACGCTCCTACTGGTTTTGTGATTGTAGGAACGTCATCCTGTGGGAAGGAAAGATTGGGTAGGGGTTTGTTGTCTCCCGAAAAATACTCTACGTTTTCATAGCCAAATTCAATTTTTTTGAGCTCATGCCCTTCATTGGTGTTTAAGCCAAATTAGAGATTCAAGAAATTAGTAGAAGTCGTGCCCTAGAGTTGTTTAAACCTCTATTTTGCTCATTTTGAGAAATTCTCCATTTCTCAGTCTGTGCATGTAATATCCTCTTTGCAACCTCCATTTTTGATCGAAATTGTTCACTTGTTCTATGGCCTAGGTCACCAAATCATTGTTTTGCCTCCATGCCTCTGGTTTGTGAAGGAAATTCAAAAATTGGACTCAAAATGATGAAGTTTTCTTCTTTGTGTATTTTCCATAGTTGGGATGACGAGCGTCTTTTCCCCATCAAATTTTGACTCCAATGAATGCAGGTACGTGGTCAGATCCTATTGGATGGGGAGGAACGAGATTTTTGGTGAACTTAACACTTTTGGAAAAAATGGTAAATTTTCCCACGACCTCGATCAGGCTATAAAGGAAAAAGTCAAAGTTGAAGCCTGCGGAAAAAGTCAAAGTTGAATCCCACTGTTGAAAATTCAAAGCGAGACGAGCGGGCCATCGGGGCACTTTTGGAAATTTAACCAAATTCCCAAAAGTGAAGTAAAAGTTCTAAAATGCTCCATGGCTCTACCAAGGTCTCGGGCCTGAAGTTGAAAAGTCAAAGTGGAAGAGTGGGTTGGCGAGAGGAATTTGTGTTTTTGAGCCTTTTTGTAAAAAAGGTGAAAATTTAAAAATGATCTGCAGCCCCGATCAGGCTATAAAGGAAAAAGTCAAGGTGAAGCCTGCGTTGTTGAAAAGTCAAAGCGGGAGAGTGGGCCGACAGAGGAAATTGAGGTTTTGAGCCTTTTTCCCAAAAAGGTTAAAATGTTTAGAAAGGAGCCGTGACCCCATCTCCAACTAGAATGTGCCACGTGTCCTAGTCAAATCGGAGCAGCGGGCCGGCGGAGGAAATTGAGTTTTTGAGCCTTTTTCCAAAAAGGTTAAAATGTTGAGAAAAGGGCCGCGACCCCATTTCCAATCAGAAGCAGCCACATGTCTAAGTTGAAAATTCAAAGTGGGGGTGTGGGCCAATTTGTTCCAAATTGCCAAATCTCTAAAAAATCACAAAATGCAAAGGGCTTCCCGTAACCGCTCCAATCCCTTCCTGCCACGGACGACCCAATTTTAGAGTTAGAGGAGCAAATCTAATGGTCTGTATTTAAACTGAAAAATTGAATGTAATGGTTTCTTTGCAAGATTTGGTTTTAACTCTGCTATGAGTGTTTTCTTCACTGAGAGGGATTCAAAAAGTTCTTGAGGATTTGTGAATTTGTAATGGTTTCTTGCAAAGAATATAATGGCTTCTCGACGTCACGCTAGAGGGGGATTTAAAAAAAACAGAGTGCTCTGTACCTGGAAAAGACAGAAAACACCATTCTTCTTCTATTTTTTCTTCTTCCTCAAATTTCTTCCATTCTCAAGCTATGTACAAACTCTTCTCGAGCTTCAATAAGAAAAGAAGGAATTTTTGCCTCCTTGATTGAGGAATTAATTGGTACTTTGTGACCAATGAGTTTCATTCGGTCTTATAGCTTCTCCCATGGATTTGTTTTTCTTCTAATTATAAATGCATGTAAATGAAGTTTCTAATTGATGTGTGTGGGCATCTGATATTCTACCCACAACATTAGTTTTTCCTACCTCCATTCTCACTCCCTTTTCCCTTCTTAGACAAAGTTCTTCTCTAGTGAGAAATTGCTAGCTTTTCCACAGGGACAGTGGAGTGCCCCTGTTGGATCTCTGGTCAAAAGACCACCATTGAAATCCACTTTTTCATGCATGCACATATGGAAGCTGCACCGTTCAAGTAGAGGGACTTAGATTCCCATAGCATTGGCCTGAAACCCACCAATTTTTCCACAAGACAAATTTTCTCACCAACAAGGTTGTGAAACATACTCCTTCATCCAAGTTGTTGCATTAATTTCACACTCAACCTCTAGCTCAACTAATCCCAAGATTTTTGTATTATCATTTGAACCAAGGTTAGGAGCGACCCAAGAGTTATTGGAAGTTGAGGCTTCATGGTCATTGTTTCCTATAGGAATGCCTTTGTTTGTGTTTTGTGAATTCACCTTTAAGTTTTTAGGATGTGTAGGGAGTGGATCTTAAAATATGCTCACATTAGTGTTCTGAGGAGCTACAGGTCTTGTATAGTCAGATTGCGAGTTTGCTTTAGGATTTGCTAGGAACATGTCTACAAAGAGTTGCCTTTGGTTTTTAGGAAGTCTTTACAAAAACTTGTTGCAATCACAAAAAGTCCTATCATCATGACCTCGAACCTTATGGAAACCACAATATAGGTTAGGGTTATAATCTCTTGACATTTTATAAGTGTCTTGTTGTTGTTGATTATAACTTCGGTTGTATTTTTGGAATTGGTTGTTATAACTGTGATTCGTTACCCCTTGGCTAGATTTTTGATACTAGTTTGGACCTTGGGTTTGATTTTGTTTTGCGGTGGATGATTTTCTTCAACCGTGTTGACTGAAGACATAGTGTTAGGGCTTCTTTGATTTCTCAAGTTTTTGTTATTGTTATTGTTGCTGTTGTTTGGAAAACCAACATTCTTAGCTTGATCAATAGCACTATTTGGAGAGGTGAGGTAATAACAATGAAGGAAAAGGAAACAATAAGGAATTAATGTTTCACGTCGGGTTCACCAATTTTTATGGATGAAAATGAATGCGTGATCTTCAACCACACTTGACCCCTTGAGGTCATAATGGAGCAGCTGATGTTGAATGTGTGTGGCTAACTATAGGAGGATCAATGACTAAGATCCGGTAGTGTGATCCCCTGGTAGCTGAGTTGATAAAGGGGAGATTTAGAGGCTATGAATGGGTAGCGTAAATTCCCTATGGTTTGTTTACCTAACTTGGATCTAAGCACTAAACTAATTTTAAGTGTCAATGAAAAATGGATGAAATTAAAAATCTATACTCTTCTTTGAAAGGAAAACTAATCTAAAAAAAAAAAATTAAAACATTACAATCACAAACAATAATTTGCTTCTATTCTAAATAATTAAATCTACTTTTACACTAAAACTAAACAAGTGAGATAACCCGGTGTGGTTATTCACCTATGTTAAGTGTATTGAATCTAAAATAACTTAAAACACAAAGTTTTCCAAATAATCTATGATGTGTAGAAAACCTCTTATAGATATTTTCTCCTTTAGATCCACAGGGATGGGAAGAAGAGGATCCGTTACCAAAGATTGCTATGAAAGATTTAAACCCTCTTAGAAATTAACTAATTACTTGAAAATTAATGGAAATTGATTTCTAGTCTATTTGATATGATATAACAATGATAAATTACAGGAATGAAGGAAATAAAACAACCCATCCAACCCGGAATTCACAAAATAAAGGTAAATCCGGATGTCTAGTAATTATCCCCTCGGTTTGTCCGTTCTTTCTTTGAGTGTTCAAATGAGTCCAAGGGATTGGGAATGTAAGAATAGCAGCGGGAGGACGGTGCTTGAGCAATGACAACTTGATGGTAGTCTAGATGCAATGCAGGTAGAAGAGAGATAACACAAGAGATCAGAGCTTGGCTATGCAATTCCTAGCAAGATCGTAATAGCTATATAATGCAAGATACATAAAATTATCAGGCCCTTTTCTTGAATACAAGCATGGAATATATGGGAATGGAGGCTAGGAGGTTACTTCATGCACAAGGAAAGAAGGAGGAGTTCCATCAAATTAAACATATTTAAAAATAGAAGAGGGAAGGAATACCATGCAAATAAGACTATTTTTAGGCAATTTGGTTCACAAATGCACCCTAAAATTTGAGTTAAGTGAAGCTTCGTGTGTCAAAAAAAGGCATGAAGAGTTCTGGAAAAAGCATTCAGGACTAATGCCTAAGCCTGGGAGGTGGTCATGTCACTAAAGCCAAAAAATGCACAGAAATGAGAGGGAACCTAGAAGAAAGTGTGGAAAGAATAAGTATGGATGTCTAGGCTACAAATATACATTGCAAATGGGTTTTGGAGCTCAAACACCTTTTTGAAAGGATTTTGAATCATCATTAGGGACCTTTGTAATCATTTTCTGACAATGTAGCAAATGTAATTTTGGGTGTGTACAAGATCCTATTCCTTTTAGGGATGTTTATGCATGGATTTTATAAGATCTTAGAGTTAGAATGAGGTTAAATGAGGGTCTATACTTTATGAAAAAATGTTAAGAAGGCAAGTTGGTCAAAACCCTCCAAAAAACCTAGTTCACAAGCAATGAAAGAAATATTATTTGTTTGAGTGTGGAATAGATTGGATCATAAAATTTTATGATAGGAGGATGGATAGGACTATCCCATATTTTATATGGTGGTGGTTTGAGTTCATGAATGTAGATGGAGCTTACTAAAAAATTATAGTTTCCAAGAATTTTTGATTTTTTCTCAAGATTTCACTTCGACCAAATGTCTACATTTTTGTTTTGAGTGTTTGGGGAGAAACAATACATGTTTTGAGTGATTTTAGAGGTTGGTGAAGTGATTTGATTGTTTTTATAGGTTAAAACATGAAGATTGGTTTCTAGGGCTAAAATACAATTTTAACGATCACGGAGAATGGAGGTACTTGAATGCTTGTGGTCCTGGTGATGAAGGTTTACGGCCTTGGAGGTGTTTTAAATATCCCATAGGATATGTTTCATGATTTGGTTAAGCTCTTCAAGTTAGTCTTGGTGGTATGGTTGAGGTCACAAGTTGACCTAGCTTGAATATTTCAAGACAATATTGGCTTAGCACGGAGATTAGTATGAAAGATCAATATTTTGAATTGATTGACAATTCCTATATATATTAGAGAGTTAAGAGGGATGAAATTTTATCCTATTCCATACATTTAGATATTTTTAAAGTGTAAGCAAGTATGATAGAAGGTTAAGATAGAAAAACTGGTTTTTAGGGAGTTCATGTTGATTGAAGATAAAATAGGTGTGGTTGGCTTTATAGGATGAGTAATGATGTATAACACAATTAGAAGTGTTCTTCAGGTCAGTGGATTTCCATTGAGTGGTTACATGCCATGGTTGAGGTGTTTGGAGTGTGTTTTGTCTTCATCTTTGAAGACCGATCACCTGGAGGTTCTTGGAATGAGTAAGAAACAATCCTACTTGGTGGTACATTATGAGATGAATGAGTAATGCAGTGGTTTTTGAGCCTATAAGAGATGTTTTGAGGATTTTTACATGTTTAGAGCCTTTGGAGGTATAATAGATCTATTTTATGTGGTTGGAGTTCTTGGTATGCTCGGTGGAGAAGTATTTGGCCTTTTAAGCCTAGCTGTGCATTTTGGTTGTCTTGGTGCATTTCTGACCCATATGGGTCCTTATGATTTTATATGATTTTGTAGGTCTATTTTGATGTTGTTATGACTGAACTTAGTGTTCATGTTTCAAATCAAGTTTTTTTATATTTAAGTGAGTGTATGTGTTCATTTTGAACTAGTTGCATGAGAGGGAAAAAGTACGAGCTAAGAGAGAGAGTGAAAGTGGTTTAAGGGAATTAAGACAAATATGAGAGAGAGTATGAATTTTTAGGAGAGTTGAGAAGTAGAGAAATAAGAGAGATTGATTTAATATGCCCATGAAGAAGCAATATTAAGTGTGTTTAAAGAGGGTTTGGATAGAGTTGAGCTCAAATTGTGATCACTACCGGTTGTAGTAGCAACATATATTCAAAGTGGTATTAATCTTTAGGTGGTTGAGTAGGTGATTGGTCACCTTAGGGGGTTGTATCCTCCTTACAAGGTTAGTTCCTTGATAAATAGAGGTTGGTGCTCGTTTGTTGGTGCCTCACTAAACAAATCTTGTGTGATGTTTCATATTCATACAAGTCTTTTGGTTTATAGAATATAATCAAAAGTTTCAGTGGGTTCTCTTCCCTTTTAGGGTTTCCCACTTACATATCATGTTCTTGTGTACTCTCTTATGGTTATGCTCATGTGAATGATGGCTATATGTTGATGCATTATTGAATGGTAAATGATTTATGAAATTTAAATTGAATGGGTTAAAGATTATGAAGGAGTGATTCACCCACCTCTAAGTCTATTGTGCTTCCAACAAGATATCCTATCTAATACCATGATGTCTCTAAACCATGTAAAATTTGTACATCTCCATGATGTGAGTACAACTTGCCAATAATAAAATTCTCTACCTTTGTTTTTTATAGCTATATGCCATCTATATCCCATGGATATAACCTTTATGGTCTCCAAGTCACCATACATAACTATAGGTCATTAAATTATCATCAATAAAAAACAATGTTCCCCATATGAACCCTTTGAATTGAACCTATTATCTCACATCCGTAGGATGTGGGCTCATCAGCTGCCTATCTCACAAAATACCATATGGTCACCCAATCATAATATGGTCTCATGCCCATATCTGCAGTAGAGTGGTTAAAATCATACTTCACATGCCTCTATACACAATCAAATGCAAGTCTCTGTATAAATACGTGAGGATGCACTGAAACCATGTGAAGATCTCACCCTCTATTAGTAATGTTACAACACCTATCAATCCTAGCTGAAGATAGGTCTTGGTCTTATCGGGAAATAAGTAACCACTATTAAGAGCCATCAAGTATATCAATAGCTTGAGCTATTATACTATTGTCCATATACTCGTATAGATGAATCATCATACCCTCTTTGGGTATGTCTTATAATTGAAAGAAGTCCCATATATGCCCAAGATTCCATGTGGAATATCCATCAAAATCTACAAGGATACCTTATATAAGAACCCATAGGATTTGATACACATCCTCCAAAGTAACTTTCATCTCTCCGGTGAGCAATCTAAATGTTTGAATCTCATTACACCACCTCTTGGATAGTGCATTGTCTTTATTTTTATACCTAAATGCCTATGCACATGAGAAATTCACTTAGTCGGATCTTAGTGCTCACCCAAAGCATATCAATCCTACCAGGTCCCTCTTTGTTATTGTCTTGCCAAGGTGTTAGCATGTATGTTCATAATAACCATAATAAAAGTGTATATTCCATCATAATAATTAGATCCATGAGCTCAAATTGGAAACACACACAATAAAGAAAGCATAGTGATCACATAAGAATTAATACCAGATTTACCATGCAAGTTCCATGAATAGAGACATCAAATAATATCCATCCACAATGATTTGTTATATTAATTCATTAACAAGTGGTAGTTAAATACATCATAAATACCATCACTAAGTCATGCGCCCTTCACTGCCCATTCTTTCAAAATAGGATAGATACTAATAATAACCATGTGCCCTTACATGATAAATATAAGAGCATGTAAGCTCGTAAATAATAGATTATCTTATAATACAACTCAAGTATAATCCTATTATTAGCTCCAAAAATATGTATGTTTCTTGATCTTCTACTCATCCAAATAGCCTTTACGTGCTCCTTAAGTCTCCTACAAAATGTGTTACACACTCCATGTCTATAATTAGCCTTAAAATACAAAACAACTAAGTGTCGATTTCATGTTATCTTGGGCACACCTGTTCCACTATAGTTATGCGCACATCTACATGCCCTATGTCAGCAGTCCCAATCCTTCTACACTTTCATACTTAGGATGTATTCCATCAACCCAACATTACCCCACACTAATTTCATTTTCTCCCCTAATAATGGGCATTCATAACTTATCTCTCTAAGAAATTAATAAAGAATGAAAGAATGAGTGCATAAATAATGACTTGATACTTGGCGCCCTATACATCTGTAGGAAGAATCAGCTCTGAATATAATTTTTTGACTCGTGCGTCTAGTTTGTTCCAATCACTCAGCGCTTGATTATTTTTATATGAAATGTATGTCACTACGGATTCCATTTCATCAAGGGTCATATTTTCACCTTCATTCTACAAGACCTTAAGAACATTGGCCATGCTTGAGACCATTCCCTTCATCATATCCATCCTCCACATGATGAGTTTTCCAATCTCCTTAATTCATTCCTTGTGTGGGTCCTGGGATGTTGCAAGTGCGTCGTGCTTTGCCTCTACTAAAGTAAGCCTCTCCACACGTCCAAGTGTTTCATTCTTCACTACTTGAAGGACCTCATATTCCTTGGCCATGGTCCTTGTCTTGATTATCACATCAGGCACCGTGTAAATATTTAATGCCATATCTTCCTTCTTCAGCTCATCCTTCAAAGTCTGTAGAATAGAATCATAACCTGAAATTTTTCTTGCAATAATGGTTTTGGCCTTTGGTTCAGGAATATGCATGAGGCTTTCTTCTATTACCATCTTAACAAGTGCATGTACATAATGCATCACAGATGGGAAATTTTGTGGTAAGTTCTTCTCAAAGTGCGGCCTCTTTTCCAAAATTTCATCTTGCAACTTCTTCCGCCATACTTGTCAATGATTCAGCCTTTGCTTTAACTTGTACCTTCTTAGTTGTTAAATGCTTTATCTCAGTATCTATATCCTTTTTATAATCTAAGAGTTCCCAAATAGTTGCCGCTTTGTTTATGTTTCTATGCGCAACCTCAACAAATACCTTTGTTAAAGTGTTACTTACCTACTCATCCAACATCACAAGAAGCTTAACCATCACATGGTGCAAGTGTGGTGCCTTCTTTAGCCAATGTGAAACACATGATTAGTGACATAAATCAAAGTTAGGCTCATCAATATGAGTCTACATGTTACAAGATAGTTATTTTTCGTGTGCACACAGTTTCCATATCTACATCCATCAACTCCCACCCATAGAGGTCCTTGGGCTCCAAAGTGATTTGAAACCTTGCACATATGATCTTGGATGGATCATCTATGTACCTAACTACTGGTGTCTCATAATTTTTTCATCCTTTCCTTTCCTTGAGCACTTACCTTTCACGGTGTGCAGTCCCGAATCCAATCTTTGGTTCCCCACTTGTCTATGTAGTATGGGGTGCACTGATGGCTCACCCTTATCTTCCCCTATCTCTTATTCACCCTTCATTTCTTCTCCTATAGGCTCTTTTGTATCCTTAGTGTATCATTGGAGTCCTAGGTGCACTTTCATCAGAATTCTCATCTTATTCATCCTTCTAAGGGATATAATTACGTCTCTTCTTCTTTTCCGGTTCCACCTTCACATGAGTAGTCCTAGGTGACCTCTTAATGGGTTGTGAAGTCCCGTGCCTTGAGTCCTCATTCTTCTTAGCACTCTTTTAAACTGAGTTTACCTAATTCTCTATTTAACATCCACCTCCATAGTTCCTATCTCCAAGACTTCCTCTTCGGTTCATGTAGTGGAGGGGTTTCCTTGTGTGCTCCCTTCTATCCAAAAGTAGGTTATTTCCTTCTATGCACAATGCCAACACTATCTTCCTTCTCTTTTTCCCATCTTCTTCTTCCTCTTCACCTACAAGGGGTGAAATGGGCTCCTCATCTTCAAGTGTACCCACAATGTGTTTCCCTTTAGGTGGTCCCGGAGCTTAAATTCATTTTCAATGTACTTTCCATTTTCTAACCTTAGATTAAGGCATATGTATACCAAATCCACACCCAACTTCCTAATTTCCAAACTCACAACTTTGATGTTAATATCATTTAAAATTAGTTTCTCGATATAGGTAAACTTACTTGGATAGACGTAAGTCATTCTTAGTGTATGGTAGTCACAATCTACCTTATCTACGTTAAACAATCGATGCACATCCAAGAACATGTGTACAAATTCTTGAAAATAGAACAAAATGAAGGCATATGGGAGCTTGCACTAGGGGCTCCACTTTCCATCCTTCATACCAAAATGCGTGATGTATAAGTTACGATATACAACAAACTATACCTATATTCCCAATACCGTAGAAAGATCATTTGGTATTCGCCATTCCTCTTGAAAACAACACACAAGTTCTCATACCACATTTCTAATCTCTTTATAAAGGGTCCACTCGTATATCCATCACATGTGTTCTTATCAAACCTTTCAACAAGAGATCTCTTCTCCTCTGGGTACTACCATATTTTATCTCTTGGCCCATTAGGCACTCTAATTTTCACAAAAATAATTGACAAAAGGGTAGTGCCAAAACTTACTTTATCACCTTTTTTCTCTCCGTCAATAATAGTCTCTATAATGTAACCATACAAGTTATACACCACTTCTTATATCATCCTCTTAGCTATATGCAACCAAGCTTTGTTGACTTGTGACCATCACTCTTGATTATTCAATTTTTTCAGGAGGTGTGCTACTTCTTGGATCTTGGTTACTACTGCAACTTACGGATATCCATCTTGTGCCCTCCTTTCATGTATCCCAGTACCTTCTTAGTTGCTTCTATGGCCTCCTTGTTAGTGAGGTCACTATTAACCTCTATACCCGAACTCCTCAATCATGTCAACCTTCTAATTAGGGGCACGGTAAGCCTCATTCGATGCTTGATGAAGTAAAAGAAGTCCTCATGGACTCTGTTCATTAGGAATTGGTATAGTTTCTCAGGTTTTCCAAAATAAGGTAGTTCATATAGTTGTAAAACTCCTACCTTTGATAGAAAATTTTCATCCACATTTTTGTATACCACCATTTCTTCCATTATTCTCTTTTTTATCTTTATAACCTATAGATTATTTATTCCATCCTTATTATCTTTGGTTATATGATTGTAGTCACTTACTTTGCATTGTCACACATGTGATTCCTAGTCACAACCCATAAAAATCCTTCGGATATTACATTTCTAAAAATTAGCTCTCGGGGCACTTTGTACTTCAACTTTGACCTCCTTTTGCTTCTTTCCCCTTGTAGCCGCTCTAGGTGCTCTTTTTGGTGCCATAACAACTTTAAATTTTTTTTCTTGTAATCGAATCGAGCTTTACAAATTGAAATCTATGTGCCCTAGCTCAAATCCAAACCCTAACAGTTGATTTCTCCTTCATGCATTCCTTTTTGTAGCTCAAACACCCTCTCTAATGGAGCTTTAGAAAATCCTGTGCATAAATATGAAAAATACGACTAGTTCGCAGCTCTCCACACATCACAACTCGCTTGCTAGCTCGCTTAACTTCAAATCACTTTAATGCTCTTAATCTTAAAGGTAAATACGGTTTCTAAACACTACCTTATATAGATTTTGAAAAATTCTCCACTTTTATTACTTTCCACCTACCACCATACTTCGCATTAACTTGGCATTGATTTCCTTTTCCGTGCTTATTTTTAGTGCCACATTTATAACCTTCTGGTGCACCTACTACTCCTCGAATGAGACACCATTTCTCACTCCTTCTTGACTTTGAAGTACTTATCCTTTGAACCTTTCACTAAGTAGTTTCCACTTATGCATCCTACCTCACATTACACTATGCGTCTATTTATCTATACAAGGTCTTCATTCATGAGAAATTTTTCTCTATCTCGCACCTTTACTTCAAACACCTACACAACATCTCTTTATGCATATCCATCTTCAGAGAACATTCAAACCTGGTCCATGTACCTTGTATATAATCCACCCCACACTAAGGGTATGCGTGGTCCTCTACACATGAAAACACTTAGATAGTAATCAACTTCTGGCATGTAAGCACACTTATTACACAAATCACTGAACTAAAGTAATAAAACATAATAACGATGAAAGGAAAGCCACATAAAGGAAATGCATTAAGGAAATCTAATCTAAGTGGCAATACTACCTTATTACAAACACCAAGAATACTTATTTATAGAGCTTCAACCCACTCTGTTGGAGTAACCGAGCAACCATGTTCCATCTAATGCCTCTAAGCTTGGAAAGATCATGAATCAAGTATATAAGTTATAATATACAATCCTAACCAATTCACCTTAAGTTTTCTAGGGTGGCGCAAGAACTTAGAGTCATAAAGAAGAACCATATATCCAACTTCAAGCTTCTTATCCTTAATATGTGTATTATGCCATGTCTTCTACCGGCATTTTCTATCTTCTAACTCCATCGTACTATAGCGTCTTTGTCATCACTAATCCGACACTATGATAATTCTTTCACGGGAACTCCTCATGCTATGATTATTTACTAATGCACAGCTTTTAGTTTGGTGGATGGAATCTGGAAACACAAAAACAAACATAACACAAGAATACCATAGACTATGATAAGAAGGAATGATGATAAATCTAAAATATAAGTGTAAATTATAATATCAACATGAAATTGTTACAATCTCACCCATGAGGTACTTCAAGTGTTATTGAATTCACTTGCCTTCCAACAATAACTATGGGAGAAACTTCACAATTACACCTCTTAATGGCTTCTTTAACACACCTTCAAAATGATGGCTTCCTTTACACACTTACTCATACAATATTTCTCACTACTTCCTTCTATGCTAAATGAGGGGGTGGCCTCTTTATTTATAGGAATTCAGGCTTATCCACCCTATCTCTAAGATAGGATAGGAAATCCCTTCCGGCCAATCATATTCCATGCCTAAACTCTTGCCTTTACATGTAGGCTTATCTTCTAAGATAAGATAAACCTTATCATCTCACATGGGTTCCACCTTTTTAGACTTTTCCACAAATAAAATACACAAAATATTTATGACATCACTCTTTGTCCTTATTACAAATATAATATTTCTAATTCCTAATCATGTAGACCCTACTTCTCTACTTACCCCAACTTTGACATTTTAACATTACCGGACCACTTACGACAAATATTTACTTTTTACCACAACATTCCTATTGTACTTTGATTGTTACCATACTCTACTTTATTGGTGGCACCGTACTGACGACGCCGTTATCTTCTATTGGACGCCACTACTAATTATACTTAACAACATCCTATTCCTAATACATACATTAATAAAATATAAATTACAGAGGAAAATTTTAATGTCGACAGCGCCTTTCATTCAACTGAATTAGTTCATCAATGTGCTCATTAAGTGCTTGCTCATTATCCAAACCTTACGCATGTACAATACGCGGGGAAGGTAACATGAATTCCAACGTATAATAGCCTCTACGCCAAACACCAATTGAAATGGTGTGGCCTTATTTAACATCTTGTAGTTTGTCTTGTATGCCCAAAGTACAATAGAGAATTTATCATCCTAGTCTTTCCTTCCAACATCACAAATTTTAGTCAAGGCATGGCTCAATATCTTGTTGAAAGTCTCAGTAGATCCATTTTCTTGAGGGTGATAGGGTGTTTTTTTATGGTATAAAATCATATTATTCTAATAGTATTATGATGGTATCATTAAGAAAATGAGTACCCCTATCACTTGTCAAACTTAAAGGGCATCCATACCTGCGATAACATTCAAACATGGTCCATGTACCTTGTATATAATCCACCCCACTCTAAGGGTATGCGTGGTCCTCTACACATGAAAGCACTTAGATAGTAATCAACTTCTGGCATGCAAGCACACTTATTACACAAATCACCGAACTAAAGTAATAAAACATAATAACGATGAAAGGAAAGCCACATAAAGGAAATGCATTAAGGAAATCTAATCTAAGTGGAAATACTGCCTTATTACAAACACCAAGAATACTTATTTATAGCAGGGCTTCAACCCACTCCTGTTGAAGTAACCAAGCAACCATGTTCCATCCAATGCCTCTAACTGGAAAGATCATGAATCAAGTATATAAGTTATAATATACAATCCTAACCAATGCACCTTAAGTTTTCTAGGGTGGCGCAAGAACTTAGAGTCATAAAGAAGATCCATATATCTAACTTCAAGCTTCTTATCCTTAATATGTATATTATGCCATGTCTTCTACCTGGCATTTTCTATCTTCTAACTCCATCGTACTATAGCGTGCTGTCATCACTAATCCGGCACTATGATAATTCTTTACCGGGAACTCCTCATGCTATGATTATTTACTAATGCACAACTTTTAGTTTGGTGGATGGAATGTGGAAACACAAAAACAAACATAACACAAGAATACCATAGACTATGATAAGAAGGAATGATGATAAATCTAAAATATAAGTGTAAATATAATATCAACATGAAATTGTTACAATCTCACCCATGAGGTACTTCAAGTGTTATTGAATTCACTTGCCTTCCAACAATAACTATGGGAGAAACTTCACAATTACACCTCTTAATGGCTTCTTTAACACACCTTCAAAATGATGGCTTCCTTTACACACTTACTCATACAATATTTCTCACTACTTCCTTCTATGCTAAATAAGGGGGGGTGGCCTCTTTATTTATAGGAATTCAGGCTTATCCACCCTATCTCTAAGATAGGATAGGAAATCTCTTCCGGCCAATCATATTCCATGCCTAAACTCTTGCCTTTACATGTAGGCTTATCTTCTAAGATAAGATAAACCTTATCATCTCACATGGGTTCCACCTTTTTAGACTTTTCCACAAATAAAATACACAAAATATTTATGACATCACTCTTTGTCCTTATTACAAATATAATATTTCTAATTCCTAATCATGTAGACCCTACTTCTCTACTTACCCCAACTTTGACATTTTAACATTACCGGACCACTTACGACAAATATTTACTTTTTACCACAACATTCCTATTGTACTTTGACTATTACCATACTCTACTTTATTGGTGGCACCGTACTGACGACACCGTTATCTTCTATTGGACGCCACTACTAATTATACTTAACAACATCCTATTCCTAATACATACATTAATAAAATATAAATTACAGAGGAAAATTTTAATGTAATGACACCTTTCATCCAATCGAATTAGTTCATCAATGTGCTCATTAAGTGCTTGCTCATTATCCAAACCTTCGCATGTGCAATACGTAGGGAAGGTAACATGAATTCCACTGGTAGAATAGCCTCTACGCCAAACACCAATTGAAATGGTGTGGCCTTATTTAACCTCTTGTAGGTTGTCTTGTATGCCCAAAGTACAATAGAGAATTTATCATCCTAGTCTTTCCTTCCAACATCACAAATTTTAGTCAAGGTATGGCTCAATATCTTATTGAAAGCCTCAGTAGTTCCATTTTCTGAGGGTGATAGGGTGTTTTTTATGGTGTAAAATCATATTATTCCAATAGTATTATGATGGTCTCATTAAGAAAATGAGTACCCCTATCACTTGTCAAACTTAAGGGTCATCCATACCGCCGATAACATTTTCCCACGGAACCCTTACTACCATAGCATTCTTTGTGCGATCCTTTATAGGCACCGCTTATGGCCACTTTGTAAGATAATATTTATAAGTTATAATATAACGCGATCCAATCCTACGTGTGAGTGGGGAAATAAGACCCATAAATTCAATCACCCACTTCTCAAAAGGTTTTTCACTAGCAATTGGCCTCAAAGGCATTTCATCTCTATACCCGGGGCTTGAGGTGTTGACAATGGTCACAAGCCTTACAATATTCTTTGCAATCTTTATATAGTGTCTCCTACTATAGGCATACCAATAAAATCTTGTGTGTTGTAGTATCTCCAACATAATGTCCACCGCTAATACCTCCATGAGATTCCTCCATAATAACTTCCTACTCATGTTCAAGAATGCATCGGCATAAAATTTCATCCCAACTTAGTTTGTATAAGTATCCACTAATAAACATGTAGGGTGCGACGCGAATGGAAAGTTGTTTCTTTTTAAAACCTTCATTCCCTCGGGCACCACACCTATTTGTAAAAATAAAAAAATGTCTTCTAAGTTAGAGGGCACATGGTTCAATTTGAATAGCTTTGCATATGGAATTGTGTCCTCAATGCTTTGATTATCCTCGCTCTATGTAATTTTCTTTGAAACACCCTTATTAATAGTACCTGTAACACCTTTTCATCATGTCGGCCTTATAGGAGACACCTTCAATTGAGCCAACTGTATCAAGATGGGAGACAATAATTATCATCTCCACACTTGATCCACCCCACACTAAAAGCATGCGTTCCTATGCGCATGAACTCAAACTCTTGGTGTGTAAGTGACAACATAACTTTGAAAAAAATTTGACAAAACATAGCAATGATGAAATGAAACACATTAAAGGAAAATGTATTAAAGGAAATATAAACTAAGTGTCATCTATCCAACTTCAAGATTTTGATCCCTAATATGTCTATCATGCAATGTCTTCTACCTAGATTTTTCTTTCTTCTAACTCCATCTTGTTATAATGCACCTTTCATCCAATTGCATCAGTTTATCAATGCACTCTTCAAGTGCTTGCTCATTATCCAAACCTCCGTGTGCGCAATACATAAGGAAGGTAACATAAATTCCATTGGTAGAACAACCTTTGTGCCAAACACCAATTGAAATGGTGTGGCTTTATTCAACCTCTTGTAGGTTGTTTTGTATGCCCAAAGTATAAAAAAGACTTTATCATCCTAGTATTTCCTTCCAACATCACAAATTTTAGTCAAGGTATGGCTCAATATCTTGTTGAAAGCCTCAATAGTTCCATTTTATTAAGGGTGATAGGGTGTTTTTATGGTGTGCAACCATAAATTCTTCCAATAGTATTATGATGGTCTCATTAAGAAAATGAGTACCCCTATCACTTGTCAAACTTAATGGGCATCCATACATGCTGATAATGTTTTCCCACATAACCCTTACTGCAATAGTTGTTGTGTAATCCTTTGTAGGTGCCGCTTATGCCCAATTTGTAAGATAATCTTTACAAGTTATAATATAGAGCGATCTAGTCCTACGTACGGATGGGGAAATAAGACCCACAAAGTCAATTTTCCACTTCTGAAAAGGTTCTACACTAGAAATTGGCCCCAAAATCATTTCATCTCTATTCCCTGGGCTTCCCGAGGCATTGACAATGGTCATGACCTTAAAATATTCTTTGAAATATTTATATAGTTTCTCCTACTATAGGCTTGCCAATAAAATCTTGTGCATTGTAACATCTCATGTATAATGTCCACCGTTAATACCCCCATGAGCTTCATCCACAATAACTTTCTTCTCATGTTCAAGAATTCACCAAAGTGCAAAAATTCATCCTGGCCTAGTTTGTATAATTCTCCACTAATCAACATGTAGGGAGCGATGTGAATGAAAAGTGGTTTCTTTTTAACACCTTCATTCCCTCAGGCACCACACCTATTCGTAAAAAAGACAATAATGTATTCTAAGTTAGAGGTTGTGGAGTTTAATCTAAATAGTTGTGCATATGGCATTGTGTCCTCAATGATTTGTGCATCCTTTCCTATATTAATCCTTGATAAATGATTCGGTCTAAAATTACTCTTGCATGGATTAACCACCCTTTGTGAAATCAAACTCCTGAAATAACAGAATCCAATGGAATATGTTCCTCTAAAAAGGTTTTTGACCAAGTACTTCAATACCATGTGATCTATATAAAATATAAAGGGTGTTTCTAGTAAGTATTATCAAAATTTATGCAACGCGTAAATCATGGACAAAGCTTCATGCTCCGTAGTTGTGTAATTTTATTTTCTTTGGAGTTATTTCTTTGCTTAGAAAGAAAATAGGATGATCAACAATCCCTTCTCAAGGTTGGGCTAATACCACACTAATAGCCATGCCAGAGGCATCCAAATGCACATGAAAAGGCTTATTCCATGAAGGAAAGATAAAAATAGGCGTTGTAGTAAGCCTTTCCTTCAATGTCTCAAACACGATTTTTTACGCTTCACCCTAATGGAACTTTCCTTTACTCTTTAACAATTCCTCCAAGGGCACAACAATATTAGCATAACCTTTGATGAACTTCCTGTAATACCCTATGTGCCCCAAGAATCTACGCACCTTGCTTTAGTTAGTAGGTTCCTCTAAACCCAAAATAACAACAACCTTAGCATGATCCACTAACAAGCCTTCCTTACAGATGATATTTCCCAAAGCAAAGTCCCAAAAGGTGTAACAAAAACACACTTCTTGATGTTTAAGGAGATGCTCAATTGCCGACATCTCTCAAACATAATCCTTAAGTTATCACAATGATATTTCACTAGCCCATACACTTATCCAATCATCCAGATAAACCTACAAGAACTTATGAATAAAATCTGGAATGCTTGAAAAACAATGCGTGAAAAGAGTGTAGGAAGGTTATTTAATCCAAAGGGCATAAATGTGTATACAAAACTTACGCATTCGGTGTTGGAAGTTATCTTCTCTTGATCCTATTTAGCTATCCTCACCTGATGATATCCTGAAAATCCATCAGTGAAGGATGAGATCCCGTGCCATGCGCGCATTCCAATATTTCTTTAGTAAAGGCTGTTGGAAAGGGATCTATTACACATGTAGAATTCAACTCCCTATAATCAACACAAATTCTATTTTTCCATCTTTATTTATACTGATCACCATAGGGCTAACCCATTTTGACTCCTCGATGGGCTCAATGATTCTAGAATTCAACATCTTGTCAATTTCTTCTTTCACCTTGATGCATAGATTAGGATTCATCCTATAAGGCCTCTTCCTAACTCGAGCGCGCACCTTCCTTTAGCTTGATTCTCATTTCATCCAAAGATTCATGTACCCATTTCAATTCATGATATCCCCTAGGGAACATTTCCTGGAAGTCATGCAACAACTCAATTATCTTAG
This sequence comes from Taxus wallichiana var. yunnanensis, assembly GCA_018340775.1. Taxonomy (NCBI): domain Eukaryota; kingdom Viridiplantae; phylum Streptophyta; class Pinopsida; order Cupressales; family Taxaceae; genus Taxus; species Taxus wallichiana. The sequence continues at coordinate 453,126,924 of CM031237.1, read as the reverse complement.
CAACCTTAGAGTCAGACCAATAATCTCTAATGATGGCCTCCTTAGGTTCAAAATATGTCCCAATGTTGACCTTCTTCATTTTCATCAGCTCATGGTAGGCTGCACCTTTTCATCTACACTATCTAGGACCTCATGCTTACCCTCTGTATGCTCAACATCTAGATTCTCCACCTCTTCATCATCAATCACATTAACCATCTAACCTTTCTCTTTTTCTAGGAAAGCGCACCTAAGCTATTATGTATCTTTCTTTTCTTCTTCAAAGCATACCTCTAGGTTTGAATCACCTAGTAACTCTTGAATAAGTTCCTAAGCCTTTGCACTATCTCCCATAGTCAAGTGCTTTATAACTGTAACACTTCATTCACTTGGGGGTTTAGTGAAAAAGTAGTCAAAGGTCTGAATAATACCTGCAATTAGTTCTTGCCAATTTACCGTTTCTCTATTCAACTTTGCGTAGACATACTGTGCACATGCACAACCTCAAAAGGTATATTAGAACTGGTGCACCCATAAAAAAGGTGGTAAAGCTTCTTGCCCCTTTGTGTAAAGTCTCTCACACTATTGAATGTGGTGCTAAATAAGATTCTTACCATGGAGTTCACAGATCTTAGTAGGTGGATTGCTCTAGAGAAATCTAGCAGAGAAGGTGATTCTCACTTCTCACCACTCCAAAATATTATCCCTATGAACCATCCACCAACGTGCTTCTATCACGATCATAGTATAAACTAGAATATTCCTTATTTTCACCTAATTTATCCACTAAAATTCCATAGCGCACATGAATACTTTAGGATTTCCTTCATCAGTGTACCTTGGTACTGGTTACTTCCCAAACACCTAACATAGCTCGGCTCTACTTACGTGCATAACTGCACTCCTTACTTCACACCCAACCATTTCATAAGTTCCATGTGCCCAGTTGTCACATGCAAAACTTGTAGTATCACTCATGGACTGTGCATCATCCCATTGAATAACTCCTTCCTTTGATGGCTCAAGCACTTCCGGATCTCTAATGGTGTGCACATAAATTATGTTCAAATCCTCTTCACTTAAGGGCTCTACATAAGGTGCAACTTTTCTATCTATCAAAGGAATGATGACGTGCTCTTCCTTATTCTCAAAACTTATATACCCTTTATTGAAACGCAAATCAACATTGTTTGCATAACACCAAGGGTGTCGAGTAAAGATGGAAAACTATTCACTACGCAAGTGCAAGACCTCAAAGTCCCTAGTAAACTTGGCCCCTTGTATAGTAATAGTAGCATCTTTTAAAACTCCAATGGGTGTGGCCTTAGTCATGTTTTCCATAAATAAAACATTTGAAGATGACTATAATGGTGGTCTACCCATCTGAATCCACGTGTCCAAAGTGAGTACATTCACTACGTACTTATATCAATCAAAATATTACTCAAAATCCAACCATCAACAACAACATTCAAAGTGATCTCCTTTTCATAATCTAGACTATGAGGAGGAAGGTTAGCATGTAAAATATATCTTTCATGCTCAACTCCAACGCATGTCATATTTCCCCTTAACCATTCCCCAACAAAGGAATGATGTTCTCCTATTGCAGCATCTTGTAAACCTCCTTTAAATCATCAACATCCATCTGATGGAGCTTAGAGGATTTATTCTTTCTAATGTCTACGATTGTTCTTTCAAACATTGTATCTCACCCTATAAATTCCTAATCACCTCCATGGTTTCTTAATAAACTTCCTTCTGATGCATAGGGTTTGGATACTTTACATGTAGTACCTCCTCCTTTGTAATGGCATGCTTCTACTTTGGAACTTCCTTGGCACACACAACCTTAGCGCTTGTAGTGATCTTCATAGGTACCAACTTAGGATCAAGTGCTAACTTTGGCATCCACTGATCTTCCACAATGTGCTGAACTCTAACCATCCTCATGCCCTTGTCTTGCTTGTGCTTATTACTCAAGTGCTCATATAATTTTGGGAATTCTTCATAGTTTTGGTTCTTTCCATAAAAATAACAAATAATGTTTTGAGGGAATTCACACCTCTAATGATAAGGGGATCTAATGGTATAACATGTTCCTTGTGGGAATTCACTTCTTCCACCACCGAGACCTTGATCTCTGAATCCTCCATAGTAGCCTTGACCTATACCATGGCATTTATCACAGAACCCTTCATTGTGATCACAATCATGATGCTCAAATTTTTTGTTTGAATTATTTTTAACATTGGTATGACATACACCAGTGTCAATGGCATCATGAATTTGATCAATCAACCTATAATTCTTAGTATCATGAGTGGTAGACCTGCAAATATTGTAGTAACATGACACATTATTTTGTATCACGCATTACAACAAAGGGAACCTAATATAATCATGATCTAAGTGATAAATCTCACGATCAATAAGATGGTATGCACCAACTTATGGGGAAAACTATCCTTAGTATGCCCTTCTACTTCATAATCTGTGCACCAAATTCCACTGCGCGCATCTCATGCGCTGATAATTTCTCTAACTATTTCACCATCATTGTAATATGAGCTTTGAATAATGGGCTCACTTATGTGTCTACACTACTAACTACCTCGGTGTGCGAGCTACTTTAAGTGCGTCGCACGGATATGTATAAATCTTGTGTGAGAGCGATCTTCGAAAGGCATAATCAGTTCTCCAACAAACCATTGAGCATGCTAAATTAGGTGAATGTCATAAGATAAATTTGAAAAAGGGTTTTGAAATGTGCATCATATTCCCGTACACTCTCAGTTGTACCCTACTTAATGTCCTTTAGTGAACTCGATGCTCTTCTCGCTTAAACTCAAGGATATAAAAAATCTGCTAAGAAAGCATCACACAACGCGATATAGTCCACACAAGTCGGTTAGGATCAAATTTTCTGTACCAACTATGTGCATGCCCTTGCAATGTACTTATAAATTGAATTACCTTGCACTTAGGAGCTGTAATGCCTTTCACATGTCTTATTATCTCACACATATGTACATGTTCAACAACATCTTCTATCCCTATGTATTCTGGTAGATGAAGAGATATCTCCATATAAATTTTTTGGGGTTAGTGAATTTGTGTTAATCGGTTCAGAACATGTATTTCCTCTGTTTTTCTCCACCCCCAGAACCACTAGATCCATTAGATCCTGAGCCACCTGATCCTCCTAATCCCCCTCCTGTAGAAGGTAAAAGACTAGAAGATGCATTGCCTTGTGTTATGAGTTTTGTGCTAAATTGAAATCCTATAGTTTTTGAAGTTGTGCTACTTTCAGATGTGACTCCAACACTCAACGTGCCTATGTTCTATGTTAAAGATGTTCCAGAAAAGATACCTACAATCAGACCTTCAAATAGAATAAATGATGATTGCACTATCATAGATGAATAAGATATCTGATTAACTCCTGAAATTAACTAAAAACTAACTCTATCCGTCACTACTCTACTGCCTAAACTAGATTTTTTACCGATAGTTGTTGTAGAAATTGGTAAACTAAGCACAAGGGCCAAGTCACCAAATAGGATTAGATGCATGCCCATCGTCCTCAATATTTCTTAAGATGCACCTTCATTCAAAATTGAAGAGGGTTCTCTACCATGATTTCCAAAATGGGGAGTTTTAGATGCTCTGGCTCTATGTCTTCAACATGAGCTCCAAATCCTTTATGAGCCATCTCCCTCTACAACACCATTCTTTCCACGATTTCTCACTACTTCTCTAATTCCCTCTTGCATGCTTCCTTAGACTTCAGCCACCTTTCTTCTTTTTGTCTCTCTACCTCTAGATCGACATATTTCACCATACTTAATCCTTCCCTCATGCGTGGTGGGGTTTAGCTAGCCATAGGTTTCTCTTCCAAATCTAGGGTCACCATCAAGATCTTCACTGTTAAAGCAATACCACACAAATACAATCCTTTGGGTTTGTGAAAGAACTAGAACTTAGTAACCTCTGGACAAGAGTAAGTAGAAATTGCGTACTCCAAAATATAGTTATTTGAACACGACTCCACAATTGATCTACATCACGTGTCCAAATAATATTTGCATCATAAAAATCCTAGAATTCTTCTCGCTTCCAAAAGAGTGTGTGAAACCTCCAATTTATCTTTGAATCATAAGCAACCAACCACTCATAGAACTCTATAGGAAAGATGGTGAATAATGTATCATACAACTCATGATATAGACTCGTTCAATGCACACACATGTATTAAAATCAGGTACAATGCTAAATTTGTGACCATAATATTCCTCTAGATTGTCTAACCACTCTTCAATACTGGCCAAGGTCAACCGATACATCGTCATCACACAACATCCTAAAAAACAACTGAAAAAGAGGTCCTCGACAACAAAACCAAAATGTAGCCTAGATTTTACCCACAAAATCCCAAGGCACATTGACACATCACTCATCTTGAACTGAGCACTCACCCAAAGTGCACAAGGGTACCAAGTTCCTCTTTTATGTCAGAACTTGTTCAAGGAGTTAGCATGATTAAACAAATATTCTAGATCCATAACAGATAATTAAGTATATTGCAGTGCATAAACCAAATCTAGATCTTAACCATATGCAAGATTAATTAAACAAGAACCATAATCAGATTTACCATGCAAGATCCATGCTCAGTTATGTCAAACACCAATATCTAGCCACAAAGATCCATTATATTAATTTTTGTAAAACACAAAAGCTTCATACATACATAGTATAGTCACCATAGTCATGTGCACTCACAAACTCACAACATAAAAATAAAAATACATGGAACTATCTAAACCGCGCAAATAAATACATATTTATATGGGAGGGGACTTTCCCTTCACTACTCATGCACCTTGAAAAGATAGGATACATGCTAATAATAGCCATGCACCCTTACATGATAAATATAAGAGCATGTAAGCTTGCTAATAATAGATTATATAATAATACAACTCCAGTATAATACTATTATTAGCTCCAAAACTATGCATGACGTTTGATATTCTAATAATCTAAAATATCCTTTGCATGATCCTTAATTCTCCTATAAAATTTGTTATGCACTCCATGTCTATAATTATCCTTAAAGCGTAAAATGGCTAAGTCCCGATTTCATGGTATCTTGGTGCACCTGTTCCACTCTCCACATGCCCAATCCTTATGTGCTTTCATACTTAGGCTGTATTCCATCAAATCAACACCTTACGTGAGGTTCTAGTGCCACCGTTGTTTCACCAAGAATAGTACATTTTCTTCCATGAGTGGTCTAGTTTATCCTCCTCTTCATCTCCTTCTTATTCCTAAGGTCCTTTTTACATGCCTTTTTCATTGGTGGCACAACTATTCTTCTAGGATGTGGGAATGTGGAATCTATAACATCCACCTCAGCTCCTCCTTGAGTCTTAGGTCTCAATTGTACAAAAACTCTGCATATCAAACCTCTAATAGTGATATTAAGTTGGGGATGCAAGTCCAACGTATTAGGCTCTAATACCTCCAAGTATGCGGGACTCGAATCATACATATATGTCACACGTAAGGTGTGTAAATCTGAGTCGAACTTGTCTACATCAAAGGTCAAATTCTACGCATATTTTATTCTATTCATTAAATACTTAAGGTATCACATAGTGAAGGAAAATGGAAGCTTGCACAGCGGCCCATCTCCCCATTCACCATCCTGAAGCATGCAAAGCGTAGTGCTACATCACGGAGAATTTCATTTTCTCCTCAATCACATTGGAAATTTCACACAAAATATGCCATTCATTCTCAAATGACCCTCTTAACCTGTCATACCACTTATTCATTCGTGCATTGTATGTACTTGTAATAGTTCCATCACAAGTGTATCCTACAAATTATACTTTGGGATATTTATGCACAGGTGGGTAAACCCACATATTGTCCTCTTGTCCATCTGGCACTCCAATCTCCAAAAAAACTATGAGGGGTAGAATTGACCCCCACATTATCTTGGCAACCTCATCATTTTGCACTTGCGCTTATTTTATAATCCCATTCGCAATAAACTAGGCGATGTTATAGTCTACCCTATGTGCCACATATAGGAATATCTTATTGACTTCTATACATCATTCAGAAGCACCCAATTTTCAGCTCACCAATATGGAGGAAACTCTAATTATAGGATCATCCAAATATGTAATTTTCATTAGCCTACCGCCCTTCTTATAGCTCAATTCCTCGGAAAATTTGTCTATCTTTGCATTAATGATAAGATATAACCACATATCTTCTCCCAAACTCTAAAGGCTTATAACTTGCTCAATCAACTAAGTAGTAATCCTCATTCTTCTTCTATGGAAGTAAAATAAATCTTTGTGTACCCTTGACATCAACCATTGGTATAAATGCCTTGGATTTGCAAAAAAGAGGATCTCATAAAGTTGCAGAAATCCAGTCTTCTCCAGTCGTCTTCTCATGGAGTCATCAATTAGAGGGTTTCCTTATTTATCTATTCCTAGAAGTACCTTCTTTAAATATTCCTTCAATCTTTTCTCATGCTCATCTATTCTATGATTATATTCACTTATATTTCACTTTGGGAGCTTAGACTTCCATATTTCCACCCTATGCATACAGGGCGATATTGCATTTACGTATAGATCTCCTCTAAGGGTTCCTTGACTACTACCTCCACCCTTTTCATTCTAAGATTTTATCCTTTCAGGGCCATATTTTCACAAATTCACGTGACTGAGTGCTTTGAGACACAACATTCTCTTTCTACCCGAGCACTGCGAACCCTAACTACTTAAATTGTACGCAAACCCTTTCTTCCGTGCTCTACTAATAGTTCCAAATTTCCTCTCTACAAGTATCTACATACATCTCCTCGCACCGATCTGGTTTTCACTTTACTTCGATCTTTCTCTTACTAGAACACTCATTAGCTTCTTTTCTCAAAGTTTTCTTTGAAGGCAAGGTAGAAAAATGACTACCCCTTACCCCTATTTATACTTTTACAATGACCCACATTGTCCTTTCGACCCATGCTTTAAAGTAAATTTTCCAATAAATCACCTTTTCTATCTTTACTTACTTCCATGACTTCCTTTCACGCACTACTGATCGTAAAATATGGTGCACTATACTACTTCTTATCGATAGACCTCCACCTCGTGCTTACATGCCGAACTACATAACCACTTTTCCATATCCCAATTATCTTCTTATGTCACTTCCTACCTCATGTTACACTACATGATCATCTTTCCCACGTGGTGTTTAATCAAAGCAATTTTCTTCAGAACACCCTTATTCATAGTGCCTGTAACACCTTTTCCTCACGTTAGCCTTCCAAGAGACACCTTTAACCAAGCCAACCTGTAACAAGATGGGAGACAATAATTATCATCTCCACCCTTGATCCACCCCACAATAAAATCATGCGTGGTCCTATATGCATGAACTCAAAAGATAATAACTAGCTCATGGCGTGCAAGTGTGCTTATTACAACATAACACTAAAATACATTGACAAAGCATACCAACAATGAAATGAAACACATTAAAGGAAAATGTATTAAGGGGAAATCTAAACTAAGTGGAAATACTACCTTATTAAAAACACCAAGAAGACTTATTTATATTAGGGATTCAACCTACTCCCATTGAAGTAACCGGGCAATAAAGTGCCTGATTCCAATATCCTTGTTACTACAAAGGGTCTCAACCAATGAAATTTTAACTTGCAGGTGGTACAAAAATTTTGAATAAAAAAAAGAACCATCTTTCCTACTTCAAATGTTTTATTCTGATATGTTTGTCATGCTAGGCTTTTATCTCACTTTTTCTATCTTGGCTCCATCAAGAAATAGTGCACCTCTCATCTAACTGCATCAATTTTTCTATGTGCTCCTCCACAACTTTCTCATCATCTAATCCTCCTATGTGCATAATATGCAGGGATGGCAACATGAACTCCACAGGTAATACAACCTCTACACCAAACACTAATTAAAAGGGTGTGACATTATTCAACCTCTTGTAGGTAGTCATATATGCCCAAAGTACAATTGAAACTTTGTCATCCGAATATTTTATTCCAACATCACAATTTTTTTAGTGTTTATCCTAGAATCTTGTTGAAAGCTTTAGCAATAAAATTGGCCTTTGGATGGTAAGATGTTGTCTTATGGTGTGCCACCATAAACTCTACTGATAAAATCCTAATAGTCTCATTTAAAAAATGTGTGCCTTTATCATTTGTTAGACTCAATGGACATCCATACCGACTAATAATGTTTTCCCATAGAAATATCTCTACTATGAAATACTTAGTAGGTGTTGCTTCTATCCACCTTGTTAAATAGTATGTATAAGTTATAATGTAGTGCACGCCAGTCCTACATACAGGTGGAAAAATATGACCTACATAGTCAATCACCCATTTCTCAAAAGGTTCAACACTTGCAATAGGCCTCAAAGGCATCTCATCTATGGTTTTAGGCTTCCCAAAGCACTGACAATGATCACACGCCTTGACATATTTTTTTGTGTCCTTGTATGAAGTTTCCCAAATGAAGGCAACCATAAAAATCTTGCATGTGGTAGCATCACCTACATAATGTCCTCCTGTGATTCCACCATGAGCTTCTTCCATTATGGCTTCTCACTCATGCTTTAAAACACCTTTGGTTAAAACTTTATCACAACCTAGCTTGTATAAATCTCCACGTATCAACTGGTAAGGTACTTGTGAGTATTGCAAGTTATTTCTTCTCTAAGGTATTCATACCCTCAAGTGCCTGGATAGTGCATAGAAATACTACAATATCTTGCGATTCAATGGTTACACAATTTGATCTAAAGAGCTATGCATATGACATTGTGTCTTCAATGCTCTATGCATCCTCGCTAGAATTGATTCTTGACAAATGGTCATGCCCTGAGTTTTTTTCCCTAGTTTTACAATAACTATAAACTGAAACTCCTAAAATAGTAGTATCCACTGCATATGTTCCCTTTTAAGACATGCTTGTTGACGAAATAATTAAGTTTCATATGATCGGTGAAGAAGATAAATGGTGTCACCAATAATTATTGTCTAAACTTGTACAGTGTGTAAATCACAAATAAATATTTACTCTCAGTAGTTGTATAGTTCTGTTCAGCTGGTATCAACTTCCTGCTTGCAAAAAAAATAGGGTGGTCTATAATTCCTTCCTCTGGATTGTGCCAACATTGGGCCAATTTCCATCCCGAAGCATCAACATGAACATATAATGGTTTGTCCCATGAAGGAAACCACAAAATAGGTGCAATAGTCAACATTTCCTTTAGTGTTTCAAATGCATGTTATTACACCTCACCCCAATAGAATTTTCCTTTAGCTTTCAACAGTTCTTCCAGGGAATGGAAATATTTGCATACCCTTTAATGAATTTCTTGTAATACCTTGTATGTCCAAGAAATCCATGCACTTTACTTTGATTGTTAGCTTATTCCAATCCCAAGATCACATCAACCTTGGATGGATCTACTAACAAGCCTTCCTTACAAATAATATGCCCAAGAAAAGTGCCAAAAGGTGTTGTAAAGATGTATTTCTTAATATTCACAGATATGCTCAACTTCCTGCACCTCTCAAACATAAGCCTTAGATTTTCAAAATGATCCTTAACCAAACCATACACAATCCAATAATCTATATATACCAAGTAAAAACTTGTGAATGAACACCTAAAAATCCTACACAATAAGTTAGAATACAATTGGCACATTCTTCATCCAAAAGCATCACTTTGTGTATGCAAAACTTCCCCATTCGGTGGTGAAAGTTGTATTTTCTTGATCTTCCTTTGCTATGCGTACTTAATGATAACCTAAAAATCTATTAATAAAAGAGTAGATCTCTCACCCCGCAACTCCCTCAAGAATCTCCTTTGTGAATGAAGTGGGAAAAATATCAATGACACATGAAACATTTAACTCTCTGTAGTCCACATAAATCCTTATCCTTCCATCCTTTTTAATATTGATGACCATGGGACTTACCCATTCAGATTCCTCAATAGGCTCAATTATACCAAACTAGATCATTTTATAAATTTTTTCCTTTACCTTAATGCACAAATTAGGATTCATCCTATATGGCCTCTTCCTAATTGAGCAAGTGCATTCTTTAAGATTTATTATCATCTCACCTAAAGAATGGTGTACTCATTTTAATTCATGATAACCCCATTGAAATATTTTCTAAAATTCATAGAGGAGCTCAATAATCTTAGCCACTTCTTGCTCGATTAGCAATTAGTAATAATAGCCTATTTAGGCTCCCATATGTTACTATATTAACCTTCTTTGTTTTCATAGGTTCATGATATATGCATGCCTTTTCATCTACTATGTCCATCACCTCACACGTACCTTAAATGTGGTTATCATATAAATTATTATGCTCCTCCTCATCATCATTTATCATGTACACTAGTTTACCATTTTCCTTTATTTCCCAGGTGCAAACCATTTCTTCCTCTTCAATATATTCAAGGTCAAGGCACGCCTCTAAATATAGATCTCAAAACATATCTAGCATAAGTTCCTCATCCTTTGTGCTATCTCCCAAAGTAAACTACTTCATAATCTACTATGCTTCATTACCTAGAGTTTTAGTAGAAAAATAATCAAAAGTATGGATCATACTAGAGGCCATATCTTTCCAATTAACTATTTCTCTTGTTAATTATGTATGGAAGTACCATGCACACACACAACCTGTTTCATCATTTTCTTTACGTTATTGGGATGAAAAAGATAAGGGTAAGGGCCAAGGAGGAATACTTGTTTATGTTGGTCAGTTGATGGTATTTGTGCATGTTCTGACTTCTCAATCTAATGCTGACTATGAGAGCTTCCTTTTGTCTAGGAGGAACTACCTAAAATAGAAAACAAGACCAAACAAGAAGAGTTAAATAATATATGATAGTGGACTGCCTAGCATGTGCTAGATCCAAGAAGTGTGATACTCCCTAGATGGCTGTCAATCCACTGTTTAAAAAAATTAATATGAGAAATAAACAAAGTCCTATTGTAGTTGATATGATTTAGGTATTTCATTCAAGAACAATAAGAAAATCTAACATAACAAGATAGGCTATAGTTAGATCTGAAGGGTAGGCGTGTCTTAGGTTACTGAGACCAGTCAAGATCAAATTCTGGGTTGTTTAGGTCACTTGGTAGTAGGCTATGTAGCTCCATTATTGGCAAAGGGTATGAAACATAGAGACCAATGTCAGTCATATATAACCGACGATGGTTTAAAAGGGACCGATGACGGTCATAGATAACCAGTGTCGATAGGGTTGGGGTGAAAGGAACTTAATATGATCTAATTATGGGGACTGAAGTGGAGTTAAACAAAGATGGAAGGGTGGATGATGAGGTATGTGAAAGTCTCAGGTATACTTAGAGGTAGGTATGAGGAAATAATGGGTGATTTGGTGATGTGGGTAGAGAAATGGCTGAATTTTCAAGTTGGTAGGAGATGGGAAATGGGCATGCAAAGTATAAACTGATAACAAAAGTTACAAAAGGCTATTATACTAAAATGGACTATCTTTGGTAGAAGTTATACTCACTTTGATACAGTGTTTGATGTCCGAATGGTGATGGTATTTTATCAGAAGGATGGTGTTTGGTGCCACAATAGTGCTTCTTGGAATGCTTCTGTGAGTGCAATACCTCTGGATCTATCCTGGTGCTCGATGTGGATGTCTAGGTGCATGAATAGACTCTGGTTTTGCTTGCATTCCACTCTCTTCTCATCTCCTTTTTCTCAGAATGTGCCAACCCAAAAAAAGGGTGCTAAGGTGAATATATGGTAACTGATGATGGTTTTGGGTTGACTAGCATTGGTGTAGGGATGATCGGCACCAGTTAAGGTGATATTCCCTAGGTTTACTAAAAATGGCAGATCTTTCCGATTTCTTGGGATAGGTTGGTTTATTCTTGTGGATAAGAATGAAATCTTCCCTTCTAATGAGTGAGAGTGTGGTTAGAGAAATCTTAGGCATGTGTTTTTAGGGTTAGACCAAATCTTAGCTCATTAAGGTAAGTGGGACCAAGTCTTAGTTAGTTGTGGAAACATGTCAAGAATAAGTTTAGGGTGAGGTGGAAGTTAGATTAATTAAAATAATTAAATAATGAATATTGTGAGGATGAGTATTAATTTAACTAAGTTAATTAAATTAATATTAATGTGGGGTGGAAGGGGCCATGGTTAGGTGAATATGTTTGAGTTGGTTATTTGACAAGGGACCAAGGGGAGTGTGACCCAATTTTGGTGTCTACATTTTGCCCCTTTTGTTGCATAGCTTGTATTGGTAAGTGACGCTGACAAAAATAAGATGTGGTTGCCCCATGTGTGGGTGAAGGTGATGTTTCCCCAAGCATGGGTGAAGGTAACCCCCTCAAAATAGGAACCGATGAGGTGAGAGAAGGAAGCGGTGAGTGGTTTGATAAAATGAGGAGGTGGGTGGTTTTAGAAAATAGGGTTAGGTGTGAAGAAGGTGATGGTTGAGGGTATGGTGATTGTAAGAGGTAGGGTGGGTGATTAGGTAGAGCATTCAGATGTATGCACACGTTGTGAAATGCCATGAGATACCAGGGTTTCTCAACATAACAAATGTACATTAGCTAGGGTCGTAAAGGTCATCCAAACAAGGGTTGTTGAGGTCTAGTATCTAGGGTATAGGATATGGTCTGGGCACTCAATGAGGTAAGATGTAGGAACGTGTATGTGTGGTTCCAGTACATCCAAAAGGTTAAAAGGTCATAGTTTTTTTGGATAAGGGTCATGACCATAGGCAAGGTAAGGCTATTAGGCTGAGAAAAACATGTACCATCATCGCAAGATGCAATGAGTGAGGACATGGGAATATCCATTTAATCAATGGCTAGGTAGGTAGGTGTGTGTAGGGTAGGTGGAGGTAAAATGGGTATTGGGGTAAAGGTCCAATCAAGCAAACATGGAAATGGGCTAGGGTCAAAGGTAGTGACAGTCAAATGCACGCATACATATATAAACTATGGTATGGTACCAAAGTGAAAAGTTTGTAAAATCTACATCGTCCAAGGTTGATAGGTCTATCCAAACAGGGTTGAAGTGATTTCGGTATCCAAGGTATAGGATATGGTGTGGAAACACAACGTAGGTTAGGTGTAGGAACATTTAGGTATGTTCCAGTACACCAAAGGTTGGGTCAAGATAAACAACATGACAATAGGAAAGGTAAGGTTAGTAGGAAAAACAACACAGGTAACAGCTCCGTAAGGTATAGTGAGCACATGGGTTCAAAGGTCACGAATGTGTTCTAGGTCAAGGCATATAAGTCACGGTATGGGTACGACTGAGGTATGGGTAAAAACAACAGGTCCCTAAATGTAATTTAGGATGGGTGTAGGTAAGATGGGTGAGGAGGTAGGTGGCAATAAGGGTGGGTAAGGTCAAGAAGGTGGTGGGAAGGGTAAATTTTGGTCAGAAATGGGTAAAAGGTATTGATAAGAGTATGACAGGTAACCGATGTTGGTTATGTAATGACCGATGCCGGTTAGGTAGGGCACGAATTGACCAACGTCGGTCATGTTGATTTGGGTATAAAAATAAAAATCCATATAATACGAGAATCATTTATACATTTTGACTTGTGGGAAAAATGAAAGAGCACTAAACGAGTTGTGCTTTGTCGAGAAAAAAGTACGAGGGACGAGACCTTGCTGAGGTGGAGAGATCCGGTTGGTTAGAGGAGCCAGGTAGATGGGTCCACGAGATCGGGCAGAGCGAGGTGATTGGTGGAGATATTGGAGGTAGATTGTGGCATGACAGAGGTGGGAGAGGGTTTGGGTGGACCACTAGCGCAGTGGCCATATGTGCCACCACATTGATGACAGGGATGAGGTAGGTTCTCAACCTTTCTTCGTATGTAAATAGAAAAGGGTGATATGGGTATGGGTTTTTGGGTAGGGAAATATAATTAAATTTATGGGTAAAATTGGTGAAATGAGGGAGGGGGAGGTCCGAGGTTGGGTAAATAGGGGTGGGGAGGGGTTTAGGTTAGCTTTGGGTAGGGTAGGATTGGTGATTAGGCTAGTTTGTAAAAGTTTTAGAAAACATGGTGGGGGTTTGAATGGATTTGGCCCGCATGACAGTGTGACTCACCTTGGTTAAGGGTTAGTTGATATGGTTGGAAACTTACGGCATTGGTTATGTAGCAGGTGAGTGATGTTGGTCACAAGGGACCGATGCCGGTCATAAGGAACCGATGCCAGTTGGGTTTAGAGGAGAATAGATCAATAGGTAGAAAAGGCTAGGAAAAGAAGGGTAAGGGATGGGAGATAGAAGTAAGGGGAGTGATAATGGTAAGGGTAATATGTTTACAAAGGGTAATGAGTAGGGAATAGGTATAAGGTGCATGAAAAGATTGGTTTAGCAAGGGAAAATTGGTAGAGTGAGTACAATAAGTAATAAGGGTTGGGGACAAGGTTTATTAGGTACAATATGTGTTTGGTATGGGAAGGTTTTTAAATAGTACATTTTTTTGGGTGTAGGTGAGGGACCAACTACGGATGCGGGATAGGGTACCTCCCTTATTACTAGATGTTTGGGGGATGTGACCGATGAGGAGTGGAGGCATGTGATTGAGGTGGGTCTGATTGGGATTTGGCGTTATAGGCATATAGCTCATGATCCGAGTTTGATGGTCACTCTCATTGATAGATGGGATTCCATGACCAACACGTTCCATTTATCGACAGGTGAGATGACCGTCACCTTGGAGGATGTTTACAAGATTTTGTGGCTACCGATAGTAGGGGCGCATGTGTATTCTATTTCTTTAGAGGCATCAGAGGAGTTGATGCTGATAGTATTTGGAGAGGGGATGACAGAGATGAGGTTTCATAGCGCCCTGAGCTATGGAGAGATGTACGCAGCCCATCCTGAGGAGATGAGGCTAGTAGTCTTTTTGAGGTAGTGTGTTGTTTTGCACCGCTAGATACGAGGGTGTGATATTACCAGAGCACTGATGGGATTCCTTCATGATATGATGGAGGAGAGGACCTACTTTTCTTGGGCACCTACCTACTTGGTACAACTATACAGGGAGCTATGGGCCTATGGGAGACTACGAAGGTTCAACTTATGTTGCACTTTTCTTCTTCACTGTTGGGCATATGAGCACATTGTGTGTGTTTGTCTGATTGGGGTACCAGGCGATGGGTGTCGGTTGGTGGGGTGTCGGGGCCAGGGATACACATGATGTAGCCCACTAAAGGCAAATACTAGAGGGGTTATTTGGGGTAGACATTATTTGGAGGCCGTATGTGGGCTTCCCATCATACATGTAGATGGCCGAGGAGTTAGATGAGCTATAATTACTCGATGGATAGAGAGGTGCCATGTAGGAGAGCATGAGATGATACCTATTGATAGGGTCAGACGATAATTTGGGTTACCACAAGATTTACCTCCACCATTCCCATAGTACAAGAGGGATGACAAGGAGAGGCCTATGCCTCTACCACAACCGATAGTGCCTATGGGGTAGGATGAGTAGGTGGTCGACTGGTGAATTTATGATGCCGAAGTTACAAATGGGTATAGAAAGTGATGGGTAACACAACTGCAAGTCGTACCATCGAAGTCTAGGTCATCTAGACTTGGCCACCATCACAGTGCAGAGAGACGCCCTCCAGAGGTAGGTGGCAACCCTAGTTACACAGTTGGGGATAGTGCAGGGTAGTTGACAGGTTCAGAGGCACAAGTTGCCACTTTGTAAGCACAGGTGGTCACTCTACATGCACAAATTATAGGTTTACAGGCGACTTGCCCACCGTACATGCGCAAGTTTTGGCCCTTCAGGCCCAGATATAGGTAAGGGCATGGACAAGCTCCCCCTAGAGCTTAGAGGCACGAGCCGAGGATAGGTGCAAAGGGGTGAGACCAATGGCTCCACTATAGTATAATTCCTATAGCTAGGTTCAAAGATTCCTTAGGAGAGGCATAATATTATCAAGATCACCTGATGGTGCTGGGATAGATGTCCCATCCTATGCAGAGTACAGAGCATAACAAGCATTGCGTGAGAGGAATAGGTCTCATACACATAGCGTAGAGAGTTCAGGGGGCTGAAAACTCTAGGATAAGGTCAAGGAGAGGTCACTAGTGTATGGAGGCTAGCTCTAGGTGTGGTACTAGCCGTGGGTAGACCAAGGCCCATTGTGGGTGGTGAGATGTTAGCTAGACAACATATGGGGGTAGAGGAGGAGGAGGAGACAGGTGAGAAAATATGGAGGATATCCAGGGGGATATCTGATAGCCATACATCCCTCCATTTTGTATAGTTGTTTATTTTTTATATATACCAGCCTGCATGCCAAGAGAGTGAGGATGTAAATGAGAGTTTTTGTTATTTTTGATCATATACCGGCCTGCGTGCTAAAGAAAGTGATGATGTATATTAGATTTTTTGTTATTTTTGACCATATATCAGCCTACGTGATGAAGATGGTGAGGTTGTATATGAGATTTTTTGTATTTTTGATCATATATTGGCCTACGTGCCGAAGGTGGTGAGATTTTATAGAAGAGGTTGTTTGAGATACTGGTATTTATTTATATCCATGTACACATGTATGTATACATAGACTTTTTGATTTATAGTTGATGTCATTTATAACATGGATGGGGTTATTGATTTTAATTTATGTTATTATGTGTGTATGTGATGGAAATCAGGTGGATTAGGCATAATGGAGTTAGGTCGGTTTAGGTATGATTGAGTCAAGTTGGTTTAGGTTGATCGAGTCGGGTTCATTTAGGTATGATTGAGTTAGGTTGATTTAGGCATGGTGGAGTCATGTTGGTTTAGGCATGATGAAGTTAGGTTGGTTTAGGCATGATTGAGTCAGGTTGGTTTAGGTATGATTGAGTCAGGTTTATTTAGGCATGGTGGATTCATGTCGATTTAGGTATGATTGAGTCAGGTTGGTTAAGGCATGATTGAGTCAGGTTGGTTTAGGTATGATGGAGTTATGTTGATTTAGGCATGATTGAGTTAGGTTGATTTAGGCATGATCGAGTCATGTTTGGTTAGGCATGATTGAGTTAGGTTTTATGGTTGATTGAATTTATAATTCATTAATTTGTGTAATTAATGATGGTATGGATCGGGTAAGATGATTTGTAGGAAAATGTATGATTATGGTAAAGAAATGGTAGACATGATGAAATGAATGTATGTGTTATGATGGTAAAAATGTTTAGCAATTGTTGCTTGTTTGGTTTAATTTCCAGTTATTGATATAGAATGGAAATGAACTAGGGTAGAATGTGAATAAGAAATTGAAAGGGGTTTTGGTTAGGGTAAAGAATGGCCGAGCTAACCTCCAAGGGCCCCATGCCCTCGAGTGCTGCCTACATAGTCTCGGTGAAAAGGGACCTCAAAGAAAATGTAGTTCTCCCATAATCTAGGGAAGATTATGATAAAGTAGAGGAAAGGGTTGGTAGGTGTTAGGCATGGGTGAATGTAGGGCATAGGCATGATTGAGTTTAGATCATAGGCATGGTGGAGTGATTTGGAAATATAGGTGTCGATGATCTAGACATGTGTAGCATAATCAATAAGTAATGAGGAAGGAAAAGGGTAAGAGGGGGTAAAAGAGCCACTTAATTGATAAGAACCCTAATGAGTCGACCATACCTAAGAGGTGCTCATGAACCTAAGACAATAAAGGGGTTGCATAATGGACCATTCTTAGGGTGAGGAAAGTCACATAATCACAAAATGTCGTGTTTGCGGAAAGTCCCTTGAGTAAAGGGAAAATTAGGCTAAAAAAGAGGCAAGGAGGTGAGAATGGGTGTTTTTAACATAACTTAGTGTACGACAATGTGTTCTTCGAACAAGAAACCCAGGATCAAAAATAGGCAAGTCCATGATGAAAATTTCATCTTTTTCTTCATTTGTTTGTGTTTAATAGACTGATCAATGTGGGAAGTCTATATGGGATAGGTATATTATCTCCTTGAGGTCTTCATGAAGCTGATCGATGCGAGAAGCTTTCGGTTATTTTTATTGGAGTTGTGAAACAACTTGATATAGCTGTCCTTCAAGGAGCAAGTCTATTTATAGGTGGAATTTAGAGTGAAGAGATATCCCTTTTAAGGGAGTCATTTTTATGGAAGTTTGACTCAAGGAGTTGCATCCCTTTTTTTAGATATTTAAGTCATGGACAAGACTATAGAGGAATATTAGGTTCTTGTTTAGAGGAAAATACATAGTAACACAAAGATTATCTATGAAAGAGGTGATTTTGAGTGATGAATGACCATGGGATTCCATTTTGAAGAAGACAAAAAGTATCCATGAGAATCATGCTATGAGTAGAGCCGTGGTCCTCATATTGAAGATAAGGCTAAAAGGGGACATGTCATAACATGATTCTTGTTGAGTTGTGGATCCTCAAAATGGGCAATATAGAAGATGAATAGGGCTCAAGGGTGAGCGATCAACCTGACAAAAAGTGGTATAGAACTAGACGTCAACAATAAAATGTTTGAAGATGCAAGGTATTAAGGGGCTCGGGTTCAGGTTTACCTTCGAGTGAAGATAAATGATAAGCACCTGATCTATAGGCATGTGCAATGATATAGGGTTCAAGCCAATTAGGAGCAAATTTAACCCGCATTTACTTTTCTCCTCTTTGTTACATGTTTATTTTCCTTCAAGATGAGGTCACCGACCGAAAGGCTCGTTCATGAACACATTCATCATAAGCACATTTGATAAATTTTTGGTAGATTTGGAGATGGTCAAGAGCATTGAAACGACGTTCATCTAATAATGTAATTTGTACTAAATGATCTTGGTGAAAGTCATCATTATTGAGCATGTCCTGTAATGAGATGCATAGACATAGAATCTGGACTTTGAGAGGTAAGATAGTCTCGCAGTACCATAGACTAGAGAAAAGGTGTGGTAGTAGTCGAAGTGTAACTACTAATGTGATAAGCCCACAAGGTGAAAGGAATGTGTGTATTACAATCATTTCAGTATCATTGACTACTTTCATAAGAATTTTGTTCAAGGTTTTATAGGTTAATTCTTCGTGACCATTGGTTTGTGGGTAATAAGGTGATGAGAAACTAAGGTGGATGCCAAAAGCGTCACATAGTTTGTGTAGGTTTTTTTTTAATTGCTTTCCATTATTAGTGATGAGGTAGTGAGGAACACTAAAGTGACAAATGATGTGATGGTTGATGAATTCACATATTTTCTCAGTTTTAGTAGAAATGAGGGGAATGGCCTCTACCCATTTAGTGTAATATTCAGTAGCGGTTATGATCCATTGGTGGCGTTGTGAAGAATGGGGGTCAATCTCACCGACAAGATCCAAACCCCATTGAGAGAAAGGCCAAAGGTCTCGTGTGACCTGTAAGGCATGACTAGGCATGTGGTGGAGATTAGCATGTTGTGGCATTTCATGCAAAATTTGACATAATCAAAACAAAGTCACGGTTTAGGGTTGGCGAATAATAACCTAGGTGAAGAAAGAGTTTTGCAAAAGCTAAACCACTAAAGTGACCTCCAAAAATTCCATCGTGGACTTCCTTAATGGTGTATCGAGTTTAAAAACTTGTAAGGCATCATAAGAGAATGCCGTTGAAGTCGTGCTTGTAAAGAAGACCACCCATAATGACATAGAGACACTTTTAAGAAAGGCATGTTGTCCATTATGAGTAAGATCAACTGGTAGAAGGGAAAGGGAAAGATAGTCTGCATATTTCTTATACCAAAGGTCACATGGGTTAGGGGAAACGGTGCCGAGGGAGTAAAATTCATGAGGTAAATAAAAGGGTGAGTGTAGCCTTTGTATTGTGACAAAGATTTTATAGTTAGTGGGCAAAGTAGATATATGAGAAGCTAAGCAGGCCATGGTATCTGTAAATTTATTGGTAGAACATGGGGTGGTTTGAAGGGTGTAACGATCAAAGGTGTTCAAAAGTATGTCTACGTGCTACTTATACTTTTGAAGGATCTCATTACGACACTTAACTGGTATATACGATTGACTTGGTTAATGACCAACCGAGAATCACGAAAGATATTGATACACTTAACATCTAATGCATAGGTAGCCTAGAGACCCAATACGAGTGCTTCATATTTAGAAATATTGTTTGTACAATCAAAATCAAGTTTGAAAGACAAAGGCATAGGTTCACCATCAAGAGGAATGAGGATACCACTAGCCCCACCCCTATGCTAACACTTAGAGCCATCGAAGAAGAGTGTCATTTGGTGCAAGCGAGGGTTTTTCCAGGAAAGGGTAGCTATAGACTCATCCGGGAAATTGAATCTAGATGGTTGATGCCCAAAAATAGGTGCGTTGGCCAGTTGGTTAGTGATAGCCTAGCCTTGGATGGAATTTTGATGAATGAATTCAAGGTTGAGGTCGGTAAGAAGCATAAGACAATGTGTGGTACGTTGATGTTGATAGGGTTTGGCATACATATAATGTAATGGGTCAATATTAGTAATGAAAAAGGTTTTGTAAAGGTAATGGAAAAGTTTGGTGGAGACGAAAATTAAGGCTAAGCAAAGTTTTTGGCATGGGTATATCTAGTTTCGTAGTCTAGAAAGGGTATGGCTTATGTAGTAAACCGCTTGCTCTCAGTGTTGGTCATCATGATGAGAAATCATGGCCTCTAAAGAATGGTCAGTGCAGAGAGATATATAGGTAAAAGGGCTGGTCATCTTTTAGAGGAATGAGTAATGGTGGTTGAAGAAGTTATTGTTTTAAGGCCTCAAAGGCTTTATGACATCCATAATCCCATTTGAATGAAATATCTTTTTGAGAAGATGAAGAAATGGTTGATAGTGGCTCTAAAGATACGAGATAAAGTGTCGAATAGATTGTAACTTTCCTTTTAGGCTTCGAATTTGACTGAGATTAGTGGGTGGAGGCATTTCCAGAATAGCCTCAAATTTAGTAGGATTGACTTTTATACCACATAAAGAAATGATGAAACCTAGGATTTTTCTAGAGAGTACCACAAAGATGAATTTCTTTGGTTGAAGACACACACACTACTTGATGAGACAGTCAAAGATGACTTTAAGGATGGGTGTGTTCGGTTTGGTGTTTAGATTTGAAAGAAGATCATCTACATAATCTTCCAATATGCAATGCATGATGTCATGGAAGATGTAAGTCATGGCACACTGATATGTAGCACCAGCATTTTTGAGGCCAAAAGGCATGACTCAATAGCAGAAAGTCCCCAAGGGCCCTAAGGGGTGATGAAGGTAGTCTTGTGTTGATCCTCTGGAGCTAGTAATATTTGATTATAGCTTGAGAAACCATCCACGAGTAATAGCATTTCATGGCCATTGGTGAGATCAACTAGTTGGTCAATGCTTGGTAGGGGAAATCATCTTTGGGAAAAGATAGGTTGAGGTCATGGAATTCCATGTAAATGTGGAGTCCCCCTATCTCCTTTATGACAGGAATGATGTTATAAATCCATTGGGGATAGTCAATGGGTAAGATAAAGGAAACTGAGAGAAGGCGTTGAAGCTCTTCTTTGACCAGAAGAGCAATACAAGGATGCATTTTCCATAGCTTTTGTTTGATGGGGTTGGCATCAGGAATGGTTATGATATTATGGACCATGATTTTTTGGTGAATACTGGGAATATCGACATAGGACTAGGAAAATGCATTGCTATGGTCCCGAAGGAAAGAGATGAAGGCTTCTTTTTTAGCAATGTCTAAGGATTGGTCGATCTTTAGAATGTGTGGATCATCTCTTGAGTGTTGATGTTGATTTCGATGGTTGATTCATTAAACATGGTTTGCCTCTCGAGAAGGTAATGACGATTAATATAAGAATCTTCTACACCAAGGTAAGTGAGGATGGATTCATCATCCTAACACTAAACGACATTGATAGAGGGTGTATCGTCATTGATCATGTTAGGATACAAGAATGGGAGAGAAGAGGGAGCCATCAGATAGGTCGAGGTAGGGAAATGGTGTTTATGAAAAAAAAGTTAGGAGGAATAGATTTGGGATCTATGGACTCCGTGGGTGAAGATGGTAATGTAGGTGAAGGAGGTGAGGAAGGTTTTCCATCCTAGATGAGGTCAATGCAAACCTTCTTGGAAGGTGGTGCATCAAAACCAATGCCACTACAATCATTGTGTTTATGAGAGGTACAAGAAATGACAAATATGGCGGCCATGTTCATAAAAGTCCGAAGCCATATCCTTTCTATGCACACCGGTGGAGGAAAGTGTGAGTGAAGTGATGGTTAGTGAGGGAGTGTAGATCAAATGAAAAAGGTTGGATTTGGGATGGAGGTTCGAGTTTATAGGTGGCCACATCAAGTCCCCCATACATTAGATTAGTGCAAAGGTGGAGAGGACCATAAGGAAAAGATCACTAATGCAGATGTCATAACTGGGGTGTTGATGTAGGTTCCCATACTCTTGTGGGGTGAGGAAGGTGTCGATATTGTATAGGTGGTATTCCCTCAGAGTGAGGCATTGAAAAAAACCTTCTAAGGGATCTATAGTTGGTACATGAGTAGTAGAGATAGATGACTTGCTGATGATGTGGAAATAAGGGAGTCAGTGGTAGAGGCCACAAGGGCGTAGGGATAACAAGGTTAGGTGTAGGAGAGGTGGTGGTAGTCTTGGTGGGTGGGCTGGTAGGTGGAGGTGAATTAGGGATAGTGGCATATTCCTTAACTGGTACAAGCACAACATTGGGTCGATATAGCATGTTATAGGTCTTGAAAGGTGATGGATCGACATGGATGGTGTAATTATGTCCCTCGTGTTTAAATTTGATACAACGGTGTAAATTGAAAGGGACACAACTCATGGCGTGGATCCAAGGTCGTCTGAGAAACAAGTTATATTAGAACTACCCTTTTAAGACATAGAAAAGTTCCAAGACATTGCAGGGACCCACGTGGACATGGAGAATGACAGTACCTAGGGTAGAGGTCATGGCATCATTGAAGGAGCACAACATACGTGTATTACTATGCATGCAATTGGCATGTATTCACATTTGGTCATATGCATGGGAGGAGATGATGTTAATACTAGCACCACCATCAATCATAATGCATCGTATACGTATATTATCGACAAATATGGAGATGAAAAGAATGGGGTCGGGGTCATCGATTGGAGGGAGTGATCTCTTCATCTAAAAAGATGAGGGTGGCTACTTGGCAAGTAGGTGGAGGCGTAGAGGAAGGTGATGACCTAGTGAGAGAGGCAACGTGGTGAGGGGTAATGATGGAGGATATGGGTGTGGGGTCATTTGGTAAAACCTCAATAGATTGAAGGACCTCTATGAGGGATTGACGATGTGACTCAAAGGTTTGGACAAGGTCATATAAAGACATTTTGAGAGGGGATTGATGTAGTTGTTTTAGCATTGTGCAATGTGTGACCCCATCGGAAATAGGATATGCAAGACCTCGAATGATGACTTTGGGTATGGGTGTGGATGGTATGTTGGGTACAGGGTTGGTTGATGGGCCAGTTGCCTTTTCTTTGCCCTTGTCTTTCTAAGCATGGGTGGTAACGTGAACCATGTTAATTTGAGGGGAGGTGGATGAAGAGGGTGTGTCATGGAAGGTATAGCGGCATGAGGGGAAAAACCCTAGTGGGGGATACAATCCTTGTGAAATGAGTAGGGTACATTGGCATTTGGGTGGAGGTTCGGCCAACTCTCTTAGATGGATCATGTTGATCTCAATTCTCCGGGGTGGATCAAAGAGTTATGGGGGTGGGGATTTTAGTTCGAAAGAGCAGGTAATGGAAGAAGATATATGGAAATTGGTGAAGGTGAAATGGGGTCCTCATCAATAATATCATCGTAATCAAAATTTTCTTCAGGAGGAAACAATTGGACAAGAGTGGTTTTTAAATCCTTATAGTTCTCTACATTATGTCCTGATACATGATGATAGGCACAAAATTTAGTTTCATCAAACCATTTTGGTTTGGGTTTGAGTGGGTCATAAGGTCTAAGAGGTGGTAATGTGATGACATAAGTTTCAAGGATATTGGTTAAGATTTTAGCGTAGGACCCTACTAGTGGATCACAATGGGAGGTGAATGTGGGTTTGGGTGTAGGTATAGATGATTATGGAGGAAGAGGCTTTACAGGAGGGGGAATGGGTTGGTCCACTAGTTTGGTGTGTGGAGTGGTCTTAGGTCTTGCAAGCATCTATTTAGGTATAGGCATGGTAGAAGAGCTAGCAATGGAAGGTTTGGTTGGTTTAACTACCTTATTAGAGGGTAGTGGATTCTTAGCTTTAGATTGCACCTTTTTGGGCAAAGGTGACATAGGTGCACATGATGTAGAGGGAAAATCAGATGGTGGAAGAGGACAAGTTACCCATGGGGGTAACCGAGTTGTTGTGGAGGTGGTGGTAGAGGTTGGGTAGAAGGTGTGAGTGGAAGAGAAGAAAGTGTCATGGGTAGTGAAGAAGTTATAGATGGTAGTGGTGGTATGGGTGGTAAGAAGGTTACGAGTGACGGCGGAGGTTATGTGGGTCACTTGGGTACATTAGAGGTTCGTGATGAGGAGGTGGGCTGTTGTGCTCTTGGTTTACCGGTGGAAGGAGGTTGCTTGGCTAGGGTCAAGGGGTGAGGTCCTAGGATGGATGGAAGGGGTGAAGGTGACAATGGTGTGGTAGGAAAGGTTGGTGTATGAGGTCTAGGGGTTGGGTCTTCTTTTTAGGGGCCAGAATAAGTTTAGTGCGTTTTTGGGAAGATGTGGCTAAATCTAATTTGATGGGTGGGTGAGTAAGGTTTGATGTTGGCATGACCCCTAAGGTAGTGATGGGTTTAGGTAAGGGAGATGATATAGGTGTGGGTAGGTGTTTGGGTGTAGATGTATGTTGGGTTATGGGTAGAGGTGTGTGTTGGGCTATGGTTGATGACATGGAAGGTGTTGCAATAGTTGTGGTTGTGTTTGGTTTGGTCACTTGAAACACTTTTGGATAGATAGTGGAGGTGTTGGTGAGTGACAACTGCATTTGGGTTAACACAGAAGTAGGAGGCATCCCCAAAGTAAGGCTCTATCAACATAGTCCAGTGATTGGCCAAGCATGAAAATGGTACTGTTATAGGCAGTGCCGATGTGGATTGAGTAGTAATCCTCATAAAATGTGTTTGAGAAATAGGGAAATGGCTAGCTTCTGACTCTGTGGGTAAGAGAGCTGAAAGTGGATTGGTAGGATCTTGGAGGTCCGATGGAGAGTGGTTATCTAAAGGAAGTGGTGTGTTTATAGGCTCCTCTATGGGTAGAGGAGAGGATGGGTTAGATGAGGTGGAATCTCCTTGTGATGGTGTGGGTTGTGGACATGTATCTCCTATGAGTAGGAGAGGTGCAACCGACAATTACTCGAAACTTAAGGGGTCGAGGTGGTGTGCTAATTATAGGCTCTTCCACGGGTGAAGGAGAAAATGAAGGGGGTTCCTTTGGGGGTGGAGGAGTAGATGAAATATGTTCTGTGTAGGTAGGGGAGCTCGGGCTAAGATTTCATCTATAAAAGGAACATGAGGCAATTGGGAAGCAATAGGTATGTCATCGAAAATAGCATGAACCTCATGAATATTGTTATCATTGTTTGAAGTGTCATGATTAGGTTGGAAGACGGGCATGATTAGGGAATGGATTCTTGAAGATATTCTTAAAGGTGATGTAGTTACTGTCACTATGACCTTTGACATGATGATAGTTTCAAAAGTCATGTTCTTTATACCATGTAGGCATGGGGTGATCAGGGTCAAAACCAATGTGTGGTTTTATAGGTGGAAGGGTAAATACACCAGACTTAATAAACTTTTATAAAATAGAAGAATAATGTTCTCCTATCAAAGTGTACTTTCATTGTTCTCGACTAATTGAATTGTAAAGCTTAGAGAGGAGAGAGATTAGAAGGAGGTTTGGCTGGGTTTAATTGATGAAGGGGGCTAGCTTTGAGAACTACGGTGTTGGTAGATCCTTTGGGTTTTGAATAGGTGTTCTAGGATTTTGAAGATGAAGAAGAATCATTTTATTTGAATGTGATGTTCTTGTTACGTAGCTGAATTTTCTTTGCTTCAATAGACGACTTTCTAATTTCCTGTCATGGTGAATGCGTCATCAAAAGTGTGAAAGGTCTACACCTGCAAGGTTGATGAGATGTGTCTAGCACAAGCCTGAGTAAACAAATCTATGAGTTCAGTTTGAGGTAATTGAAATGTGAGCTGGTTAATTAAGTTGCGCCAACAAGTGACAAAGTTAGCAATAGACTCATCGTCAGATCTTTGTCGGGTGGAATAAAGATTATTCATGGTGACTTTATTAACAATGTTGATTGAGAAGTGGTCTAAGAAGGCTTGGGATACCTGATTAAATGAGTAGATGGAGTGTCTTGGTAGCCCACTATACCAATCCAATGCAGTCTGTCGGGTGACATCGGGAAGGTCCATAAGAGTAAAGCGTCATCATGGGTGATTAGGTAACACCCATGTTTGAAAGACTGCAAATGTTGTTGTGGGTCTTCTTTACTATTGAAATGGTTAAATTTTGGAATTTCCCAATGTATACGGGTATGGGTGAATTGGGATGAACGGATGAATAGGCTCATTATGATTTCATCGTAGGTGAGAGAATTACATGAGTCGAAAAAACGATGCTTCCAAAGTGGCTACATTCTTTCCATCATTAAATTGATAAGGTCATTGGTAGGTTATGATGGAAGGGCTCCTCCTATGGTGTAGGAGGGTTGGTATTGAACATGTGATGTGAATGACATTCCAGTGTATGGCAAAGTGCGAATAGGAAGGTTGAGAATATGAGACCGATATAGAGGGCATATATCTAGAATGGGTGATGGATGAGATAGGGGGTTATTGAGAGTATGTGTATGTAGGTGGGGTAGTCATAGTGATTATAGTGGCGATTAGGGGTTGTGGGATGGAGAGGACAAGATTCTATAATGGAGTAGGGGTCACCGATGCCATGGGAAATTGTGTTGCAATTGGTATCTATGAGATAATGGGTGCGAGATGAGGTTATGGTCTGGGTGGTTGATGAGGGGACAACAAATACTATAGGTGCGAATGATACCGTAGACACAAAAGTCATGGTAAGTATGGGGCCTAGCTGTAAAACCACCGAGGGTAAACTAGGTGAAGGTGATGTTGCATTAGTAGAGGATGATGTAGAAGTGGGAATAATAAAAGGCGATATAGATACAGGCATGCCATATATCAATTGACCTGAGGAGTCTTAGGTGGAATAGTGGGAAAGGTAGAACTATAAGGCCATGGGATTCTGATCAAGGATTCATGCAAATTCATCATTTCTTGTAGCGATGGTGGTAAGTAGGGTTAGATCCATGGGTAACAGGAAAAAGGGTTTTGAAGGACTAGGTGGGAGTGGTTGATGACTTGCGTGGAATATAAGAGCATTAACTTGATTGCAAATCAACACTATGTGAATGAATATATATCAAGTGATGTTGTATCCTACAGATGACACCGAGAGCAGTGGGAATGAAGAAAACAAGTGTTTATAGGTGGATAAGGGGAATTTATTAGTTAAGATTCAGCATAGGGTAACCGACAACGGTTAAGGATGATCGATACCGGTTTAGGGGTAACCGATGTCGGTTACTGTAAGATAGGAACAATTTTACCAAATGAGGAAAATACTGGTGACAGTTAGATGAAAAATTTGTATGATGATTATTTATCAAAGCATAGAGAGTACAAAGACTCACATGAACTCTGACAAAGAAAGAAAATGAAATAAGTGTTCTTTGGGAAATTTAACCCAAAAGAATAGAAAAATGATGCCGGTTAAGAAAAACTAATTCCGAGTAGGGGGACCGACGCGGTGGATAAACCAATGCCGATTATTGTGAAAATTGGAAAAATGTAGAAAAATGGATTGTTGTGAATTTGAATTAGATAAATAGTCAACCCAGAAGTCTGGAGATGATGCAGTGAAGTCCTGACACACTCAGAAGAAGTCAGAATACTCCAACTATGATTGTGGAGTGTGCAAGGAAAAATAATGAAAAAATGGAGAAATGTATCCTCACACCTCAAAATGCACGTCAATCAAACACTAAAAACATGTACCTAACAAGTGATTTTTAATGTGTTGAGCTTATGCTATTTAGAAGACTGACTCATGAATTTAGAGTAGAGTTTTTGGTGAGGAAGGCTTCCTACAAAAAGGGATATCTAAAAGGAGAGGTTTTAGGTTATGTTATGGCGGGGGTGGGCTGTCCTTTGAGATAATGACTCAACAAAAGTAACGAGCTAGGGAGTACCTACCAATCCTCTGATTGTGTGATCACTAATAGGCGTTCCTAGGTAAGATGTTGTTTAAGAAAGATGTGTATATTTCAATTTTGTGTAGTTTGGTAAGACACACAGAGAGAGAGAGAGAGAGAGAGAGAGAGAGAGAGAGTGCTTTCTACGATTTTTTGTGTCAACCATCAGCTAGGCATGAATTCTAACATATAGGTTTCCCTCATTTTAAAGTGAGATAAATGCAGCAAATCAGAATGTAATGCAACCAATTTTAAGCCGAAATCAAAAAAATTACGTTCGATGAAGAAAATGATGAATAGGAGAGGGTATGCTTTTTCACTAAATATAGAAAGCAAGAAAGAAGAATGATTCTTTTTAAATGCACCAAGAGGAATGTTTCTTTTAGAGCAATTAGAAAGAAGAGAGGATTACCAGAGAAGAAGATTAATGTGTAAGCCTATTAACATTTTAATCTACCTTGAGAAATTGAGTTCGAAAGTAGTTGGGCAAAATTTTAAATCCTTTGTTTGAGAGGGATTCGCAAGATGTTTCAAAAATTCTCCCCAAGTCCCAAAATTTTGAAAATTTCCAACTTTCGGATTTTAGAGATTTTCTATTTTTGGGGTTTAAATGGCATGGGTTTGAAATTTGTGATGAGGCCAGAATATGTTCGATTAATGTATAATATATGATCTCATCTTACTCTCCTTTTGATTAAGTTTGATTGCATTGTGTGACTTTTAGTTGATCTGATATGAGTTAGGATGTAACTTTCTATCTTTTGATTAATTGTGATCCTAATGTTAAAAGCTCAAATTCCGACTGTTTAAATTCAGTTTTGTAATAAAGTAGGTCTAATCAGTCAAGGAAATGAAGCAGGTGGTGTTCAATATGTTTTTGATAGCGTTTGTTCCTACATAGCTTAGTTCCAGAACTTCCAAGCTAGTTCCGAACTCTATCACACAGTCATCATTTAGTTTCGGAACTTTCAGACTTAGTTCCGGAACTCCAGTATTTAGTTCCGTAATTTTTGACTTAGTTCTAGAACTCCTGGGGATAGCTTCGGAATTCTCACAGGTTTTGGTTCTTAACAATTTCCTATGGTTCTGGAACTTCTTCAAAGTTCCGGAACCGATGGGAGTTATCTATTTTAAACCACTTAT
Organism: Taxus wallichiana var. yunnanensis; assembly: GCA_018340775.1. NCBI lineage: Eukaryota > Viridiplantae > Streptophyta > Pinopsida > Cupressales > Taxaceae > Taxus > Taxus wallichiana. The sequence continues at coordinate 453,097,379 of CM031237.1, read as the reverse complement.
GGAGAATTTGAATTTACGACCCTTTTAATCATGAAGGATGAGAATATTTCGAACGCATATCTAGGGAGAGTTATCCTACAACTATCCGATCAACCGCCAATCGACTTAAAGCATTCATCTATTCTAGACATGATTTAATTTCATTAGAATCATTGAGATAGTTGTGATTGTAAAATTTATATAAAAGCTAGACTTGTAGTAAATAAAAAGAGAGATATAGAATGAGATAAAAATAGAACAGAGAAAAGAAATAGACTAGGTACTTAGATCCAGTACGTTTTGTAATACTAAATGTTTTATCAATAAAATATCCATTCTGATTTGAGAGAATTCTAAGTTGTTAAATCCTGATTCAAGGAGGAGCAAGGGCCCACTCCCCCAAGGACCAGGATATTCATTTATTTGGTATTTATATTTCTTTAGTAAATAGCTTAGATCTGTTAATTTTGTATTGTTTTAGTTCTTTCAGTTAAACTCTATTGTATACTTGTTCCTATAGGTGTTTAGATAAATTTTTATATTTCTTACAATTATTTTCAAGCATTCTAAATTGAGTGTGTTTATTTCCAAAAGCAAGCGTGTTTACTTTTAGAAGCAAGTGTGTTTCCATTTTGCACGGTGTGTTTCCTTTCAGAAAGCTTTCAATGTGTTTTACTTTTAACAAGTTTTCATAGTTTGATTTGAATAAGGTTTTACCAAGAAGTCCTTAAGACATTAAAGAGATCCCCCAAAAAATATAAAAATAGCTACAATCAACTACTAGATCGGTTAAAGTACTCTTGTTGCATATAGCTTTAGACACACCCCTGGTTTGATATGACATCAACAAGAAGTTGATTAAATGAAGGGAATGATGACACCCATCATTTTTGGCACTGTTTCTAGGGAACACCAGTTGGAACTTTCTAATTAAGTGTTAGCAAGAGCAACAAAACATACATCTAGTAGTTGAAGAATCTTCCCTACTATATCACAAAATATATGAGTAGACCAAGAGACTCATAGGGTAGATTCCTTCCAAAAACATCTTCACAAGAATTCATAACATCCTCTAGTCAAAGTAAGGAAATTGATCAAGAATTGGAGGCACCACCATCCCCTGTCAAACAAGAAACAAAATTTCCATTTTTGGAATTCTTAGATCAGTCACCTGAAGGGAGTGGAACTTTTAGGAGAAGGCTTATTACCCAAGATCCATTTAGGGTAAGTTTTGATTCTCAATTGAGTAGTCAACCTCCTACTCCTGATTTTTCACCTTCCCCAAGGCATACTACTTACCACATTGATTGGGAGGAAAATTCAGAAAATATTTTTAAAATGGCACGAGAAGCTGAGAGAGAACTTGATAGGACCTTTACCTATCCAATCCAATTAGGAGATGATGACACATCAATGAAAAATATCTCACCTGCACATTTACCCACCTTTAGAGGGATGTCATATGAAGATCCTGACCAATTTTTGTTTGAATTCAAGGTACTATGTCAGACCTATGATTATAAAATAGATAATCAAAAACTCAAGTTGTTTCCATCCACTTTGAAGGATGCAGCAATGAGGTGGTTCATGGGATTACCATCCAACTCTATTAGCACTTGGGCATAAATGGAGATTAACTTCCTAGATAAACACTAGGATTATTGTAGAGGAGAAATAGGAAGGAAGAATTCTTCAAAAACAAGTAGGAGGATGATGAAAACATAGAAGACTATTTTAGACAGATTCCTCTTTGTTAGCAAAAGATGTGGATTTTTGCTTACAAAGGAGCTAAGTAAAACCATTTTTCTTAAAGGTTTGGATGAAAAATCTAGAGAAGCCCTTAACTTAATAGGAGGTGGAGACATTGATCAGATAAGAATGAATGGAATTAAAGAGATTTGTAGAAGCTATTCGAACGAGAGGTGGACCTAGAAAGGAAAATAAGTGAAAAGCCTAAATTCAGATATGAACAAAATAATGGATGAGTTAGAAAACTTTAAAATAGACATTTTATTGAAATTAACCTTTACTATGGATGGATTACAAGATAAAGAAAATTCCAAAACTAAACCATTGGCTATGTATTGTCCTAGATGCAGGAAGAAGCATGCATTAAGAGATTGTCCTTTTGATAAAATAGAAATGTGTCTTATCTGTGAATCTAAAGAACATGATAATGATGTTTGTTCTTTACTTCATGTTATTAAAAATCAACTTAAAAACACTAGTGCCTCATCTTGCAATGAGAAGAATTAAATTTTGTTAGAGAGATAACCTAACCAAGGGTAGTTTATGCCAAGATCAGCTCCTAATCCATGGACAATGCCATGGGCTACTTAAGTAGTACCACAAAATTGGTGAAAACCACCTTGGGTACCTCAACCAACTTGGAACCCTCAAGATTGGGCAAGTCAAGCTTGGTATGCTCATGGACATCAACAACCATGGGCTGGTCAAGGAAATCCTTAAGCTTGGTCACAACCTAGATGGAACCCTAATAATTACTCCTTAGGAAGAAAATATCCAAATCCGAATCAATAGGCCATCATGGGATCCCCTGCACATAATTCAAAAGCGAGAATGTAGTCCAAACACAAATACCAACACAACCAAAGAGTAAACCCCGAAACAAAAAACAACTCTGGAACATAACCAAAAAAATCAGTTCATTTACATGCTATGGATTGTAAGAATATTCAAATTAGATCTAGGAAAATCATTAATAGTCCACCCCTTATAATCACTGAAATGACAGAAGAAAATGAAATTCCTAGTACTGTTGTTCCAAAAGAGGATATAGAAAGAAAATAAAAGGAGCCAGATAGCAACACTACTGAGACTCCATTTCCAGAGAGATTCAAAGAAGCTATAGAAATAAAGGAGTTTGAATTGGTACAGGAACTAAGGAAATTGAATATTGAAATACCACTATTACAAGAAATTAAAGATATTCCAGAATTGAACAAATTAATCAAAATATTATGCATGAAAAATCCTGGAAGGAAGAAATAGTATCCCAAGACTATTAAAGTAGATGGGAAACTTGCTGATTTATTAGCAAGAAAACTATTACTTCCCAAATACGAAGATCCTGGAAGTCCTGTTATTTATGTCTCGATAGGAAATAAGGATATACATAATGTTTTGATAGATTTGGGATTTGATATCAATGTAATAACAATGGATACTCTAAAAAATTACCATTAATGGGTATACAACCTATTAATACCATATTACGAGATGGTAGATCAATCATAGAAAAACCAAAAAGAATTATTGAAGATGTGGCGGTGATATGGTAGAGTCATGGGAATATCCGGTGACTTCGTTATATTGTAGCCAAAAGATAAAACATTGGGTTATCCCATTATTTTGGGTAGACCATGGTTAGCTGATTCTTGCATTGATAGATTGCATGTCAAGTGATATGACAATCTCGAATGGTAAGAACTCTAAACAAATTTCCTTATATCCTACTACACAACATTTTACTGACAATCATGAACAATTGTGGGTTGATTCTCCTGAAACTAATAAGCAAAATTTGTCTTCTTTGGCTATGATCACATTGCAGGATCATGTAAGAGAAGTAGAAGAGATGATTAATCCACCATTGGATGAGAACCTGCTGTCTTTGGTGCAATTAGAAATAGAACCCATGAAATTCATTCCGGAACCGCGAACTTAGTTCTAGAACCCATGAACTTAGGTTTGGAACCGTGAACTTAGTTCCAAAACCCGCGAACTTAGTTCGAAACCCGTGGCTATAGTTAGGAACCACCACATTTAGTTCTAGAACCATGACAACAATAGTTCTCTTTGATTGAAAATGATTTCACTCTAGAGGAATGAGATTTCTCATGGGGAGAGGATGAATTAGTAGCTTTAGTTTCAAGTACATCAGGAAGTGGTGAAGAATTTTGGAAAGTAAGGTGACGAGGAATTTTACCCGTAAAGAGATAAGTATCATAATTCTCATTCTTGTCCTTTTCCAAAGATTTTGTCTCAAGGAAATTTTGGAGATGTTGCTACATACCATATCTTTGTTACCACATGCATGTCCATTAAATACTTTAATGAAACCATTTCCATAAATCAGTTCATCACATATTGGAACCAAGCATGTTGAAATTCAACCAGGTAAAACTTTAAACATTAACAATTGGTTGAAGGAGGATGAAGAAGCTAAATTGTTTAATGTTATAAAAAATCATACTAAAGCTTTTGCTTGGGATTATAAAGATATGAATGGGATTCATCCAAGTATCTGCACTCATCACATCTATACTAAAAACATTAAACCAGTTAGGTAGCCTCAAAGAAGGATTAACCCAACTTTAAGGGATATAGTCAAACAAGAAATTGAAAAACTATTACAAGTAGGTTTCATCTACCCTATCTTAGATAGCCAGTGGGTATCTCCTCTTGTAATTGTTCCCAAAAAGAACGGAAAATGGAGAATATGTGTTGACTATAGGGAACTAAACAAAGCCACAATGAGAGATTATTTTCCCTTACCATTCATAGATAAAGTCCTAGATAACCTTTCAGTGTAAACAAGACTTTTCTTTCTTGGATGAATTTAGTGGGTACAATCGAGATCAGACTTAGCTTGAGGATTAGGACAAAACTACATTTACATGTCCATGGGAAAATTTGCCTATAGAGTGTTACCATTTGGTTTATGCAATGCTCTTGCAACTTTCCAGAGAGTGTAGGTGTGATCTTTGTTGATCTAAAAAATTGTGTTGAAGTATATATGGATGACTTCATTGTACATGGAGATACATTTGAAGATGCTTTGAGAAATCTAGACAGAGTGTTAATAAGATGTGAACAACACAACTTGTCTCTTAGTGATGAAAAATGTTTGATGATGGTGGATGAGGGAATTGTATTAGGACACCATATTTTAAAAAAGGAATTCAGGTGGAACAAAAAAATTAGGATCATTTTAGATTTACCTATCCCTCAAACCCCCACAGATATCAAATCATTTCTAGGACATGCTAGGTACTATAGATGCTTTATAAAAGATTTCAGTAAAATTGTTCCCCCTGTTTAATTTACTAAGGATTGTGAATTTCTTTGGGATGAAAAGTGCTAGCAAGATTTTGAAGAAATTAAAGACAAATTAATTAGTGCCCCAATATTGAGAGGTCCTAATTGGGAAAATCCATTTCATATCAAAACAGATGTCTCAAATTATTCCATTGGTGTAGTATTGGGACAGAAAGATGAAGAAGGAAAGATGTATGCCATTTACTATCTTAGCAAGAATCTTACTCCCACTGAAAATAATTACACCACTACTAAAAAGGAATTTCTTGCTATAATTTATGCAATCAATAAATTCAGACATTTACTAAGGTACAAGATATTTGTACACGATCATCATTGCAATTAAGTATTTAATAAAAAACCATTGGTTGGAGGAAGAGTCAATAGATGGTTATTAATTTTGCAAGAATTTGATATTACCATTATGGACAATCTAGGTAAATCTAATGTGGTAGCTGATTTTTTGTCAAGACTAACCACCACAGGGGAGCAAGATCTAGTCAAGGATAACTTTCTAGATGAACAATTGTTTGCAATCTCAGCAAGTACACCATGGTTTGCTAATATGGAAAATTATCTTGCAACATGGAAGTTCCCTCCTTCTTTCACTAAGAAACAAATAAAGAAGTTAATTAAAACTAGTGCACAATTCAAATGGTTAAATGGAATGTTATTTAAGTGTGGTCTTGATTTTGTCTTGCACAGGTGTGTAAGAGAGGATGAAATCTTTGACATCCTCAGAGCATGTCATGATGAACCAAGTGGAGGACACTATTTAGTAAAAAGAACAACTCATAAGATACTTGGCACTGGTTATTATTGGCCATCTCTGTACAAGGATGTGAAAAGATATATCAAGAGGTGTGATCCTTGTCAAAGGATGGGACAACCAACTTTCACCAATGAAATGCCTCTTCAGCCTCAAGTTGTGGTTGAACCATTTGAGAGATGGGGATTGGATTTTGTTGGTCCCTTTAATCCTCCTTCACAAGGGAAGGAATATATTCTTGTATGTACTGACTATGTGACAAAATGGGTAGAAGTGCAGGCATTGACAAATGCCACTGAGGAAGTAGTTGTTGATTTCCTTTGGAACAAAATTATGATCAAGTTTGGAGCACCAAGGAGCATAGTTTCAGATCAGGGACCATAATTCATGTCTAATATGATCCAAGATTTCACAAGGTATTACCAAATCAATCATAGGAAGTCATCTCCTTACCATCCATAGTCAAATGGACAAGTTGAAGTAATAAATAGAGAATTGGAGAACATCCTTACCAAAATGATTGAAGATGGGAGAAAAGATTGGGTAAAGAGACTACCTGAAGCTGTTTGGGCTTATAATACAACTCTGAAAAATACAACAGGGTTTTCACCATATGAATTATTCCATGGGAAAAATCCCTTGTTTCCTATAGAATTTGAACTTCGGACATTTAGGACAACAGTGAAGGTGGGAATTGAGTTGAATGCAGCTTAAAAAGAAAGAACCCTTCAACTCAATGAGTTAGATGAATTAAGGTTGGAAGAAATTTAGTAGACAAAGATGATTCAAGAGCAAAGGAAGCAATGACATGACATACATATCAAGAAAATGCAATTCAAAGTAGGATACCTGGGCATTATTGTTTGATTCTAAGTACCAATAGTTTAAGGGAATTTTGAGAACCAAATGGTTGGGACCCTATCAAATTGAGTAGATTTTTACAATGGTTCTATTCAGTTACTTCCCATTGATGGTAGCAGCAGAACACTCTTGGTCAATGGACATAGGCTGAAACTCTATAGGAAGCCTCCCACTAAGAATAAATTTTTGAGGAAGATTGAAGTAGACAAAGAATTTGATCATATGGAAGAACTCAGTTCTTCCAAAATGATAAAATAACTAGATGATAGATCTAGAATAAAGGGAAGAAGATGAAAACTAGCAAATGGCGTTTTCTTCCCAATATATATATATATATATATATATATATATATATATATATATATATATATATATATAAAGAAATTCTCTCAAGGTCAATTGAAAACCAACAAATGGCGGTTGACCTCTTTTTGGCTAGTTCAAATAAAAGAATTCTTTTGAATTCCAACTGTCTTATCTAATCATGTTTTGTTCCACTTGTAGGAATGACGAGTCATCATAGCAAAATGATTACATCATCAAGGATGGTAATTATGTCTTTTAACTTATTTAGGGTTGATTAAATGTTTGCATGTGTGATGTGACTTAATTTAAAAGTAGGTATGATGAGTCATCTATTTATACATTATGATTACAAGTGATCATGAAATTGGTTTGGATAGAATAAGTGGTGGCATGGTTATCATTAGTAATCATTATTGAAAAAAATAAGTGAAATAAAGATTGCAGAAATATTTTGAGGAAGGAGCAACGAATTGAGTTTGTATTCCGCAACAAAGAATAGAGAATTCAAAAGTTCTGCAAGCTAAGAACTAAGGTTTCGCAGCTAAAAATAGAGGTTCCGTAGCCAAGTCGTTAGTTCCACAACTAAGAAGAAGGCCTACAACCAATTCACACAAAATCAAAAGAGACAGAACTCAAGCCGATATGGGGATTAAGAAGAAATCAAAACCAGAGGACAATTCCCAACTACTCGCAGATGAAGAAGTAGCATCCATCTTTGAGCATGTAGGATGGCTTGAATTCTTGAAGAAATTTTCAAGGAATAATGACGAATTGGTAAGAGAATTCATCATAAACCTAGAACAATCTAGAACAAAGGTGAGACATGTCTTTATTCCTTTTTCTGTAAATACTGTAAGTAATGTGTTTGGAGTGCCCATTGTTCATGTCCCACAACCTGCCAAGGGGACTTTGAAAGAACTAGTTGAAGTCTTACTGTAAGAAGAAGAAACTAAACCCCAGTACATCTATAATACAAAGAAAATCATAAAAGGGGTTAGAAGGGCCAGTTTTCCCAAACCCTTTGGTAGGGTAGCATTTTGGATACTAAAATATTTAACCTGTGATGGTTAGTTTGGGTGCTGTGGGAAAAGAAGTCTTAAAAATGCTCCTATATATGAAGTATGGAGCCACAAACCCTGAATACATAATAAACCTCACAGGTTTCTTTTTGATTCCATTCGGACCATGGCTCGAGATGTATTCCGGGGTTTTGGAACAATTAGGCATCATGATCTAATTCATTTGATATGCTAGCACCATTTCCTATTAAAGAAGAATGGAGAAAAAAATTGGGACAAATTTCTTAGAAAGTTCAAGAAAAACCCTAATATTATCGAAGGAAAATTCTAGCCCCATTCTCTCCAAACTAATCTGGAAATTGATTCCCTTGTAGAAGGACAGAGGAAATGGAAAGAGAAAACATACCAAAAAGAAGGTCGGTGAGAAAGATGAAAACAACAGAGCCTTACGTACTGTGAAGGAAATTCCTTCTTCTACAAAGCAGCTTTAGGAGAGCCAATATTTGTCTCGGATGGTGATATCTCACCCACATAAGAACAAGAAAGAATAGTAAGAAAATATCTAGAAGGAAATTCACTATCGGGCATGTTGAACTTCCCGGATAAGAAAAATTCATAAGAGGTCAAGGGAAACCCAGGAAGGAAGGAATGAGTAGAAAAGGATAGAAGAGGACGCATCGACATTTTGGGCAACATGGCCATGACTCCACTGAGCCAATTCAAGCTAAAATGGACATAGGAGAAGATATATTTGAAGATCAAGATTTTCAAGAGTTGGTGAACCATCAACAAGTGCCACATGAAGAAGAAGGGTTGGCATCCAGGATAAGAAAAGGAAAATTTCCTTTGATAGAGGAAGAATGCCCAACTCCTCAAATAATTTCAGAGGAAGAAGAAAGACAACAAGTTAAATAGGCTCTATTCTTTTCTAGAGCAGAGCTCATTATCAGAGAAAAAGATGAGGAATTGGACTTCCTCAAACTTAAATTGGAACAAAGGGAAATGCTCATTGATGAGCTAACAACTCAGCTTACTAGCTAGGACTAAGGAGTTATCAGCAACCAAGAAGTAGCTGATAGAAAAAGAGGAAGAATTCTAGACTTCTAGAAAATAGAGTGTTGTGTCCATAGCCTCTACACAAACTGAGTTGACCTATTTGCCACTCAAACAACTATGGGATGATATTTGCAGAGAGCTCAGAGAAGCCAAAACATCAAATGAAGAATTAAAGACCAAGATGGAGGAAGAGATGAAGGAAAGAAAAGAATGGGAAGAAAAATTTTATGAGGAAGGAAATAAATATAAATGTCTTGCCAAAATTCATATGGTCTGTATTATGAGTGAGAAATTGCTTTCCTGTAGGAGGCCTTCTCCTACATATAGTGTGTTTTTGGAAGAGCAGTTCATTCGCTGACAGTTGTCAAGAATTACATGTGGGATTCCACATGAACTACAAGATGAATCTGAATTCATGGTAGCTTACTCTCTATCTAACCCTGAGCAGAAAAATCTCTGTGTGAATTTTATCTTTACAATTATATGCTAGAGAAAACATAGGATTTATGATCAACTTGTATGTAGGGGAGAGCTCGCTCAATGCATTTGTTTGTTTTGCAAAACCAAATTACATGGAAGGAAACAGAATCTAAATTTTTATTGAAATCCAGCTCAACAGCCTCTATATGAGAGATCATTATGGTAAACCTTCTACCTTCCTCACACATTTTGGAACTCATGCCTTTGATAGGAGATTCAAGACACATTACCCCGCCATCTCCGCAAAAGAGTATTGATGCCTTCACCTCCTATAAGGAGGAAAAATTTGAAGATATTTATGAAGGATGCTCAAAGATGTGGGAACTCCTTACCATTATTTGAAAAGAAGGGAAGTAATTTCCCCTACAAATCTGATCTGGATTTTAGAGAGGCCCAAAGCATTATACACAATAATTACCTGTCAGTTAATGAAACCTACGGGAAAATATGGATGGGAATACGAACAAGGCCCCCTATACTTCTCACCCCCATGTCTCCTTGGTAGGATAGAGAACCTCAAGACCCTACTGAATTTGAAAAGTGGGAGAGGAAAATAGAAGGAGCTGGGTACAGTACATCTGAGCTTAAGCTTTAGGAAATCTAGTTTCAGCCATTTGATCTAAGCAATCAAATGGAATGCAGAACATATGATCCCACTTTTGAAGAATGAGTTTGTAAAGGGACTTACAAACAAGTAAGTTTGGGGAAATGATGAGGCTAGAATATGTCTGATTAATGTATAATATATGATCTCATCTTACTCTCCTTTTGATTAAGTTTGATTACATTGTGTGAATTTTAGTTGATCCGATATGAGTTGGTATGTAATTGTCTGTCTTTTGATTGAATGTGATCCTAATGTTAAAAACTCTGAAATTCCCTGACGTATTGTGTGTCTAAATTCAGTTTTGTAATAAAGCGAGTCTTATTAGTCAAGGAAATGAAGTAGGTGGTGTTCAATATATTTTTGATAGCGTCTGTTCCTACATGCTTAGTTCGAAACTTCCAAGCTTGTTCCGAACTCCATCTAAAATTTCAAACTTTTGGGCTTTCGTGTTTGAACTTCACGGCCCCATTTTTTTAAATCTCTTTTAGACTTGAAGTCCAAAAGCCTCGAAATTTCAGACTTTCAGGATTTGAGTTTTGAATTCTTTCGATTGTTTTAAAGATTTTAATTTCAAATTTCCAAAGTCCGAAAGTCAAAAAGTCTAAATTTTTGAACTTTCGGGCTTTCGGGTTTTTGGAAATTTTCATTTCAATTCACATTCTTTGTCTCCCAATCTCCGAAGTCTAAAACCCCAAAATTCTAAATTTCAGGCTTTCATGTTTCAGACTTTAAGAAATCCTTCGTGCATTTAATTTTTCACCAAGCCCGTACGGATTAGATTTTTGCCATTAATATTAGGTTTTCTATTTAAACTCGGTTTTTACTCGTCATTTTTACCTGACACATTTTCTCTGACATTCGTTTCTTGTACTTTGTGACGTCCTTTTCAAGGTATGGTGATTTGTTTATTTTCTTTTTGGTTTAAGGTCTTTTATTTTGTTTCCTTCTCATTTTTTTCTCTTTGGTCTCCCTCTCTGTATCTTTCAAAATAAAAAAACTTTTGTTCTCCATATTTTGCATTTTGAGTTTTCTTGGGTATTCGAGTTGTTAGAACGATCCTCTCAAGTTTCCCATATTTTTCTCAACATTCTCATTTTTAGGGTTTGGGAATTAGCATTGTTGGGAAATGAAAAAAAATCCTTTCCCTAAAATTTTTGGAGAAAATGTTTTGGAGATTTATTTCAAGAAGATTTTCGGAGAATATTTTTAGAGAAAACTTTTCGTAGATTTCTTTCGGAGAAAAGTTTTGAGAGATTTCTTTGGGAGAAATTTTTTGAAGATTTCTTTCGGAACTTTTGGCTTGACGCTTTTTTTGAACTCTTGATTCGTGACTACAAGGGTTTTTCTTTTGAGTTTTTGAGAAAACTTTTAGAGATTTCTTTCTGAGAAAACTTTGCAGAGATTTATTTTGGAGAATATTTTAGGAGAAAAATTTTCAGAGATTTCTTTCGGAGAATATTTTTGGAGAAAATTTTCAGAGATTTCTTTCGGAGAAATTTTTTTAGAGATTTATTTCGGAGGTTTCTTTTAGAACTTTTTGCTTCAACTTTCTTTTTAGAACTTTTCAGTTCTTGACTATGGAGGTTTTTATTTCAGGTTTTCAGAGATTTTATTTTGAGATTTCTCCAAATTTGGCTTTCGAAACACAGGGCTTGATGTCTACTTCTACATCAAAGGATAAAGAAAATATGAAGTATTCATTTCTTAGAGTTTCTCCTCATTCCTTCCTATCTTCCGACTTAGGAAATATAGGGGACACCGACCTAGGGAAAATTGATTTTCTAGATTTCTCGAGAAAGAGTAAAGGCTCCAAACAAGAAATCATAGATGTAGGCCATCTACGATAGTGAGCTTGCCCTGCTCTTGCACGCGCTTTTCCCACATTCATGCATTGCCTAGAGTTCATTTTAGCCACAACATCCCTCTTTAATAAAGACTCCATATCAGTAAAAGATGATGATGATAAGTTAGTAATCCGTTTAGACCTAGACTTCTTGAAGATCTGCTCAAAATTCCCGATGTTCAAGATTACGCCACAATTTTTCCAAAGTTATTAGTTGGACATTGGGACAAGGAAAAGTAAGTATGCTAAAAAATCATGATGAAAACTTATTTGGCCAAAACCTTTTCCAAATCACCCAAAACCATGCATCGATCAGATTTTATTCAGGAGGTCAGTGATCTTATTGTGCTACTAAACAAAGTTTTAGGTCTCCCTTCTACAAAGGAATTCAAGGAATGAATTTTTTTGTATATCGCTACCATTAAGAATTAAAATGAGTTTATCTAATGGGGGAGCATATTAGTAGCTCCATTTACTATCAATTTAGTAAGGTGTCATCTACAGAGTATTTTTACATGACATCCTTTCTGGTGTATTTTGCTATTGCTATGGGAGATTTTCTTTGGTTTGAATACCAGAGATGTTTGTGGCACTTCCCAAATTTATGATTTCTATCCACAACTCACACCGAATGAAGGAAGTAAGCATTTTGAAGGGCCAATGATGCCTTCTATGTAGTTATCCTCTATCATTTTGACACAGAGTTATACAACTGAAGGATTTATGATGAAGCCTTCAAAGAGGTGTGTGAGTAAGGAGCCATATATTTACACTTCCTTACATTCACTTACATTAGGGTTCCAGGATTTATAGGTTCCCTAAAAAATTACCAAGGTGCCCTACTGATAAATGGGTTCTACTGGAATTGGTCTCGACAATTGTTGGATTATCATCAAATTCAAAACAAGCGCCACAAATTAGGAATGCATTTCCCTATTTCAATTGGCAGATACACCTGCCCGAATATTCATAAGGCCAAAAATGTGGATGCAAAATTGGCTGAAGTGACTTTGTGAACCTTTCATCCATGAACTAATTTCGATTATTGGGGTAAATTTGGTGAAATAGGTCGGTCCAGTGCCCACGTGCCCCAATTGGAAGATATCTAGATTCATTATTGGGATGAATACATCATGCGACAAAGAGATTATGAGAGGTTGACCTTGGATGAGGTTTGGTAGTTTGGCTTGGCTGATGTCCCAAAGGAGGCGTAGGATAATGATGAGGTTTTAGATGTGGCATACAAAAATGATAATATTGCCAATCAACCATTGCCATGGATTGATTGGTATGTAGAGGAATGTTGCAATACAAAGGAGAGGGCGGGGCCCATTCTGCAGAGAACTTACAGTTGGTTGGTTACCTTGGGAATTTCACCCAAGGGAGTAGAACAACCTACAAATACCGAGGCCCCACCAAATATGATCTAATCAACACCCACAAAGGGAAAAAGGTTGACTCAAAAGGCTCCTACAATCCCAAGGAAGATTTCATTTGTTATTGGAGGTTCTTCTTTTTCTAAGGAACCTATTCCTAAGGTTATGTCTCCTGTAACACATACAATGAAGTAGTGGGAGTCAGTGATTCTCCTGGTGTAACACAAGATCAGCCATGTTTTCCTCCTCTTCCATTGTCACTTCCAACCTTAGTTCCTTCCACTTCCACAATCATTTCTTCCTTCCCATCCCCTTCTATGGCCCAAGTATTCTCATCACTTCTAGTTCTATCAGCTAGGGAAAATATTGGGTCACCCATTTCCTCTTCACTTCCCTTAACACTCCCATTTTCTTCAATCATACCCCCTAGCATCATTCTATCAACTCCTATGGTTGTCCTTACATTCACCCCATCCATCATGGCCACTTCTACCGAATACCAACTAATGTTTCTAGTGCTCTTTCCTTATCTAATGTTTTAGGTATTGAATCTACTATATCATATTCATCATCATTAGTTATTTCTTAATGGTTGTTTAGACAGAATTTTAAGTAGAAGAAGAAGGTTCCTCTGGGAGATGTTATAGATCTCAGTATATTGGAACATATTCCCAAGAGATAGGCCAAGAGACCAAGAACCATGTCAAGTCTGACAGTTAACCCATCTGGAGAATGGGTGATAGAAGTTGCCACCCCCATTGAGGGGAAAACTAAAGAAACAATCATAGCTGCGGACTATCGGATCTTAAAATTCTCATTGGGAAAGGCCACTCATGAAGGAGCCAAGCAAGATCTGCACACTACTCTTGGGGCTCTTTTGGAAAAATATGACAAAGATAAGGCCACCAAAGATGAACTCAAATCCAAGGTTGAGTAGCTCACTGCATTACTGTGTAAAGTAATCTAACCCACTCCATCTACTAAGTCTCAACTACTACGTCTATGAAAATTTTGTCTGTAATCGATGATATTTCTTATCATGACTTTGAGTAGCTAGGCTAGAAAGGGAAATTAATGATTGGATGGATGGAGAGAATTCTATAGGAAGCTAATCCCTTAATCAAGGAGGCTGTCAAAATATATAATGATCTATAGGTTAGGAAGGTTGCTATTTGCAAAATGGATGAGGCCTTTTCCGAAGATAATAATAATCTGAATTTAAATTTGGCAACATGGAGTGAGATCAAAGAATAAGACCCCGACTTTCTTCTTCAGGAAGAGGTGATCGATGATGCCTCAAAATTATTTGAATACCAAAAGGCCATGGAATTCTGGTGCCAAGTATTGTAGGATTTAATCAAGAAATTGGAGGAGAAATGATAATGATGAAGTTTTAGATGTGGCATAAAAATGATAATATTGCCAATTAACCATTGCCATGTATTGATTGGTATGTAGAGGAATACTGCAATATAAAGGAGAGGGTGGGCCGCATTGCAGAGAACTTACGGTTGGTTGGTTACCTTGGGAATTTCACCCAAGGAGTAGAAAAACATACAAATACCGAGGCCCCACGAAATATGAGCCAATCAACACCCACAAAGGGAAAAAGGCTAACTCAAAATGCTCCTACAATCCCAAGGAAGATTTCATTTTTATTGGAGTTTCTTCTTTTTTAAGGTGCATATTCCTAATGTTATGTCTCTTATAGAATCTATAACAAAAGTAGTGGGATTCAAAGTGATTCTCCCGGTGCCACACAAGATCAGCCATATTTTCCTCCTCTTCCATTGTCACTTCAAACCTCGGTTCTTCCGCTTCCACAATCATTTCTTCCTTCCCATCCCATTTTATGGCCCAAGTATTCTCATCACTTCCGCTTCTATCGGCTAGGGAAAATATTGGGTCATCGATTTCCACTTCACTTCCCTTAACACTCCCATTTTATTCAATCATACCCCTAGCATCATTTTATCAAATCCTTTGGCTATCCTTAACGTCCACCCCATCCATCATGGCCACTTCTACCCAAATACCAACTAATGCTTCTAGTTCTCTTGCCTTATCTAATGTTTCAAGTATCGAATCTCTGTCCCATCTTCATCAACATTAGCTATTCCTTAATGGTTGTTTAGACTTACACGAAAGTAGAATAAGAAGGTGCCTTTGGGAGATGTTATAGATCTCAAAGCATATTGGAATATATGCCCAAAAGATAGGCCAAGAGACCAAGAAGCGTGTCGTCGAGTCTAATAGTTAACCCATCTGGAGAACGGGTGATAGAAGTTGCCACCCCCGTTGAGGGGAAAACTAAAGAAACAATCATAGTGTGGACTATCAGATCTCAAAATTCTCATTGGGAAAGGCCACTCATGAAGGAGCCAAGAAATATGTGCACACTTCTCTTGGGGCTCTTTTGGAAAAATATGACAAAGATAAGGCCACCAAATATGAACTCAAAGCCAAGGTCATGCAACTCACTGCATTCTTGTGCAAAGTAACCTAACCCAATCCATCTACTGAAGTCTCAACCACTATGGCTATGAATATTTTTTCTACAATCGATGATATTTCTTATCATGAGTTAGATAAGCTAGGATAGAAAGGTAGATCAATGAGTGGATGGATGGAGAGAATTCTACAGAAAGATAATCCATTAATCAAGGAGGTTGTCAAAATATATAATGATTTGCAGGTTGGGAAGGCTACTATTTACAAAATGGATGAGGCCTTTTCTGAAGATAATAATAATTTGAATTTAAATTTGGTAACATGGAGTGAGATCAAAGAAGAAGACCCCAAATTTCTTCTTTAGGAAGAGGTGATCGATGATGCCTCAAAATTATTTGAATACCAAAAGGCCATGGAATTCTCGGTGCCAAGTATTGCAAGATTTAATCAAGAAATTGGAGGAGAAATGAGTGGAAATCATGGATGCTCTGAATGACATCTCAAAATAATTTGATATTGCTAATTATAAATTCTTCAACAAAAACATCGATGCTCTTCCTAAAGATCAAATTAAGGAAAATTTCAAGGATTTGGTGAAGCGTGATGATGAGGTCACCAAAACTTTCAATAGTGACTCCATTGACCGATTGGTCTTGTGCCAAAATTTCATAGGGAGGTTGAAGAAGGTTACAAATAAGCTTCGAAGAGTGCCAACCAAGATCACAAAGGAGATCGAGACAAAAGATGTAGTGAATCACTATGCATGTGGGCTTGGAGATGAAGAAATTCAAGGAATTATCAAGCACTTCATTGAGTATAAGCATCGAATGGATGTGTGGGAAGGAGAACAACCCAAAATTTGCGGAAGGAGAATGTGTAGCTAAACCAGAAAAGATGAGTGACCATAAAAGGAAAAATCTAAATTCTGGATCGGTCAAAGTTGCAGGTTGATTGAGTCAAACCCATACAACAAATTTTCTATTTTCATGGGAGCATGTTCCCTTAATTTAATGACATGTCTATTTTTAGTCAAATGTTAGTTAAGGGCCCAACTATGATGGCTCAACCAAGGAACTTAGAAATAGTTAAACACTTCAAGTTAGTAGATATAGATTATTTTTGGGAGGAGTTACTCTTCAATCTTGAAAGAGTGCTTCGGAGATTTCTAAAAACATTTTAATTATATTCAGAGTTACACCTTGCTATTAGAAATTTGATTTATTATGTTGAATGGTTAATCAATGTTTACTTTGTGAATTTACAATTCCTTAGTGTGAGTGATTATCTTACCTTTATTTCAGGTTATCTATTTCATGTTGTGAAGGAATAATGCAACTATCTTTTATGTCAGTTGTGAAAACCTTATTTTCCTTTTGTATTAAGTTATGTCATCATTATCCCTAGTTGTAGAAATAGATGTTTGACATATGCATGTGTGGTTTCCTCATGATAAATTAATTGTGTGTTGAATCCAATTTGATCTATCCTTATGTATGCTCAAGTTTAACGAAGGAATGTATGCCCTTGGTTTGTGGTATTTTGTACCCTTTCGAGTGGTGATAGGTGAAGGTGGTCAATGATGCAAGCATCCCTCCCACATTAACCCTTCCAGATATTAAACAACCCTTAATTTGGTGCATCACCACCCTTAGTATAGTTTCAGTTCTACAAAATCTCTTTCCTTAAAACTCATGAAGATGTTAGCTTAGGATTAGATGGTCATTTTATTACACTAGGAGTAGTAAAGCATTCAGTTTAGGAAGAGGAAGCCGGCCTTCTCTCGGAGGTTCACATCAAACCTAATTCCCACAACTTGAGAGGTTATTCCATGTGTCACAATCACACCGAATATCCGATTCATTTTCAGGCCATTCAAGGGGTGCAGTGATTTGGTGACAACATTTTTTGGCATGCCTGGTGGGACGAGAGTTTGTACTTCTCTTCTCTTCCATTAACTAAAGGTACCTGGTGACTCCATATCTCTGGATTTCAAAGTTCAGGATAATCAAATAATGTGAAGAATTCACACAAGAACTTCTTCAAGGTAGGAAAATTATAAGCATACAGAACTTTCTTTGTCTCCCCCAAGGAGAAGAGGAAGAATCCTTTTAGTAGCACCAGCTACCGCTTTATTTCATAGAGGGCATTCGAATCCTCCTGAGGGAAGTTTTCCTCCACTAAGACAACCAAATTTTGGATGTCATGGTAGACAATGCTTGTCCTCCTTTCAATGCCAGCAGTCCTTTTTTGTTAGCACAAAGAGATGCCATACTGGCAGCTACCTTAAATTTTTTACCATTTTACACTAGGGAGACTAATGTTTCACCTTGGGAGCACATACTGGATGTAGCTAGAATTTGTGTGGTACATAATATTACAAGAAGATAACGTGGCAGTTTGAATCCTTGCTACTTCATTCAAAGGTAGAGCACTTCAATGGTTCCAGAGTTTAACTGTTGGATCTGTTACCACTTGGAACGAGTTAGGCATGAAGCTTTGTAAGTAGTTTGAGGACAAAAGTGATCATCTCTCACTTGTAGAACAATTCCATACTATCAAGTGGTCCCCTCAAGAGTATATGAGTGATTTCAACCTCCATTTTGACAAGACTTGGAAATAGATCCCGAACTCGTAAGGCCATCTCCAGAGAGCACATTTCTATATTACTTACGGGCATTGAATAGTGATGTAGCCATCATGATTCAATCTATGGGGGTACCGTTATTCCTGATGCTTACAAAATCACCATAAGAGCTGAAAATTGCTTGATTCAAGTAGGTAAAATTTCTCCTAGACCTCCCATACCTGTGTTTATAGAGCTTGCAAGAAAACAACCAGTCATTTCCCTAGTTTGGAAGCTTCTAGTCGATGACTACGCATGCGTCCAATCCCTCAAATGATCTGGCTGAGGTAAATTCATTATTACAAAATTTCGGGAATGAACTCGTAGCAATGAAGAGGCAACAATCCTAGTATGCTCACCCTTTCAACCCCAATATCAGATGAGCCATCCTCCATTCCAAGGAAACAGTCAATCACAAAATCAGGCCACAAGCCAAGCTATGAATGTAAAACCTTTGAACTTTGGAATCCTTCTATTGCCAGTTCTTCCAGAGCTATAGTCGCGGTCTAGAACAACCTCATCCAAGACTATGAATGGTGCTATCCTTGTTCTCAACCCCATAATCAGAACCTCTTCCCAAATGGAGTTTTAAGTCAGGCCCTTATGGTCCAAAGTATATCCACCCCACCTGAATCGTTGGCTGGACCAACCACCCAAGAAAGTCAAGATTCTACTCCTGATGAAACTACACTACTAAATTGGCAAGAAGAAGACTTTTGTGGCTTGAATACTGATGCATCCACTATAGCATCCAACACATGTTCCAAGAAAAGGGTAATGCATCCACAATCCTCTAATACTGATCATGCATCTACTTCTCAACCCCCAACACAAATACCAAATGATAAAGGTGCGGGAAAGAAATCACTGGAAGTATCTATAGATCAATATACAAAGAAGGATGGGACTTCAAGTATCATAATGGCCAATAGGAATTTTCCAAAAGAAGACCCCAATGCTCCAAAAGGCATTAGCAAAGTGGGAAAAATTCCATTCAATATCATGGAGAAATTTAAGAAGACAATTTGAGTGTCACAATGTGGGATGCACTCTCGATTCTTTCTGAGAGGAACTTTCTATGGGAGGCTTTGAACAACTTTCGCACTACCAATCAGATCCTCAAGTCAAGAAGTAGCAATGGAAACTAGCTTATGCCAACCTGAAACAAAAAAAAAATGCTAAGCCCAATAAACTACCACCATTCTATATCTCACTGATTATTGGTGACCATTTGGTACAAAATTGTATGATCGATTATGGAGCTAGTAGTTTTGTAATGCTCAAATAGGTCGTAAATGTACTACAAATTCCATAAACTCCAATTTCAAGAGGAGTTGTTCAACTAGATGATACTGTAGTCCAAATTGTTGGGGTCATTAAGGGGCTTCAACTTACTATCCACGCATGTCCTAGCTTAACATTCACGTAGGACATATCTGTTATTGATCTCCCTCCCCTTTTTGCCATTTTCTTATCACGGGATTTCACTACCAAGATGGGTGGTTATTTTTCATCAGACTGGTCACATATGATCCTAAGGACCTAGTATGGTATAAAATTAACTATAAGGGCATAACCAATCTGTCATAATCACATGGAACCTTACACAACCAAATCCATAAATGGTAATTATGCCATTTGGGATCTAGAAGAGGAGGATGCAGATCATGAGTAGACTACTCTCATAGAAGAGGTTCCAGATACAGTTCTTGAAGAGGTAAGTATAGATCATCAATATGACCCTTATGCTAATTTATTGGCAAATGAAGAATCTAGTCTTTTATTTTTGGAAGAGACTGGATTGGGTACATATTGCGTACATGAAGAGGGAGCAATCGTACCTCAGTTGGTTAAAACACCCAACAATCCCGAGGGACTATGGCAGCTATTCTTTGATGGTTTGAGGAGTAAGAATGGATCTGGCATAGGGGTTATGTTAATTTCTCCAGAAGGGGATAAATATTTCTCGTCTTTTTGGTTGTAGTTTAGTTGTACTAATAACATCACCGAGTATGAGGCCCTTATATAAGGAATTTAGCTTGCTCAAAAAAGAGGAATCAAAGCTTTGAATATCTATGGTGATAGTGAGTTGGTCATGCATCAGGTAACAACCCACAAGTGCATAAAAAAATGATCTATTGAGATCGTATAAGAATCGTGTCTAGGACCTAATAGAGGACTTCAAAGATTTCAAAATTCACACAATTCCTAGAAAATAAAATCAAGATGTGGATACTATGCTGAATATTAGCTCCCAATATGATATACCTACAAATATAATGAAGGAAGGAAAGCCGGTGGTCAAAATGGTAGTCCATCCGCAGTACTAGATAATATAACTAGCTGGCAGGTATTTGATAGTGATGAGTAGATTGTCCTTTTCCTACAACAAGAGGTAGAGTTTGCTGCCAAACATCAGGATAAAATGCACAATTCTTATGGTGACCAAATTATACAATTGAAGGGGAACAAACTGCCAAAAGGTCTAGTTACACTTGAATCCATCTTCAATTCAAATGACCAGACCAAACAAAAAAGCACCAATATGGTAGTCAAGGAAGAAGATTTCAAAGAAGTCAAGGTGGCAAGCGAAAAATGCTTAAAAATTGGTAAAGTATGCACCATTCGAGAGAAGAAAGATTTCATTGAATTATGTCAGGAATACCATGATATTTTCACGGGAGATACAAATACTTGCATCGTTTTGATCCCGGAACTTGGCTCAACATACTATTGAACTAGATTGAACTCCAAGTAAGTTTGTCAAAAACAGAGGCCAATCAATCCCAAGATTGAGCCATTGATGAGGAAAGAGCTAACCAAGATTATCAAGGCCTGCATAATTTTTCCAATCAATCATTCTTCATGGTAGCCAATCCGGTGCCCGTAAGGAAAAAGAATGGTAAAATTTGGTTCTGTGCATAGATTTCAAGGATCCGAACCATGCCTCATTGAAGGATCACTACCCTCTCCCGTCAATGGATCAAATCCTCCAAATGGTGGCAGGGGATCAAAGGTTTTATTTTCTTGATGGATATTCAAGATATAATTAGATTTTGGTTCAAGAATCTGATCAATTCAAAACGGCTTTCACCACCAAGTGGGGCACATACACTTACAACAAGATTCCTTTTGGGTTATCTAATGTAGGGGCTACCTTTCAGAGAGCCATGGATATGGCATTTAGAGGACTCATCAATGATATGATCTTGGTTTACCTTGATGATATCACTGTCTACTCCAAGCATGTTGAGGATCATATCACTCATCTAAGAAAAGTCTTTTGAAGGTGTAGAGAATTTGGTGTCTCATTGAACCCTAAGAAGTGCATTTTCGCAGTGCAGGAAGGAAAGTTGTTGGGGCATATTGTTTCGGCAGAGGGGTTTTCTATCGACCCAACTAGGATTCAATCAATTATGTCCTTATCCCTCCTAAGTCATAAAAAAGGTCTCCGAGTTTTGGGAACTATAAGTTTTGTACAGATCCATTCCTCGGTTTACAACGTTGGCAAAACTGCTAACGACCATGCTCAAAAAGAATATTCCATTTTCATGGATGAAGGAGGGAAGAGAAATATTTGAAGCCATCAAGATAGCTATCTTTCAAGCTTCCATGCTAGTGAATCCCGGTTTGTGAGAGATTTCATTATCTATGCTTTTGCAGATAGGAAAGTATTTCAGAATCCTCACTCAATATAATGATGATATGATGGAGCAACCCATTACGTTTTTCAGTCAGTCTCTTAAGGAATACGAACTCAAATATTCCTTCATAAAAAATAAGGTCTTTGTAGTCATTCTAACTGTAAAGAAGTTTAGGCATATGTTGTCTAACAAAAAGTCCACTTAATGGTTTCTCATCCTGGCGTCAAAGAGTTTTTGTTGAATAAAGAGATGATTGAGAAACGCGCTGGGTAGATTACAAAATTAATGGAATATGAATTACACATCAAGGTCACTAATCTTTTCAGGGGCAAAGGGTTATGTCAACAGCTGGCTGTGGACATGGAGACCAAAGATATAGAAGATTTCATGCTTCTAAATGTTGATGAAAGAAATGATCAGATTGATTGGTCAACTGAGATGCAAAATTTCCTTCTCTCGGGGTATACCCTCCAAACATGGATAAAGTACAAAGACGTACTTTCCATCTCCGTCTATTCCATATGTCATGATAGATAATGTTCTCTTCGAAAGGATTTAAATGGTGTTCTTCTACGCTACATCAAGCCAAAGCGGTGAACAAGATATTAGAGGAATTTCACAATGGCCTGTCGGAAGACATTATTCTACACGAACAACTACTACTAAGATCATGTGAGCTAGTTATTACTGGCCAGAATTGTTCAAAGACTCTCATATCTGGGTGAGGAAATGTAAGGAGTGTTCTCTTTTCATAGGCAAATAGAGGTTGATAGCTCTCCCATTACATCCGTTTAGGTGGATTAACCCTTCGTTCAGTGGGGATTAGATTTCATCGAGATGATAAATCCTCCATCTAGCGAGGGACATAAATGGGTCCTTACTGCAACAAATTATTTCACTTGCTGGACAGAGGCAGTGGCCCTAAAGAAAAGTAACGAAAAAGGTTGTTATGGATTTTCTGGAAAATTTAATGACAAGGTTTGATGTTCCTTTTCTTGTTATCTCGCACAATGTTATGGCTTTCCTTGAGTTAAATATAAGTGAATGAGCTGTTAAGAATGGGTTCTACCTCAAGAATTCATCTAACTACTATCCATAGGGAAACATGTTGGATGAATCCAATAATAAGAATCTCATAAGGATCATCAAGCGTACAATGGAGGCCAATAAAAGGACCGACATACATAGGTTAAGATAGCCCTATGGGTGGATCAGATAACACATAAAAAGGTCATCAAGGTTTTACCTTTCATACTTGTATATGGAAGGGAAGAAAAACTCCCACTTTCTTTGGAAATACCTTCCTTGGACTTGGCTTATCGGCTTAAAGTTATGGAGAATGATGCCTTAACAATGAGGCTTGTTGAACTCATGGAGCTGGAGGAAATTTGAAACTCAGCCATGCACACATTAACACAACATCAGGCTCAAGTTAAGAAATATTTTGACAAGAAGGCATCTAACAGGCATTTTCAAGAGGGAGATCTAGTCCTCAAATGGGATGAAGATAGGGCCAAGCCAAGAAAGCACACCAAATTTGATGCTCTTTGGAGTGGGCCATACATCATCACAAGTTGCAAAGAGGTGAATTCATTTCATCTATCCAAACTCAATGGAGAAGAATTTCCCATTCATGTGAATGGGATACATCTCAAAGCTTGCTTTTGAGATTGTTCCACCTTGTACAGTGTTCTTTTCTTTTCCTCCAAGTTCTTTGCACATCATTTCATTTTCTTTTCCATTTCTGTTTGTTTTCTATTTTTATGTTTATATTTTTAGGACTCCTTGCCCAATGATTTTCTTAAGGCTATTGGTCTCAAAGCTTAGCAGGAAAGCTTTCCCTAGAGGTTGCCAAAAATGTTAACATTTTAATCTACCTTGAGAAATTGATGTCGAAAGTAGTTAGGCAAATTTTTAAATCCCTTGTTTGGAGGGATTTTGCAATATGTTTTGAAAATTAACCAAGTCCCGAAATTCTAAAAATTTTGACTTTCAGATTTTAGATATTTTCTATTTCGGGGTTTAAATGGCGTAGGTTTTAAATTTGGTTCCAAATCTCCAAAGCCTGAAATCATGAAAGTTTGAAATTTCATACTTTTGAGCTTTCGGGGTTCGGAAATTTTCATTCAACAAATTGGCATTTCTTAACTCGGAGTTCGAAGTCTGAAATCCTAAAAGTATGAAATTTCAAAATTTGAGGCTTTTAGGTTTTGGAAAATTTGGCCCCATTTTGTTTAAATCTCTTTTGGACTTCCGAAGTCTGAAATTCTGAAAGTCCAAAATCTCAGACTTTCATGCTTTTGGGTTTCTGAATTATTCGAGTCGTTTTTAATATTTTTACTTTTGAACTTCTGAAGTCTAAAAGTATGAATTTTTAAACTTTCGGGCTTTTGGGTTTTGGAAATTTTCATTGCTAATTCACATTCTTCGTCTCCCAATCTTTGAATTCTGAAACCCCAAAATTCAAATTTTCAGAATTTTGGGCTTTCAGGTTTTAGACTTTCAGAAATCCTTCGTGCATTTAATTTTTCACCAACCCCGTACGGATCAGATTTCTTCCATTAATATCAAGTTTTCTATTTAAACTCGTTTTTACTCATCATTTTTACTTGACACATTTTCTCTGACATTCCTTTTCTTGTACTTTGTGACATCCTTTTCAAGGTATGGTGATTTGTTTATTTTCTTTTTGGTTTAAGGTATTTTATTTTGTTTCCTTCTCATTTGTTTTCTCTTTGGTCTCCCTCTGTGTATCTTTCGAAATAACAAACCCTTTATTCACCATGTTTTGCATTTCAAGTTTTCTTTAGGTATTCAGAGTTGTTTGAACAATCCTCTCAAGTTTCCCATATTTTTCTCAATATTCTCATTTTTTAGGGTTTGGGAATTAACATTGTTCGGAAAAAATCCTTTCCTAAAATTTTTCAAGATTTCTTTCAGAGAAAATTATTCGGATATTTATTTTGGAGAATATTTCAAGACAAAAATTTAGGAGATTTCTTTTGGAGAAATTTTTAGAGATTTCTTTCAAGGTTTCTTTCATAACTTTTGTCTTGGCGTTTTTTTAGAACTTTTCAGTTCATGACTACAGAGGTATTTCTTTCAGGTTTTCAGAGATTTCTTTAGGAGAAGATTTTCGGAGAAAAATTTGCAGAGATTTCTATCAGAGAATATTTTTAGATATTTCTTTCAGAGGTTTATTTTGGAGGTTTCTTTAGGAGGTTTCCTTTGAAACTTTTGGCTTCGGTGTTCTTTTTGGGAACTTTTCATTTCATGACTATGGAGGTTTTTCTTTCAGTTTTTTAGAGATTTTATTTTTGAGATTTCTCCAACTTCGGCTTCTAAAACATAGGGCTTGATGTCTACTTCTACATTAAAGGGTAAAGAAAAGATGAAGTATTCATTTCTTGGAGTTTCTCCTCACTCCTGCCTGTCTTCCGACTTAGGGAATATAGGGGACACTCGACCTAGGGAAAATTGATTTTCTAGATTTTTGGGAAAGAGTAAAGGCTCGAACAAGAAATCATGGATGTAGGCCATCTACGATAGTGGGATTTCCCTTACTTTGCTAGTTTTCCCACATCCATGCATTGCCCAAAGTTCATTTTAGCCACAACAACCCACTTTGACAAAGACCGCATATTAGTCGGAGATGATGATGATATTGTAGTCATTTGTTTAGACCTGCAATTCTTTGAAGATCTGCTTGAACTTCCCAACGTTCAAGATTATGCCACAATTTTTCCAGAGTTAGTAGTGGAACATTGGGACAAGGAAGAGGAAGTATGCTAAAAAATCATGATGAAAACTTATCTCGACCAAAAGCTTTGCCAAATTACCCAAAACTATGCATTGGTCAGATTTTATTCAGGAGGTCAGTGATCTTATTGTGCTACTAAGTAGAGTTTTAGGTCTCCCTTCTACAAAGGAATTCAAGGAATGAATTTTTGTACATCGCTACCATCAAGAATAAAAATGAGTTTATCTAATGGGGGGAGCATATTAGTAGCTCCATTTGCTATCAATTGAGCAAGGTGTTAGCTACAAAGACTTTTTACATGACATCCTTTCTGGTGTGTTTGCTGCTTTGTTATGGGAGATTTTGCTAGTTTGAATACTAGAGGTGTTCGTAGCACTTCCCAAATTTATGATTTCTATCCACAACTCACACTGAGTGAAGGAAGAAAGCATTTTTGAAGGGTCAATGACACCTTCTTTGTAGTTATCCTCTACCGTTTTGACAAAGAGTTATACAACCAAACGATTTTTGATGAAGCCTTCAAAGAAATGCGTGAGTGGTGAGCCATCTATTTGTAAATCCCTACATTCACTTACATTCAGGTTTCAGGATTTATAGGTTCCCCAACAAATTTCCAAGGTGCCCCACTGATAAATGGGTTCTACTGGAATTGGTCCGACAATTGTTGGATTATCATTGAATTCAAAACAAGTGCCACAAATTAGGAATGCATTTCCCTATTTCAATTGGCAGATACACCTTCCCAAATATTCATAAGGCCAAAAATGTGGATGTAGAATTGGCCAAAGTGACTTTACAAACCTTTCATCCACAAACTAATTTCGATTATTGGGGTAAATTTGGTGAAACAGGTCGGTCTAGTGCCCACGTGCCCCAATTGGAAGATATCTAGATTCATTTTTGGGATGAATACATCATGCGACAAAGAGATTATGAGAGGTTGACCTTGGATGAGGTTTGGTAGTTTGGCTTGGCCAATGTCCCAAAGGAGGCGCAGGATAATGATGAGGTTTTAGATGTGGCATACAAAAATGATAATATTGCCAATCAACCATTACCATGGATTGATTGGTATGTAGAGGAATGCTGCAATACAAAGGAGAGGGCGGGGCCCATTCTACAGAGAACTTACAGTTGGTTGGTTACCTTGGGAATTTCACCCAAGGGAGTATAAGAACCTATAAATACCGAGGCCCCACCAAATATGATCTAATCAACACCCATAAAGGGAAAAATGTTGACTCAAAAGGCTCCTACAATCCTAAGGAATATTTCATTTGTTATTGGAGATTCTTATTTTCTAAGGTGCCTATTCCTAAGGTTATGTCTCTTGTAGCACATACAATGTAGTAGTGGGAGTCGGTGATTCTCCTAGTGCCACACAAGATCAGCCATCTTTTCCTCCTCTTCCATTGTCACTTCCAACCTTAGTTCCTTCCACTTCCATAATCATTTCTTCCTTCTCATCCCCTTCTATGGCCCAAGTATTCTCATCACTTCCAGTTCTATCAGCTAGGGAAAATATTGGGTCACCCATTTCCTCTTCACTTCCCTTAAAACTCCCATTTTCTTCAATCATACCCCCTAGCATCATTTTATCAACTCCTATGATTGTTCTTACGTTCACCCCGTCCATCATGGCCACTTCTACCCAAATACCAACTAATGTTTCTAGTGCTCTTTCCTTATATAATGTTTCAGGTATCGAATCTACTGTCCCATCTTCATCATCATTAGCTATTCCTTAATGGTTGTTTAGACAGACTCCAAAGTAGAAGAAGAAGGTTCCTCTGAGAGATGTTATAGATCTGAGTATATTGGAACATATGCCCAAAAGATAGGCCAAGAGACCAAGAACCATGTCAAGTCTAACAATTAACCCATCTGGACAATGGGTGATAGAATTTTCCACCCCTATTAGGGGGAAAACAAAAGAAACAATCACAGTTGTGGACTATCGGATCTCAAAATTTTCATTGGGAAAGGCCACTCATGAAGGAGCCAAGCAAGATGTACACACTACTCTTGGGGCTCTTTTGAAAAAAATATGACAAAGGTAACTTGGTAAGGCCACCAAATATGAACTCAAAGCCAAGGTCGAGTAGCTCACCTTTGCATTCTTTGTGCAAATTAATCTAACCCACTCCATCTACTAAAGTCTCAACTACTACGGTGTGATGATTTTGTGCTGTGCAATCGATGATATTTCTTATCATGACTTTGAGTAGGTAGGCCAAAAAGGGAAATTAATGATTGGATGGATGGAGAGAATTCTATAAGAAGCTAATCCCTTAATCAAGGAGGCTATCAAAATATATAATGATCTGTAGGCTAGGAAGGTTGCTATTTACAAAATGGATGAGTCCTTTTCCGAAGATAATAATAATCTGAATTTAAATTTGGCAACATGGAGTGAGATCAGAGAATAAGACCCAAAATTTCTTCTTTAGGAAGAGATGATCGATGATGCCTCAAAATTATTTGAATACGAAAAGGCCTTGGAGGTCCGGTGCCAATTATTATAGGTTTTAATCAAGAAATTGGAGGAGAAATGAGTGGAAATCATAGATACTCGAATGACATCTCAGAAGAATTTGATATTGCTAATTGTAAATTCTTCAATGAAAACATTGATGCTCTTCCGAAGATCAAATTAAGGAAAATTTCAAGGATTTGGTGAAGCGTGACGATGAGGTCACCAAAAATTTCAATAAGCGACTCCATTGATCGATTGGTCTTGTGCCAAAATTTCATAGGGAGGCTGAAGAAGGTTACGAATAAGCTTTGAAGAGTGTCAGCCAAGATCAAAAAGGAGATCGAGATGGAAAATGTAGTGAATCACTATGCATGTGGGCCTGGAGATGAAGAAATTCAAGGAATTATCAAGTGCTTCATTGAGTATAAGCACCGAATGGCTGTGTGGGAAGGAGAACAACATAAACTTGCAGGAAGAGAAGGTGTAGCTGAACCAGGCCAAAGCTGAGTGGCCATGAAAGGAAAAATCCAAGCTCCGGATCGGTCAAAGTTACGGTGGTTGGTGAGTTAAAGAACTACAACAAATTTTCTATTTTCATGGGAGCATGTTCCCGTAATTTAATGACATGTCTATTTTTAGTCAAATGTTAGTTAAGAGCCTAGTTGTGATGGCTCAGCTAAGGAACTTAGAAATAGTTGAACGCTTCAAGTTAGTAGATATAGATTATTTTTCAAAGGAGTTGCTCTTCAATCTTGGAAGAGTGCTTTGGATATTTCTAAAAACCTTTTAATTATTCATAGTTACACCTTGCTATTAGAAATTTGATTTATTGTGTTGAATGGTTAATCATGATTACTTTGTAAATTTACAATTCCTTAGTGTGAGTGATTATCTTACCTTTATTTTAGGTTATCTATATCATGTTGTGAAGAAATAATATGACTATCTTTTATGTCACTTGTGAAAACCTTATTTTCCATACGCATTAAGTTATGTCATCATTATCCCTAATTGCAAAAATAGATGTTTGACATATGCATGCGTGGTTTCCTCATGATAAATTAAGTGTGTGTTAAATCCAATTTGATCTATCCTTATGTATGCTCAAGTTTACCGAAGGAACGTACGCCCCTAGTTTGCGTTATTTTTACCCTTTTGAGTGGCGATAGGTGAAGGTGGTCAGTTATGCAAGCATCCCTCCAACATTAACCCTTCTAGATATTAGAAAACCCTTAATTTGGTGCATCACCACCCTTAGTATAGTTTCATTTTGCAAAGTCTCTTTCCTTAAAACTCATGAAGATGTTAGCTTAGGATTAGATGGTCATTTTATTACACTAGGAGTAGTAAGCATTCTGGGTTTAGGAAGAGGAAGCCAACCTTATTTAGAGGTTCACCTTGAGCCCAAGTCCCATAGCTTGAGAGGTGATCCCATGTGTCACAATCACACCGAATATCATGATTCATTTTTAGGCCATTCGGGGGGTGCAATGATTTGGTGACAACAAATCCTTTTAAAGGAAACAAACACACAAATTTCTCCTAGGAATGAAGAAAATGCAATAGAACCCCTGATGTGCCCCACTAAGCGTGCCAAAATGTTTCACCATTTTCTTTACATTATTGGGACGAAATAGATAAGGGTAAGGGCCAAGGAGGAATACCTATTTATACTGGTTGGTTGATGGTTGTTGCGCGTGTTCTGACTTCTCAATCCAATGCTAACTGTGAGAGCTTCCTTTTGGCTGGGAGGAACTGCTTGAAATAGAAAACAAGACCACAAAAGAAGAGTTAAATAATATATGACAGTGGACTGCCTAGCATGTGCTAGATCCATGAAGTGTGATACTCCTTAGGAGGCATTTGTCAATCCACTGTTTTAAAAAAATTAATGTGAGAAATAAACAAAGTCCTACTTTATTTGATATGATTTAGGTATTTCATTTAAGCACAATAAGAAAATATAACATAACAGGCTAGGCTATAGTCAGATCTGAAGGGTAGGTAGGTCTTAGGGTATTAGGACTGGTCAAGGTTAGGTTCTAGGTTGTTTAGGTCACTTGGTAGTAGGTTATGTGGTTTTATTATTGGAAAAGGGTATGAAACATAGAGACCGATGTCAGTCGGGTATAACTAACGACGGTTTAAAAGGGACCGATGATAGTCATAGATAATCGGCGTCGGTAGGGTCGGGGTGAAAGGAACTTAATAAGATTTGATTATGGGAGTGAACTAGAGTTAAACAGAGATGGAAGGGTGGACATGGAGGTATGTGAAAGGAACGATAATAATATTGTTCCAAGCCGTGATCTCAGATGATAATAGCACACCACATTAGATTTGCAAAGTAGAAGAGCTAAAATACCATATATGGAAATCCATCATAATCCATAATGCTCAATACATTACAATATAATGACTTTAATTATTCAATAAGAAAGATGTACATATAGGAGGAGGGAAGTGCAACTACTACCTAAATCAATGGTGAAGAACTCCCACTAACTGATATTGGTAGTTAAGTTAACTCCAAAAGACTAGTAAGCTAACTCAACATAACTGAGAAGCTAACTCCACACAATTAATACACCTAAGCAAGCTAACCCAACAAGTGTAGGGCTAACACAAGTATAAGAATTATCCTAATAAATAAATAAAAGGATAAATAATAACCTACACTAACACCCTCCCATAAGCATAGCTTAGGTGGGTGGAAAAGAAGGTGGGTCCCGATAACAAGGCCTAATGAGGTACCCACGTACAACAATTGGGAAAATGGACACCGCAAGGTACCCAAAACCAGTAATAACAAAGTAGAGAGCAAAATCCTGCTGTAAGATATCCTCATAATCTCGGATCCAAAAACTCGTACAATACTAAAGAAGTGTGGTGCACACTATGGTTTGAATCCACTGCTCGATCATATAACTCAAAAATAACTGACACTGGGCTTCACCAGAATAGCTCCATGCAAGGAGACTGTCAATGGAGTGATGTTGAAAATGTAAAAAAACATCAAACATAATTTAATCAACTGTTACAAATAGATGTGCCATGATCCAAGAACAACCAAGGAAACAAGGCAAGGACACGAGATCCAAATAAATAAGAGTGCCACGATCCAAGAAAAGCCAAGGTAATAAGGTAAGGACACAAAACCTGAAGAAAGAAGCAATATCAACACCACACCCTCCCATACTGTTGAATGAGTAGAGTGATACCACAGATCTGTATGAGTTGCCAAAATCAACTACTCGAACACTGACAAACTAACATTGGGCTCACCAGAATAGCTCCCCCACAAGAGAGACTGTCACCATGTCAAAAAAAGTGTCAAAAATGCAGATCCAAAATATCTCAACAAACAAGAGAGATATAAATGTATACACCCATAGATACAAGAATGCAATACCCAAAAGTTTAGGACGTCGGGCTCAACCGAAATTGCGTCCACAAGTGATCACAACACCCTCCCGAATTTGACACTTTATAATTGAGTGCATGTAAATATTACAATGAGTAACAATACCTTTTACCTTTGAAATATGTGTATAAAATGTCATCAATGCGTAGATCTCAAAAAAATACACAATTTCAAAACAAATATCACCTTAATCCGAGCTACGGAGCTCTACAAGTTTTGCTATTACAATAATATTTTAATGCTGATCTTTTTAAAAGGTACACGTGACACCCAAATGTCCAAAGGGTAAAAGAGTGCATCCACATGATACATGCTTGTGACCAAAGGATAAAAGTCTTGCTCCCAAAACCTAAATGTCCAGAGGGTAAATCATTGCATTCAGAGGGTACACATTAATATCCAATGGATAAAAGAATGCACCTAGAGGGTACATATCTCGCATCCAATGAATAAAAATCGCATCCAAAACCGAAATATCCAGAGGGTAAAAGAATGCATCTGGAAGGTACATGCTTATATCCAATGGATAAAATAATGCACCAAGAGGGTACAAATATACGTCCAGTGGATAAAAGATTGCATCCAAAACCAAAATACCCAGAGGGTAAAAGAATGCATCTAGAAGGTACACGCTTATATCCAATGGATAAAAGAATGCATTGATAGGGTGTGATATGTGTCCAGTGGATAAAAATCGCATACAAAACTAAAATACCTAGAGGGTAAAAGAATGCATCTAGAAGGTACACGCTTATATCCAATGGATAAAAGAATGCATCGATAGGGTACAGATATATGTCCAAAGTGGATTAAAAGAGTACATCCAAAACCAAAATACCCGAGAGGGTAAGAGAATGCATCCGAGAAGGTACACGCTTATATCCAATGGATAAAAAATGCACCCAGATTTGAATGTCTCAAAACATTGTCAAGTTTACAGTTGATTCTAGGGTTTTGGCACCTTCCAAATCCAATTTTGCACTCTGTTTTGCATAAAAATGCATGCTGCAAAAAATTAATAAAAAATTCCATATAAATGAAAAAATAAACCCTTGCTTGCAAAAAAAACTTACATGGATGTCCACATCATCTATCGCTCTGATACCATGAAAGGAATGATAAGAATATTGTTCCAAGCTATGATCTCAGATGATAATAGCACACCACATTAGATTTGCAAAAGAAGAGCTAAAATACCATATATGGAAATCCATCATAATCTATAATGCTCAATACATTACAATAGAATGACT
Source organism: Taxus wallichiana var. yunnanensis (assembly GCA_018340775.1). Classification (NCBI taxonomy): domain Eukaryota; kingdom Viridiplantae; phylum Streptophyta; class Pinopsida; order Cupressales; family Taxaceae; genus Taxus; species Taxus wallichiana. The sequence continues at coordinate 453,064,391 of CM031237.1, read as the reverse complement.
TTAATTATTTAATAAGAAAGATGTACATATAGGAGGAGGGAAGTGCAACTACTACCTAAATCAATGGTGAAGAACTCCCACTAATTGATATTGGTAGTTAAGTTAACTCCAAAAGACTAGTAAGCTAACTCAACATAACTGAGAAGCTAACTCCACATAACTAGTACACCTAAGCAAGATAACCCAACAAGTGTAGGGCTAACACAAGTGTAAGAATTATCCTAATAAATAAATAAAAGGATAAATAATAACCTACACTAACAATCTATGAAAGTATAAGGTATACTCGGAGGTAGGTAGCGGTGAGAATGGGTGATTTGGTGGTGTGGGTAGAGAAATGGCTGAATTTGTGAGTTGGTAGGAGATGGGAAATGGGCATGCAAAATAAAAATGATAAATGTGAAGTAACAAAAGGCTATTATCTTGAAATAGACTATCTTTGGTAGAAGGTATACTTACTATGATACATGTTTGATGGCTGAATGGTGATGGAAATTGATCAGAAGGATGGTGTTTGGTGCCACAGTAGTGCTTCCTTGAATGATTCTATGAGTGTAATACATCCTGGACTTGTCCAGTGTGTCGTGGATGTCTGGGTGTGTGAAAAGACTCTAGTTCTACTTGCATGTAGCTTTATTCTTGTCTTCTTTTTCTCGAATGTGCCAACCCAAAAACAAGGTTGCTAAGGTGAATAAATGGTAATCAACGATGGTTAGGGTTGATCGGTGTCGGTGTAGGGATGACTGGCGTCGGTTAAGGTGGGATTCCCTAGGTTTACTAAAAATGGTAGATCTTTTCGATTTCTTGGGCTAGGTTGGTTTATTCTCACGGATCAGAATAGAAGCTTCCCTTCTAATGAGCGGGAATGTGGTTAGAGAAATATTAGGCATGTGCTTTTAGGGTTAGAACAAATCTTAGCTCATTAAGGTAAGTGGGACCAAGTCTTAGTTAGTTATGGAAACATGTCAATAATAGGTCTAGGGTGAGGTGGCTAGATGAGGTGGAAGGGTGAGGTGGAAGTTAGCTTAATTTAAATAATTAAAATAATGAATATTGTGAGGATGGGTATTAATTTAACTAAGTTAATTAAATTAATATTGGTGTGGGGTGGAAGGGACCATGGTTAGGTGAATATGTTTTAGTTGGTTAATCGATAGGGGACCAAGGGGAGTGTGACCCAATTTTGGTGTTTGGAAAACCACCTAGGGTGGTATAGAACTTATGTACCCAGAGTGATGGTGGTAAGGCCTCCTTCCCCTCTGTCTAAAGTCTCTCACATTCCTAGATGTGGTGTGAAGTAGGGGAATTCCCATGGAATTCACATATCTATGAAGGTACATTTCTCCTTAGAAACCTAGTAGAAAAGGAAATTCTCACCTCTCGCCATTCCAATAGGTTATCTCTATGTGTGTCCCACCAGTGTGCTGCTATCCCACATAGAGCTTAAACCAAAATATTTATTCTATCAACCTCATCCTTCCACTGGGATTTCATGGTGCACTGATTCCTCTCTCACGGTGTACCGAGGTTTCGATTATAACTTAAGCACCTATCCACGCTTGGCCGATCATGCAATTAATTATGTTCTTAACCTCTTATCCAACTACTTCATACATCCCATATGCCCAATTATCACAAACAATACTTGTGGTATCACTAATTGAATAAACATCATCCCATTGCATCACTCCTTAGGTGGCTCGGTTACCTTAGGGTCTCGATCATGCATGCATATATCTTGTTCAAGTATTCTTCACTCAAAGGCTCAATGTACAGAGAAACCTTTTAATCTCTAAAAGGTATAATGACATGTTATTTATTGGTCTCAAAGCTTATGTACCCCTTGTTAAAGCACAAGTATGTATTATTTGCATAACACCAAGGGTATCCAAGTAATGGTGAAAATATTTGCTTCAGCTAGGTCCAACACTTTAAAGTCCCTAGTAAACTTAGCTTCCTAAATTGTAATAGTCACATCCATTAACATTCTAAGTGGCATGGCTCTAGTTCTATTTGGCATATATAAAATATTCAAAGAAGGCTGCAAGGGTGGTCTCTCCATCTGATTCCAAGCATCCAATGTGAGTACATTAACTTATACACCTATATCTATCGAATATTGTTCATAAGCCATTAATCTATGACCACATTCAGTGTAATCTCCTTATCATACTCATGATTATGGGGTGGCAGATTTGTATGAAGTATTTGCCTCTTGTGCTTATTCTTAAAGTGTGGTACTTTTTCTCTCAACAAATATCCTAACGAGGGATAATGTTCTCCTGGCACAAAATTTGATAGAACTCTTTCAAATCATCGACATCCTTCTATGGGAGTTCAAACTTCTTTACTCATTCCATCACGTGCACCTACTCCTTTAAACTTTGAATCTCTCCTTAAAGATCTCTTATAACGTCCATAGTCTCCTAGTAAACCTCTTTATGATGTGCAACATTAGGGTACTTGGCATTAATCACTTCTTGCTTTGTTATATTCAACTTATACTTGAGAGGTTCACAAGCTTGTGCAGCCTCAACACATGTGGTAGCTAATATCGATTGCAATTAAGAATTCAGTCCTAACTTTGACATCCATTGATCTCCAACCATGCAGTGTAACTTAATCATTCTAATGCCTTTTTCTTGCTTGTGTTGCTTGCTCATATGCTCATACAAGTCTAGACATTCTTCAAATTTGTGTTGGTTTCTACACCATGAGAAAATCACATTCTGAGGGCACTCACACTGATAATGATTTGGATATCCACACATATAACAAGTTCCTCTAGGAAATCCTCCTCTTCCACTACCGAACCTCAACCTCTATATCCTCCATGAAATCCTCTACTCCTATTATCCCCATTGTTGTGCCCTTTATTATGTTGTTCTCCTTGTTCCTTAGATCCACCTAGTACACTATTTTGGTGCACACTAGTCTCAATGGCCTCATGAATGTGATCAATCAATATAAATTTAGAGGTAACATGTGTATGAGTCTTGTAAATATTACAATACATAGAGAAATTCTTCCAGATCATGCACTATAAAATAGGACAAGTACTTGCATCATGGCCCAAATGACATATTTCAAAATACAACAACATGGCGTGCACCGAATTATGAGGAAAACTATCTTTGGTATGTCCTTCAACCTCATATTATATACATCATATTCCACTTTGTGTGTCTCATGATATGAATTAACAGAGAGCGTATCCAACTATTTTACCACAACAGTGTAATCTGCATCTCTAAAACAGACTTACCCCAGTGTCCACACTCCCAACATGCCTTAGTGCATATATTTTCTTCCAAAGCATCCTATGAATCCACAAAAGTCTTATGAGATAGAGCCCTTATAAATGAATTCAATAACCCACCAAAAACCACTATACATCCCGATTTGGGATGTATGTTATAAGACAACTTTGAAAATAAAGTTTTAAAATGTGTGTCATATTCCTAAATGCTTTTCGATAAGCCCGCTTAATGTCATTAAGGGAGATGATACTTTTCTTTTCAAACTCAAGAATATGAAACTCTACTAGAAATCTAGAGTAAAAATAATCATAATCCACCATAGTCTAATGCGGGTCATACTTTCTGTACCAGCTATGTGTGCACCCTTGAAGAGTAGTAGAAAAATGACTCGCCTTCCTATCTAAACCGATGAAACCTTTAGCGCACCATAGCATCTCACACTTGTGCAAATGTTTTGCAACATCTTCAATACCTCTGTATTCTAGAAAGTGGAGGGACATCTCATAATACACTTGTAAAGGTTGGTGTGGGGGTTTCCAAGGATGTGGGCCCTATCCTCTAGATCTAGAACCAAAATAGCCACCAGATTTCCTCCACCACTAGAACCACCTAATCTACCCGATCCTCTAGTAGTGGGTACTGCAGGACAATAGATGTACTTTCTTGCATCCCAACAATAGTACTAAACTTAACTCCCATAGTCTGTGAAGTTGTAGTACTTCCATATGTGTTCCAAATGTTTTTCACGCCCACATTGTGTCTTGATGACATGACATAAAATATTCCTCCAATCGAGCCTCCGAACAACAAAGATGATGTTTATGCCACCATATATGAATGTTTTGTCTCATGCACTTATGTATTCAAAGGAAGATGATATATACCAAGCCACTTTGGATTACCTATTGATCCAAAATTCTACTTTGGAACTCTATGAATCACACAACTATGCTATTCTAATTTTAACTTTGGAAAATGACAGAATTGGTTGAAAATTAGAGCTTTGTGACTAATTATCTAGTGCTATAGAAAGGAAATTTAGAGAAGGAAATAATTCAAAACTTCAACACCAACAATTTTATCCTAGAAACCTCCAAGGAGGAAAACTATTCAGGAAGGGAAACTACTCTTTCTTCCCACTTTTATTGGTCTAAAATAGATAATTATAGATTACAATAAGTATGAAAAGAAGAAACAATGTAAACCTTCTCTCTAATTACTTTCTTACTTTTTTTCTACACCTTTCTCCTAAAACTCCATTCCAACACTAAAGATCTTGCTCACTTCTCTAATTAAACTATGCTTCTCGATCTCTCGGATCTCGAATTCCTATTCTCTTGCTCCTTCCATGTATTTATAGGCCTTTCCATGTCCTCTTATGCACTGGAGGATGTGAAAGGGCATGGAAGGGAAGAGACATAGCTAGGTGCTTTAAGAATGCATCCACTTGCATTCCATTCTTATTTTCTATTCGAAAGTGTCAGGATCGCCACCTTGTATAGACCGGTGGTCTCAGGACTGCCACCATAGATGGGTGGCGGTTTGAGACCACCGCACTACAAGGTGACAGTTTTGAAACCGCTACTCTGCATAGAGTGGTGGTGCTATCTAGAACCTCTGTTTACCTCATTTTTCTCACTTTTCTTGTTTCTCCTTCTTGGTGTTGATGGAACTGATGAAGTGGTGTGTTTTTTTGGATCCATATGGATTACCTATACTCACTTGTGGATTAATGATTACTTATAGAACTGGAACACTAGGTGCAATGACTAGGTCACTAGGTAGGATTAGATGTGTGCTTGTGGTCCTTAATATTTCCTCCTCTAACACACTTTCATCAAAATCCAATGGGATTCTCTACTACACTTGCCTAAGTGGGGGAGAGCCACGATGATTTGGCTCTATGTCCTCCATGTGAGCCTCAAATTCTTCCCGAGACATCATCCTCCGTAACTCCACAAACTCCTCAATATCACGTTGATTCACTAATTCCCTCTCTCGTGGCTCATTATACTTAATCCTCCTTTCTTTTCTCTAAATTTTTTCCACAAGGTATGCCATATTTCACCACACCTTCTCTTTCCATTGTGCATGGTGGTATGTTTAGCTAGCCATAGGTAGGAACTCTAACCTCAACGTCACCATTAAGATCTTAATTGCCAAAGGAATAGTGCAGATGTAAGATCCTATGAGCTCACACAAGAATTCAAACTAAACAAATTCCGGGCAAGAATATGTCAAAACAACATAATAAAAGTATAACACCAACCCACCAATGATCTACAACATGCATCCAAGGTTCATCTCGCAAAAAAATCCTGTCCCTCTTCCCGTATCCAAACCCTTAGTTTGTAACTCTAGCTTTTCTTTTATGCATAGGTGGCAACCACTCATATAACTATATTGGGAATTATAAAATTAATGTATGATAAATCTCATGATAAATATGTTCTTCAACCCACACGTGCACATTGAAATCATGTATAAACTATATCTTTACACAAACCGATATTTTTCGTCAATTAACCCACCTTTAATGTCCACAAGAGTCAATCGATACACCATCATCATGCAACATCATGGAAAACAATTTAAAAATAGGTCCCGGTAATGGAACCAAAATATAGTATTTATTTTTATACCCAAATTCCTAGGCACTTCACTCATACAGATCTGAGTGCTCACCCGAAGCACATAAAGCCTACCTGGTCCCTCTTTGTTACAAGTCTTGCCAAGTTGTTAGTATGTATGTTCATAATAACCATAATAAAAGTGTATATTCCATCATAATAACCAGATCCATAAGCTCAAATTAATATCACACAATAAAGAAAGTATAGTGATCACATAAGAATTAATACCGATTTACTATCAAGTTCCATGAATAGAGACATCATCAAATAATATCCATCCACAACAACTGTTATATTAATTCATTATCAAATGATAGTTGAATACATCATAAATACCATCACAAAGTCATGCATGCAAATAATACCAGCAACATAAACTCATTATTCTGACTCGTAATGATGCTAAAAGTGTAAATCAATACATACACACACAAACAAACACACACACACACACACACACACACACACACACACACACACACACACACACACACACACACACACACACACACACACACACACACACACGCATGCACACACACACACGCATGCACACACACACGCACGCACGCACGCACGCACGCACGCACACCCACCCACACACACACACACACACACACACACACACACACACACAAGGGTGGGGAATTTCCCTTTAGCACCCATGCACTCTAAAAATAACCCACATGATCCAAATAGCCATGTGTGCATACTAAGATAACTACGAAGCATGTAAGCTTTGCTAATAATAGATTATCTCTATATTTAAACCCTAATCTAATCCTATTGTTAACTTGGACTATACATGTATCTTGATCTTCTTGTGTTTGTTCTTTATCCCAAAATAGCCTTTTCTTCATTCGCAAGTCTCTATGCACTAATATATTCTCAAAAAGTTACTTGAATGCCACTCTAACTATCCACTGTCTATTTTTTATCCCATGGCTCAAATGTAGACTAAGTACCAAATATATTCTGCTTGGGTGTGAACCTCCAGGCACTGCTTGTTCTACTTCCATACATGCCTTTGCACCTACCTCTCGTGTGTCTAAAAAACTTGCTCCTCACTTATCCTTATCCCATTTTGGGAGTGCAACGGTGCAATTAGTTTACAATGATCCAATATGATATGTGGTAACTGCACAATGTAGGTCATCCTCGTCACCTTTAATAATGTGACCAATGTTGGAAGCATAACCAATGAGGGGGTAGATCAATGTCTTTAAATATTTTTCACTTACCTTTTAATCATTCATCAACATATAGATTAAACAATGACGAACAAAACACATGAGCATGCACCATAAGAACACAAGAACACATGAACACAATATGTAAGTGGGAAACCCTTGAAGGGAAGAAAACCTACTGAAAAAATATTGGACTTGTCCTATACAAAAATGAATCAAATTTAGTTAAGTATCAACCCAAAAAGGAGTGCCAACCCCTAATAGTTTATTAGATCATGAAACACTAAATTTAGTATAACACCAACCTTACAAGGAAGCTACAAATCCCTAGATGACTCAACACCAAATGAAGCCACCCAACTGTTTTTCACCTATAGAATGTTTCAAAAAATTGATGATGACACCTAGTCAAATCTCCTTTCTTCTATCTTTTTCAAATATACTCTCTAGGATTATTCACTCAAGAAATTCTTCACCAAGCTGATTAGGTCAAATGAACTATGTCTCCAAAAATAGGAATCTATTTAGAACATCATGAAATATCCTCTGTTCTTTCTTGATCTTCACTAACACCTTTTTCACCTCTTTATAAATTGTCTTCTTGCTCACTACTCCTCTTCCTCTCACAAAAAAATAGGTCGATGAACTTGCTTATATACACGACTTAAGATCATACACACACCTTGGTCATCCTTCATATATCAAATGCACTTTAAAAAATATTAATAAATCATGAACACATCATTCATTCACCTATCTAGGTTGAAAATAGCATATGAAAACTCAAATCCTTCATGAGGACCTAATTATCCCTAAATGCCTAAAACACCTTCTTCACTAAGAGTTGGTACTCTTGGCCTATACAAAATTCAATAAACATAAGGAACCACTTAGACATGTTTTCTAAATCCATTATATTCCTTCTACATCCTTTTCCAACTCTGCACCATCAGATTATACTATGAATCCACCCATTAGGATCAAATGTTCTCACTAGGTTTGTGACCTACAAAACCAATCTTCATAGATGAAGCTAAAACATCATCAAATCACTTATTCATGCCACTAAAATAGATATGAATCTGCTACATGACCTTAGGGTCATCACCATATGATTAGAATGCTTTCAATTAGATTGTAAGTGCCCAAGAACAAATTTACAACATGTACATCTAAAACTATCACAGACCCTTAAAATCCAGTCATGGAAGTTTGACCTTCCAACACTTGTAATGACACCTCAAAATTCTTTTGATGGATGGATATGATCCTATAATATCCATTTAATACTCTTAAAGAGATATACTCTATGATTTATTGATAAAAAATGGTCTTACAGACCAATCTTTAAACCTTACTAATTATGTCCCGAGCCAGTCAACTAGGTCAAACTCGAACTCGTTCTCACCACACAAGATGACCTTTAAGGCTTAGTCAACACTTAAATCATATTATATGGTATTTTACAAACACCACCATGTCAATTGGACATCATAACTTAGATCTTAGATTCACAAGACCATCTCTTCACCATGACCACCTAAAAGCTGCTAAAATTATCCCAAAACTAGTCTTACAAGAATGAATTCCACATACATACTAAGGGATAATTTTTTTGAAACCACCCTAGAAATGTATTATGGATTCATTACTTCCTCAAACATCCATTTATTCATTTCATCTAAGGAAAAACTTTATATCTATATAAAGTCTTTCAAAACCATACAATTTACTATGGGGTCCACTTACTATCATGAAATCTCAATACCACCTAGAGAAAAGCTGGAGGAGTCCATGAGAGCCTTCAATCATCAACCAAGGTTAACCAATCCATTCTAGGCCATAATAAGTAAGATCTTCACAATCACTATCTAACTAGGGTTTAAGACAACCTTATCTTTTTAACGATTGTTCATAAAGCCCCGCACTTCAAACCACAAACTAATGTCAAGAATATTGAATTAGGAACCTTTCTAAAATACCATGAAGATATTATCCTCCCATTTATAGGTCACACATGCCAATGAGCATCAAAATTTACTTCTCAAGCTGGGTGTTTGCACTTCCTTGAGCTCGATAAACCTAAAATCAACATTTCTTGATTTTCCTTCAAACCATGGCCTGAAACTTTTCTCACACCTCTAAGAAAACCTACCATATATTTTCCCATGCTCATATTTCCATATTCATGTTAATATCTATCCAACCTATCTCATTAGGCCACCTAGGATCAAGAATAGGTCTATGTATAAACCTAGAAAGTAGGTCTAAAACCCCGTATACATACCCTCGAGACACATGTGAGTGGCTTGAGACCTCATCCTCATGATCTCTATGCTATCTCCATGCTTAACCAAATTCTAAATACTTGTGATCCATCATATATGTTGACTAGGCCATGAATAGGCTTCTTAACCATCTATACCTTCAAGCATTGTCAATCTTGTAAAGCTACAAGGACCTTCAATAAGTTCCATGACAACACTTCAAAAATATTCTTGCACTCATGATATAATCATAATGAATGAAACTACCAATCAACCTTCACATGACATCATACTCCTTTTGACTTTAATAATAACACCACTTTCTAAAAATCTCCCCTTTGTCATTTATGGCAAACCCACCGATGGGAAACCCATATAGATCATTCTCTTAAGCCATCATCTCATCATCACCCTTTTGACATTAATAATAAGGGATCATACCTATAGCATCTTAGTTCTCTTCTTCTATCATCTCATTAGGGATCACCATTTTTTTGGAAACATAAACCAAATATAACAAGGTCCATTTGAACTCTTCATCTCTATTTTGAATCATTAGAGAAACATAGACCACCCTGTGTAGATGCATATGGAAGAAATACAAGAATATTCTCCCCCTCACTCATGCATATCATATTTAAGCGATACAACTTGATAGAAAGAGTGAACATCTCTACTTACCTTATACATCAACAACATTGTATGAAACTTCCATCCTTGTATTCATGTATATAACTCTTGCTTATGGAGCTTGAGAACTATTTGACACTTCCCTGATTCCTTAACAACATTAACATGACTAATAGATACCAATGTAAATATTATTAATTTTCCTTTGATGTAACTGATACAAACCTTCTCAAAATAATGTTAGAGAACCCCTCTTTTAATTTTAAGTACTTCATAAACTATAAACATAGACCTAGATAGGAGAGAGAACGAACCAAGAAATATTTGCATACATTTTTCATGACTATCCAAATCTCCCGAGACCATACTCTCTTTGTGAGTTTACTCATCGACCTTTGTGATAAATATATAATTCATCTCATCATCCTATCAATTAATTATCCTCTTTATGCTCCACTATGATAGATATCTGACATACATATTTTCAAGTGTCATAAACCTATACAACATAGCCTTAAGATCTCATTCCTAATCATAATCTAACCATCACCTTAAAATCCCAAGTTCATTCCAATTTCTGATTTTACATCATTGATATGAAGATGAGCATTGATCACACTTGGCTTATCATTTTCATACCAATGCCTATGTAATTTGATATCAATTTGTTCTTAACTTTTTATATGCTTCACAACCACCACTTCCATGGGTTGATTATCAACATATGCGTTGAAAACTTCAATATTATCAATAGCCTCTTAATGTTTCCTATTTACAAGTTGTTCCATATTGTATTCTTTCACACTTACTATCTGTTGGGCTCCTACAATAACTAAGTACCTAAGACATGAAGGTTTGTGGCACGTAGAAGTAGGGTGCAAAGGAATGCGCGAAGTAATTCTTAGATAGGCATGAAAGCTCTCACCGAGCAGGATGGATTCGGGACTTAGTGAGTTTTGGACAATAGGAAAAGACATGCATAGGGAGAAAATGGAAAAGTGACCAGATACAGATGTGGATAAGCCATGGAGACTTGCGGCTCAAGGAAAGGATATTCCAGGGCATCAATATAGTTATCATGAATGGATAAGGAGTCGAGGTTGTTAAGGATTAGCTAGAACATGCATGCTAAAGGAACTCAATTGAGGGAAATGCATGGCGACATCTAGCATATTCCTAGGTAGTGGTAGAGAAATCATAAATTGATTCCTTCAAGATTTTGCAGGTGATAATGATGAGCGGTTAAGAGGGAAGGTTGATGATTATTATAGAAGAATGGATGGTTTTTGCAGAGGAGAAGGAGAGATAAGTAAGGATGGATGTAGAAGTAAGAAAGGATAGGGAGTGAGAGATATAGTGATATTGTGTAATGTGTAATGGTGAGCTCTATGATGTAAAGAAATCTCTACTAGTGTGAACATTTCCATGAATGGGACTCTTTTGATGTAATCTTGGCTACCATATTTTGGCTAATAAATATAATGAAGTGATTCTGAAACACTCATGTGATGGATCTTGATCTGTGCATTTTCCTTATGTTCATATGCATGTTACAGGTTTTCTTGATGTTATTTCATGGTTGATTCTACTTTCATTGAGTTGATCATGTTGTTTTATGCTTGGGTGCATTAGGCTAGGAGTTAATGCTTACATCTTAAATTCCATGAATGGATGTACTTATTTTTTGGTTGTATTACATCCTCGTGTTAAGAAAGAACATTTCACAAAGCTCACATAAAGGAGGGGCTCGATTCCTACACATGCCTTGGGTGAGCTTCTAGGCTAAAATGGATGATATGCTGATGTGTTTGGGAATGGTTGTTGAGGAAAGCAATGATTAGAGATTACATTTTGGTTCCATTTTTGGGACCTCTTTTCAAAGATGTTGTGAGAATGGTACATGATGACAGATTGTTTGACATTGGACAAGTGTCAAATCTGGTTTAAAATCATAGAGGATGAGTTTTCTTAGAGATTTAATAATGGACCTGAGTTTGATGCATGTAAATGGGTAGAAGAGCACTTGTATCATGAGTTGTATGAGACCTTATTTTATTGCCTTCTAGTGGATTTGTATGAATGGATTTCAACATACACGTCTAGGTTGAGTTGGTAGTATAGACCCGTGCATGGACCCAAGATGAGTATCAGAAGCTACATGATGCCAATATGACCTAGACCCGTGCTATTGACCATTGGTGGAAAAGAGTGTTGACTAGTTATACCCTGGAATACACCATTTCTACGTATTATTGTCCAGAGGTTGTTGAGTTTGAGTTCTTGAGGGATCCTAGAGGATTATTTTTGCGTGTTATCCCCTTATCCATCAAGATCATAGTCATTACTTTAAGTTTGGAGGCTTTTCCCATGGTCGGCTAAACTTCGCTTGAGCATTGGGTGAGGAAGTTAGAGTGGAGAAATATCGCTGACCTTACAATGACTAAAATGGAGAGGGAAGAGAGATAGATCAAGTGTAATTAAGCTCGTGAAATGGAGTTAGGTAGAAAATGTGAATTTATAGGAGAAATGTAACTATGGAGATAGATATTACGTGAAGGAATTGAGGTTCACATGGAGGATGTGAAACCCGAGCACTTTTTGATACCCCATCTTGGCAAGTGCGAGAGAGAAACCCCTTCATCTTCTAATGAGATCATGTCACTTGGAGGTAAAAGAGTCGTTAGTGCGCATCTAGATCAACCTAATGACCAACCCTTGGCATTTAGTTTTCCGAATCCATAGATAAGTATTATTAACCTAGTTGGTATTGGTGGAGGTAACCGATCAACACCTAGGAGGTATAAATTTTCATTTGGCACATCTATGGTTGCACAATCATTTCTGTGTTTGGAAGTATATTTTTTGGAATGAAATTTGGGAAAATTATGGGTAAAAAGTTTTTTTATTGCATCGGAAGTGGTGCAGGGCACACATCTAGTAGCGGTGCAACATCACAAATTGTTGGCACATAATTAAGTGTGACACTTTGGGGACACAAGGCATGATCACTTCAGGACCCTTTCTAGCTACGAGAGGTGGATCTGGTGGGTCAGGATGAGTAGAAGCTAGTAGACCAGGTGGACCTGGTGGATATGGTGGGTCAAAAGGAACATGCACTGGTGGATCTAGTGGTGGAGGAAACACTAGAGGGAATCAAGGTTCTGGATTAGGCGGGCAAGGGCCTCAAACACTTGAGCAAGTAGTTTTGAAATGTATTTACATCTACCAAATTACAAAGGTGTTGAGGATGCTACAGAATATGTACATAAATGTGAGCTACTATGGCGTGCGGAGTGGATCAATACCCCAGAATAGAAGGCAAGTCAGTTTACAACAACATTGTAAGGGCACGCATATAGTTGGCGTTAGAAGTATGACCCCACCAGATAGTAGTAGATTATAACATGTTGCATAATGCCTTCTTAGCTGAATTCCATATTCTTGAGTTTCAACAGAAGAGCATTAGTGCACTGAAGGAGATTCAATAAGGTATGGCAGAGAATGTGTGGGAGTATGATGTGTATTTTAAAACTCTCATATCAAAATTGTCTTATGAATATCATCCTTCTAAGGATGATCAATGGTTTCTTGGAGGACTAATAATGCCATTCAGGAGAGTACTCATGATTAAAAAATATGCGTACACTCAAAATAAGGTAATTACCTTCTCCAATACCATTTTTCCTTTCCTTGAAATGGGTTAAATTTATATTTCCATCTCTGAATACTTTTCCCTCAAATTAACTTTCTTCTTCTTTAGCTTAACTAGCCTTACTAGCCCTACAACCCTGGTTCCTAGGATTTATCTTCTTGTTTTGGATTTTTCAAGATACTTTATCGACCTTTCTATATACCCATTTCTCATGTTTTCCTTGAATACCCTTATTCATAGTCACAACCTAGAACCTAATTCCTTGGCAAAGTGATCTCTCCAATTAGTCCTTATGTCTATGCATGCTCACTTCATCTAGACTAGCATGTACAAAGCACATTCTACCCACTATTTTTCAAAAATTCTTTCAAAATCCTCTTAAAGAGGTTGTCACCATGTTATCTATTGAATTTCAAGACAAAATTTGATGTCTAGAGGCTTCAAATCTGAGTTTCCTTCAAACCCTAGCTTATATATTCTATCACAGTTACTCTTCTTGTAAATTTTCAAGATTCTTAAAATTTTAATAATTTCTCAAGAATCAATCCACTCAAATGTGTTTACACCCAATCCTTAGATGATATTTTAAGAGTTTCAAAGCTTGGTTCCATCTTTAATATCTTCTCACAACAAACCCTCACTATACATCATTATGCTCTCACGAGAAACCCGAGAGATGAAAATACTTGTAACATGATAAGTGTTATGACTCGAAACCTCAAAATGTTACTATGGATTACTTTCATGACATCATACATGGTTATTTTACCAGTGAAGATGTATCTTTCTTTTTCCATTAAAACTTGCATCATCAACCATTGACTGTAGGTAACTAAGTTAAGGGTTTCCATTTCTTTTCAAGAAAGAAATAGAGTAGGCATTCTTTAAACTTGATCTAATGTTTGTTACAATAAATTCCAACCATAAAATTTATCAACACATCCTTGTATTTCTTAATACCATCATAACACACCATGCAACAAACAAGATCACTCTTACTAGTGCTCTAACGTGGTCTCGAGGTCCATTCATTGATTTTGTAAACCAAATTTCTCACATACAAAGTTCCTTTAAATAATTAGAGTATCTATAACATGCATCAATCCTCAACAATGATTTATAACATAAATAGTGTTAAACTTCTCATATTCTACTCAACAAGCAAATTCTCAATCATTTCCTCCACTCAAAGTCTTTATTGTAATCGGGCCTTTTTCCTCCTAAATTAAGACTTGAATACAAATACTTCACACCTAATACCACCTCTTACACATAATAACCTCACTTTAAACATATCATAAATGATATCATTCATAGTAATAATAAATACACATCACAAGACAATGCATAGATGTTATAAAAACATATTCTTCATACAAAAATTGTGTATTACATACAAAACTTCATATTATCTTCTTTCATTTTATTCCTTAGAGCCTCTCCTTGAGGATCATGATGATAACTAAATCCCTCAATATTTTATCTTCTCTTTCTTGACTCTTCATATCCCTAACCAACTTTCACAAGCCTTCAAGTTCATACATAACAAATATATCATGTTACATTATTTTTGATCCTTTAATGACTTATATCTCTATCTAAGACTTATTTCACTCCACCTAACCAACTCTTGAACTCAATAAACCTCCTCAATAAATTACAAGACAATTTTCACTTTTTCAAGTTTTTACAAATTTGAATCCCCTTTGGAGGGAAAATACATTAGGAGGAAAATTCAAACTTTCAACCCTTATTTTTGACTTGTAATAGCTCACTTAGACTCTCTAAGGATTTATAACACATTAAAATAAATCATATAACATGAAACGAAGGATTATTTAACACATAATTCTTATAATTCCATGATTTTCTTGTATAAAATTCATTCTAGGAACTTACCAAGAATATCTCTCCTACCGCTCTCAACATAGGGTTTTAAACTCATAAAAACAACTTACCTTCTTAACATTTTTCATAAAAACCTGACGATGAAACCACTCCATTATTTTTGTGAATTTTTCTTAGCTCAATGTAAAAACATCCTTTAAATATACAATGTCCCATGTAAATAATGAAATTCACAATGAGCATCGAAATTTTTACTCAAGTGGAAAATACATTCTTAAGAACCCTATTTTTCCTAAAACATCACAACTTGCAAATTTATTTTCATATTGACTTGAAATTTTCTCACACCTCTAGGAAAACCATTTTCATCATATTCAATCATAATATTATCTTAAATATCTATCCATATTCACCACCACTATGACATGCATGACTATCCCTTAGGGATTTGCATGGTTTAGAATAAGTCACAATAGAAGAACCTCATACCTCATCATAAAACATCTCCAAAAGGACCCAACCCACTTGATAAAAATAAATAAATAATTACATCCATAAATATATATACTTTACTATCTTTTGTATGTCTCACACCCTTGCATGCTTCCATGAGCTCACATGGTTACTCATCCACATGCTTCATTTGGCCTACGGGAACCTAGACTAGGTCTAGATAAGTACATGTACCTATAATTTAAAATTCATGTTGGTGTCACCACACACTCCTAACATGCTCTCCATTCCTCTGCTATGCTTCTCAAGTCACCAAGAAACTGTACTCACCATGTTCTATCACCTAGGCTAGCAAGGTCACCTTATTAATCTTGCTAGACTAAGCCATTCTCACATTTTCCACTCATTCCATCATTTCATAACCTGATTGACCATGTAAAAATAATTACTAGAATTCTCTAACATTTATCCATCATCCTCTTTTTCATTAATGATCTTTTACATCAATGAAAACACCTATACTCACTCATGTCAACATGTTTCATTGTGGAGCATGTCAACACACAAGTAGAATCAACAACCTCAAGAAAAGATAAAGTGTGCTTACACAATCAATTATATTTTCCTTTAAGCATGTAATATTCATTTTATATTTGAATGGGGGAGAGTGTAGACACCTAAATCTTCCATGTATCATTTGGGAATGAAAATTTTTGTTGTATTGCTAGATCATGATTTATGTGTACATTCCATGCCTATGTGACCTATTGTTATTTCTCTTATATGAATTGTGTCTTTATTCACACTCCTTATTCAATCATACAACTCATTACATTAGTATATAATAGTAAACTCCTCTTAGGAATCAGTCCTAGAATTTTTTAATAATCCCACAAACTTTTATACAAGAATATTCATTTAGGATGAAACTGTCCAACAATTTGGTTTGAGGATGATGTTCTCATCTTGAGATACCCAATGGTCAATTTTTATATTTGATATATTTTCTATGTTGGTTCATATTCTATATGTGAACCTTAATGTCAAACTTTACCTATGGATGCCTATGTAAGAAATCCTAACTCACATATTTACCTCACTTGAAAATTTTAGAAGAATACTAGAAAAATGCATTCCAAAATCATTTCAATATCTCTTAAACCCATTCAAAATATTAGTACATCCTAGGGGAATCCCTCAATTGACCCCCTAGCCCACATGTCTAAAATAATCCCAACCAGGTTCAAGATTCAAGTTCTCAATCTAGAGACCTTCAAAGCCAAGTCAAGATAGACACACCAAGCTTGTGTTCCCCTTTTTTAAGTGTACAAGTTGTCAAACTAGTTGTACCCATATAGTTATCACATGATAGGTTGATAACAATGTGTGGTTTGAGGACTCTTTAGAGTATTTACAACATATGAAATGTATGGATTGTACTTTAATCCAACCAATAAACTTTTATAAGGCCTCCTAATCATGGTTACGGTTTGAATTTATTATGGATCAGTATATACAAGGTTTTACACATGTGTGACACCTTGGGTTTAAGATAGAATTATATCAAAATCACTCACATGGACATGGGAAGTTATAAAGTGCCATCACATTACCATATGAAACCATCCAATAGATACCAAACCATTTTACTCTTATATACATACCTAACCGTTCCATACTCACTTTTTCACTATAGATCTAAAGACAAAGAAATATCATATCACTTTTATCATGTGCACTCATACTACAATACTAGATCAACTTATTGTATATGTAATATGTTAAACATGTCTACTTTCTTATGTTTGAGTAATCACTTCCATATTCTATCTTGTTAATAATAGTAAATTATAATTAAGGAATTAATATTTTTAATTAATATAAATGTAATACTTGTTGCTAACCCTTAAACCTTTGATAAATAAGAAAAAATGAAACTAACACCCTCTTATTTATTTATTTAGGTTTTAATCGAATAGATTGACTTAGTTTTATAGATATATCATATATGTTATAGATTTGGAATGAGGGAAAACATGTTGTCAGAACTAGGCTAAAATTTATTTGTCTTCGATTATGGACCTTAAAAATAATTGGACACTAGTGCTTAGCTTAGAAATGGATGGAAAACACTACTTTCCTTTTTGGTACTAGTGTATAGTGCTACTTTTTAACTTTGAGTTAAACCGATTTCATTCATTATTGGTTGTAGGTACTTATTTCACTCTCTATTTTCATAATATTTACACATGCACCTACAATGATCAAAACCTTAGTAATGTTTTACCAACACTTCAAGAAAATGATTACGTAAACAAAATTATTGTGGATATTGACTTCCCTTCATGGGAAACCCCTTATTGATTTTAACTAGGCGTTGTACTACATTTCCGAAATGAGGGACTCAAACTCCATCAAGTTCTCTTAGTACTCATGTAAGGGTGAATGCAATCTCAAACACCATCTTGTTATGTTTTCCACAATACCTCAACATAAATACTTGGATGAAACTATAAATAGAATGTGTCCTTTTTTATCGATGCGGTGCTAAAGTAAATTGCCTAAGTAGAGTGCTTGTAAATAGAAGCCTTTAAAGTTCACTTTGGTGTATAGGTTCTTGATAAGACTTTGGAATAATTTTTAATTGGGTTGGGATTCTCTTGGAGGAGTGTGGAGTTCTTTAGACATGCTTAGAGCTTATTGTTAATGTCAACTCTTGATTTAGGGAATTTTAGGGGATCATTTCTAGATATTTTGAGATGAAGATCAAATTTTCCTTGTTATTTCCAAGTAGGAATCCCCATTAGTTTATTGAGAGTTTTTATTTTACTTATGTACCTTTCCACTAGATTTAATTTCACATTAAGGATAACCTAGAAAGAATACTAGGATAAAACTAAGAAATTTAACCGTAGACAAGCATAGAACACTAACATCGACACTAGTGTCCTATTAGATGGTAGTGTCTAGAAGATAAAAGTTATAATGAGATTCCTAGGACAAACATGAAAGGAGGTAACAAGTTTATAAACATTTAAATCATTCATGTAGGTGTATGAGTAGATGAGTGATAAAATGAGTATTTTCAAGCCTTATGAGATTAGTAGGATAATGCATTTACAATTTTTTTATGTGCAAACATTGTATTTAAGGGATATAATCCAAATTAGTAATTATAAAACACCTAATTAGTAGATTTAGGTTAATACATGATTCCTAGCTCTACATATTAGTGTATTTTAATAATATTTGGGATTCTTGAGTGAATTGGGGTAAAATTAAGGGATCCTCTAGTTCTCAAATTTCCCTTTTGATACTTTGGATCTTAGTTTATAACTCTATCAAACTATTTTATTGAGAATTATTATTTAAAATATTTTCAAAGGCATGCTACTAAGATTTGACTATTATCCTAATGCTATTATTAGAGGATGTTAGCATAAATTAAATGTATCTTACATTATATAAGATAAAGCATGAAGTTATAATTAACCCGTCATACGATTATTGAATTGTGTCATATCCACCTCGTATTTATACCTCTTTTACATTGTATAATATTATTCAAACATTTCTACACGCTTATGTTTCTATCGGTGGTATCGGAGATGTCTTCCTCTGTAACATTTCCATTTTAAGACTTTAGAAACAGGGGATTTTTTTTTTTTTACATAATGTTCTCTATTCTAAATAAAGCTTTATTTAGAACAAACATTTCATGCCAATCAATCTGATAACCATATGCAACTATAAATGACTCGGTGATCCACCAATCTATTCATTTAATAACTCGATAATCTAACAATCTATTTATGTTAACTTTAAGTATTGAATACTTATCGTATACTTCATATACTTGGTTTTTCTACCATAAACTAGGTACTGAGTGATCTGTTTAAAGAACATATCTAAATATTTGTTACTAATATTCATTTGATATCACGTTGATTTAAACTTGGTGACATAGGATAATGTAACCCAAAGAAAACTTGCGATAATTTGGCCTAAGATTTTCAACATATTGTTTATGTCACTATTCCTAGACGGCATGCTCATCATTTTGGAATACGTCCTTCATCTCACTCATTTGTTATCAAGAATGGTCTTTCTGACTATTGCCATTCCACTTATCCTGTGTTTAAACCTAGCCTTGGTTAGAAACATAATTTATTATAGGAAGACGCTCATAATGAATTAGGGTAAATGGGCATACTCGGTTAACCTAAGTCACCCGGATGTACCAAGGTACCCTGAGCCCTTGGAAGCTACTTCCTATCCTAAATATGCCACTAACTTGACCTAGAGAGAAACTAAGTTCAAGTCCTTATTTGTGTGTAGATCTAGATGATCAATGCAGAAGGGTGTTGCCACATGTCAACTGCAACGTTGTATTCTCGAGAAGACCCAAGTCTTCTCGAAAGTACAGCCCTGTAGTTGGCATGTGCCAACATCCTATAGAAACTACCTCATCAAGATGTACATACTCCTAGGAGGTTATTAATAAATTATTAATTTGGATTAATACACTGGTTTTAGTAACCCTACTAAACCCTAATCCAACTCTCCTTAAGTTCTTATTCTATACTTGTATCAATTAAGTATTAAAGAACTTCCTTTAACTCATGATTGCTTTTAATGTTCGCTTACATAGTATAACAAGCAGTTTACCAAAACAGACAACAATATCATAAGTTTTAATAAAATGTACTTTAACTTTTAGGAAGGTTTAACAACTGCATAGATCCAACTAAAGTATACTTCATACAAAATTAAGTCTTATGAATTACAATCTTATCACCAATCCCTTTTGGTTTACATTCATTTAAGAGAGGAAGAGTCTTCCTCTAAATGTTTTAGTGTTAGGATTTATCATTCACAATATCCATAGTTCTTATTGTATGTTCATTATGCATCACATTACTATGTTAAATTGTTTAGATAATACACAACATCTTATGCAACTTAACAAGTTGCATCATTATAAGGGAAATTGAACTAATTCCCTTTATCCATCTTATCAAAGATAACAAGATAAGCATAATATAATATGAAGAATATCGACAAGATAGGAATTCCATCTCCTTCATTAAAGTATGAGATAAATTACACAACCAATGCAAATAAATCACAACTCGCAATTCATCATTAAAACTTATAAAATTTAGAAGACTATGCACTTTAGGTGTACTGCATAACAACAACCTTCATTCTATAAATTATACAACTTTTCTTTTTCAATACAACTAAATAATGAATTAGAATTCTTTACAAAGAATCAAACTTATATCAACCAATGCATCATATAAGTTTTTTCCTTCTTTTATCACTTACGATGTCCATATGCAAAAATTGCTAGCAGACGGTCGGGCCTTCAATGAATCGAGCATGATAAGCACTAAGCATTAAAATGAAGTGCATTCCACTAATTGTTTCATTAAAGCAACACTACTTTAATGAGATAATTAATATATCATACAATAAACATAAGTGATACCAAATAGAAAAGAAGTACAATAATTAATCTAGATCCACGTTTAATAGAAGAGCATAATACAATCCACAATATCTGCCTAAAAACTTAAAAGTTCAATTGATCCCATCAATAAATTTTAAACAAACAGTAGATCTTGCCATCCCATTATTTCATAATTCTATCCTAATAGAATACAACATATATCTTTTCTATAAGACAGAAGAAGTGTTTACAACATGGTTCATTCTAGGATGATTCACCTAAATCTTAAGCAAGAATAAGAAAAACCATTACGTACCACACCCAAACTTATAACATCTAAGAAACAGATCAAGTTCATGACAAGAATTATCTGTTTCCTTTCCAGGATATCAATCTTATAAAATTCAACATTAAAGATATACATCTAAATAGAATTTCATAACAATCCAAGAAGGTATAGAAACTCAAAACAGTCTAACTGCAATTCCAATTCTAATTCTACATGTTAGAAGTTATCAATCAAAGATCTAAAACCAATGTTCACAATCAAAGTAGTCCCATAAAGGAGTTAATCTCTACTCAAGTTCATCCAAAAAGATAGAGTACAAGAGACAAAACCTACTCCTATCCATCCAAATAAGGAAAGGCTTAGTCAACAACAGTCGATAAAACAAGTATGCATTCACTTATCAGCAGAACCGACTTAGCTACTATCATTACAACCAATGATTCGAACAAAGTAGACCAACAAGCCATAAAGAAATCACCATCTCATAAGAGAATCGAGTGTAGAGAAGTTCAATCAATGAGCTTATCCAAAAGATAGAGAAAAGGAAACTCTATAAGGAAAGGTCCAATAATAAATCGTTTCATTCAACTGAATAAAAGAATTTCTAGTTTCAAATCAAATCAGGATGAAAACATATTGCAGTCCCAAAACAACATACTGATCCCAAGAGAATACATATATATATATATATATATATATATATATTTTCTTTCTCTAAAAGAAGCCCAAGGACTCATTCACTGAATCAGACAAGAATAAAATCCCAAAACAACAAACTATCAAGTTCAAAATTAACCACGAACCCAAGATTGAAGACTCACAAATGCTTCACCACTTAATATGAAAAGTAAGTAGTTCATGATTCAAAAGAACTAAGCACAAAACAATTGAACGGAGAAAGTATCCTTCCTAAATAATTTCAGTGTCAAGGGTAATAACTCAACCTTCCACTGAGACCCAAAATTATTTTAAAGAATCAGAAGAGAGAGCAAGAACCCAAAAACATCTAAGTCAGAAGATGTCTCAATCTTAACTCCAAAGAAATAGGAACATAAATCCAAAACAAAACTTTCACATCCACAAAATCATGACAAAGGTGACTTAGCTTTAACAAAATAGTCAACCCAAAATGTGGGATTCTCAAAACAGAGGGGAAAGACACCCCCTCCAATTCTCACACCATTACCATCTCAGAGAAGATGATACAGTCATGAAACAAAAGTTCCATTTTTTTAACAAGATGTTTCCAGTACCAAATCTCGAAGAGATTTCAAAATGACTCAAACAAGCTATCACCTAGTTTTCTAGTGAGTAAGTTTCTCAAATAAAGAATTATAAGCTTAAAATTTTAATATAAGAATAACCCAACACAAAAATACTAGAATAGAATCGAATACATCGACCCAAATACAAGATCATAACACTCAAGTGTCAAATAAGAGTACAAGTGTCGAACCCGAGCTTCACACAAAGTTCAAAACTTCACAAGTAATGAGATACGAGTATAGTGCCAAATACGCACTTCAAGCAACAACTCAACGTTGCATAAGTTTCCAAACACTGTTTTCGAACAACATGAAGGTCTAACACAGTCTATAACAAAACATGAAGCCCAAAAACAAGATCAAATGGAACTCAAGGTTCCCATACAATTCAGAACCCTATAATGCAACGAAGGTCAGTTCAAAGCACAACCACCTCAAATACAAGTTCCAGAATGAAAAACAGAGCTACAAAAATAAGTTTTGCATACAAGCTTCACATGCATGTTGTCATAGAACTTGCAAAGAGATAATTTTTCCAAAACAACAATATTTTTGCCATGGTTTCATATCAAAACATCACAAAGATTCATAAAACCTGCAAGAAAATAACCAGTCAAACATGAAAACATGAATCTCATGAGAGCATAGTTTTTCTAATGAATCATTTAGAAGAAAGCAAAGAATCTTAATAGTTAGAGCCTATCATGCCTGATAGTGCTTCTGCCAAATCGAAGGAGACTTCCAACCGAGCTTCCAACTCTTTTTCTCCTCCACAAAAGATCAACAATCAAACATATTTTCTTCCTATGCCTCATATACTTTCCTTTGATAAAAAATAGACCATAGAAACCAAAAATAGCTTTGAAGTGAAGGTCAAACTGCTGGTTCAAAGAACCAGATAGCTCCATGCAGAGAAAAATCTGTAATGCATGAAAAACCAAATAACCTCCTACAAACCCGCCTTCCAAGTTTCCAAGACAGTTTGCACACAAATACCGAGGCCCATTAATGCCATTAATTCCAAATTTCCTGCTTATCTTTCCTTGCCACCACCTCCTAAATCTGGAAAATGCCAATTCCATCCAAAAATATAATTCCATCTTTTAGTGGAGCTTCCACATATGCCTCCACCAAGTCAACTAGCCCCCTCGCCAAAATCGGCAAGATACTACCATCCAAGTAAACCCTATCAACTCATTTAAATGCCATCGGAACCATTTCCTTAGAGACATGTGACCCCTTAGGTTCCCTTTTAATAGTTTAGGATGGATCCCCTAAAACTTAGGTTAGTCTAGCAATAACCAACTTAGGTATTTAAAACATTTTCCAATAGTAATTCCCACCTTAGGTTAGATTCAATTCATAACCATTTAGTATTAGGTATTAGTTAAAATAGCCTAGTATTACTTTAGTAATCCTTCCCTTATTCATTTAGCACAATGCTTAGGTTAGGATGCCAACCCAACAAATTAGAATAAGAGGCTTAGGTTAGAATAAAAATCCAAATAAGTAAACGTAGCTAGAACATAGGTGTTCTTACCTAGCTTAGGATACTGTTAGGATAATCCTTAGGTTTTAGGACTCAAATCCTCCTCTGTCATGAATTGAATTTTTCTTACGTCCTTAATGTCCTACCAAGATCAATCACCAAAGACCCGAGCACAAACATATAGTTGAACAAAAACACGTTCACATAAGACCACATAATTTGTAACATACAAAGTTCAGTCTTCTATGTCCCTCAAACTACTGAATGTCAATTTATCATTTAGTCTATGAAGAAGATTTGAAACATTCCTTGGATCACTGAAATTGATCCAAGGATGAGTCAGAAGAAGGAATAAGTTTACAACTCTTAAAGCCAGATTGCAACTCACCTTTCCAAAGTGAAAATGAATTCTTGATAACCATACTATTTTAGTCTAATGATTTTTAAGAACAGAAATGATTTATCCTTATCAAGCATGATCTTCAACAGTCAAAAGAACACATCTTTATCCAGAAAATCACATGTCAACACTTGAAATGCAAAAGAGGGAGATAACAGTTGTCGAGGGTGTTACATCCTGTATGTCATGCGTGGAAGTCTTCTTGTTGTTGTTTGTTATTTCCTTTGGACGTTGATACTTGTTTAGCACAAGAGCATGGAAAGACCTATGCACAAATAAGATCCATCAACCACCCATCTACCACAAATGAATTTGCACTCTCTAAATCCTTACAGTTACAAACAAGAAATCACACACAATAAAGCACCAAATATCTACATGCACAGTGGAAACAACAACACATAAAAACTATTGATCAACCTGCATAAGAAAAGGTAGAGGTTTGGCATTTTTTTGCCTACAATCTATGGCCAACATGGCATGAGATAATCAAGGAAAAATAATTCTATGTTTAATAAGATAGTTATAATAACTACATTGAATGAGGCATGGGTTGTTGGATAATAGGAGAGAAAATTAACTTGTCTTTATGCAATGTAATCAAAAAAATATACAATCCTAATTAGTTACAGGAAGAGGTAACTAATAGATAGGTGGAGAAACTGATATGCCATGAAGGCATAACCAACTCGCTAGGTTAATTTAGCAAAATAATGTGATAATTAATTAATCTAACATTCCCCGTTATTATATTGTTTTTACAATTTTACCCCCAAAAACATTTCAAATTTCACATTTCCAACAAACTTTGTGAGTATATATACTATCTAAGAATTTTTGGGAAGTACTAGAGTTGGATGTGGTGGTTTAAGACTTGTTCTTGAATTTAATGACATTTGAACTCAATTTTATTTCTTATTTTGTGGAAAACTGGATTCTTTATAAGATTTAATACACCCTAATTTTCACAATGAATGATGAGTGGCTTTTTCTTTAGGAATGACCATATCATCCAGAATTTGGTGTTACCAAATTACTTCACACACAACTCCTCATATGGCACGATACTCTTCCTTAGTGGATGAGAGAGAGAGATAAAATTTTGCTTCTTACTAATCCATGAGATAGCTCCATACTCAAGATGAAAAATATATCATGTATTTGATTTCCTTTCATCACAGATCCAACATAGTCCGAGTCTATATATCCTTGTAAGAAGAAATGATAGTTCTTCTAATACTCTAGACTATAATAACCAAAACCTTAGAAATATATCAAAACATGTTTCTTTGCTACCCAATGACATTTCTTTGGCTCTTGCATGAATCTAGAAAGATAGCTCACAAAAAAGAAAAGGTATGGTATGGTATAAGTCAAGTAAATGAGACTCCCAACAAGTTGTCTGTAGTGAGTACCATCTACTTGAGGTGAATCTTAGAATCTATAAAGTTACAAACCTTTCTCCATTAGAGTGGAAATAGGTTTACAATCATACATGCCATAATTTTCTAGGAGTTTCTTGGTGTATTTCATCTAGGAGATAAAAATATGATGCTTCTTCTTCCATATCTCCAAGCCAAGACAATAGTGAAGTAGTCCCAAATATGTCATGTCAAATGATTTCTTAAAATCATTCTTAACATATTTGATGAGATTGTATGAAATCCCTGTGATCATAAGATCATCCACATATAAAACCAAAATGACAATATTTGTGCATATCATATTGATATAAATTTGAATCGAAGGGTTGCGAGTGAATCCATTTGTAATAGGTGATCATTTATTTTAATGTACCATGCCATGGGTGATTGTTTAAGTCCATAAAGAGATTTAATTATACAAAATTCATTTTTGGATGCTTCTCATTAAAAATCCTTCTAGATGGATCATGTATACTTCTTATTTGAGATCACCATTCAAGAAAGCAATTTTTATGTCCATCGATGAAGTTTCCACCCTTTTTGTGATGTCGGTGTATAGACAACTCTAAAGGTTTTGATATTCATAGTGGGTGAAAAGATATCCTCGTATTCAATTCCTTCTTATTGATAATATCCCTTTACAACTAGCCCTACTTTATACTTGTCGATAGATCCATCTACGTTGTATTTTGTTTTGAAAATCCACTTGCAGCCAATGGATTTCTTTCCTACAGGAAGATTAACAAGTTCACATGTCTGATTCTAAATCAAGGAGCCATATTCTACATTCATGACCTACTTCCACTCTATTTGACTCGAGTTCCTCATGAATCGTATCAATTTTAGTGTTATCAACCACTAAAATCATGAGTGCGAGATTTACCTCCTTTATTTCATGCCTTTTTATTTTGAATCCTAATGAATTATCTAGAAGAGAGTTTAGGTGGGAGTCTCTCATAGTGCTTTGGACCCACATCATACGTTGATGCTCATGTTGATGTGAATATCTATTTTCCAAATAACCAAGATCAACGAACAATTTCCCTTGCATCTCATCTTTATTGTATGAATAATCCTCATACTCATCATCTGATCATGAAATAAATCTATGAGAGGAGGCCAAGTAATGACTCTTTTTGTATGGGAATGAATCTCATCACAAACCACATGTCTACTCATATATCTTATTTTTCTCGGGATCCACAAGATGATATTCCTTTGAGGTATCTTGTACCCCAAAAATTAGTTGGTACATGTATATATTTTGTACAAACAAACACTATCAAATGGGATATCAAAGGATTATGGTTATTTCATACCTCTTCTAGTGTCTCGGTTCAAAATATATATAGTTATCTAGATTGTTTCTTCCCAAAATCTGTTCTATAACTTTGTATTGGAAAGTATGCAACAAGCCATATCCATGAAATTTTAATTGCGACATTTTCTAATTCTATTATGTTGGGGCATATAGGGGGCATTCAAGTCTTGTTTAATATCGTGTTCCTTCAATAATGCCAATAATTTCTTTGACATGAATTCCCCCTCAATCTAAGAAGAGGAAAAATGGGGCTTCCTATTTTGCTGAACAACTCACTAATAGAAGATCTGAAAATTAGAAAATGCTTCTCTCTTATTTTTTTAGAAATAACACCCATTTATTGTGAGAATAGTCATCAATAAATAATCGTAAGTACTAAAATATTTAAAATGAAACAAGAAAGGCTCTACACATGTCGGTATGCACAATCTCAAAATGGTTCTTGGTATGGAAGGTACTCTGATCTAATGGATCTAGATGTTATTTTCCCACCAAACACTCAAAATAAAGAGGTAATGAATGAGAGGGAAGAGTAAGTACTCGCACAATCTCCTTAGAACTAAGATAATAAAGGAAGCTAGCAGAAAGGCTCCCATATCAATCATGCTAGAGTGTAATAGAATCCACCATAGAGGTAGATAAAACAAGTGTAGAGGATGAAATTGCATTTTGTGCAAATAAACGATCCTTTAAAAAATCTCTAGCAAGTATTGTACCTTATTGTGAGATCAAAAATGATTTGATTCCTTTATGAACCATGAAATCCACTTTGATCTTGTGATTTAATAGTTGAGAGACAGACATGAGATTTTTTTCAAGCCCAAAACATAGAGCACCTTTGTGAGAGTACAACTTCTTGCCCGAGAGGAATGGTGACATTTCATATTCCTTCTACAACATATTCCTTTTTTTTAAAATTCTAACCTAATATCCATTGGATTGATCAATCAATGAATTAAATAACTTCCTATCTCCCATCATGTGCTTGTTATCACTAGATCCAATCAACCAAACATTATGTAATGGCTATGATGTTTAGGATACTAGAACAACATCTTTGTGTGCACCGTAATTTTTTTGATTCTGGTACTTCATCATTTGATTCATCATCATGTTGGGCTGCAACATGTCCTTTCTTATTATTTTGGTGTGGACATCATTTGGATTTCTATGAATCACCATAGCCAGATGTTCTCTCTTCTTTATAATTACATTGTGTGAGGCCATTATACCAGCAATTCACATTGTCATGCATATTTGTGGTGCAAATGTGACACTATTGATTCTATTTCTCATAATTATGATTCTATTATTTCTTATGTTGCTACTTGTATGACTGCTTCTCTTGTTTTCCCTTGTGTGGCTTGTGACTCTTATTTTCCTCAAGATTAGTGCTCTTCTTCAAACTCCTCGTGCACTGTCTAGATGGATTTTTCCTACTATAAAAAGTTCACCAGTTTAGAAAAGGTCACATCATTTTTATGATGCTCAATGTGGTGATTAATGTACTGAATTGGGAAGGAATATCTCTGTGTGATAGGTACAAGAAAATTATCTTCCATCTTTTCTCCAAGCGCTACAAACTCGCTTGTAGTTACGCCACATGAAGAAGGAATTCCTATACTTTCTCTCCTTTCATACTCAGTGTATGAAAAATTGATTGGAGATGGAGGATTTTTTTCAAATTCCTTGATTTTTAGATGGTGAAGAGAGCATCCCAATGATCCTTTGATGTCATCACATCTTGTATGTGTGGTTTTACCTCATCAGAAATGTTAAGAGTGATCAACATCAAGGATTTTGCATTGGCCTTTTCATACTTTGTTTTCTCATCTATATCGGTGGGACAAGAAAATTTTCCAATGACGAGTTCCTAAAGATCCTAAAACTATATAATGGTGCACATATTTGTCTTCTAGGTGGCATAATTAGGCCCTTTCAAGAGTTGAGCATCAGATAGCAACAATTTGGGAGCAACCATGATGCCTAAAATAAATTTTCATTGTTGTGTTCAAAAAGTACACATGCTTACCGATGAATAGAATGAAGGTGAGATTGGTATGCTTGTGTAGTGAAATGCAGATGTTTGTGGGGGTGTTTTATCTCATGTTCATCATCTTCCTTGTATCCTTCCTCAAGCTTCACACATATCTTCTTGGCTTCCCATTTTACATCGAACAAGAACCAATCGAGTAGTCCTTGACGCACTATCTCCTCAAATTGTAAGTTTATGATGTTATGGAGACTTTTAAGGAATTTAAAATAGAATTTTGTGCTTTTAATGGATTAATATTTCCCTCTTAATGGTGATACATCTCATATATTTCTCACAACATTGCTTGCATCTTCTATATTTTTGACATACAATTTAGTCTCGCTCACAGGTTCACGGTGAAGGTTTTACGCCAATAAAAAAAATGTTGGTCACACATACTTGTGCCCATGGACACTCTCCTCCTTTTCACAAGAGTGATTTCTCCTCCACGATTTCTTTTGATGCTACTTATGCCTTCACATGAATGATGCCAAAAAAAAGGTATGCATGGTAAGAGCAAAGAATAAAACAAAACAAAAAAAGAGGAATAATGGGAGCTATAATGGTTTTGATAAAATGCTTAAGAAATAAATAAATATCTTCACACACCGGTCATATCATATCTCTAATAAAAATCACTCCATCTCGTATTTATTTTAAGGTTTTGCACAAGTTCACATACTCTTTGTGAGAGCGGTGTTAATGTAAGGTCACTACACAAGATATCTACATACTCCATTGGACTCCACGTCTATTTTCTCCTTGATATGTGTTATCCAAATAACTCCCTGGTGATTTGGATTGCTTGCATACACATTTTGGCTCTAATTACCTCATTGAAGGCTGCACAAACGCAATTTCAATTGGCACAACTCCTTGGTTATAGTTTCCCCTTGGAAAATGTTCTTTTCCTCGAGTGCCCTTGTGCACTTTCTATTCTCTCCTTCCATTTTCCTTTTCCTCTTTGTTCCACTCCTCCCTTGTCCCACTTCTCGCACTTTCAATTTCCTCCTAAGAAGTTTTATTCACCCCTGCACACATCTTAGACTTGCTTTAATCAGCTAAGTCCTTGACCCTCTCACACACCACACCCATCACCCTGTAATAGTTGTACCTTGACCATGCATTCTTTTCTCACCAGTTTGCTTCATTTCCTAGTTTGCATCATGTGCACACCCTTCGCACCTTCCTTTGCTTTCTTCCACACACCCTTCCCTCATGCCGTCCTTTGCAATCCTCGTGTAAAATTCATCTTCCAATATGCTTAAGTCTTCCTTGTGTAACCATTCAAAGCACACCAATAGGGCACCAAATCCTTGCAATAGATCAATGATTGACACGTGGCATAAATGACAAATAGTTTCACAATTGGCCATCATTTCAGCCAATCCATGCATGCCACATGTTTTACATGTCGACGACCGTGACATCTTCTAACAGTACCGTATCTTCTTCTACTGAGATCTCATATCAATGTGCACCTAGACTTGTCAGAAATATACTAACATCACCTATAATGCTAGACATTGAAATTTAAATTCTTAATGGGTCTAGTAGGTGAGAAATGAGAAAACGTATCTTTGAGCATTAATGAGTAGATCTGATTTCTCCAACCAACTAATTTAATCTGATCTGCCCTCCTTCCTTCTTCAACACACCAAAGAAGCTTGGGGAAGCATATTTTATAGATCTTTAGGTGGATTTTTAGGTAGTAAATGCTTCTTGTTTGTGGTTGCATTTCAAATTTGAGTTTTCCCTCCTCTTATCTTTCTAAAGATTTATCTATAAATATAAGATCTTTACTCATTTTTTATGTTAGACACTCTAGATCCTTACACATTTTCTACTAAACACTTCATATTTTCTATATTTTGAGTTTCAGACCTCTAAATCTAGCTCTTGCATGTGGATATTGGCCTCCTTCATCATTGTAACAACACTGCATTTCTGGAAGTAATAGAAGCATCATTTTGTGACTATTCTCTGTCCTAACATATTTACATTCCTTCTTCTTTCCTTTTCATTTGTGTTGTGCACTAGTTGTGCCATTTCACTTCCCTTACAGTTTCTTATTTGGTGGTGTTCCATGAGAATGATCTAGTAAATACATGTTTATTTGTGCTACTCATGCCTAGCCTCCTCTCATGCATTTCCTATCATTTCCAATCAGAATAGATAATGTTCATCCCTCCTTTTTGGTGCTATTTCCTTCTAGCATGGGTTTTCTTTCATGTTATCCTTCTATCCCTTGGCATTGCTAGCTTAGTTTCCCCTTCCAAAGAATAGGATTAACAAAGTAGCGGTAGAAATAGATAGAGGAACTAGCCTTCTACAGAGATTTGTCCCAAGCGTGCAAGGTTCCACAACTTGGGGATGGTTCCATTTTGGTCTCAAAAACCTCAGCTTTTCCAAGATCCGAGACACGGGTGCACATTTGAGCTACCAACAATATGCTCACTTTGTTTTTTTCACACATGCTTCTGCCACACTTTCTTCTTCACACTCTGACACTACAGGCCCTCACACTAATTCTCTGATACCAATGTTGGAAAATATGAGAGAAAATTAACTTGTCTTTATTTAATGCAATCAAAACAAATATATACAATCCTAATTGGTTATATGAAGAGGTAATCGATAGGAAGGTGGAGAAACTTATATGCCACGAAGGCATAAGTAACCACTAGTTCGGTTTAGAAAATAATGTGATGATTAATTAATCTAGCATGGGAAACACCAAACTCTTTGATTAACTTTTTTCTTGGAGATATTTCATGTTGGGGAAGAAATTAGTGTGATTTTGAACCATCTTGTTATAATTTATTTGGATAAAAAGGATTATGATCATTTTATGTCCATCCATTCTCACCGCTAATGTCCGAGAATAGAAAAATGAGCATGGTAATGTGAGGCATAGCTCACTTTGATTATTATTACTTTATAAAACCAATCAGCAATATATGATACCACAGTTTTCAAAGGAGGTATCCACAACATCTAAAATTTTGAAGAAAGGAATCAAATTGGCTAGAAAATTAGGTGAGGTGACTTGCTCATGCATTGTGTTGGCTTGGCCATCATTTTAATTAAGAGAAGACATTTTTTTGAGTAATTTTCCCATTACTTATTTGCATAACCTATACATTAGAGACTTACGTTTCTTAGCACAAGAGAATGAAGAGGAGGAAACAAGACCTCCCAATGATCATTGAATAACTACCTTTATTATCTCTACATGTTTTCTCTCTATTGGTGAGGCCTACCTACATGAGAAAAAAGGTGATAGGAATCAAGTAAAAGATAGAAGGACACGTGACTTTCCATATAGCATGTGAAACCTACATCACAAATAATTTCACAAGATGATGTGTAGGAGTTGAGGATACGTGTAAAACTAGTTTGAATCAATTGGAACAAACATGAGTTCAAATCCCAAATTCATTTATTCATCAATTTTTATATAAATATATAAGAGAAGAACACAAACAACTAGCCTATCATCTCGTGCAATAATATAATCACATGAAAATTATGCCTAGATATGTTAAAAATATTGAAAGAAACTATAGATACATGCAACATTTGAAATGCCGATTGAATCCCATGAGAGCACCGGTATATACTCTACATTTCTTAACAGTCTCCAAAACTTGCAATTCAAAAACTTAGTACATCATGCAGAATGTGTGGTGATTCTTGTTTGAGGTACGGTACTAGATGGAGAAGAGTTATTCTAAGCTTGGAGAAGGTTATAATACATATGATGAATGTGATATTGAATTCCCTCAAGAGCATTTGCATCTTATTGCATTAGCATACTAAGCTTACCTCTTTATCGACAATTTTGAAAAATGAGAGCACATCTAGTCATAGTGATTCTTAGGAATCTAGATGTCGCTCTCAAAACAAGAATCTAAAAAGACATGTCATGACTCAACAATACGGTGAAACCAAAGAAGAAGAAGATGATTTAGGGGTACATTTGTAAAAATAATGTTATAAGGGGGAATGTGAGCATAAATTAAATGTGTATTACATTGTATAAGCTAAGGCAAGAAATTATGATTGACTTGTCACACGGTTATTTAATAATTCCTTCTACACCATGTATTTATACATATTTTACATTGTATAATATTATTCAAACATTTCTACACGCTTATGTTTGCATCATAGGAGTCATGAGATAAGATAATCCATCCAACAAGACCAAGAAAGGAAAAGGAAAAGGAAAATAATAATAAACCAATATAGTGAAATAAATACATCACGTAATAGCGAATTGATTATGTTAGAATAGAGACAATGCATAAGTGTTGAATGATTTTATATAATGTATAAACAATATAAATACAAGAGGGAGTGGGTATCTTAGATGGTTGGATTAGGTGGTTACATAATAGAATTACTACATGGATGTAACTAATCATACCATCGACCTAACAACGTAATATTATGCTAACATTATCCCCCTTATTACATTATTTTTATAAACTTTCCCCTACATCATTATCATATTTTTCAAATTCATCATCTTATTGAGTCACGACATGTCCTTCCGACTTCCCGTGGTGAGGATGTTTGGATAAGGAACAAACAATTTGAGGACAATTGGATAAGGAACAAAAAAAATCATTTTACTAACAACGTTCTTCTACCCCTTAGGAGTGTAGAAGACTTCCTCTAAGTCAAAATAATGGGTTTTGTGTTCCTCAAGGTGGATTGTATCGTACATGTGTGTCTCAATTCTTACATGTTTTGGGTATGTTTTTGGTGTAAAGGGATTCTATGAAGAGATAAGGGAAGTCGTGTTGAAGAATGGAAACTATAATGCTCTTCTCAATCACCACCTTGAACTCGAGAATAGTCGACTCGGAATAAACATCATGAATTATGATTTGAGCATGAAAATCAGAACATCCACTATCAAATCCATTCAAGTGAATGTTGAGCATGTTAAATAACTTCCTATTGAAGTGTAAATGAAATGATAAACAATTTTTGTGAAGGATTTTTTAACAAGATCAAGGCTGTCATACGGGGGAAAGAAACATATTACATAGATCTGAAAATTCTTGTTTTTGTGATCATTTTTCTTGAAATGATGCTAGCTCATTATAGAAATTATCACAAATAAAGTATAATCCTCAAAATAGTGGATGAAATCTTGAAACAAATATTCATACAAGTGATTTCATTCACTACTTGAAGACTAATCTAGTTCCCTATGATAGTTTTGTAGGACTATGAGTGTAAGTCCCAAATCATGAAGATTTATTAGTATCAAGTGAAAAATAAGGCTTGGAACCTGTAGCAAGAACATCCATTGAAGTATTCATGCAATCATATTCACATTAAAATTAGAAATCAGGTGTTTCCCTTGCAACATTCCTCATAGTCAATATCATTGTGCCAATGTTGTGTGTGCCCAAGCTTTCATGATCCAAAAGGCTTCAACCCGTGAGCTTTAAAAAAATGACCTAAAGCAGAAAATCAAGAAAGAACAAAATCTCCTCTAGAGATAAATCTGATGTTCTTTGGCACGGAGGACTTTTGTGCAATCAATGAAGCTGCAGAAGATGCAAACAGAATGCGTGTCCAAGTTTTAGACAATATAAGATATAAGAAGAGAATGTTAGAATCAGCCACATGGGTCCCACTCTAAGAAACCCAAGCAAATCCTCAGAAGGAGATAAATGTAGACAAGGCATCTAGAATCAAATTCTCACAATTCCCTATGCAAGAGGCCCTACACAATGCTCCTTCTAAAGCATTGTGCACCCCTCCTTTGGTAGGTCAAGCCTCTACTCTAGCTAAAGTCCAAGCTTTCGCTCCTGAATAGTTGAGAAGGGATATTGTTCCCCAAATGAATAAGATAGGGGACTTTCCATTTAGCATTGTGGACCAGATGAAGAGAACAAACATAAATGTCACAATGTACAATGCCCTGACTATTCCATCTCAATGGGATCTATTGCATGAAGCTTTGGCACAACTCCCGTGCATTGATCCGTTGATGAAAAGGAAAAATGATTTATCAAAATCTTCCTGAGAAGAGGAGAAACAAGTAATTAAAGTTGTTAATACCCCATCCTTCTACATGTCTCCAATCATAGGAAAACACCTAGTGCATAATTGCATGATTGACTCAAGCACTATTACTTCGTTATGCCTATGAAAATTGTTGAAGTCCTAGGTTTGAAATACAACCCTTTATCTAAGGGAGTCCTGTGAGTTTGATGGCTCATTGTCACCACCTTAGGATTCATCAAGGATATTTATTAACCTCCATGCATGTCCAAGCCTAAAAATAACTCAATATGTTTCAATCATTGACCTACCTCTTTTGTTTTCCTATGTCTATCAAGAGACTTTACTACTAAAGTGGGAGGTTACTTATCTTTGATTGGTCTCATATTTTAGTCAAGATAAGGTATGGTACCGGTTTACCATAGAATCTCGAGCCTATATTTTCCTATCATGTAGAGTCATATGTCCCATCTCCTCTCTAAGACAATTGTTTAATCCAAGAATAACAAGCTTCAGCCTCTGAAGAGCTCTAAATCTACAGGTGGTGTTGTGCAAAATGAACAAGGAATCGACCGTGTGGCCACACCGGGTTCAGGAGTCTCTCTTGTTGAGGAATTTTTAAAGGAAACACTCAAGCACATTAAGATGGTGATTAGAACATCCATTCCCGACAACAATACCAACTGGAAAGTGTTCTAAAGTGATGCCTACATCGTCCAATTTATCTAGAATGAAGTTTAGTTCTCATCAAGCATAAAAATTGAATTACATGACAGCTATGGTGACCAAGTGATACAACTAAAGACAAATAAGTTTCCTAAAGGGTTGGTCACCTTAGAGAAAATTTTTAGCCCTGATGATGAGTTTGAGGTTGAAGAAAGGTACATGCGCAAAGATGCAAGAAGACTACTCCTAGTCATTATTACATGCGTAAGGGAGTTGCTTTGCTTAGTAAAGCTTGTGCGCATGAAGAGAAATATGACTTCATCTCTCTTTGTCAAAAAGATAGTGATATCTTATCATGGGAGTATGAAGACCTTAAAGGTTTTGATCCAAGTGTTTCTTAACACTCCATTGACCTTGATCCTAGTATCAAGCCCATCAGACATAAGCAGCTACCAGTCAATCCAAAGATAAAGCCCCTCACGAGAAAGGAATGATCCAAACTCATTGAGGAAAAAAATATTTTTCCCGTCAAGTACTCTACTTGGGTCACAAATCTAGTTTTGGTGTGCAAGAAGAATGGTGAAATCAGACTCTATGTTGATTTCAGATATTTGAACAAGGCATCTCTAAAGGATCATTATCATTTGCCTTCAATGGAGTAGATTCTATAGACTATGGTTGGCGCGTAAAGATTCTCCATGCTAGATGGGTACTTAGGTTTCAATCAAATCTTGTTCAAGGAAGAGGATCAATTCAAAACAACGTTCACAACCAAATGGGGGACATATGCATATCAAAAGATGTCCTTTGGTCTATCAAATGTGGGTGCCACATTTTAGCACACCATGGATATTGCCTTCAAAGGTTACATCAATGAGTTCATCCTAGTTTACCTTGATGACATAACAATATTCTCAAAGCAGAGCACGGATGATATGGCGTGCACTGGAGAAAGTATTTGAGATATGTAGAAATTTTGGGGTATCTCTTAACCCCAAGAAGTGTAATTTTACGGTGGTGCGGGTAAGATTTTTAGGCAATGTGGTTTCAAAGTATGGCATCACTATTGATCCTGAGCATGTCTCAACCATCCTATCTCTTTCCCTACCCGGTGCACAAAGGGCCCTATAGTCCTTGGAAAGATCAATTTTTCTAGGCATTTTATCCCTAACTTTACAGGACTGGTTCGGCCCATCACCTTGATGCTCAAGAAGGACATATCCTTCAGATGGACAACAAAAAGAAGAGAAAGCTTCAACAAGATCAAGCAAGAAATTACTTACACACCAACACTTATCAATCCAGATTATTCAAAGGATTTCATCCTTTATGCTTATGGCATTGATGCGAGTGTTGCTACTATCCTAACATAAGAAAATGAACGAGGGGTTGGAACAACCCGGTGGCCTTCTTCACTAGATCTTTGAAGGATTATGAAATAAAATATAGTCACATGGAAAAAAATTCTTCACCATCATGCGTATGCTCAATAAATTCAAGAGTATGCTCACCACCAATCATATCAAGGTGTTAGTCTCCCACTCTTCTATCGAGACTTCATCATAGGAGTGAAAATTAGTGATAAAAGAGCAAGATGGGTAACCAAAATCATGGAGTATGATGTGAATATTAAAGCCATAAAGATGTTAAGAGGTAGCATGCTCTATAGGTAGATTGCTAAGGATGTGCGAGTGAACCCGAGGATTTGTTATTCCTAGATGAGGACCTCCGCGCCACGAGAACTTGAGCGAGAATACATGCACTCTGGTGCACGTGACTAGATGAAGGACATGATCACATTCCTTTTCGAGGGTGCATAACATCATGGTTTAAACAAAGAAAAAATAAGAAACCTAAGGTTACAATCTATCCCTTATGTATTGATTAATGGAATTCTCTTCAAGAAGAATCTTGATGGTGTGTTGTTAAGGTGTATCAACGACGCGCAGACTAAAAAAGTGTTAGCAAAATTTCACGATGGATTCTCTGGTGGACACTTCTCTGCCAAAACTATAGCAATGAAAATCATAATGGAAGGTATCTTTTGGCCTACCTTGTTTGCAGATGCACATATATGGGTCACAAAATTCAAGGAATGCACTTTCTTTGTAGGTAAGAAAAGACGCGGTAGATTCCCCTTTGACAAATCTAGGCAGATCAGCCATTTGTGCAATGGGGTCTTGACTTCATGGGCATGATCAATCCACCTTCAAGTACTAGACATAAATGGGTGTTGACATCTACAAATTACTTCACTAGATGGACAAAAGTTTTCGTGCTCAAGGAATCAACCGAGTTAGTCATCCTTGACTTTCTCAAGTATATAGTCACAATTTTTGGCGCTCCTCAAGCCATTATCTGAAGGCCTTCCTTAGTACTAAAATCACTGATTGGGGTCTAAATCTTGGCATTTATATGAAAACCTCTTCCAACTATTACCACCAAAGAAATGGTTTGGTAGATTCAACAAATAAGAACCTGAACAGAATTATGAAGCGCACAATGAAAATCATCCAAAGATAGTGGCATACAAAGGTCTCGCACGCGCTCTGGGTAGATAGAATCATAGTCAAAAAGGCAATAAGAACTTCACCTCACAAGCTTTTCTATGATATAGAGGCTACCCTTCCTTTGACACAATATTTTAATTCATTAGCGCTTTCCCAACAACAGCTAGAATTCAAAGACGCGGACCAGAGAGAAATCAAAATGGAAGAGCTGGTTAATCTTGAAGAATCAAGGAACTCTACCATGATCAAGCTAGAACAACATCAACTAGAAACAAAGAAATCGTTTGACAGAAAGAATAGGCTTCAAGCTTTCAAAGTTGGGGACTTAGCTTTAATATGGGATGTTGTGAGCTAAACCAAGACACCATTCAAAGTTTGATGCACTTTGGAGTGGCCCATACATAATTAGTTCCTACAAAAAGGCTAACTCTTTTGAGTTAACTCATGTTAATGGAGGCACACTGCAAGTCCCAGTAAATGGGATTTATCTCAAACCCTTCCATTAATTTTGTTACATCACTTTGTATATACCAGAGTAGTTTCAATTCCTCCAAGTTTGATGTGTGCACATTGTTTGTTTATACATAGTTCTTTCTTCTCACATGGTTCTTACGCATGCTCTTCTATTACTTCCAAATGCAGAGCCTCTCTCATCATTTGCAAGATTTAGAATAGATTCAAGAAATGATCTTCAAGTGACTATAGGGGTAGTTTCATGATTACATAGAAGAATCCATGCCCAATGGATGCTCCAGGATACTGATCTTCTTCATCTAGTAGGAAGATTTCCTGAAAGTCACCAAAATATTATCCAAATAACTCTCCTAGTGATTTGGATTACTTGCATACACATTCCGGCTCTCAGTACCTCATTGAAGGCTACGCACACTCAATTTCAATTGGCACAACTCCTTGGTTGTAGTTTCTCCTTGGCTCCCATCTTCTATGCTTTCACTTCCTTGAGAACCCTTGTATGCTTTCTATTCTCTCCTACCATTTTCCTTTTCCTC
Source organism: Taxus wallichiana var. yunnanensis (assembly GCA_018340775.1). Lineage (NCBI taxonomy): Eukaryota > Viridiplantae > Streptophyta > Pinopsida > Cupressales > Taxaceae > Taxus > Taxus wallichiana. The sequence continues at coordinate 453,024,564 of CM031237.1, read as the reverse complement.
TGTGTTCCACTCCTCCCTTGCACTCACCTTTTGTACTTTCACTTTCCTCCTAAGTAGTTTTCTTCACCCTACACACATCTTAGACTTGCTTCAATCGGTTAAGTTCTTGACCTGTCACACGCCATGCCCATTACCCTATAATAGTTGCACCTTGACTATGTGTTCTTTACTCACCAATTTTCTTCATTTCCCAATGCATGTCATGCACTTTCCCTTCTACACCTTTCTCTATTTTCTTTTGCACACCCTTCCTTGTGCCATCCTTTGTGCCTTCTGTGCCAAATCCATCTTCCGACATGATTAATTCTACCACACAACCATTTAAATCACACCAATAGGGCACCGAATCCTTTCAACAAATCAATGATTGACATGTAGCAAAAATGAAAAATAGTTTCACAATTGGCCATCATTTCAGCCAATCTGCATGAGCCATGTGTTTTACATGTGTAGATGACTCGACATCTCTTGATGGTCATATCTTCTTCTATAGAGCTTAGATCGGTGTGTGCCTAGACTTGTCAGAAAGATGTTGACATCAGCTATAGTGCTAGACATTTAAATTCAAATTCTTGGTGGATCTAGTAGGTGAGAAATGAGAAAACATCTCTCTAAGCATTGATGAGTAGATCCGATTGCTCTAACCACCCGATTTAATATGATCTTCCCTCCTTCCTTCTTCAACACACCAAACAATCTTGGGGAAGTGTATTTTACAGATCTTTAGGTGGATTTGCATGCATTAAATGCTTCTTGTTGGTGGTTGCATTTAAAATTTGAGTTTTCCCTCCTTCTCTTCTCTTTCTATAGATTTATCTATAAATGTAAGAGTTATGCTCATTTGTTATGTTTGGCACTCTAGATCCTTACACATTTTTTCTAAGAACTTCATATTTTCTATATTTTGAGTTGTAGACCTCTAGATCTAGCTCTCACATGTGGATATTAGCCTCCTTCATCATTGTAACAACATTGTGCATTTTTGGAAGTAATAGAAGCATGGTTTTGTGACTATTCTCTTTCCTAACATGTTTTAATTCCTTCTTCTTGAATTTTCTTCTCGAGTTGTGTGCTAGTTGTGCCATTTCACATCCCTTACGAGTTCTTTATTTGGTTGCATTTCATTAGAATGATATGGTAAATACATGTTTAGCTATGTTACTCGTGCCTAGCCTCCTTTCACGCATTTCCTATCATTTCTACTGAGAACATATAGTGTTCATCCCTCTTTTCTCGGTGCTATATCCTTCTAGTGTAGGTTTTCGTTCATGTTATCCTTCTATCTCTCGGTCCCTTAGAAATATTAGCTTAGTTTCCCCTTCCAAAGACTTAGAGTAGCAATAGTGGTAGAAATAGATAGAGGAACTCGGCCTTCTCTCGGAGATCCATCCCAAGTGCGCAAGGTCCCACAACTTGGGGACGGTTCCATTGTGGTCTCAAAACCTTGGCTCTTCCAAGATCCGAGATGTGTGTACACGTTTGAGCTACCAAAAATATTCTCACTTTTTTTTTCACACATGCTTTCGCCACACTTTTTCTTCATGCTCGACACTACGGGCTCTCACACAATTCTCTCGATACCAATGTTGGAAAATATGAAAGAAAATTAACTTGTCTTTATTTAATGCAATCAAAACAAATATATAAAATCCCAATTGGTTATATGAAGAGGTAATTGATAGGAAGGTGGAGAAACTTATATGCCACGAAGGCATGACTAACCACTAGTTCGGTTTAGAAAATAATGTGATGATTAATTAATCTAACATGGGCAACACCAAACTCTTTGATTAAATTTTTTCTTGGAGATATTTCATGTTGGGAAGAAATTAGTGTGTTTTTGAACCATCTTGTTATAATTTATTTGGATAAAAAGGATTATGATCATTTTATGTCCATCCATTCTCATTGCTAATGTCCGAGAATGGAGAAATGAGCATGGTAATGTGAGGCATAACTCACTTCGATTATTAATACTTTATAAAACTAATCCGAATGGAGGATATCTCGCAATGTATGATAACACATTATTCAAAGGAGGTATCCACAACATCTAAAATTTTGAAGAAAGGAATCAAATTGGCTAGCAGATTAGGTGAGGTGTCTTGCTCGTGCATTGTGTTGGCTTGGCCATCATTTTAATTAAGAGAAGACATTTTTGAGTAATTTTCCCAGTACTTATTTACATAACCTGTGCATTAGAGACTTACATTTCTTAGCACAAGAGAATGAAGAGGAGGAAAAAATACCTCCCAATGATCATTGAATAGCTACCTTTATTATCTCTACATGTTTTATCTCTATTGGTGAGGCCTACCTGCATGAGAAAAAGGTGATAGTAACATGAAGTAAAAGATAAAAGAACACATGACTTTCCATATAGTGTGTGAAACCTACATCACAAATAATTTCACCAGTAGCTAATGTATAGGAGATGAGGATACGTGTAGAAGTAGTTTGAATCAATTGGAACAAACATGAGTTTAAGTACCAACTTCATATATTCATCAATTTTTCATAAATATATAAGAGAAGAACGTAAACAACTAGCCTATCATCCGTGCAATAATCGATCGGATGAAAATTATGTCCTGGATATGTTAGCAATATTAAAAGAAACCATAGATATGTGCAACATTTGAAATAACATATTCACTCCCATGAGAGCACCGGTATATACTCTGCATTTTTAACAGTCTCCAAAACTTGTAATTCAAGAACTTAGTACATCACATACTTTGTGACTAATTCTTGTTTGATCTACGGTACTAGATGGAGAAGAGTTATTCTAAGCTTGGAGAAGGTTATAATACATATGATGAATGTTATATTGAACACCCTCAGAAGCATCTACATCTCATTGCATGAGCATACCGAGCTCACCTCTTCATCCACAATTTTGAAAAATGAGAACACATGTAGTCATAGTGATTCTTAGGAATCTAGATGTCATCCTCAAAACAAGAATCTAAAAGGACATGTTGCAACTAAACATGAAGGTGAAACCAAATAAGAAGAAAATGATTCAGGGGTACATTTGTAAAAATAATGTAATAAGGGGGAATGTAAGCATAAATTAAATGTTTATTACATTATATAAGCTAAGGCAAGAAATTATGATTGACTGTCACATTGTTATTTAACAATTCCTTATACACCATGCATTTATACCTCTTTTACATTGGATAATATTATTCAAACATTTATACACACTTATGTTTGCATCATAGGATTCATGAAATAAGATAATCTATCCAACAAGACCAAGAAAGGAAAATGAAAATAATAATCAACCAATATATTGAAATAAATACATAAGGTAATAGTGAATGGATTATGTTAGAACAAAGACAATGCAGAAATGTTGAATGATTTTATATAATGTATAAACAATATAAATACAAGAGGGTGGGTATCTTAGATGGTTGGATTAGGTGGTTACATAATAGAATGCCTACATTGATGCCACCTATCATACCACCGACCTAACAACGTAATATTATGCTAACATTCACCCCCTTATTATATTGTTTTTATAAACATTCCCCTACATCATCATCATATTTTTCAAATTCATCATCTTGTTGAGTTACAATACGTCCTTTCAGCCTTCCCTGTGGCAAGGATGTTTGGATAAGGAACAAAAAAAATCATTTTACTAACAATGTTCTTCTACCCCTTAGGAGTGTAGAAGACTTCCTCCAAGTCAAAATAGTGGGTTTTGTGTTCCTCAAGATGGAATATATTGTACATGTGTGTCTCAATTCTTGCATGTTTTGGTTATATTTTTTTGTGTAAGGGATTCTATGAAGAGATAAGGGAATTCATGTTGAAGAATGGAAACAATAATGATCTTCTTAGTCACCACCTTAAACTCATAACACTCGAGAATAAACATCATTAATTATGATTTGAGCATGAAAATAAAAACATCCTCTATCAAATCCATTCAAGTGAAGGTTGAGCATGTTGAAAAAATTCCTATCGAAGTGTAAATGAAATGAGCTGTAATGTTTTTGAAGGTTTTTTTAACAAGATCAAGACTGTCCTATGGGGAAAGAAACATTTTACATAGCTATGAAAATTATTGTTTTTGTGATCATTTTTCTTGAAATGATGCTAGCTCATTATGGAAAGTGTCACAAAGAAAGTATACTCCTCAAAACAGTGGATGAAATATTGAAACAAAGATTCATACAAGTGATTTCATTGACTACTTGAAGACTAATTTGGTTCCCTATGATAGTTTTGTAGGAATAAAAGTGTAAGTCCTAAATCATGAAGCTTTATCAGTATCAAGGAAAAATAAGGCTTAGAAATTGTAGCAAGAACATCCATTGAAGTATTCATGCAATCATATTTATAGTAAAATGAAAAATTAGGTGTTTTAATTCCCAAATCATAACCTATGGTTTGGATGTTTAAACCCTAATCTGTGCAAAAACTTTGAGAACACATTGATATGTTTTGGTAAGCATGATATCAAGATATTCCTTGAACATAGGGAAGTTATACAACATCAAAAATCCTCTGTAATGTGCTCTTAAAGTCAAGGTAAAATAATTTTGGGTGTGTTTTGGTTCAGCTCTTAAAGACATTGTATTTTTCATGAAAATCAAAGATTATCTTGCTAAATAGAATACTCTTTGAAGTGAGTAGAGATAATCTTCCTCTTCTTGACAAGTAAAGGGTTTTTACAAACCTTCTATGCAACTCTAATATCCTGATAACCATTGACTTATTTTAGATTTTAATATTTCTCAAGATTGAGATATAGACCTCTCTATCTAGATGTTGATGGTTGAGAAGGAAAGTTTGAACAAATTGCTTCATTCCCTGTTTCAATTTTTGTTTCATGAAGTACACTATTTTCTTGGTGATTGAATATTTTCAATAGTTCGTAAACCTCCTTCCCATGATTAAAATCACATGAAAATGTGATATTTTCAATCTCTCAAAAAAACTTTGATCTGAGTTCTTTCACTTCTTTACATGCAAAGAGTGGTGTTAACTAAAGGTGATAAGACCTCAAGATATGATTCATGGAGTGCAAAATATTTTTGATATTAAGAATATCTACAACTATGAATCAAATAAGAATTCGGAAAACCTTTTTCTCTTCAAGGAATAAGACTGTAAGAATCATCTCTTGCACTTAGTGTTCTTTCACATGCTCAAATAAAGCTATAGGATAAATGGTTTAGCATGAAGGTTGAAGTGGGTTTTTAAATGATTTTTGGGAATGTTGTAACTTGTTCACTCACTTGTAATAGCTAGTGAAAGGTCAAAAGGAATAAAATACAAATAAAATATCATTTTACTATATGATAAATCAAAATGACAAGTTAGATTTGTACTTGACAAAGGTCGGTCTTGGAATATCTAAAGTATAACTGATTGTCAAAGAGTTAGAATGTATGCCTTGTCCCTCACAAGAATACAAAGAGTTATAACAGGTCAAAAAGTGAAGAGTTAACTAAATCATGAAAAATATAATATGATACCTTAAGGAAATTATGTCTAGATTTATTTCATATCCATGAGTGAATAAATAGGTGAATGAAGAAAGAGAGGGTAATGAATTGGTGAAGACAGAGCCTTGAACACGAGTGAGTTCTTGAATGTGAAAGAGAAACAAAGCACAATAATGAAGACTTAATCACCATAAGTATGAAGGAGATTAGGGACATGAATAATAAGATGTTATGTATTCTTGATTGAGTTAGGTGCAACAACATGTACATGTGAAAAAGTGAGTATTTAAGAGGGTGGCTCAAAAAATTATCATGAATAAATTGAAAGTGTGAAGGAATCCTTGTATAACAAAGAGTTGATGTTGATTAGGGATCAGAAGAGAAGTGAATTAGCATGAGAACTGAGAAGTAGAGTGAGCTGATCTATAGGTCACAACCTATTGTGTAAGATAAAAAAATTAGAGTGATAAAATCTTGTATAAGTCTAAGTAAAGAGCTTAGCAAATGGGAAGTTGAAGCTTCTAGGAAAGTTGAAGCTTGCTAAAAACTAATTAGGTGTTTGGTTAAATTTTAGAGTTACAGCTCCATGTTGAGTAGATGCTAAACTTGAAATCATTGTAATCTTTATAGGACATTTTTGTTGAAGTTAGTGCTTTGATTCCAATGGTTTTTTATCCCTTAAAGGGTTTCCCACATTAAATCTTGTCTATGTGTGTTATCTCTCATGTTAATTCCTTGTGGATTTTGGTTTGGTTTCTTTTTCACTAATTAAATGAATAGAATTGATTGTTAAAATTTGAATATACACTTATTCTCCCCCCTCTCGGTGTCCTTATTTCTAACAACCTCCACCTCCATATCCTTATGATGATTTATATATTTCACTATTGGATTAGTTTATGCATCTCTAGTAGGAGAAGACATGGTTACAGGCCCATATGGATGTGTTTAGGGAGTGAGAGTGGTAGGGTCAAGTGCGTTCAAACTCTCAAGATAATTTGAATCATTCCTCTTATATAAAACTTTTATATATAGGAATGTGGACATTGATACATCTAATGAGCATGAACCCTAGTGGTAGTTGTATTACTATTATTTACTTGATTGTGATGTGTAAAACACTTAATTTTTTATATATGATTAATTGTGTACATGTTTTGTAATGAGTTTGCACTATTGGTTTATTGTTTGAATCATCTAATTATACATGTAACCTATAGATCATCAAATATATCTATATAATATTTACATTTTCTCTTGATTCTTACACCTATTGATATTTAGTATATGTGTATGTCCAATTTGAGACAATATTATATAATGGTTCATGATTATTTAATTGACCTCTTCATAATTACTTTATAATTTTATAATGGGGTCTCTTGCATATTGTTTTATTCATATGACACAATGATTAACTCTTTCTTGTGTGATGTGTCACTTTCTTACTCTCTTAAACACATGTAATCATATAAAAGAGAATCTCATACATGTGGTTCTTAATTCATTTGCACTATTTTGCATTGTTGTATTTTCTCTTTCTCAAATTTCTCATGTTATACTTGCTTTGTCATAGTAGAATAAAATTCCTCAACTAAAAGAGGTAATATTATCTCTTTGTGAACTTGATGCAAAGTAGGATCATCAATAACTCAACATTCAATTACTCAAATGCACCTTTTTCATGCCTTGCCACATTGCCCAATCATCCTTTTCTTCCAAATAAAATCTTTTCTCAAATTTTCCCCTTTAAGACCTTCTCTTGCTCTTAATAGCTCTTAATACTTTGTTTTACCTCTTCACTCTGACCCTGAATTTTTTGGTTTATTTTCAACACCTATTCATTTTCTTACCTCTCCTTATCCTTATTTATATACCTATTTCATCATAGCTTCACCTTTCACCTTAAGTCACTATACTAGCTTCTTGACCTTCAAGTTTGCTTAAGATACCTACAACTCTCTTGCCATTGTTTCACACTTTTTGTTCCTTGAGTTTCTTCACCCCTTCATAGTATCAAAAAGACATTTTTATCCCTTTCATTTAGTTTCTCTTCCTTATTTATACTTTCCCACTTACTTTCTCCTTCTATCTCCATGTCCCATCTCTCTAGGACTGTTTCTAGTTCCCAACTATCATTTTCTTACTTTAAAATTATCCCTTACTTGTAATGACCCCAACAATAACCTCAAAATTCTCAATGAGCATGGGCTTCTAGTTCATCAATATTCACCCTCCTTTAGAATTCAATCCTTATTTAACAATTATTAGGCCGTTTAAGCATGTTAATATAGTTCAAAACAAAGTTGCATAATCTTCTTCAAACAAAAATAGAGTTACACAATTTGATAATAATAACCTATAATTTCAAGGTTTGGGAAAACCTTATCCTTCCTTTTATGCTTCTATAATTTCACAGGTGTCACAAGGATAGGAATTTGAAGATTACACAAAGATATTGCTATCAAACCCTATAATCTTAGTGTAACACAATCAACCTGAGCATTCATAGTTGGCCCCTACTTGACACTATTTGTCTTTACACTCCTTTATTACCCTGCATATATTATTGCCTCCTTATCTTCTACAAGATCAATATGATTAGTTGATATGGAATGTTTCAAAACAATAATCAACTTAGCACAAAACCCTCAAAACAGGGTGGTTTGACTATGTATGATTGAGATATTGTCCTTCAAAATATCAAAACTCTTTCACATGACTCAAAACCCTAAAAATTCCTTCAACATATCTTCTTCAATCTTTGTTCATAATTGTTATGTCGGAAAAGTAGCACCCTAGGATTTTCACATTACAAAACCCTAATCTTGACTAACATAGGATTATCTCAAGGTGTGGAATCCTCGTAAATGAGACAAACCTCCAGAGAGGGATGGTTAATCCACCTATTCTAATGCTAAAACTACTCCTAGAAAGGGAAATGCAACTATTCTAACACTAACCTAGAATTTCCAAGGGACCAAGGAAGAAAGAGATGCATAAGATAAAATTCCTAAACTAAGGGAGGTGATAACACCAAAAAGGGGGTGGAGATATTCTTAGTGAGTGAAAATGGAAGGAAATGAGGTAGAAGAGGGAAGACAAAGTGCCACAGTCCAAAGAACACATTAAAACCTCCAATTTCATGGAGCACAATGAATTTAGATCCTGTAAAAGAATATAACATGTACAATATACCTGAAAATGCAATGAAAGGAAAATGACACAATACAACTCGAGCTAGGGCAATAAAATCCACAAAACACCAATTTTATTGCTTAAAATGATGCACAATCCATTACAATATAGGCACAAGGCAAGAATCCTTCACAAAATGCATAAATTCGAGGCATGTAGCTCACAAAAGTGTTGGAACAATTTTGGCAGAGTTCCTTTACATTCCAGAATGTCTCCTCCTTCAAATGAAGGGGAAATTACATATATATATATAGAGAAAAGGAGCTACCAACCGACATCTTTCATTAATTTCCTATATGGAGGTATGGGAAACCATACTAGTTCGCTTTCCAATGGTACTTTGATTGCATGGAAAACATGGGTGTCATACCTCATTAATATGGTTGTTGAGCTACCTTGTATGGTGCCATTAATGCTTGGCCATATCTAAAACTCCTTGTTGTCACCCGAAAGAGACCACTAACTAACGCCTAACAAAATAGAAAGAGTCGCCCCTGATAAGAGAATGAATTGTCACACGACAAGAAGAAATGTTGTCACATAACAGTGAGGGGAGGTTTATGCACATCGAAAAAGGTGGATGACATGCGATAGGAAGCGATGTTGACATATGAAGAGAACACGGCGGTCAAGAGAAAGGTAGAATGACGTGTGAAAAGGAGGGAGCTATCGTGCAATAAAAAGTACATTGTTGTATGATAAGAGGAAAGTTGTGACACACATCAAGAAGAAATGATCGACGTGTGTCGTGGAGGAAGCAGCTTGATTGATGCATGTCAACAAGGGAATCGACACACATCAAGGAGGATGTGGTTGACACGCATCAACAAGGGCATTGACACACTTCAAAGAGGACATTATTGCGTAACAAGAAAGTGACATTGATGCATGACAAGGGGAAGGGGGGTGATGCATGGTTGATGTGCATCCAAAAGATATGGCCCCGCAAACCGATCCCATTAACCATTAATTCCAAGACCCGTAGGTTGATCCATTTTTGCAAAGGTGGGTGTAAAAATGGATAACAATTTGGTGAATTGTGCGGTGATATGTCTGCTATATCTAAAGACCAGTGATTTTACATCCATGTGGCATGGATTCATCTGATTTTTGAAACTTGGCTAATGTCTGAAACCTCTTCTTTCTCTAGAATACTGATGGGACATTACTTCATCATCGAATCTTCCCTGAAACTTGAAAGTGCAACAGTAACAAAGAGTAACTAAGTACAAATAAAAAAATCATACATATCCCAAATGGAACATACAGAGAGTGCAAAAACACTTATCTAAAAGCAATCATAACTACAACCAAACAATGTGCTACAAGCACTTGGAGGAATTACAAAATCTAAGATAATATGTACAAGAAAGATACTCCCATCAGTAATAATTCTTGAGATAGATGTCATTGACTAGGATCTATAATTCTTCTCCGTCAACTTTGTTAAATAGAAATAATTGTTTTCTTTGCACCATGAAATAAAGTAAGGGCCACTCCACATTGCATAAAACTTAGAGTGCCTTCCTGGTTTGGTTATGTTTGCATCCCATTTCAGAACTAGGTTTCCTTGAAAATTTTTGTCTTTGGCCTTTCTGTAAAAACTCATCTTGATTTGAGCTTGGTCCTTCTTCATTGTTTTTATGGCCTGGTTTCTTAGCTCTTCTAGCTACATGAGCTCTACATACTTGTCTTCCATAGATGGTAAATCCAACAACTCCAACTGCTTGATAAGCTACAAAGTTGGTAATTCAAGGGATATTGACAACCTTGCTTCCCTTTCATAAACTAACTTGAAAAGGGGAATAACCAGTTGACTTCTTGGGAGTGATTATATTAGCCCACAAGGCTGATTTTAATTTGGTATGCCAAGTCTTTTGATTTTTTCTAGGGTTATTCTTATGATTCTCAACAAGTTTTTGTTCATGGATTCTACTTTCGTTACCCCGGGGAGTAGTTAGAATAAGTTCTCAAGTAGATGGCATTTCTAACAGCCCAATTAGATATCTTTGCTCCAAGAAAAGATAATGCATTATCTGATATTATAGTGGAAGGAACACCAAACCTCATTGCAATACCTTTGTAGAAATCCATAATGCTAGCTTCATTTGCTTCCTTAAGTGCAATTTCTTTTGTCCACTTAGTGAATTAGTTTGTGGCTATAAGAATCCATTGTTGACCTAGGCTAGAACTTGGATTGATCATCCTAATAAAATATAGCCCCATCATGAAAGGTTTCTTAACCGAGATAAGATGGAGTGGGAGGAATGCTAGTTTTTCTTTTACCGTGAAGAAGGCACACTTCTTGCATTTCTTGATCCATGAGTAGCAATCATTGAAAATATTAGGCCAATAATAACCAACCCTCATGATTCTAATAGTTGTTTCTTTTGGGGAAAATGACCACCTACCTCTCCATCATGAAACTCATGTAATACCCTCTCTATTTGATTTGTCTTGATGCACCTTAGGAGGACACCATTCACATCCCTTTTGAACAAAATATTATCTATAAGCACGTATGGGATGCAATGAAGTCTGAAATACCTCCTTTTGGACTTACTCAATCCCTAAGGACTTTGACCCATTTGAAGAAAATATACAATATCCTGAGTCCAACAAGGAATGGGTATACCACCTGTAGTCTGTTCTTGATTATCTTGCAACACCATAATAACTTTTTCCTCCTCTCTTGATTCAGCATGCTGGTTAGAAGCTAGCTACTCACACAACCCTTTTCCCCTAACTAATTTTGTCACATTTATATCAATATCATACTCCATGACCTTGGTTATCCAACCGATCTATTTTCATTAAGGTCCTTGTTCAAAAGAAAATATTTTACACTAGCATGTGAAACTAATAGATGAATTATGTTATTTGACACTAGATGCCTAAATTTCTTTAAAATTCTAATCACAAAGTAAGGACATGCTTCTCAATGAATGAATATCTCACCTCATAATCCTAAAGACCTTGGTTGAAGAATGCAATAGGCTGCTCTAGTCCTTCTTGATTTGGTTGTACTAGTATGGCAAGATATTGCATTCGTGCTTCCAAAAGTGTATAAAATGAAGTCCTTCGAGAAATATGGATTTATGAGGGTTGGATCCTATGTAATGGCCTGCTTTATGGCTTCAAATCTTTCTTTTCCTTCAACATTCCATTTGAAAACCATGGTCTTCTTCAACATCATCATTAGTGGCTTGACAAGATGGGAAAAGTTAGGAACAAACCTCCTAACAAAATTAATTTTCCCCAAAATCTTTGGAGAGCCTTCTTATGACTTGGCAATGGAAATGCTCAAATAGCTTCTACCCTTTTGGATCAATTTCCAACCCTTCCTTAGACACGATGTGGCCTAAGATATTTCCTTCATGGGCTAGGAATATGCACTTCTTTGGATTCAAAGACACTCCAAACCTCCTGCATCTTTGGAACACTTGTTTGAGGTGAAAGAGGTGACTTGCTACGTTCTTGGAGAATATAGTAATGTCATCTAGATACATAAGAACTATCTTATTGATCAGCCCTTTGAATTCCATATCCATTTCCCTTTGGAAAGTGGCTCTAGCATTTGACAGTCCAAATGACATCTTCCTATAAGAATATGTGCCCCATTTTGTAGTGAAGGTTGTCTTGAATTGGTCTTCCTCTTTCACCATGATTTGATTATAGCCCGAGTAGCTGTCTAAAAGTGAAAACCTTTTTGATCCAACTACTACTTGCAATATTTGCTCCATGGAAGGAAGTGGATAGTGGTCTTTGAGAGAGGCCCTATTTAAGTCTTGAAATCCACACATAACCTAATTTCCCCATTTTTTTTCCTAACCGGTACCAAATTTGCTACCCATGAAGAGTGCTTGATTGGGAAGATGATGCTTGCCTCTATGAGCTTGTTCAGTTCCTTCTTCATGAGAGGCTCAATGTGAGGGTTTACCGGTCTTTGCTTTTTCTAATGGGCTTGGATTCTAGATCTAGCTCAATGGTGTGTTGTGCCAATTTTGGATTAAACCCTCTCAGATCCTCGTAGCTCCAAGAAAAGACATCTAGGAACTCTTGACAAAGTTGTATGAATTCAACTTGATTCGTACTCACCATGCTAACTTGGATCATTTTACCCTTTTTACCTAAATGTTGGTCTTCTCTCTCCAAAATTGATCATTGGGATTGAATATTGACTCTAGAGTCACTAAACCCTTTGGCAATTTGTTTTTCCGTAACTGTACCACTTGATCCCCGTACTTTTGCTCCAATTTCTCCTAATTTTTAACCGATAACTCAGCCTCCTCTTGCAAGAAATTAATGATCTATTGATCATTCTCAAATACCTACCACTCGTGTTATTTTCCGGTATAGTTGGCCTCACAATTACATGAATATGTGGTTGTACTTTCTCTTTTAATATTTTCCACCACATCAAATGTTTCTCCAATTTCCGCAAGCCTATCTACAACCTCATTCTTTTTCCTTGATATGGATTGAATATTGAATTCTTCAAAATAATAAATTTGATCCCATACCCTATGCTTGTAGGCTTTGAGAAGATCATTATTAGAAGCATGTTTTCCCTAACCTGGTTGATAATTAACTCACTATCCCCAAACACTTGCAATTTTTGTATACCCCTCTTTCTTTCCCAATTCAATCCATGTATCAAAGATTCATACTCATATGTATTGTTTGAACAAGTAAATTGAAAATGGAAATTTGAGTAGTACTTTATACCTTGTGATGACAAAAGCATTTCTCCTCCTCCAGGACCTCACCTATTCCATGAGCCATCAAAAAAGAGCTTCCATACCTCATTTTCACCCTTATCATCCAATTTAGTGAGGCTAGGAAGAGGTGTGTTTTCCTCATGCAAACAATAAACTCCCAACTCATCCTCCTCTATTTCCTTGTATGGATCATATCTATGTATTTTTTTCCCATTCATCAAGAGTCAAATTTGGGATGCCCCCAACTTTGGTATCTGCTTCTTGAGTGTTTGGGAAATCCTCTTGATCAAAGGTTGAGCAATTTACGTTGATTGGGCTTGGTACATGAGGCTCAATATGGAAATTTACAATAGGTTCAGATTGGATTATAGCCTTATCTCCATACCTTTTTCTGAAGAGAATATGCGACCAATCATCTGATAAATAGCCTCCAATTTTGGTGGTGAAGTCTCTTGACAAGCACACTGCAAAGAGTGGTGGCAAGTAAATCACTGATATATCCTGCTGAACTGACAAATTAGGACATGTATGTAATGTGAGGTTTAAACCTTTTATGATCCCAATAGTCCCCATTGCTATCCCATCTAATTGTACCACTCCTTTGGAAACCATGTCGTATTTCAAGCCCAACTAATCTGTAATTTGTTTTGGCATTACCGAATTGCTAGCCCTTGAGTCAATCATGCAATTGTGTACAAGGTTGTTCCCAATAATCAAAGATATATAGAATGGAGGAGGCTTCATGTTTTTACCTTGCTGACCTCCATGAAATCCTCCTTGTAGAGCTGCATTAGTGAGCACCTTCTCTTGATTCCTAGACAACTCATTTGATGTTGACCAATTTTCCATGGTTGCTTGTAACAAATCTCATTGGCCCGAATTTTCAATGATTCCCACATAGAAATTATTACATTTTTATTATTCAATTGATCAATAAAGTCAAAAGGAGAGTGATTCTCCTTCTCTTATGCCTTACTTGACATGACTTTCTCCTACACATGGGCTACTACAATTGGTACTTGAGTTGGCTTAGAAGGTAGTTTGGGCTGATTTTGAACGTTTGGGGCTGCACTTGGATTGCTAATACCCCGAAGTGTGATAGAAGGATGAGAAGTAATTAGATTATATGACTTCCCTTCCTCTATATTCCTCTTCTTAGACCTCATGTTGGCTACCACACTTTGAGAAGGGGACTGATTTATTCCACATAAATCCTCAGCTTGCCAATTCACAAGTGTTGTCTCATTTGGAGGTGCTTCCTGATTAGCTACATGTTACTGACTTTCTTCTTGGTTTGGTTCTTGAGGAACACCTATCGTAGTCACCATAAATGCTTGATTTAAAGCACCATTGAAGCATGTTTCCTGATTGTGTGGTTGGCTACATGGGAAACACCATTCATATTCTTGTGTTATGTTGTTTTGAGTTGGAACCAAGGCCCTAGATGTTGAAACTGCATTAGGTTATATTCTTAGAATGGCTTAGCAGCTTGGGGTTGTCCTTGGTTCTGGTTAGTAGCTTGAACAGGTGGCCTATTTGGCTGATATGGAGGTTTATTGGGTTGGAACTGAGGTTGATAAGGTCTAGAATTTTGAGCTTGCTGCCTCTTAAGAGTTACCAACTCATTTCCTAAGTTTTTTAATTGTTTCATAACCTCCTGGAGTTCATTTAAATGGCTAGAAGAAGAATTGGATGCTTCATTTGAAATTTGATTTCTTGGAGTAGGGATGGGGATATTGTAGGTGTTTGATTAGGATTAGGATTCCCCATATCCAGATAGAGAGGCATAGGTGGCCTAGGTGCAAGTTTACTAGCTTGAATTAGGTAATTCTTAGCTCTAATGGTTATGGCATAGGCATCTGGTAGGGTTATTCCTCTCATAGATTATATCATAACAGATATATCATAATTTAGAGCTTTAAGAAAATAGAGAAATGCACCTTCAGCCTATTGGTATAACCACAATTGGAATCCTCTCCTATGTTCTTTGGAATCGGGATTGAAGTCTATCATTTTCTCAGTTAGTGCCCTTTTGATTGTATTCTTCTCGCTCTAAAAGCAATAAGTTTTCATCCCTCTCCCCAAACTAGACATAGATAACTATGCACAATTGATCCCAATTCTGAATCGATCCTGCTCCCAAGCCTCTAAACCACTACAAATATTTTCCTTTGAAAGAATAATCCAACAACTTGACCGCAACATCCATCTCAACAATCTCATGTATGGCACAAAAATTTGTAATGTCTTGAATGTGGTCGATTTGTGTGATTTTCTCCAGTGAAGTATGGGATATTATTTAATGTTGCTATTAGGACCAGATTTTGTGCATTAAGGGAAAGTGGAATGCTTCCCGTGAAATTTACATAGGGGTTTGGAGGTGGCTGATTTGGTGGTTGTTGATGAGCCATCCTGAGTGGCCTGAGAACCCTATTTGATTGAAGAAAAGGTCTACCAGGTGGAGGTGTGGATAATGTTCTGATTGGTGGAGATGGAGACCTTTGTACTCTTCTTCCTCTCCTTCCTCTACCTAGAGATAACTGCAAGTATTCAAAAATACCTTCTTCTCTTGCTCTAGACTAGGTTTACACTCTTCTCATGAACTTGATAAAATTGGGCTATTGAAACCATTGGATTTGAATGACAGAGTCTCTAGATGTGTTGCTGCAAAGCCTCTAAAGGATGGAAATTCACTAAGACACACACCCAATCTTGATAAAATGAAAATATTGACTTCTGTCCCACCAGGCATGCCAAAATTGTTATGTCAAAAAAGTAGCACCCTAGGATTTACACATTACAAAACCCTACTCTTGACTAACATGGGATTGTCTCAAGGTGTGGGACCCTAAAAAAATGATACAAAACTCTAGAGAGGACTGGTTCCTCTACCTATTCTAATGCTAAAACTACTCCTAGAAAGGGAAATGCAGCTATTCTAACACTAACCTAGAATTTCCAAGGGACCAGGGAAGAAAGAGATGCATAAGATAAAAGTCCTAAACTAAGGGAGGTGATAAAACCTGAAAAGGCGTGGAGATATTCTTAGTGAGTGAAAATGGAAGGAAATGAGGTAGAAGAGGGCAGAAAAGTTCCACAATCCAAAGAACACATTCAAACCTCCAATTTCGTGGAGCACAACAAATTTAGATCCTATAAAAGAATATAACATGCACAATATACCTGAAAATGCAATGAAAGGAAAATGACACAATAAAACTCAAGCTAGGGAAATAAAAGCCACAAAACACCAATTTTATTGCTTAAAATGATGCACAATCCATTACAATATAGGCACAAGGCAAGAATCCTTCACAAAATGCATAAATTCGAGGCTTGCAACTCACAAAAGTGCTGGAACAATTTTGGCAAAGTTCCTTTACATTCCAGAATGTCTCCTCCTTCAAATGAAGGAGAAATTAAATATATATAGAGAAAATGAGTTGCCAACCGACATCTTTCATTAATTACGCATATGGAGGTATGGGAAACCATACTAGTTCACTTTCTAATGGTAATTTGCTTACGCGATGAACACGGGTGTCATACCTCATTAATCTGGTTGTTGAGCTACCCTATAATATACCATTAATGCATAGCCATATTTGAAACTCCTTATTATCACTCAATGGAGGCCAATGGTGACACCCAATGAATGGAAAGAATCGCACGATGATAGAATTACTTGTCACATGACAAGAAGAAATGTTGTCGTGCGACAACGAGGGAAGTTAACGCACGTCAACAAAAGGTGATTTACACATGACAAGAAGTGACACTAACACATGATGAGAAGGTGGTGGTGAAGGGAAACGTAGAACAACATGTGAAAAGGAGGGGATGTGTCATGTGATAGAAAAGTGTGTTGTCACATGACAAGAGGAAAGTTGTGACATGTGTCAAGAAGAAATGAGTGATGCATGTTAGGGAGGTAGCAGTTGATGTGTGTCAACAAGGGCATTGACACACGTCAAGGAGGATATGGTTGATATGCATTAACGAGGGAATTGATGCACGTCAAGGAGGATGATTTTGCATGATAGGAAAGTGGTGGTGAAATGTGACAAGGGAAGGTGGCTGATGTGTGGTTGATGTGCGTCAAGAAGATATGGATCTAAACCCTCATCGTGGCTCACCAACTCACTCGTGAAATTTCCTACAAACCGATCCCATTAACCATTAATTCCCATATTTGTAGGTTGACCCATTTTGCAAGTAGGGGTGAAAAAATGGATAACAAAAATGTATTAGAAATTTTCAAAGTGCATATATCTTGTTAAATGACCTTTCAAACCCTAGCTCTATTTTCCTAGCCCGATAGCTCTTGGTTAGCAATTAATATCCATTATCCACTTTATCATCTATGTCAAAGAACTCAAAACTTCTAAGAGACCTACTCCATGGATATTTACCTCCTTCAAGCTATGAAAAAACTATTATTCTATGAATCAAGACTTTAACCTTCTCAAACTGCCTTGTTCCTTATTAAAACCCTTATTCAAGAGACTTGATAAGACAACTCTTCAACTTGACAACTTACTCATCCTGAGACACACTTGTACATTGAAATCATCATTCATTTCATCTAATACATTCACTAATTGATCATTCATAGTATTCATTTATTTCTCTTTATCAAGAAGGATATTTATTGATTGATCTTGCTCTATAGTCTTATCTGTTAATTTACTTGGTTTCTTTGATAAATGGTTTCCATTTTTCAATGTGTATTTTTATAGGATTAGGATTGCATGAATATTGATCTTGTTTATGGGAAACCATGTGGTCATTGCATACAAAATTAATGCAATCATTGGGGATGTCAATAGTCACTTCCATTTGTGTGAACCACTACTTTTTCAACATGGCATTATATTCCTCATTGTTAGACAATACTTGAACTGTAGTATATGTAATGTTGGGTCCCACTACAATATGCATATTTATTTGTCCTTATGAATTTTTATAAGGTATAAAATGTTGTAACTCATGTTGGTCATAACCTAGTTTCTTAATTAGACCTAGGCTATGTGTGTTATTTTTTTCTCCCTATCAGTTATCTCCTTATTATGAATTTCACTAATGAGTGATGCTCGTGTAAAAAAGGGATCAAATCACTTTTTATTATGTAATACCTTGATCAAAGGATCCTCTTTTACTAAATGTAGTGTGTTGATTATTTTATTTTTCTTAGGTGGATTATGTACTTGATCTTAAAAATTATTAAGATCTTTTGGTGCCTATGTTCTTTATCCTTTGTCTCTTCATTATGTGTAACACTCTAACAAGTTAGATGTAAGATATGATCATGTAAATTCCATCTCTTTTAAGGTCTTGTCAATTAATGTGATGATAGTTGTATAAATATCATCCTTGATGTTGTATCAAGTGGTGTTGTGTTCTATATCATGTGGTACACAAAATAATGATATTTTTATGATAATAATTGTAAAGGATTGATGTCCATGAGTTGATGTTTATCCATTGGCTGAACAAGCTATCCACACACAAACCAAGTACTTGCAACTCTAGGAGATTCATCTTCATATGCTACACATACAACACCAGTAACATGTTTTTTTAGATTTATGATGGATGACCCAGAAGGAGTCCTAGAAGAAATATTTTCTGAGTTAGAGCGCATTATAAACAATGTTAATTTTTGGCAAAAAGGGAATTTCATATCCTGGTTATATTTGTTTGCTACTTGTTGGTTAGATTTTTTGTCAATGAATATGCCCACTAGAAGTGCACAAAAACCAACAATAGTTAGGGAAATTTTCCTTTCGACAGGTGAAGTTTCCTCTTCTTTGTGCGAGGGAAATTTTCGTATGATGGGATTTTTGTATTTTAACTCTATAATTTTTTTAGATCTCTGAAGCTCATAATATCTCCTTACAATCGATAAATAATTGCATTATAGACATCAATAATCTAGTGTGTAGTCAAACTTTCTAAGATCTTGCAACAAGTGCATTGACTCGAACCCTAAATTTTTCATACTTTTTGTTTATTATCATGTGCTCCTTCATAAATTTAAACTACACTTTATCCTTTAAATAATCCATCTTTAGAGAAAATTTTTGCTATGGATCCATAGGTTTAATATCAAATTTCTTACAAAATGGCGCCCATTATTTCATTCACTGTGCCTTTTTCCCGATCATGTGCACATCAATATAGAGTGAAATTTCCTTAGGCACAAACATATTGTTAATATGAGACCTTGCATTTTTCATCATTGAAAAAATTTGTCGGCCTTATCAAGTGTGTTATGCTACTTAAAATCAATTTGTTCCTTGAGGCCTTCTGACAAACAATTCACATGAAACCCCAAACTATTAAAATTTCCTTCAAATTTTCTATTTCACGAAGATGTTATGTCAAACAATTCATGTTCATATGAGGCTTGGTCGACCAAGTTTCATAGCAATAAATTTATTGCAAATGCAGAGTCAGAAATTATATTGACATAAGGGCATGGAGAACCATCTTTTACTTTTCTCACATCAAAAGACTAGGGAGGACTCTAAATACAAGAGAAAATGTTTTGTGATGATTGTGATCCAAAATCCATGACAAAGCATGTTTGTTATATCTATAATTTCATTAATTCCTCAATGACTTCCATGAAAATTTAAATCTTTCCAAATAGTAAGAGGCTATGTCTCAAATTTATTGTCAACCATTCTAACAAGAACATATGAAATGATCAGTGGAGGAGAAGTAGGGTAAGGTACATCATTTAATGTGAATAGGAAGAAAGTTCAAGGAACACAAGACTTCGGGAACAAAGGGCCATAAGGAATGGTTCCATGAGGGAGGTTTATCTCCACATAGGCCATAGAGAACAAGGTTTATGGGTCAAAGAACAATGTGGGGAACCATGAGGTGTGAATAACTTAGTTACAAATGGAACGCTTCCTTCGATGCTTAAAAATGTCATAAAATCCATAATAAAGGGGAAATACCAGTGTATTGTGGGAAAAAAAGATTATGTGAGGGATTTAGGGATGTGAGGAACCAAGGCTCACCAAGAACTAGTTTCTTACAGACCACACAAAGCAAATTTTGTGAGTTAGAAGGTAGTTCGGGAACCATAATCTAAAAATTACAAGTTCAATATGTTCCATGAAATTCCACAAAATTCGCAATAAATATTTTAACAAAGTAATACCTGGAATCTATGGAATGTGGATAATTGAAGCTTCGAGAGAATAATAGCTTGGAAATAACTAGCTCCATGGGGAGTTAGGGGATCCGTACAACACTACTGGGAAGTAAATTTTGGGGAAATTGGAAAATTGAGGAACAAGAGGAACGAAGGAACTAATCCTTCTATTCCTCTAAAAACCACAATACCCGCACAATGCCAAAAATAACTATAAATTGGCTAATTGTTTAAATTTTTCCTATCAATGAACTTCAGAGAGGTAAATACATCGGGGTAAATGGTCACTTAGCCAAAAAAATTTAAAAATTGAAAATTACACATTTTTTGGTAGGTGAAAACAGATGGCCCTGGTGGGACATGACTTGGATTAAGCATAGCACAAACAACTCATAGCTCAAACTTAAGAATATCAGGTTTTGAAATAGACCAATGCATATATCCATTGGGCCATATGTTAGTATCAACTTGTGGGAAAATTCTCACTCATTCAACTGCTCTTATGGGACATACACACAAACACACACAAGGAAACAAGCCAAAATTGGGAAAGTATGTAAAAAGGAAAAAAGAGGATATTTACAAGGGGGAAGGAAGAGACTGTAAAAATTCACACAATTCCATAAATAGGTTGAGAAAAATAGGTACCTTTGTGAAACAACACATTGAAGGTATGAAGCATCCAGAGCCGAGAATGATTAGTTAAGAACACCAAAATGCTATAGAGTGTTACAAGGATTGAAAATAAAAATAGAAGCAATTATATCATCCACATATTGATAGTCCATAATCAAATTTCCTAACTTTGATGAATATATTAACATCTACTAAGACTTCTACTTTTCTAACAATGAGAAAGTGGAGGAATAGTGCCATGAAAAGGCCTTTATGACCTTTGACTACATCTATACTGAATTCTAGAAACCAATAATCTTTGAAAAATTGATTCAAATGAAGTTAAGATCCTCGCATCACCAACTTCATGCTTCAACAAAGTGATGAAAACATATGTATGATGATTGTAATAATCATCATGACATATATCTTGAAAATCATGCACCTTCACAAGATCTTCCTTAGAATCAACTTCAAGAGGAATAAGAAAGTAAGAATTGAATGATTTATCAACTACATTTTCTTCTATCTCTGCGAATTCTATCTTGTACCTAGAAAACAAACTTGTTGTTTTTGTAAAATCAACAGCCTTAATTTCGGTTTCCAAAAGATCCCGATCTTGAGCACAAATTACATCATTGATTTTTTTCATGATTAACAGAAATTAAATACCTATGAGAATACAAAAATTTATCAACAATAACATCTTCTTCCTCTTGCTTACATTATAAGGAATAGGATGAAACAAGATTGATGTAATCATGGTCTGTAAAGAAAAGATTCCAAACATGGATTTCCATTTTCTGTTTGTTTTGAGGGACTATAAGAAAGTTTTGGTGCATTTTTCTCATCAACAAGTATGACAAGGGGGCTGGTGAGCTTATTTACTTACTTTTCTTCTAGTTCAGACACTTGTTTATCATTAAAATAACTCAAAACAACAAGAGGGTTATCAATAGTGACCTTGGTCTCACTGTCTTGAAATTCTTCCAACATAGGAGAAAGATTAGCTTTGTCCATGTTTTCATGATGAACATCAACTTCCACTAGCATAGGATCATCTCTTTCAAACCAAGTACATTAAACCTGGTACATGACATATCCCCCAATAACTCTATTTCAGGTTGAAATGGAGCCTCAAGTTATTTTTCTTCTTCATCATTTGAAGGAATACCAAATTGATATGCACTAGGCGAAGAAACAAGAAGACATTCATTGGTGGATTTGAAGTAGCATTGAGGAATAAATACCTTGTAATGTGGAGAATCATCATGAGCAACTTCTAGAACTTGAATGTTTTCCTCCTCGTTATGAAGTGTCTCGGACTCATCTACTGATTATTCTTCAATTTTTTTCACCCTGTCATGCCTACAACTTCATGTATTGTATTTCTACTTATTTCATCAACTATCTAGAGTTTTGATCATCTGTAGGTGTTATTTTCATCTTTTTTCCTTTTTCAACACTCTCTTGACACTTAAGCCACAAAGATTTAATTATTGGATCATCACATGCAAAATATTTTTTCAATATATCCATCCTTTCTTGCACTGTTATTTTCCTTTTCACATGTGAAATATTGGCTTTCTTCTTTGTATATGGAATATTAGAACATTAAGGAAATGTCTCTCTCACTTTCTTATGTTCAATAGGTTACATAAGAATTTTTGAATTCATACCTCCGTAGAATTTTTGCATATATTGGGCCTATTTAGGATTGTTCTGGAGCATAAAATTTTCAAATGGGGATAGATCCATCTTCATCCCCATCACTATCATTGTCACTCATTGACATGGGCCTATAAGTTTTTTTATTATTTCCTTCATTCCGGGAAGGTTTCTAGATTAGAGGAATGAACATGACAGAAGTTTGATCCCGGAGGAGTCATCAAAAACTATTGGTTGGATTTTTATCATTGAATATTCCTAATAGAAATGTGCAAAAGACAACAATATTTAGTGAAATTCACCTTTCAACAAGGTGAAGTTTCCTCTACTTTCTGAGAGGGGCAGTTCCCTTATATGATGGGTTTTTGTATTTTAACTCTATAAATTTTTTATATTTATGAAGCTCATAATCTCTCTCTACAACCGATACATAATTGCATTATAAACATCAATGATCTAGTGTGTAGTCAAAATTTATGAGCTCTTGCAAAAAGTGCATTGACTCAAACCCGAAGTATTCATACTTTATGTTTATTTGCATGTTCTCCTTCATAAATTTAAACCGCACTTTATCATTTAAACAATCCATCTTTGGAGAAAAGTTTCATTATGGAGCCCTAGGTTCGATATCAAATTTCTTACAAAATGGCACCCAATATTTCATTCACCAAGCCTTTTTTCCCGATCATGTGCACGTCAATACATAGTGAAAGTTCCTGGGCACAAGCATATTTCTAATATGAGAACTTACATGCTCTAAACAATGTTCATCATTGACAAAAGTCATCGGCCATATCAAGCATGTTATGATACTTAAAATCGATTTGTTCCTTGAGGCATTCTATCAAAAAATTTACATGAGGCCTCAAACTATTAAACATTCCTTCAAATTTTATATTCCACGAAGACGTTCTGTCAAACAATTCATGTGCATATGAGGCTTGGTTGACCGGATTCTCGTAGCAACAACTTTACTAAAAATGCAACATCATAAATCACATTAATCATGAGGGTGTGGAGAACCACACTTTACTTTTCTCACATCAACAGACTAGGAGGTCTCTCGAATACAAGAGATAACATTTTTGATGATTTTGATCTAATATCCATGACAAAGCTTGTTCACCATAGCTTTGATTTCATAAATTCCTTGATGAATTCCATGAGAATTTAAATCTTTCCAAAAACTAAGAGGATATGTCTCAAAGTCAATGTCAACCATTCCAAAAACAACATAGGTAATGATTAGTGGAAGAGAAATGGGGTACGAGAACTCATTTAATGCGGTTACAAAGCAAGTGTGGGGAATGTAGGACTTTAGGGAACAAAGGGCCATAAGGAAGGGTTCTATAAGGGGATTTATCTCTAGATAGGCCATGTAGAACAAGGTTTGTGGGT
The DNA here is from genome assembly GCA_018340775.1 of Taxus wallichiana var. yunnanensis. Lineage (NCBI taxonomy): Eukaryota > Viridiplantae > Streptophyta > Pinopsida > Cupressales > Taxaceae > Taxus > Taxus wallichiana. The sequence goes on along the minus strand of CM031237.1, from coordinate 453,000,319 downwards.
CAAAGAACAATTCAAGAAACCATGAGGTGTGGAGAACTTAGTCGCAAACGAAACACTTCCTTCGATTCTTAAAAATTCCTCAAAATCTGAAATAAATGGGAAAGACCAATGTATTGTAGGAACAAAGATTATGTATGGAATTAGGGGTTGTGGGGAACCAAGGCTCTCCAAAACTCGTTCCACGCAGAGAGTCCATTTCGCACAAAAAACATAGAGTAAAGTTTATGAGCTAGAAGGTAGTGTGAGGAACCATAAATAAAAAGAACTAAGTTCGATATGTTAAATGAAATTCCACAAGAAATATTTTAACAAAGCAATGTGGGGATCAATGGAATATGGAGAATCAAAGCTTGTAGAGAAAATGGCACCGGTAGGAACTAGTTCTACGGGGAGTTAGGGGAGCCACACAACACTCCTAAGAAGTAAAATGAGGGGAAATCAGAGAATCAAGGAACATGAGGAATGGAGGAAATGTTCCTCCTATTCCTATGGAAACCGCAATACCCACACAAGGCTCAAAATAACTCAAAATTGGCTAACTATTTAACTTTTTCCTCATCAATGAACTTCACAGAGGTAAATACATCAGGGTAAATGGTCACTTAGCCAAACTATTTAAGAAAAAATTTATAATTACATAATTTTGGGTAGGTGACAACATTACTAATGTTTTTTTATCAATGTGTATAGGAGAAATAAATTGGCATCCAATCATCATTACATGTGTGCCATTATTTTGTACATTTTCCTTAGCATAATAAAGTTCTGAAGAGGCTATCATATGGTGCATCCACTAGTGGGGTGGGATTCACATTAGTTTCATACAGGTAATTTTATTTTGGGATATTGGTTCTAGGGTTTTGATACTTTACCACCTATATCAACCCTTTTCAACACCTTAAACCAACCAAGTTACCCTTGTTCAAGCTATTGTCAACACTCATTCACCTCCCCATCACTATCTTTCCCATTTTCCAACTTTTGGCCTTCTTGGCTTCTCACAAGTATCTCACCATCTCCAACTAGATTTTGAACTTTTCTTTGACCTTTCTCAAGTTTCTCACTCTCATCACACTATGATAACACCTCTTAGCCATTATACTCAAGTCACTCACCTTCCTTCCTTAAATACCCCTTCTCATCCTTAATCAACTAGCTCCTTAATGCTTCTTGAGTCTTGTTCTCTAGCACTAATTAGTCCTTGTACTTCTGTTTTGACTTCTTTGCTTTGACTCTTTCAAAAAAATTTAACATTCACCATTCCCTCATTCTACTACACCTCTTGGATACCACCTTGAACACTCCTTTATTCCCTTCAAGATTCTTATCACATCATTTGTGTGCTCTTCTTTAAGGTCCTTATCATTGACTGTGATAGTACAATCCATGATGTCCTCTCATTAAATGGTTCTAAAGTCCTTTCTAACACTTCAATAACTTTATTCCATAAGTTTAAAAAAATTTCTTAGACCTTGGAATTATTAGATTCACTTTCATACTAATCTATTCATGACTGTCACCATATCATGTTGAGGATTGTGCAAACATGACTTGACTGAGTTTCATCACTATGGTGACTCCACAGATTTGTAACTATGGTGACTTATGCAAGGTTCCTATCCACACAAAACACTTATATGGACTCCCCATACCATCTCAATCCTCTAGCAACATGCTCAGACCATAAGATTACTCAAAATCTCCCATTTCAATAAAAAGACAGTCCTTACACAGATTTTAAAGACATTTTCCACTTCTTTTTGAGTTCTTAATCATGCATTCCCTTGATTTGGATCTAGATGGATTATTAGTGATTAGAAACTCACCTTGATGGATTGTAACAAATGTATCTATGTTTCTTCTAGATGAAACAAGTTATAATTCATTTATTTTTCTTTCAAAACCCTATCATACCGAGATCATAGTTTCTAGGTGTCTTAATATTTTATCCACAAAGGTCTTAATCATATGACTAACCTCAAAAATATAGATGGATATTGCATGATTCATCCTTCATATAAGATTCATTTAATTCCACAATCTAATTCCTTATCACATATTCAATGATGCAACAAACCCTTACCTCATCCACTCAGTCCCTCAAACTTACACATGATTGTTTTATCTTACTAATCACCTCCTTAGAGCACATTAATGATATCTTGGTGGTTGTACAGTTCTTCTAAACCTTGATATTCAATGCATAACATTCAAAACACATCCTCATACACATTTTTTCCATTCCAAGAAGCTTTTATTTGATCAAAACATGAAAGTTACAAAGCTCCATGAGCCATAGGGATCTGTATTTTGCACCTATGTCTCAAATCACTCCCTACAGGAATATAATCCCTAATGTCAAGAAAATAGAGAGTTTTAAGAATTTTCCAAACTCAATATCTTACAAATATGTTTATATACTATCTAGATTGTGTCTACAAACTACTTACGCTTGCTTACATTGATTATTTTAGGATAAAAAATGTTCTATGATGCCACCATTCATTTCTCGACATCCCATAAAGGAATGTGGGTGGGTGTTTGATTATTTCCCAAACATGGTTACAAAGTGAGGGGTCAACACAAGTAAAATTTGGTAAAACTCCTTCTTTTTCAATTTTCGTATTCATATGCGCTTCTTGTTGTATATTTGTTTTTGGTTGACATGTATTTGTTGACCACTTTGGTAGGATGTGGAAGATCCAAACAAGGCTGAGGAGGGTGGTAATGCTGGTCAAGATGAGGAAGATGCTAATAATATTTCTAATGATGTTAACGTTGACATGGATGATGAAGATGATGTTGACTAGCTTTCACACTCCTCACATTTTGATCCCAAGGAAGAAATATCAAACCGTAAGCACACTTCTATATTTTCATGAATAATTTTATATTCTAGTTGATTTAATAACATTTGTAAGGATTATAACCTTGTGATTCCTTCTTTGATGACAATTTTTGGGTGAGTACAAGATTTTTACATGGGTATTGGTAAACGAGATACCCACAACTATTTGCTTTACCCATGCACCACATTTTCACTGGTAGTAATGTCCATTTGGGTCACTAGAAAGACTCAACTCTCACCGGTATAAGATTCATGGTATACCGCCTATTCCTAGGAAACTTCTAGGTCATCTAGGAAGTGGGAAAAGAAATCCAAGGGGAAGGGCCTACACATTGAAGCAAACACAACATAGGATATTAGAGCAGCTTGTAAAAAATCATATTATTAACGAGAGGCATAAGATAGAAGGAGCATGGATGGCCAAATAAAATGTCTCGAAGTTTCTAAACTAAGTAAGAAATCCTTAAAGGTTATCAATTAGTAGATGCATGCATATGATTCTCCTCAAAACATTGTCTAGAGAAGGGAAGTGTCAATAAAGAGGTGAGCATATTTCCAGAAAATGGAGGAAGAGAGGAGGAGGGTGGAAGGAGGTGGTATAGGAAACTACGAACATCAGGTGAGATGCAAAGTGTTGAATTTTTACATGTCCTAAAATATAAGGTCATTTTTAGTGACTAATAACTTAATTATATCCGTAATAACCCTCATCAAAAATGATAGACTGATCAAAACACCATTTGTAGAGAGGATAAAACCTTATATTGAAGGAGTACCTTTCACAGAAAGGGAATAGGGGTTGTCATGGGAAAAAAAAGAAAAAAAAAGTGGGGATGAGATGCTTTAGGTAAGCAAGATTAATTAATTTTCCCATGCATATTACTAATTTACTTCTTTTTAGCACTTACGTGGTTTTAATATTGGTTATCATTCCTATGTAGGGGAATGTTGTGCATGAAGCACCACATCCAATAGTTGTTGTAGATTCAACTAATGACACTGGAAATGACAAAGTGACGGTTCATTTACACCAAGTGTATAACAATGATTATTTTTCTCAATCCACACATGCCTATGATTTTCATGTCGGTGATAATGTTTGATTGTCCGGTGATGGTTATATGGCTACCAAATGATGCATTATCTTTATTGAGAAAGGATTCCTTTCCCAAGGTGTGCCAACCCCAAAGAATTTTTGTGTGGTGAACATTCATAGGGTTATGTATTTATAATGTTCGGAGTGGCTTCCTCGGTAAAAATATGAAAGATACACTACAAAAAAATTAAATAAAGATACATTCTGGTTCATGGAGTATATGAGTATAGATTCCTCCACAACCAATGTACACGACTCATCAAAGGTGTGCATATCATTTTTAGTTAGCTTCATATTTCATAAATGCTTCGTATTTTCATCTGATTATGTTATATATCTTGTAATTTCCTTTTAGGATCAAAGTTGAACACGAGGTGACATTGAAAGTAGTGTGAGCGTTATGATATACTTTGTATGTAGTAAACTAAAATGTACTTTCTTGATGTATGTGTCATATTTTTTGTTTGACCACTTTATTGACATTGAAAATTTTCAAATGCAGATGTCTTCATGGGAGGTCAAGGAATCCCCAGGCTCATTGCTTAGTCAAATTCATGTTCTTCTCCTTCATAAGGAGTTTCCTTGCCATGCCTTGAACATGGATATTACAATATGTAGTCGAACATGATATTTTTGATATAAAATGAAAAAAATTGCACATGATGTTTGATAATATGTAATGATACAAATTACTTACACATGATGGTTCAATATATACTTGCATATATTATTTATGATGTGTAATGATAGATTTAACTTGTACATGATGTTCCCATGTATGTGCTTCATTTACATAGTGTATTCCTAACAATTATTTTATTTCTACACATTGTAAGTAATGTTGCGGTGTTCAATCCCTTGTAATTAATGAGGTTGCCTTAGGATTTTGATGATTACATGATGCATAGATGTTGACATGTATGTAGTTTTTCATGATGCAATGTATGAGATGTTATGTTGTTGACATGTAATGGTTTCCACATGCAATCACTCATGTTGACATATTTAAGTTTTTATTTATTGCATATTACAAATGTTCAATGATCGTGTTCACATGTTCCCTATTTTTTGTGTGACAATATTTTATGGGGAATGGTGCATCATGTGACTAGTTTGTTTTTCCTTCACTTCTCTCTTTTTTTGTCTCTATTTATATAGGAATCTCACTCATCAATTCAAATGATCAATAATGAGTACTAACCATCCATTGAGAAAGAAGAAGAGGGTGGCCGAGGAGGGCTGTAACAATTCCACAAACCCAATGGAGAATGATGGAGGTAGGGAGTCATGATTTTGTGTCTTATTATTCTACATGATGTACATATAGTATTTTGATTTGAATGCATGGATTATGCAATAGTTCACTATCTCCTAATTCATGTTTCCTTGTATATTTTCAAGGATGGCTGTGAATGTTGATGAGAATGAAATTGGTGAAAGCATGTGTGAAATGGAAGAGCTTCTTGCAAGGATGAGATTTGAATTTTTTTTTAGAGGTGAAACATCTATCTTTGAGACTCTCATTATCACATGTACAAATTGTGTAGTATTTTTCTTACTCAAAGCCCTATACACATTGGCCCATCACTAAAAGAGATATAAGTGCTCACTCGAAGTGCTCAAAGGTACCATGTCCCTCTTTTAATACCATATTTTTCAAGGTGTTAACATGATTATATAAGAGGTAAAGAAAAAAGAATCGAACACAACCATAATGCATAATGAATCAAACAAGAATAAAAATAAAATTTACCATACAATAACCAAGAATGTAAACGCCAACAATCAATATCCATCCATAAATATTCATTATATTAATCCATATCAAAACCAATAGCTGAATGCATCATAATAACCATCACTAAGTTAAGCACGTAAATATACCAACAACATAAATTTATTACAATCTTTGTAATACATGATCTTCCTAAGCCATGAAAATCAATACATATATATATGTAGTGGTGAATTTCCCTTTACTACTCGTGTACTTTCAAAAATAGGTTACATGCTAAGAATAGCCATGCATCGATACAAAATCAACTAGGAAGCATGTAAACTTTTCCTAATAATAGATACCTATAAATAACTCTAGTTATAATCTTATTATTAGCTCGAAATTTGTGAGACGCTTAATATCCTTCTTGTTCCCAAAATAGCTTGCAGTGTCTTCCAAGTCTTCTATCAAAATGTGTTTAGCACTTAATCTCATCTTAGCCCGTGTATGCAAAATGGATAAATATTGATCTTTGACTTTCCGGGCATGAAACTACATGGTGTAACTTTGTCTAACTTCCGTACCTACTTATGCGCCCTTTACTGTACCTTCAATACTTAGGCAATATCTTATCAACCCAAAATTACCCCACACTAGGTCTATTGTCACCCAGAAATGGGTAATCATGCCTTATCTCTCCATAGAATAAAGAATCAAAGAATATCTATAAAATAAAATGAATGAATGTAAATGTAATTAAACAAACCGGTTGTTCTTATTCCACAGTAAGGTAATAGCTTCGGGTACACATTCTTTATATCTTCTCCTAACTCATTCCACCCACTGAGTCCCTTCCTTTCCTTGTCGTGATGTCGCCAAGACCTCATTCATCTCATTCATCATCATATTATCCCAATTATTATTCAACACTCTGATAACATTGGCCAAGGAGGAAATCACACCTTCTATTATGTCCATCCTCCATGCTATCAACTTCCCAAGTTCTTTTATCCTCTCCTTATAAGGTTCTTGGGTTATTACAAGCCCATCATGCTTCTCTGCAACTAGTGTAATCCTTTCCTCATGCTCGAGTGTCTCATTCTTCCTTGTGACTAGAAATTCTTATTCTTCAGCCAATTTCCTTGTTTTAATAAATGGCTCTAGATCCTCACACATTCTTAGTGCTAATTCTTCCTCTTCAATTCACTTTGAAAGGTTTCTACAGTAAGGTATCTAACTCTACTATCCTACATGTTATTTTCTTCTTTGTCCTCTCTAATTCCGCATGACAACATCTTTTGGCTCCATTGATACATGTTCTACCTAACTTGGAACCTATTTTTTGTTATCATATAAAACCAAATGAACCAAGGTGCATAAAATGTAATGTAGAGGGGAATTCTCTAGATACCTCCTTCTCATATTGTGGTCGCTACTAAAATCTCATCACCAATCTCCTTAGCCATGTCCAAGACAAAGTGTGTTCTTTCACTTTTGTTTTCTCCTTTGCTTATTTCAAGTGTTGAATATCCTCCTCCTTATCCTTCTTATCCTCCAAAATTTTTCTTAAAGTAATGACATTATCTATATTTCTTTATGCGACCTCTACAACTATCTTTTTCGGAGCATTACTTGCTTGCTCATCTAAAAATTGTATTGGCTTGATCATTACATGCTTGGAATAAGGAGGATTCTTCATTCTTATTTATGTGTATGAATCCTCACACATGTTGAACATAGGTTCATCCATATGGGTTTGCATACACCAAGATAATTAATTTCTGATGTGAGTGTTTTCCATTTCTAGGTCCATCAGCTCCCATCCATATAACTTGTCCTTTTCAATGGTGCTCTGGAACTGAAATGATTAATCTTTGTCTGGTCATCAACATATCCAAAGTTCTACATTTGCACCACATATTCTTCCATTTTCTCACCCATGTGCTCATTTACTTGTTCCCGTGTTCCAGTGCGCCTCCTTCTGTTTCTAATTCATCATCAACCTCGGGTCCCTTGGTCAGGTGCACAACATTATCTTCAATCTTTGTATCTCTACCAGCGAATCTTTCCTCTTTAGGTCTATGCATACTCACACCGGGACATTATCATCAAAAAAATATATCATCCCACTTATCTCCTCATCCTCTCGCACCTCCAGGCTAGGTGTTGTAACATAGTCATGTGTGCTTCTACAAAAGAACTTCTCTTCACACTGTTTCGTACTAGTACATACTTATGTCTCTTCATCCTTTCTCCTTCATCCTTTTTAATGTGTGTTACACATGGGGATATCCTTAGCGGATGTGAGGGCCCAACACTAGTATATGCACTTGTGTGCCTTCTATGAAATTGTCTTCTCCCATGATCAATTACAAGGTGTTATCTTCTTGCTCTTCCTCCCTCTCCAAACATTTGTCAATCCCTACTTCTCCTACCGGGGTGTTTGCTCAAGTGGCCTCTTTATTCCCACAATTTACTTACCCTTTGGAGGACTTGGTAAAGACAAGTCCTCTCTAGAAACAACTTTACCTTCCTTGAACCATTGCCTTAGGTACATATACACGAGTGTGGCCTCAATGTTTCCTATAGCCATGACCTCTAGAGTGATATCAATGTTGTATGACTCTATTGTCTCTACACATGTCTTGTGTAGAATATGAATATTTGCCTCCACCTTATTAACATCAAATTGTAATTTTCACATGTTGTGTAACCAATTCACCGAGTCTTGAAAATAAAAAAATAGTAAAAATGGTAACTTACACCATGGGCTCTTCTCACCCGTCTTCATGTAGAAGCGGCCCAAGTAGAAATGATGATATGTTGTGAACTTTACATGCCCCTCCAAGACACTAGGTAGTTCAAGTGGTATGCACCATTCTCCCTAAAACTTCCGGCACATCCTCTTGAACCATTTCTCTTAGTGTTGCTTATAATTGCTCAAAATTGAGCCATGAAATGTGTATTTGGTGAAATTATTTGTTGGGGATTTATTTTCCGGGGATATTCCCATACATTTTCCTTCAGCCCATCGGACCCATTGATTTCATTGAACGTGATTAATAACAAGATAACACCCCAAGTTATTTTCTCACCTTTATCATCCTAGGTGTGCATTTTTGCCACTATGATATCCCCAATGTAGATCACAATATTATAGTATGTCTTGTTTTCCATCTTGTGCCCTATGTAAAACCAACTCTTATTTACTTGCTTCCACCTCTCATAGGTTCCTAACTTACGATGACTAATCATGTTGTTACCCTTGTAGCTAGGTCTTCTATACGTGTGACATTAAACGCTCAACTCCCTTCTAGTAGTGAAATGTGGCGAGACATCACCTCTACCGCCTCATCATCTAATAAGTCTCCTATAATTATTTCACCATATTTACGCAAACCAGTGACTCTATCGATCAATTTTGTCATAATCCGCATACTCCTCCCTCGCGAAGTAGAATAAATATTCATGTACACACGACATCAGCCACATATATAATTGATTAAAATTCCCAAAATACAACATATCATATAATTGTATGACTCAACACTCTCCAAAAATTTATAGACCGATTTTTCCATAACCTTCTTTTCATTCGTGGTCCTTTTATTAATCTTCCATATAATCTCCATGCTAATATCCTTCATGATTTTGTTTGTCCAGTGATTGAAATCACTAATATTGCATTTGGTTAATGCGACATCCATGGCCTTCCTTCAATCACTTCCTCTCAATATCGAATCTGCATCTCGAAAAACCACTCTTGTAATGCTTCCTCGGTTTCCTTCTCAATGGTCGGATCTCTTCTTGGTGCCATGCTTCAAAAAATCTAATCTTTCACTACCTTTCCTCTATACTTTCTCGATCTCATCTGGTTCCTTAGGTTTCCCATGCCCTAACATGCCATAGCTTTTAAATCTTCCCTCTTGAAATCCCAACTACGTGAACCCACCTTCCGCACATAACCAACTAGATCAAACACACTTCTCCCATGGAACTCTGTCAACATTGTATCGTGATTATGCTTGATTCTTCATTCAAGATCTTGCTCATCACACTACGTACTTCATTTCACTTCACAATTTGAAAGCACAAAGGTTACAAGGTAAAAATAACATTGCAAACAATGAGTGTTATAAGTTTTTCAAAATTCAACACATTAATTACTCCTTAACTACCACCATACGCGGCATTAATTCCACTCCTTCACTTTTCCACGTGTCACGCCTTTTTCTTCCATGCCTCAATGATAACCTTTAGGCATGCCCGCTACTTCTCGGACACAAATTTATTTACACACACCTCCATACATCAAAGTAACTATCCAATGTGCCTCACACCAAGTAGTTTCTAATGCTACACTGACCTACCTAGCATTACACTCTGTGCATCCATCTATCTACGTGTGGTCTTCTATACAAAAAAATTCTTGGAAGTATATTTATAACCATATTTACTTTGAGCACATTTAATTTCATAAAGCACACCAATCTTTATCAAGGCACCAATCACTTTTTGATCCAACCCACACTAAAAGTATGCACGGTCCTCTACACATGAATATAATAGATAGTAATCAACTAATGGCACGTAAATGTGTTTATTACAACAAAACACTTAACTAAATTGAAAAAGCATGGTGGCGATAAAAGGAAACACATACAAAGGAAATGCATTAAGGGGAAATCTAATCTAAAAGGCATTACTACCTTATTACAAAATCCAAGAAGACTTATTTATAGTAGGGCTTTAGCCTACTCCAATTAAAGTAGTCGAGAAACCGAGTGCCATCCAACACTTATAATCTGGAAAGCATCCGAATCAAGTATATAAGTCACAACATATGGCCCCTGCCAATGTACTTGGAACTTTTCTGTGGTGGCACAAAAACTTGGAATCATAAAGAAGAACCATTTATCCAACCTCAAACTATTTATTATTAATGTTCCTATCATACCATGACTTCTTCCTATCCTTTTATGTCTTTTGACTCCATCGTACAATGACACACCTATCATCCAACTCCATTATTTTATCTATACGCTCTTCAAGTGTTTGTTCATCATCTAGTACTCTTGCATATACAATACGTAGGGAGGGTAATATGAATTCCACCGATAAAATATCCTCTACACTAAAAACCAACTAAAAGGGTGTGGCTTTGTTCAATCTTTTATAAGTTGTCATGTATGCCCAAAGTACAATAGATACTTTATCATCCCAATCCTTTCTTCCAACATCACAAATATTTTTCAATGTATGTCCCAATATTTTGTTGAAAGCCTTAACAATCCCATTAGCCTATGGGTGATAGGGCATTATTTTGTGATGCGCCACCATAAACTCTGCCAATAATATCCTGATAGTCTCATTTAAAAAGTGTGTGCCCCTATCACTTGTCAAACTTAATGGACATCCATACCTGCTGATTATATTATCCCATAAGAATCTTTCCATTGTAGGTGTCGTGCAATCCTTCATAGCAATCGCTTCGCCCACCTTGTCAGATAATTTGTACATGTAATAATATAGCATGACCCAATACTTCACGTCATTGGGGAAATAGGTCCTACAAAGTCAATTTCCCATTTTTCAAAAGGTTTTGCACTTGCAATTAGTCTCAAAGGTTTTTTGTCTATATGCATAGGCTTCCCAAGGTAATCGCGGTGATCTCACGCCCTAGTATACTCTTTACAATTCTTGTATAGTGTTCCCACCAAAGACCAACTAGAAAAATCTTGCGTGTGGTAACATTTATTGCATAATGTCCTCGTGTAATCTCTCCATGAGATTCCTTCATTATAGCTTCGCACTCATGTTCAAGTACATACCGGCATAAAATCTCATCATGGTCTAACTCGTATAGATCTCAATTGATCAATGTGTAAGGTGTGACACATATGGCAAGTTGTTTCTTCTCTAAGCTCTTCATTCCCTCAAGAACCACACCAAGACACAAAAATACAGATACATATTCTAAGTTAGATGACGCGTGGTTCAATTTGAATAGTTGTGCATCCGGCATTTTTCCTCAATGCTTTGTGTGTCCTGCCTCGAGTTAATCCTTGATAAATGATCGGTCAGGAGTTTCTCTTTCTTGGTTTTAACACAACCTGTAAAGTCAAACTCGAGAAATAAAAAAATCCAACGGCATATGCACCCCTCGTAAAATTGGATTATTAACCAAGAAATTCAATACCATGTTATCTATATAAAATATAAAGGGTTTAATTAGTAAATTCTGTCAAAAATTACATAGTGCATAAATCATTGACAATGTTTCACTCTCTGTAGTAGTATAATTATGCTCAGTTGGTGTCAAATTCCTCCTCACAAAATAGATAGGATGATTTACAATCCCATCTCTAGGTTGTGTTAACACTGCACAAATGGCCATGCTAGAGGAATCAATATGTACATGAAACAAATTATCCCAGAAGTAAAGCATAAAATGGGTGCAAGAGTAAGTCTTTCTTTTAATGTCTTAAATGATAGTTGTTGTGCCTCATCCCAATGGAAATTTCCTTTACTTTTTAATAATTCTTCCAAGGGCATGGTGATCTTAGCATACCCCTTAATGAACTTCTATAATAACCTATATTTCCTAAGAATCTGCACCTCACTCTAATTGGTAGGATCCTCTAAGCCCAAAATAATAGCAACCTTAGCATGATCTACCAAAGAGGAATTCTTTTGCAAATAATGTGTCCTAGTAAAGTTCTAAAGGGTGTAGTAAATATACACTTTTTAATATTCAAGGAGATGTTTAATTGCCTACATCTATCAAACATGAATCTCAAGTTTTCACATTGATCTTTTACTAACCCATACATAATTGAATAATCCAAATAAACCTATTAATAACTTGTGTATAAATTCTTCAAATGCTTTTACAACAATGCATGAAAATACTACAAGCACATTCTTCAATCCAAAAGGCATAACTATATATGCAAAAATTCCCCACTTGGTGGTGAAATTTGTCTTTTCTTGATCTTTTTAACAATCCAAACCTGATGATAACCAAATAATCCATCAGTGAAAGAGTAAATATCAAACCCTACAATGCCTTCCAAGATTTCCTCAGTAAAAGGTGTAGGAAAAGGGTCTATAACACAAGAAACATTCAACTCCCCGTAATCCACACAAATCTAAATCCTACCATCCTTATTTATTCTTATCACCATAGGCATAACCAAATTTGATTCCTCAATGGGCTTAATGATTCCATATTTCAGCATTTTATAAATATCTTCCTTAACTTTGATGCACAAATTAGGATTCATCATATAAGGCCTCTTCCTAGTCTGGGTGCATAACTTATTTTAACTTAATCCACATCTCACCCAAAGAGGGATGCACTCCCTTCAACTCATGATAACCTCGCTGAAATAAATCCTAGAAGTCACGGAACAACTCAATAATATTAACAACCTCATATTCAAGCCAATAGTCATCAATAATGGCCTCTTTAGGCTCTGTATCTATCTCAATTTTGACCTTATTCATTTTCATAGGCTCATGGTATGTGTTCTCCTTCTCATTAATGCTATCCAAGACCTCGAACATCCCTACACCGTGGTCAACATCTAGATACTCTACCTATTCATCATCAATCATGTATACCAGTTTACATTTCTCTTTCCTCTAATCAGTGCACCCAAGTTGTACTTCATTTGTCTCCTCTTCATCAAATTGTTCCTCCAAGTCTAACTCTGTAAACATATCTAACAAGAGTTCTTCCACCTTTGCACTATCTCCCATCGTAAAGTTTTTTATAATATGTAATGTTTTATGCACCGAAGATTTAGTTGAAAAATAGTCAAAGGTCTGAATCATACCTGAGATCATCTCCTGCCAATTAATTGTTTCCCTTATTAACTCGCATGAACATACCACGCTCACACGCAACCACTTAAGGTGGCGTAGAACTCATGCACCAAGAGTGATGGTGATAATACCTCCTTCCCCTCCTTCTAAATTCTCTCACACTTCTAAATGTGATGAAAAATAGAATCCTTCCCATGAAATTCACATATTTGAGTTAGTACATTGCTCCTAAGAAACCTAGTAGAAAAGACAATTCTCACTTCTCACCACTCCAAAAGGTTATCTCTGTGTGTAGTCCAATAGAGCACTAATATCCCACATATGGTATAAAATAACATATTTCTTATTTCTAAGCTTCCATGGCGCACATAAATACATCAAGATTCCCTTCACTAGTATACCAAGGTATATGGTTATCGCCAAGTGCCTATCCACATGTGGCCCGATTACGTGGATAATCGTGTTCTTGATCTCTCACCCCACCATTTCATACACCCAGCTTATCACAAGAAATACTGATTGTATCACTCATAGTCCGAGAATCATCTCACTCAATAATACCTTCTTTAGATGGATCAGTAACTTCAGGATCTCTAATGGTGTGCACATAAATTCTATTAAGATTATCCACGCTCAATGGCTCCACACAAGGTGTCGCTTTCCCATTTGTCAACGGAATAATTATGCACTCTTCCTTATTCTCAAAATTGATATATCCTTTATTAAAGTGTAGATCAACATTATTCATGTAACACCAAGGGTGCCTAAGTAAGGCTAGAAAACTATCTAATTCTGCAAGTGCCAAGACCTCAAAGTCCCTAGTAAACTTATCCCCTCAAAGGTAATAGTGGCATATTTCAATACTCCAATGGGCATGGCTCTAGTCCTATTTTCCATATATAAAAAATTCGAAGATAGCTGTAATGGTGGTCTCCCCATATGATTCCACACATCCAAAGTAAGTACATTCACTTATGCACTTATATTAATCATTATATTACTCAACAGCCAGCCATCAACAATTGCATTCAAAGTGATCTCTTTACCATATTCAAGACTGTGAGGAGGTAAGTTCGCATGCAATATGTATCTCTCGCACTTATCTCCAACGTGTGGTACCTTCCCCATCATCCATTCCCCTAATAAAGGAACAATATTCTTTTAGCGCAACATCTTACAAACCTCCTTCAAGTCATCAACATCTTTATGAGGAAGCTCAACTTTCTTCGCATGTTCTAGCTTCCATGACTGCTCCTTCAAGCATTGTATCTCACCCTATATGTTTCTAATAAACTCCATAGTTTCCGATAAAATTCCTTCTGATGAGAAGAATCTAGACATTTCACGTGCAATACCTCCTATTTTATAATAAAAAATTTCTTCTTTGGAGTCTCACGAGCGCATGTAGTCACCAACATAGGTATTACCTCAGGATCAGGTCCTAACTTTGGCATCCATTGATCTTCTATGATGCATTGTACCTTTATCATCTCTATGCACTTATCCTATTTTTGGTTCTTGCTCATATGCTCATACAAATCAAGGAACTCTTCAAACTTTTTTTTTTTTTCCGCACCATGATCAAACCACATTCTAATGGAATTTGTGCCTATAATGATCAGGGGATTCACATGTATAACAAGTTCCACGAGGGAAGTCACCTCTTCCAATGTCATGACCATGGCCTCTGTATCCTCCACAGTAACCTCTACCTCTACCACCTCCATCGAGAATCATTCATTATGAATATGATTATCACCCTAATCCTTAGAATTATTTACAACACTAGTTTGGCATACACCATTTTCAATAGCCTCATGAATATGATAATTAAATATACAATTATCTATATCATGAGTGTGGGACTTACAAATCTTATAGTAACAAGACACATTCTTTGAAACCATGCATTATAACAATGGGCATCTACCTGAATCATGATCCAAGTAACAAATCTCAAAATCTAGTAGCATGGCATGCACCGATTTAGGAGGGAAACTATCCTTAATATGTCCTTCCACCTCACAATCTATACACTATATACCACTGTGTGTTTCATGAGTTGAATTGGCCAATAGTTTCTCCAATTGCTTCACCATAGAAGCAATATGCACCTCCAAGAATGGGCTAACTTCAATGTTTACACTCCCAACTACCTCTAATTCTAGGGCTACCTCCAATTTCTGTGTGGGTCTCAGTAAAGGTCTTATGAGAGAGCTCCCTTCTAAAAGGTGATGAGTCACCCACCAAAAACAACCGAGCATCTTTGGCTAGGGTGAAAATCATAAGACAACTTTGATAAAAAGTTTTAAGATGCGAATCATAGTCCCCGACACTCTTATGCATGTCATGTTTAATTTCCTTTAGTGCGTTGATGATTTTATGTTCAAACATAGGTAGGTATATGAAACTTAGCTAAGAAAGCATCTCACAACGTGTTATAATCCATATCACTATGTAGACACCTAAATTTTTCTTTTGCGATCTTATTACTAAAAGCACACAAATCACTCTCATTCTTACCATTTCTATTATAATTAGTGATTTTTGCTAATTAACTAACATTTCTTACCATTTTGTTCAATTAATAGTGCTTTTTTGATTACCTATCGTCTTTCGCATTTATGATTCCACATTACGAAAAATCATAAGTCAAAATCCTCTTCCAAATAGATAATTAGTGATTATTAGCTAATAAGACTTTTACTCTTGTTTTGGTCAATATACCCTATTATTGGCTCAAACCCCTATTCCAACCACTCAAAATCACCCCACTTCCTTCCACAACATCTCCACAAGCTTCAAAAGCTTATCCTAGCCTCCTAATTGACCCTAAGTGGCTGATTAAGGCTCCTCGATCTTAATCACTTGTTAATTCACTAATTATGATTAGAAAACCTTAATCATGATTAGAAATTCTTAATCTACTTTGTGTTTTAGTCCCACATACACCAAGATGCTAGTTTTCCTTAAAGTAAAAACTTAATACCTTTAAACTTTACACCATGCTTTGAATTTCATATCATATAAGAAATATGATTAATAGTCAAGCTCAATCCTTTCCTCAAGTATTCAATGGGGTTAGTAGATGGGTATCCAATATGATCTTGTAGTCATTGTTGGAGATACCATCTCACCTTCCTTGGAGTAGCAATAAACCCCCAATTTGATTGCTCCTAGATCTATTTAGGTCTATGTTAGTTAGCAATTGAATATTCTAATAGGCATGCTTTAGCTAAGATAGATTGATATATCATGTTAGTTCTTTCAAGCATTCCATTAAGCTTTAATCATTGATGTAACTATTGTTAGATTCAATAATAATTTTCTCAATTAGACTATGTCGTGTTATTTTTTTATTTTAGCTTTGCTTGGAACTTTTAGTAGTCTTCATTCGCACTCTGGTGGGAGCATACCCCATTGCATTATTTTTAAAATCTTTTTAACTTAGTTTAAAAGTTTTAAATTTTAAGTTTTCTAGATTTATTTCAAGTTTTTTAGATTAATTTCAAATTTTCTATTTTAGTTTCAAGTTTTCTAGATTACTTTCAATATTTTTAGATTAGTTTTTAAAGTTTTTAGAGTAATTTTCAAAAAAATTAGATCAATTTTCATTTTCATGTTCTTTGCAGGATATATATGGAGGTGAAGTGTTGTCGAAATTCTCTCAAAAGGCTAAATATTTGATCTTTTTCATATTTTTCTTGTCAAAATTCATATTTTGACCACCTACACTCAAAGGGGTGTGTCTACATTCCAAAGGTCACACACGTGCTCTACTAGACACACCTACGCTCTTTTGGATGTGCTTGCGCCTTACTGGATGCACCTATGCATCACTTGCATTTTTACTTCTCTGTGTGACTTGTGTTGGTGCTTCAAAGTGTACACCCATGCCTCTCTGGATGTGCTTGTGCAACTAGATTGTTTAAATTTGATAGAGGAACTCTTTTGCATAACTTCATACACTGATGCTTCAAGAGATGCGCTCATGCTCTATTGGATGTACTACCGCACTAGGAGGCATATTGGCACTCTTAGGTAAAATTGGCTCAAAATTCAAAATTTCAACTTCTATTTTTTAGTATTTCTATCATTTTCCAGGGGTTTTAGTTGTTTTTGCTATCAATTTTATGATTTAGAGAAGGATTTCTAACAAAATTGGCTTAAGGTTTGATAAGTTATTTTTTAAAAAATTGGCTTAGGCTTTGATGAGTGAATTTTCTTTCATGATTTGTATGAGTTTGGAATAGGGTTATGTATGTTCTTCTCTTGCAATTTGTGTGATCTTGAGAATCAAAAACACATCTAAACCATTTTTGCTAATTTTAGAGTAAGTAGGAAAAAATTATCATTCATTTCTATGCTTAAGGAATAAACTTTCATTTTGGCATGTATATGATCTTTTAGTTTAAGATATTTTCATTTGATAAATAACCAAGGCTAAAGTTTGTGTATGCTCTTCCCTTGCACCTAGTGTGATCTTGGGAACCAAAAGTAACTTTAGTCTTTCATTAAAAAGCACTTAGATTAATTGGGAATAAACCTTGATTTACAATTTTTTTGGTGGTTATTTGATTTACAAGATTTTCATTGTTATCTAGTTGGGTTACTTGTTATGTATGCTCTTCTCTCGCATCCTTGGATGATCTTGAGAACCAAAAACAAAATTTAATCCTCTTTCTATGATATTGTAGATCTTTTTGAACTACTAACCATTTGTGTGAAGGACCTAATGCTAGCCAAAGAAAGGATAACTCTCTTAAAACAAAATCTAACATACATGTGTGATGTAGGTTTCCAAATAGTGGTCTAAACCAAATTGCTTAATCCAAAAGATAAGAAAATACACCACTTTGCAAAACATTGTATGTAGGTTTGGTTAAGAGCTAAATCTTGTCCACTTAACTAGGAGAAAATTCCTTTGGCATAATCCTTAAGATAACAATAGGAATGCTCCTAGGAACCCCAAAGTAGTTCACGTAAGAGGGAACCTTGTGAATGAAATGGGAAAGTGCTCCACACTACCCAATTGATTAGTATGCCTTGAAAGATTAGAGTCAAAGTTACCTCCATTGTGACCCCAATGAAAATACAACTAAATGCAATTTGTTTCTCATTGTATTGAAGGGGGTAAAGTAAAGTTGAGATACTCCAAGACTAGTCAAAGTGCAAATTTCTTGGTAAATCGAGCTTGTAGAGGTAGTTTTTGACAACCTAGGTGAGAGAAATAATAGGAATCTTACCATCTTGGAGCCAATTTTGTCTTAGATATTATACTTGAGAGCTCTCACAAAGTGACAACTTTTTTGGATTCAAACTCTTATTTTTTGAACAAGGGAAAGAATCTCTTAAAGTTGAAACCACGTGACATTTCATCACAAAATCTATTTAGTATTACTTTGTCCTAGTTTTTCACTTGTCCTAAGACTGTTAGAGTAGGTATTTACCTTAGCTCATGTTCACCTAGGTATATTATTTACCTTTATTGTATTTATCCTCACCCACTTATGTGTGTGGATATTTCTTTTGATTTATTTAGATATTAGGAGATATTATCTAGTTGTTAGGTATAGTTCTTTCCTTGATCTATGGTATTGACTAGTTCTTTTCCTAGATCTATGGTATTAACTAGATCCTAGATGTCTAGTTCTCTCATAAATCTATGGACTTCACTATTTCTTTGATGACTAGTTCTTTCCATGATTCCCATTGAAATCCTTAGCCCCTGGTCATATGAGGGCTTAAAGCTTGTGATTCCTACTAGTAGGTGCTTAACTCCAGCCCCCTTTCATTTTATTTGTATGGTGAAGGAAAGAGTATTTTATTCTATTTTAGTGGAAACTAAAATAAATAGTAGAGCATAATATGAAAACCTTGTATCTTTTGATCAGGAACTCGGTTTTGAGTGCCATTTTTGCAAAAGTGCGTATTTTTTATGCTCTTTCCATTGGAAATATTTATTTTGAGAATCGCACTATAATTATAAAGTGCCATATTGTAACACGCACTCATTATAAAGTGCCAAAATTTGGGGGCTCTTGTTGCATTGCTTGGGGTCTTGTTGCATTACTTGGTTCTTCCATTTCTTTTGGTGATTTTTTTAAAGATGGCATCTACTTCTACATTAACTCATGTTGAGCCATTAACAACACATAATTACCACACATGGAAACCAAGAATGGAAACAATAATTAAGTAGAAAGGATTATGGGCTTTAACTTCTAAAGAACAACTAGTGTTCACTAGAGAATATGAGAAATTTTAGTACCAGTGCAAATTTGATGAGTGTATGGGTTTGATAGGAACTTATGTAAGTGACAGTCTTTTATTTCATTTGGAAAAGTGTGACTCTCCTTTCAAAATATGGGAGAAATTGGAGGATTTATTTGGTAAGGTGGATCATATGAGAGCTATGCAACTTGAAATTGAGATCACCTCTCTTAATCCTGAAGATTTTCCAACAATTATAGACTATCTTACCAAGTTCAAGCATTTGTTGACATAGTTGAAGGGGAGTGGAAGAGATAAGAAAGATGAAGAGTGTGTTTACTTGATTCTATCCAAGTTGAGAGGACCATTCCAAATTTTTGCTTCTACCTTTTTCTCTAGCATGGATGCCTTAGGTGACACCTTCAAAATGCCTAACTTAGAAATATTTTGTGAAAGACTTACTAGGGAAGAATCCAAATTATCTCACCTTGAGTCTTCCACCTCTCAAAAGGCATTAGTTGCATCTAATCCTAAGGGCAAGGGAAAACCAAACAGTAAAACCAAATCCACACCTTCTCCATCTCAAAATGCTCCTAAACCCAAAGAAAACAACTCAAAACCCAAGGAGTCTTCTAAATCCAAGAATAAGTCTAGCCGTTCATGCTCTTTTTGTGGGGGTAGTAATCATGAAGAAAATAGGTGTTATAAGTGAATGCAAGCCTTAGAGGATGCAGTCAAGAAACACAAAATTTCTATCTCCACTCCACCTCCTTCTAATCAGCATGGAAAAGCACTTAATGTTGTTGGAAGATCTCAGTCACCACTTGCAGACAATTGGGTTATAGATTCTGGTGCTTCTCATCACATGACTTCTTCCAAGGAGTCTTTTGTTTCTCTAGGTTTGAGTTCTACTTCCAAAATTGAGGTTGGAGATTCTTCCTTTCTTTTTGTTGAGGGAAAAGGTGATATACAACTTGATGGTGGAAATATCCAAGATGCACTATATGTTCCTAACATCACTACAAATTTGCTTTCTGTATATCAAATTTGTCATTCTGGTCAAGGGAAAACAGTGACTTTTACACCACATGGGGCAGAAGTAAGAACTTTGTTGGAGCCTTTTTCACTTGTTGCTCAGGGTATTGTTGATCATAGTTCAAGACTATATCACTTTGAAGGTTTTGATGACACTTCTTCTATAGGGACAGGATTGGTTTCTCATTCAGATTCAGAGAGTAAGCTTTGGCATGAAAGATTTGGACATCTCAATTACAGATATTTGAAGGAGTTGAGCACTCATGGTATGGTAGATGGTCTTCCTAGAGTTTCTTGTCTTGAGGGAGTTTGTCATGGTTGTGCATTAGGGAAACAACACCAAGATCCTTTTCCTAAGAATTTGTCTAAGAGAGCTTCTTCACCACTTGAGCTTGTGCATAGTGACTTGATGGTTTTTCCTACCCCATCTTTCAATGGAGCTAAGTATGCACTTACATTTATTGATAATTTCTCGAGGCGTACTTGGGTTTATTTTCTCAAGTACAAAAGTGATGTTTTTTCACACTTCAAAGTCTTCAAGGCTTTGGTCGAGAAACAATCTTCTAGTTAGCATAAAGAACCTTCGTGCACTGATAATGGGGGAGTACTTTAGCAATGAGTTTTCTAAATTTTTGGAAACTCAAGGCATTATTCACCAGCATTTTGTTCCTCATACTCCACAATAGAATGGATTAGCAGAAAGGAAGAATAGAACTTTGAAGGAAATGGCTAACTGTATGATGCATTCTAGAGATATACCTCCTATCTATTGGGCAGAAGTAGTTAATTGTGCTAACTATATTCAGAATCGCACACCACATAGAGCACTTGAGCATTTGACTCCAGAGGAAGCTTGGTCCAACACTAAGCCAGATGTCTCATTTTTTCGAGTCTTTGGGAGCCATGCTTGGGCCTTTGTGCCAAAGAAGAAAAGGAAAGCTTTGGATAAGAAGAGTAAACCCTTGATCTTTGTAGGGTATTGTGAGGACATGAGAGCTTATCATCTTTTAGATCCTGATACACATGATGTTCTTTTTCAAACACATGTTCAGTTTGATGAGCGTTTCACTCCTCATGATTCTTCATCTTCTTTCATTCTTCTTCTTCATCTCATCTTGAGGATCTTTTCTTTGAGGAGATTGATGAGGAGGTTATAGATGCCGTTGAGGATCCTATTCCCACTGATGTTGTCACTATGCCTAAGTGGGCTCATACTACAGTTTCTGAGGTAACACCTTTCATAGAGGATCTTCCACCCACTAGGCATCATCATGCACATTCTATAGGTTTCGAACTTTTATGTTAGGTAGTTTCTGAGGATCCAGTCTTTTTCAAAGGCTCATGGGATACAGGAGTGGGATGATGCGATGACAAATGAGTATTCTTCTTTGATGAAGAATCATACTTGGGATTTGGTATCTCTTCCTAAAGGAAGAAATATGGTTAGGTGTAAGTGGGTATACCGAACCAAATACGCAGCTGATGGGTCCATTGACAAGTATAAGGCTCATCTTGTTGTAAAGGGTTTTTCACAAGTCGAAGGTATTGATTACTCTGAGACTTTTGCACCCGTTGCTAAGATGGATTTTTTTATACCCTTGTACTTGCTATTGCTACATCACAGGGGTGGCCTATATACCAGATGGACATGAAGAGTGCCTTCTTACATGGAGATCTAAAAGAGGAAATATATATGGAGTAGCCGGCTGGATTTGTTCAGGATTCTTCTCTTGTTTTTCGGCTCCGAAGGTCTCTCTATGGTCTCAAACAAGCCCCTCGGGCTTGGTATGAGAAGATGGATTATTTTCTTCTATCTACTGGTTTTGTTTGTTGCCACTCCGATCATACAGTGTATCTCCAGCATGTCGGTGAGGATATTGTGATACTTGTCTTGTATGTTGATGATCTGTTACTTACTGGAAGCTCTTCTTCCCACATTCAGACTATTCAAAGGGCTCTTTCTACACAGTTTGACATGACAGATCTTGGGCTATTGCATTATTTCCTTGGTTTGCAGATTTCTTAGACAGATTCAGGGATTCATTTGAGTCAAAAAAAGTACACCCATGATCTTCTTAGGTGCTTTGATATGGCTGATTGCAAGCCAAGTCCATCTCCTTTTCAGTCTGGAGTTACTCTTACATCCACATGTACCACACCACTTTGTGATCCTACATTGTATAGGCAGTTGGTTGGGAGTCTCATGTACTTGACCCATACTCGCCCTAATATTTCATTTGCAGTAGGGCTTGTATCTCGGTTTGCACATTCTCCTCATAGTAGTCACTGGCAGGTTGCTAAAAGGATTTTACGCTATTTGCATGGCACTTCCCACTTTGGCCTACACTACACTAGGGGCTCTACTCAGTTGGTTGGGTATACAGATTCAGATTGGGCAGGTTCTATTGATGACAGTGCATTCCACTTCTGGCTATCTTTTTTGTCTTGGTTCTTCTCCAGTTGCTTGGGCGTGCAAAAAGCAATATGCTATTGCACTTTCATCTTCAGAGGTAGAGTACAGGCAGTAGTTACAATGAGTCAACAGATTCTTTGGCTTCACCAATTATTGACAGAGTTTGGATTCCCATAGGATTCACCGATTGTACTTTGGTGTGACAACCAAAGTGCAATTCACATTTCTCTCACAACCCAGTTGAGCACCAAAAAGGGACCAAGCATATTGAGATACACATCCACTTCATTCGGCAACACATTTAGGATGGAGTTCTTTTCTTGGAGTACCTTCCGACTCAGCAGCAGGTTGCAGACATCTTTACGAAGCCTTTTGCATCACCTCGCTACCTTGAGTTGCGTGGAATGCTTGGGGTTTGAAGTTGTTCTTGGGGGTGTTCGTGAGAACATCTTCCTTCTTCTTCTTTTCTTTTCTTTCCTTATAGCAAGATTCTTTCCTTCTTTTGGTTCGAGATTTCTTCATGGATATATTGTACATGAGTACCTCATCAGGCCTAGTTGCGGGACTCATACTGTGGACATGCCACTTCTATTTTGGCCCCTAGCTTCACTTGAGGGGGGGTGTTAGAGTAGGTATTTACCTTAGCTCATGTTCACCTAGGTATATTATTTACCTTTATTGTATTTATCCTCACCCACTTATGTGTGTGGATATTTCTTTTTATTTATTTAGATATTAGGAGATATTATCTAGTTGTTAGGTATAGTTCTTTCCTTGATCTATGGTATTGACTAGTTCTTTCCTAGATCTATGGTATTGACTAGATCCTAGATGTCTAGTTCTCTCATAAATCTATGGACTTGACTAGTTCTTTGATGACTAGTTCTTTCCATGATTTATGGCTTGATCTACGACCTTAATTGGTTCTTAGATTGTTATTCCTTGCCTATATAAGCAAGGCCCATTCTCATTGTATTTCATTGAGTTCCATAATAATATATGATATTGTTGCTCATTTGTTTGCAAAGGTTTTGTGTAAAGTTATTCTGGTGAATTGATTTCATCTTATTGATCATGGTGTTTGATTAGCATCTGTGTTCTTGGCTTGGTACGATCTAGTTATCGTTCCTTTTAAAGACAAGGAAAAACTCTTCCAAAGTTACACCAAGTATTTTTCATCACCACTTGGTCTAATCCTTTGTTTTCTTGTTGCTCATTTTTGAGACAAAATAAGAATAATCATATACGGATACCTACTAGAAATAATCATGTCCAACACTTTTGTAGTCTACTTGCATGACTAGGTTACAATGTTAGAAGGCAAATGTTGAAAGTGTGAATGGTATGTCATCAAATTATAGTAACCCCTTTTTCTCAAACCCATATTGATACTTATTATCATTGTAGTTAGGTTGTATTATCACTGACATCTTTTGAGTTGTTACGTTTCCCACATTATAGCCATACAATTGTGATATTTACATTTTGTTTCCATTGTGAAACTTGGCCTAAATCTCTAGATTGTATTGTTATGATTCTCACACACATAATAATTCCTTGATATAATTAAGCATAGTTTTTATATCCTAGCCTTATCTCAAGTTTTTTGAGTGTTGAGGTTACTTTGTTAGCATCGTTATAACGTCATATTGATACTAAAATCTTTTTTTCTTGCAAATCTTGATTAACATGTCCATATATCATTGTTACGTTTCTCACATTTGTATCTTTCATTTTACAAGACTTGGAATTTTTTAGAGTTTAGAAACTGGTTTTTAGTGTACCTTGTTAAAGGATCGCGTCAACACTTTCTTAGTAATTAAGTATTGTTTGTTTCAAAATTTTCCTAACTAGTGATATTGTGTTGTCACTATTTGTTTCAAACCTATCTCAGAAAATCATAGGGAGTAAACTTTTGTTATGGCTAGATTTGAGTTCTATATGTTATTGTATTATCATAGAAATATTATGTCATATATTACCTTACTAGGGTAGATCATTCTTTATTCTTTAGCATCCTTAGGTTCATAAAGACCTATTGGATTCATGGATATTTTATAGTCACCTTTTTGTGACAACTTAGCATCGTTATGTTGTGAAAATTTTCCTAGGGTCCATTTTTAGTAAACCTTAGTGGAAACCTTTCGCGTTGTACCCCTATTTCAAGTATGCCTACTACGAGAATGGGGTCACGAAAGTTAGAATCCAATCTCTTTAGAGGTGACAACCCTCTTTTAGAGGATAATGTCATGATTGACCATAATGGTGGAGAGGAGGATTCTCCTCATGCAGACATGAAGCTTCATCCTACCCATATTGACAATTACTTGTTTCATAATAAACATGAAGTTCTTATGTGTGTTGTTGAACTAGGAGCTAAGTTACCTTCTACTAGTTGACCCTTCTCTTATCATCAACATGGTTCGGGGAGAGGAAGAAGTGGAATGTCCTCATCATAATGTTAATGATATTTTAAACCTAGGACATGCCTCTACTTCTAGACGATAGAATAATGAGGAGGTACCTTTTGAAAATGACAGAGACTATCATATACCTATAGTTAGAGTTCACTATAAAGATCATGAAGACCATGCCCATCATGAACAACCTCCTCGTGAAAATCGTAACGAAGTACCCACTTGAGAGGTAACCTTAGAAGAACAAGTACAATCTCTCACTCACCAATTGGCCAGTTTATCCTCACACGTAAACAAGGAAAAATTGAAACCGTTAAAACAAGCTATACCGAAGGCAAAACCTAAAGCTTCATTTCACGAGTTCCAAACAAATACTCCTCGATGGGAGACATGAAAATAACCCTACAAGGACTTTCTTGCAGAGAATAGAGGTGGGAATACACCTAGATTTAACCCTTTGTATAGACCTATGCCACCCACACAAGATCCACTCTTTAATCAAGAGTGGTCCACTATGAAGAATGCCCTTCTAGCATTACAAGAAGGCAAAACTGGTAATAATAGCAAGAAATACCAGTTTGATGAATTTTCCCTTATCCATTTGATAGAGACATGTTACAAGTACCTTTCCCATGACTTTTTATTGTCTAAAGTTTGATAAATACAAGGGAAAAGGTGATCCCCAAGATCATATCAAATATTTTTATATGGCATGTCAAGAGGTCACGTATAGCAACAACTATCTTATTCACCTCTTCCCACGGAGTTTAGGAGGACAGACACTAGAGTGGTTTTTACACATCCCCAAGGGATCCATATCTACATGGCTAGAACTAGAAAAACATTTTGTACGTCACTTTTCTTTTTAATATAGAGAGTGATGTCACCATGTTAGATCTATGTAATGTGAAACAACGAAATAATGAGAACTTTGTTGCTTTCCTATAACAATGGAGAGGGTTAGCTAGTTGCTTCCCTTGCTCCATACCCAAAAAATAGTTGATAAGTATATTTTTTCCCAACCTCCACCCTAACATTACATTCCACTTGCAAATGCATTGTGGCAACACATTCGAAGAGGTAATCGAAAAAGGGAGTCAAATCGAAAAAGTGTTGTTAGCTAGAGGGACCCTAAAGCCCTTTTCACATGATCATAATGATTCCAAAACTAATGACAAGACAAATTTTGTCCCTAATAGGAACAAAAACATTGTCGAGTGATGGAATAGTAGACTCTAAGTGAGTACAAGCCATTCAAAATAACGCTCCTTTGAATCTTGCAAAGGGAGCTCCACCTACGGAGTATAAATGTTGTACTTTCACTCCTCTATCTGACTCAATATCATCAATACTAAAACAATTAGAGGTTGTTAATATGGTTCGATACCTTGAATCACAACCCTATGGGTATGATGCACCTAAGCCGTCATGGTTTAGGGAAAATGAATTTTGTGGGTTTCATCACGTTAAAGGTCAAAAACTAAAAAAGGGCTTGAAATTAAAGCATTACATTTAAGGCTTGATTGATAGTGGCGATGTAGAAATAGATTTTTCCGCCCCTATGAAATCTCCAAACACAAATATGGGGATTTTTATTTTCAAAGAACCTTTCCCCAAGCAAGAAGGAAAGAAAAAAAATAGGATCAGGGATAGTCATCTCAAAATAAGAGTACTAATTATGTATCAAAGATAGACCATTTTGATGCCTTAATATGTTGTGTTGACTTGCATGTTGAACATATCAACATGATCCAAATTAGAGAAAGAGAATGCATTGTGGAAATGTAATGATATCACCTTATTATCTCAAAACCCACTCCCCCTCCTCCTTAAGAGATTCACTATGATGTGTTAGATCAATTAGAGAATACCATGGATAATATTTCAATCTTAGACTTTCTACAAATTTCTAAACACACTTACAGGCCATGGTAGTGCAAATTGCTCCTTTAGAACACATAACCTTTGGTCCGATGGAAGTCTAAGCACAAAATCCCTCCCATAACCTTCCCTTACACATTGAAGTAATAATCAAGCGTAATAAGGTTAAGAGAGTTCTTATGGATGGTACATTAGGTATAAATATTTGTACTCTTAAAATAGTTCAACAACTAGGGTGCACAAAAGCTGATTTGGAGACAAAGGTCATCACCATAAAGGCATATGATAATGAAGAATGAAAAAAATATTTTAAGAGTATAAATATTTGTACTCTTAAAATAGTTCAACAACTAGGGTGCTTATAAAGCTGATTTGGAGACAAAGGTCATCGCCATTGGAAATCTTGAATAATGAACAACAATTCTTAATGAATTGGAATGTTTCATGGACCCTCAAACAAATAGGCCTAATCCCATGTTGGGGATTAAGTGGAATCCTCCTATACAAGGAAGGTTCTCTAAAATTCAACTTTCTCAGAGCAAAAAAGGGAATTTTGGGAAAGCTAGGGGAGGAGGAGTTTTATGAGACTCTCTTAGTCATTTTATTCTCGCTTATTTATTTGACCTTGAAATTAATCAAATAATGTGGTGGAGGTAGCAGCTCTGTACTATGGGATGAATATCGCAAAAAAAAAAGGTTTCAACCTTCTAGAAGTGGAAGGTAATTCGTTGTATATCATTTCTTGTATGAAGGGTTCATCCCTACCTACCATGTCTATAGAAGACTTCATTAGCAAAACTAAGTTTTTTTTACCTTATTTTATGAATATTTCTTTTAAACATGTGTATAGGGAAGGTAATGTTGGGGATGACTTTGTAGATAACTGGGGTTAACGCTAGCGGTCTCCAAGTAATTGAGATCCTCATTGGTATGAATGCCAAATTCGTTGAAATCATGAAAAGGGAGGGAGCCTCTTTCGCTCTTCCATCCAATGATAATTTATTAAACTCTCCAACTCGTTCCAGTAACCTTTCATGATTCCTACTTTGAGCATGAGTTGGCTCCCTTTCATCTCACGGGTAGATTGGACATTTTGGAATTGGGGAAGTGGAAAGACAAAGCTGAAAATTTTGTCCAGATCGAGCAAAAATAAAATTGGGGGTAGAAGGATGGGGGACAACCAAAAGGTTCACAAATGAACCTTCTAAGTTCCCAGAGATCTACAGGGAATCTAAATCTCTTTTGGATGTTGCGGGGTTGTTGTTTTTTCTCCACACTTTTGAGGGCCATGATGAGAGTCTGAGCGAAGCAGTCACTAAAACATGGAATGAGGGCAAGGTACAGGTTGGTAACTACTCTCTCACAATAACACCTAAGCTCATAGCTAAAGTGACATGCCTCTCTTTGGAAGGTAGATGTATTTTCAAGCAAAAATCAGACTACAGTATGGAGATAGAATGTTTCTTGCAAGGAAAAGGGGATCCCATATCTCTTCACAATGGATACACTTAGAGTAAGTTACCTTACCCTTTTGATGAAATAGCTAAACTGATAATGTCTTTCATAACGTTGGAAGGAAGATATAAAGTTATTTATGGTTACCATTTCCCCATGTTAAACCATATCCGCAACTCCAAACCCTATAACTTTCCTTTCTACCTATTTTCTTCTTTGGCAAAATCAATTGCAATGGTGAAGAAAGGAACTTTAATTCTCCCTTTACACCAGGTTCTGATCAAATATATCATTCGGATGAGCACTCCTCTGTTGGGAAAAAATGATAAATTTGGGGCTTCAGCTTCAAAAAAATCTCTAGGGAAAAGGGCAGTGAGTTTGGACGCTAAGGAAGGAAGCTTTGATGATTTTGTTCTCGGGGAATACGGTGGCCAAATGTACTAGGTCAGAATAGGAAAGAGCAAGTTCCTTGTTAGGTTGAGGAGGAAAAAATTACCATTGTTTTGGGTGAAAGCCCTGGAGGCACCCCAACCAGATGGACTCCTTTCATGACAAAGTTGAAGGGGAAGGAGCAAGCAGTGAGGATGTGGCTAGCATGAAAGAATAGGAGTCTTCCAAGGGTAAGCATTCCAAGAACACTAAGGAGGCTATCCACAGTCTACATAATCTTAAGATGGCTTAGAGGGATCTCTTCTCGGCCCAGGAATCGGTTGTTAAAACCCATGCTTTTATGAGAGAGTTTGAAAACTGCAGATTGAATATTGATATCAATAGGCACAAAATTAGCTTGATCTCCATGGACCTTAAGGAGCTGTCTGAAAAAGTGGATAAAATGTCTTCACTTATCCTAAGCAAAAACTTCAAAAATGCCAATGCTAGAAGCATGTAAATGGAAAGCGAGTTGTTGAAAATGAAAGGTATTATTATGCAAATCAGGGATGTACATATCCTAAATGTGAAAAGTACTATTCACCATCTTAAACTGCTGGCTGAAATGATCCATTCCATGGAGTTGGCAAAAGAAAAGGAAAAGGAAGGTACATGGCCGAAGGTGGTGATTCAAGAACCAAATTACAAGTACTGGAAGGAGACAATAGCTACACTGGTCAATGAATGGAATGGCTGTATGGAGACGGTGGGAGAACTGGTCAGAGAATAATGTTAGGTTTTTAATTTGTTGTTAGTTTATCCCTATGTTGTTGGTATAAACCTTTGGACTGTTATATATTGTAATTCCTATCTTATGGTATCTTAAACTATAGTATTTTTTTTAATCTTTTGGAACATGAATGGCCTTTAAAGGTAAATCTAGTGGCCAATATGTAAGGTTGCTGCAATTCTTTGTAATGGGGTAGGGTCCGTCAACCCTAATTTTTACCACTAATAAAAAAATCATCTGGAATGATCAATTTTTCATTGGAAGTTGGTCCCATAAACCATGATATAAATTTCCATTTCTTAGACTTGGTTCTCCTTATAACTTATTACTCATCCACCCATGGATTAATGCCATGCAATCTATACCGTAAACATATCATCAATGTTTAAAGTTACAACATGAAGTATAGAAACTCACTATACAAGGGGATGCCCAACCATTTTATCATGTAGATAATTTTTGGGCTATTTTCCTACCATCTAGGAGTTTCCCTCTACATAAATCATTATTCCTATTCAGTCAAAGTCCCTCGCTTCACGAGTGGATCCACATACCTTGTCTCTTAATGAAAATGGTGCTTCCACCTCCGAAACTCTTTTTCTACATGGGAGATGAAGGTTAGACCAATTGGTTGTGGAGAGTATGATCTACAACATGCCCTTATGGTTTAGAACATTCCCCTATCTGCCAAAGCACACGGTAGATCATGTTACAAGTTCCAAAGATCAAGGGAGAACTGCCCCTTTGAAAATTTTATTCTAGGTGGTTTACTAGAAGATGAAAGGATACTCAACGATATTTTTTTCATCCTCAAGATGATGAAATGGATTTATGTTACCAATCACCCAAGTATGTTATTCCTAATCTGAATAATGCATACTATGAGACATATAGGACGTTGTTTTGTCCATTAAGGAAAAGGTTTATTGGAATCTCTTCCAATACCTCATCATATAATGGGTAAGTATGGTATTGGCATTCATCTATATGAATCTCACTCCTCAGATGATGAGGATGCCTCTTCTGAATGTGAAGATAGTCCATCCAAAAATGAAAGCAAAACAAATTCCCTATGTAGTCTCTACGAAGACCTTTCCTCCATGAACTTGTTTTCTGACATGGCTATCCTAACCATAACACCTATCATATCCCCTATAAATCAGACACTAAAACTCATCTACCCATCACTCATGAATTGGGACCAACAACATCATGTACCCATTGACGTATTTTAGAATGACGAGGCTATTGGTGAGTTCCTTGGTATCCATGACAATGTTCCCAAAAATGATCACAAGAAAGGATTCTCCATTCAGCTCAATGCATGCACGTACTTTGGAGAGGAGGTAGAGTTATGTGGTCACTTAAGTAAGAAAATAAGAAAGGGAAAATGTCCTATAAAAATCCTTGTGGAAAGAAAAATTCCAAGTCCTATAGCGAAAACCTCTTCGAGGCGCTTGTGGAAAAACAAACAGAGAACAACCCATGGACAAGATAGTGTACCCACCTAAAGATGAGGATCTCCTTGAACCACCTTTGGTAGAGGAGGATCTCAATCTCCCTCCCGATCCTACATGCATGGAAGATGAATCCAAGTTACTGGTGGAGGAGATAATAGATGTTAACATCGGCATGGAGGAGCTTCCTAGAATGGTTAAGTTGGGAGCTTCACTCTCAACTCAAGAACAAAAAACATTTAGGAATTTTGAGAGAATATGCAGATATCTTCACTTGGTCTTACGCAGACATGTCAGGACTTGATCTTGTATTAGTGGTGCACAATCTTATTTTACATCTGGATGCCAAGCCCATAAAACAAAAGCTCTGGAAGATACATCCTTGTGTCATCTTGTTAGTTAAAGCAGAGCTAGAAAGGTTATTAGAAGTAGGCTTCATCAGGCCTATCGAATACTCAGAGTGGATTTCTAATGTGGTCCTAGTTTAGAAAAATTGTTTTGGTATTAGAGTGTGTACCAATTTTTGAGATATTAATAAATATTTTCCTAAGGACATTTTCCTCTTCCCAACACCAACATGATTATGATTATTGATTTGATAGCTGGTTATGAGATGCTATCACTCATAGATGGCTTCTTAGGATATAACCAAATAAATATTGTTGAGGAAGACCAACACAAGATAACTTTTACTATCCCATGGGGGACATTTTTATCAAGTCATGCCTTTCGGCCTCAAGAATGTAGGTGCTACCCACCAATGGGAAATGATGGTTATTTTTCATGAAATGACTAGTCATGGAAGATTATGTAGATGACATATTGGAAAAGTCCAAGACTTGAGAAGAGCACCCAGAGATTCTATGATGTATTTTTCAACATCTAAGGGACTACAAGGTTTGATTAAACCCAAAGAAGTTTTTCTTTGGCATGTTATCTAGAAAATTACTAGGATTCATTGTTTCAAGGAGAGGAATAGAAATAGATTTGAAAAAGGTCACCGCTATATAAGAAATTCGTCCTACCAATATCAGACAACTACGGAGCTTACAAGGAAAGATCCAAGCCATAAGAAGGTTTATTTCTCATCTTATAGACAAGTGTCATACATTCAAGTATCTTCTCAAGAAATATGTTAGTTTTCATTGGGAACATAGAAATAACAAGCATTTACTTTGCTTAAAAGCTATTTGGCTAAACCCCCTATTCTAATGCCACCCATAAAAGGAGAACCCTTGTTACTCTACATCTCTGCCACATACTTTACAATTGGGGAATTGTTGGCCCAAAGTATGATAAAGAGTAGAGAGAAAAATCATTATGTACTACTTAAGCAGAATGTTGATGGCTTATGAGCTCAACTAGCCATAGATCGAAAAGGCTTGCTTGGCCATAGTTTTTTCCTTCTAGAAACTACATCATTATCTACTAAAAAAAAAGGTAAAGCTTATTTCAAAGGTGGATCCATTAAAATACTTGTTGTAAAATACCATACTCACATGAAAGATGGATAATTGGATCATATTACTTAGCAAATTCGACATTGAGTATGTACATCAAAAGTCAGTGAAAGGACAGGTTCTAGCAGATCAGCTAGCAAAAGGTCCACTACTAGGTACCAAACCTTTGAGTTTGGAACTCCTAGAGGCATATACAATATACCTCAAGGAATCTATCATATGGCAACTATACTTTGATGGCTCCTTTACCTTTCATGGTTTAGGTGTCGAGTTATGTTGATCACTCCTATGGGAGACTTGATCCCTCAGGCATTTTGACTTAGGTTCCCATGCACAAATAACATAATAGAGTATGAGGCCCTTATCACAGGATGAAGCTATCTATTAAGTGGGATATCAGGTGAGTAAATATAATCAGTGATTCCATGTTGATTATAAAACATGTGAAAGATGAATACAAAGTAAAAGATGAGAAACTTCTTCCATACAAAATAATGGTTGATTCTTTGAAGGAGTTATTTGAGAAGATAACATTCAAGAAAATACCAAGAGCACAAAATAGAGTAGTAGATGTTATGGCTATAGTAGGATCCATGTTAAGTATTCCACCTGTAAATAACGATATGTCATTTTTGTGGATTACTTACAAACGCCAAACATGACATACCAAAATCTTGTTTGGTGTGCAAAGTTGTTGGTCCCTTTTCCCATGGTAATGTGAAATATTTAACTACCTCCACAATGGAACCTTTCCCAAAAAAAATTTCCCATACCAAAAATGAAACCTCATCTAGCATATATCCCGTTATACCCTACTTGGGGGCACCCTCTTCCACTGAGGCTATGATGGGAATTTGTTGCGTTGTCTAAATTCAAATGATTCCATCCAAGCAATCAAAGAGGTGCATGAAGGCATCTACAGGGCTCATACTAATGGGATCGTATTGGCAAAGAAAATACTTAGAGTAGGCTACTATTGGCCTACCATGGAAAATGACTACTGCAAACATGTGAATAAATGCTTGGATTGTTAGAAGTATGGAAATTTGATACATGCACCGGCATAATCCTTATAGCCTATCACAACACCTTACTCGTTCTTAAAATTTGGGTCTCAATCTAATAAGAAAGCTTAACCCTATATCCTCGGATGGCCATAAGTTCATCATTACTACAACTAAATACTTTACAAAATGGGTAGAGGTTGTTCCTCTTACCTATGTTAAAGCTCCCAAATATCTAAATTTATAATGAACCATATCATCTGTCGATACGGTATCCCCTCTGCCATTATCACTGACAATGGTAAGCCATTTAAAAATAAAACTGTGAAATCATTATGCAAACGTTTTTAAATATCTCTTAAGTTCTCAACCCCTATTACCCTCAAGGTAATGGGCAAGCTGAAGCTTCCAATAAAACCCTCATCTGTATTATGGAGAAGATGGTGAATACAATAGGTCATAACTGGCATTTATAGATTCACCCTACCCTTTAGGAATTTAGAACGTCTATCCACACTCCTATAGGTGTCACTCCATACTCCTTAGTATTTAGCATAGAAGTCATGCTACCCCTAGAGATCGAGATCCCCTCTTTGTGTATTGAGCTAAGGGACTACTTGAATGAAGAGGAGGACTACAAAGTAGCTCGACTAGAAAAGTTAGAGCTATTAGATGAGAAATGACTTCACACCCTCAATCACCTTAAAGTGTATTAGGATTGAGTGCAACGAAGCTATAATAAAAGAGTAATACCTCGTCAATTTGAGGTAGGATACTTGGTGTTAAAATAAAATCAAAAAACACCACAAAGGACCGAGAAAAGAAGGGAAAATTTGAGCCTAATTGGTTAGGGCCATATGTTGTGGTTTCCAAGTTCAGTTCAGGTGCCTATAAGCTTGCCTATTTAGATGGCCAAGAGCTTCGGGAACCCATGAATGCAATGCATCTTAAGCATTTCTATGCTTAGATGTGGGGTCCCTAAAATATCATAAAACGAAAAAAAGTATAAAAATAGAAAAAGAAAAAGAGAAATAAACAGGTGTGTCCAATAGTGAAAACCACACAATGGTGGCACTTTGGATAATTCCTTTGGTGAAAACTAGTTTCTGGCACCATTGAAGGGTATGTTGTTCATAATAATTTTAGGTCTAGGAGTATGATAGCTTTTGTCTTAAGTTGGTCCTTACCTTTTTTGAGTCCCTTATGATCATGTCCCTCTTTCCCCGATCCGATTGATTCTACTTTTTGATGTAGAGAAATTTGAATTTGAATATTACCATCTCACGCTGGGGAAACTTCACATCATCACCTTCTTGCACATAATACATAGTATTTTGACCTTGTAAATCCCATCTAACAATTGGGGCATCCACGTTTCTTCATTTCCTTACATGTTCACTTTAGAAAACTTCTTAGAAAACATCAAAATCATCCATATAACTTTTGAAAAACCCAAAACATACATATATGTTAGTTGAGAAAACAAAAACATTCAAATATGTTTCGTAGAAAACTCCAAAACAATAGAAAATTGTCTTGAGATAATACTAAAAATAGTGAAAAACATCCAGAAAAATCCCATTAAAAAAGTGGTAGTTAGTTTAATTTTAGTTGTTAGTTTGTATGGTTTTAGTTACATTGCTTTTTCATATTGTATGCTTTAAATTAGATTCACTTGCTTACTTAGATTTAATGTTACTTTAATCGGCATGCATTGCATTGAGTTCATTCTATCTTGCATACTTGTAGATAGTTGTGTTGCTTTTATTAGATTTTTAACTTGTGCTTGTTATTTTACTTGTACATTTTTTTATCATTTCATCATCATATAAAATAAACCATCACATCTATACATCATATATCAATAAAAGCTAAGTCTACATCACACATGTATGCTAAAGCTAATCATCAATATTGTATCATCAATAGGGAAAGAGGGGTTGCACATGATCAAAATCTATCCCCCCCACACCAATATCAAAAATAAAAACATGTTTTACTCAAAGTATCTCATCAACATGCAATATGACATCAGCTAAGGCTATCTCATAATCTAACTATTGTCACCAAATCACTACACCCCTCGAATGGCTTGAAAATGAATCACAACATTCGGTGTGATTGGGACACATGGGATCACCTCTCAAACTGTGGGACTTGGCTTGAGGTGAACCTCGGAGAATGAAAAATTCATCTTCCTAAACTAAACACAACACTACTTCTAATGCAAGAAAAATGGCTAACTAGTCCTATGCTAACATTTCATGGGATTAGGGAAAGATATTTGTAAGGAAATAAAACCTATACTAGAAGTGGTGATGCACCAAATTAAGGGATGTTTAACATATGGAAGGGTTAATGTGGGAGGGATGCTTGCATCACTTGACCACCTTCACCTATCGCAACTAGAAAGGGTAAAAATACCACAAACCAGGGGTAGACATTCCTTTGTTAAACTTGAGTATACATAAGGGTAGATCAAATCGGATTCGACACATAATTAATTTATCATGAGGAAACCACACATGCATATATCAAACATCTATTTTGTAACTAGGGATAATAATGACATAAAATTAATACAAAAGGAAAATAAGATTTTCACAACTGACATAAAAGATAGTAGTATTATTCCTTCACAACATGAAATAGATAACCTGAAATAAAGGTAAGATAATCACTCTCACTAAGGAATTGTAAATTCACAAAGTAAACATTGATTAACCATTCAACACAATAAATCATATTTTCAATAGCAAGGTGTAACTTTGAATATAATTAAAAGGTTTCTTAGAATCTCTTGAAGCACTCTTCCAAGCTTGAAGAGAAACTCCTCTCAAAAAATAATCTATACTAACTTGAAGTATTCTACTATTTATAAGTTCTTAGGTTGAGCCATTACAAGTTGGGCCCTTAACTAACATTTTTCTAAAAATAGAAATGTCATTAAATTAAGGGAACATGCTCCCATGAAAATAGATAATTTGTTACAAGGGTTTGACTCAGTCAACCCTACAACTTTGACCGATCCAGAGCTTGGATTTGTCCTTTCATGGCCGCTCAGCTTTGGCCTGGTTCAACTACACCTTCCTCACCTGCAAGTTTATATTTCCCCCTTCCCACATGGCCATTTAGTGCTTGTACTCAATGAAGCGCTTGATAATCCCTTGAATTTATTCATCTCTAGGCCCACATGCATAGTGATTCACTACATATGTTGTCTCGATCTCCTTTGTAATCATGGCTAGAAATATTTAAAGTTTATTCGTAACTTTCTTTAGTCTCCCTATGAAATTTTGGCACAAGACCAATCGGTCAATGGAGTCACTATTGAAATTTTTGGTGACCTCATCATCACGCTTCACCAAATCCTTGAAATTTCCCTTAATCTGATCTTTAGGAAGAGCATCGATATTTTCATTGAATAATTTGCAATTGGCAATATCAAACTCCTCTGAGATGTCATTCAGGGCATCTGTGATTTCCACTCGTTTCTCCTCCAACTTCTTAATCAAATCCTGTAATACTTGACATCAAGAATTCCATGGCCTTTTGATATTCAAATAATTTTGAGGCATCATCGATCACCTCTTCCTAAAGAAGCAAGTCAGGATCCTCTTCTCTGATCTCACTCCATGTTTCCAAATTTAAATTTAGATTATTATTATCTTCAGAAAAGGCCTCATCCATCTTGGAAATGGTGGTTTTTGTAACCTGCAGATCATTATATATTTAATTTCTTCCTTGATTAAAGGATTGGCTTCTGCATAATTCTCTCCATCCATCCACTCACTGATCTCCCTTTCTATCCTAGCTTCTTAAGCTCATGATAAGAAATATCATCGATTGTAGATGAAATTGTCATAGCCGTAGTAGTTGAGACTTTAGTAGATGGAGTGGGTTGGGTTACTTTGCATAGCAGTGTAGTGAGATACTCAGACCTTGGCTTTGAGTTCATCTTTGGTGGCCTTATCTTTGTCATATTTCTCCAAA
This sequence comes from Taxus wallichiana var. yunnanensis, assembly GCA_018340775.1. NCBI lineage: Eukaryota > Viridiplantae > Streptophyta > Pinopsida > Cupressales > Taxaceae > Taxus > Taxus wallichiana. The sequence continues at coordinate 452,962,341 of CM031237.1, read as the reverse complement.
AGGGCCCCAAGAGCAGTGTGCACATCTTGCTTGGCTCCTTCATGAGTAGCCTTCCCTAATGAGAATTTTGAAATCGGTAATCCACAACTGTGATTGTTTCTTTAGTTTTCCCCTCAATGGGGTGGCAACTTCTATCACCCATTCTGGATGGGTTAACCATCAGACTTGACAGTTCTTGGTCTCTTGGCTTGTCTCTTGGGAATATGCTCCAATATGCTGAGATCTATAACATCTCCCAGAGGAACCTTCTTATTTTTCTTGGGAGTTTTTCCTAAACAACCATTCCAGGATGGCTAAAGCTGATGAAGATGGAGAGCAAGATCCAATACCTAAAACATTGGTCAAAACAAGATCACTAGAAACCCTAGCTAGTATTTGAGTAGAAGTAGCAATGATGGATGGTGTGGATGTAAGGACAACCATAGGAGTTGATAGAATGATGCTAGGGGTATGATTGAAGAAAATGGAAGTGTTAAAGGAAGTGAAGAGGAAATGGGTGACCCAATATTTTCCCCAACTGATAGAACTGGAAGTGATGAGAATACTTGGGCCATAGAAGGGGATGGGAAAGAAGAAATGGTTATGGAAGTGGAAGGAAATGATATTGGAAGTGATAATGGAGGAAGAATATGATGTGATGGATCTTGGAAGATACTAGGAGAGTCATTGACTTCAACCACTTCTGTCACAAAGGTGCTGCAGAGAGATGTAACCTTAGGAGTAGAGCCTTGGAGAGAGATGAGCCACCAACAACAAATGAAATATTCTTTGGGATTGTAGGATCCTTTTGAGTTGACCTTTTTCCCTTAGTGGGTGTTGGTTGGCTTATTGCTGGTATAGCTCCTGTATTTGTAGGTTGATTTTCCCCTTTGGGTGAGATTCCCAAGGTGGCCAACCAACTGAAAGTCCTCTTTAAAATGGGTCCCACCCTCTCCTTTGTATTGCTGCATTCTTCCACATACCAATCAATCCATGGCAACAGTTGATTGGAAACATTATCATCCTTGTATGATGAATCCAAAACCTCATCATTGTCTTGCATGTCCTTTGGCACATCGGCCAAACCAAATTGTTGAACCTGTCAAGGGTTAATCTTTCATAATCTCTTTGTCAAACGATGTATTCATCCCGAAAATGAATCCAGATATCTTCCAATTGGGGCATGTGGGCACTAGACCAACTGTTTCCCCAAAATTACCCCAATAATCAAAATTAGTTCATGGATGAAAGGTTCGTGAGGGTTACCTTAGCCATTTCTGCATCAAAATTTTTAGCCTTGTGAATATTTGGGCAAGAGTATCTACCAATCGAAATAGGGAAATGCATTCCCGCTTTGTGATGCTTATTTTGGATTCGATGATAATCCAATAACTATCGAACTAATTCCAATAGAATCCATTTGTTAGTGGGGCACCTTGGCAATTTTCTTGGGGCACCTATGAAACCCAGAATCTAGATATAGGTGAATGTAGGAAACTGAAAGTAGATTGCTCCCCATTCCCACACTTCCTTGAAAGCTTCATCGGAAATCCTCAATTATATAGTTCTTTGTCAAAACGATAGAGGATGATAGCAAAGAAAGCATCGTTGACTCTATGGAAATGCCTACTTCCCTCATCCAGAGTGAGTTGGGGATAAAATTCATATATTTGGGAAGTGTTGTGAACACCCCGGTATTCAAACCAACAAAATCTCCCATAGCAGCAGCAACATACACCAAGAAGGATTTCATGTAGAAAGTCTTCATATTTGACACTCTACCCAATTGATAGCAAATGGAGCTACTAATATGCTCCCCCATTAGATAAACTCATCGTTCTTCTTGATGGTCGTGATGTACAAAAACATCCATTCCTAGAATTCCTTTGTAGAAGGAAGACCTGAAACTCTTCTTAACAACACAATAAGATCACTGACCTCTTGAATAAAATCCGACCGATGCATAGTTTTGGGTAGTTTGGTGAAGCTCTTGGCTAGATAAGTTTTCATCATGATCTTTGAGCATACTTCCTCTTTCTTGTCCCAATGCTCCACTGCTAACTCTGGTGAAATTGTGGCGTAATCTTGAACTGTCGAGAAGTTTGAGAAGATCTTGAAGAAGTCTGGGTCCAAACGGATTACTACCTTATCATCGTCATCTTTGACTGACATGGAGTCTTTGTCAAAGTGGGTTGTTGCAGCTAAAATGAACTTTGGGAAATGCATGGATGTGGGAAAACTGACAGCAAGGGTGAGCCCACTATCGTAGATGGCTTGCATCCATGGTTTCTTGTTTGGAGCCTTTAATCTTTCCTAAAAATATGGAAAATCAATTTTTCCTAGGTCAGTGTCCCCTATATTCCCTAAGTCGGAAGATAGGCAGGAGTGAGGAGAAACCCCAAGAAATGAGTACTTCATCTTCTCTTTTCCCTTTGAAGTGGAAGTAGACATCAAGCCCTGTGTTTTGGAAGCTGAAGTTGGAGAAATTTTGAAAACCTAAAGGAAAAACTTTCGAAGTCCCGAACTAAAAAAGTTCTAAAATGAATCAACTAAAATGGAATCTTTGAAGTCGAAGCTCGAAAAATTTTTCTGAACAATTTTCTCTAAACAATTTTTCTGAAAGAAATCTCGAGAAAGTTTTAGAAGCTGAAATATCGGAAAACTTTCTCCAAACCAAAATCTCGAAGCCATAAGTTTTAAAAAATTCTTCAAAAATTTTCCTAAACAAGTCTCTCTAAAAAAGGAAAAGGACCTTTCCAAACAATACTAACTCACAAATTCTAAAAATGAGAATTGAGAAGAAGTATGGGAGACTCGAGAAGATCCTTGAACAACTCTGAATACCTAAAGAAAACTCAAAACGCAAAACATGGTGAACAAAGGGCTGACATTTCAAAAATACATAGAGGAAGACCAAAGAGAAAACAAAATGAGAGGGAAACAAAGAAAAAGACCTTAAACCAAAAATAAAATAAACAAATTACCATACCTTGAAAAAGACATGTGCAAAGTACAAGAAATAGAATGTCAGAGCAAATGTGTAGGTAAAAATGATGAGTAAAAAACCAAGTTTAAATAGAAAACCCGATATTAATGGTGAAAATTTGATCCATATGGAGGTAGGTGAAAAATTATTATGTAGAGGACCTCCGAAAGTTTGAAACCTGAAATTCTGAAATTTGAAATTTGGGGTTTTGGACTTCAGAGATTGGGAGATGAAAAAATGAATTGGAAATGGAAAATTTGAAACCCGAAAACTGAAAGTCTGAAAATTTGGACTTTCAGACTTTTAGACTTAGGAAGTTTTTAAAGTAAAAATCCTAAAAAAATGTCTCAGAGAATTTTGAAACCTGAAAGCTGGAATTCCAAAATTTTGGACTTTTGGAATTTTGGACTTCGGAAGTCTGAGAGGGATTTAAACAAAATGGGGCAAAAAGTTTCAAACCTGAAAGCTTGAAAGTCCAAAATTTTGGACTTTCAGAATTTTGGACTTTGAGAGCTAAAAAGAGCAATCTCAAATCCGAGCAATAAAACTCTGAAAGAGAAAAATCTCAAAGTTCAAAGATTGAAAATTTAGATTTCGGCCTTGGAGAATTTCATTGTACAAGGATTTTCTAAAAATTTTGTCTAACATATTTTTCTTCAAGGTAGGTTAAATGGTTAACATTTTTGGTGACCTCCAGGGAATGCTTTCTGCTAAGCTTTCAGACTAGTAGCCTTAAGCAAAACATTGGGAAAAGGAGTCTAAAAAGAAAAACTAAAACAGAAAAACAAATAAGCAAAAGAAAAGAAAAGAAAATGATGTGCAGAGCACTTGGAGGAAAAGACAAAGAACACTGTACAAGGTGGAACATCCTCAAAAGAAAGCTTTGAGGTGTATCCCATTCACATGAATGGGAAATTCTTCTCCATTGAGTCTGGATAGGTGAAATGAATTCACCTCTTTGCAACTTGTAATAACATAGGGCCCACTCTAAAGAGCATCAAAATTGGCGTGCCTGCGGGTTTGACACGATCTTTGTCCCATTTTAGAACCAAATCTCCCTCCCTAAATAACCTATTAGAGGATTTCTTGTGAAGGATTTCTTAACTTGAGCCTGATGTTCTGTCAACGTATTCATGGCTATGTTTCAAATTTCCTCTAGCTCCATGAGTTCAGCAAACCTCACTGTTAAGGCATCATCCTCCATAACTTCAAGCCGATAAGCCAAGTCCAAGGAAGGCATCTCCAAGGAAAGTGGAAGTTTTACTTCCCTTCCATATACAAGCATGAAAGGAGAAACCCTGATGGCCTTTTTAGGTGTTATCCAATCAACCCATAGGGCGATCTTGAGTTGTGTATGCCAGGTTATTTTATTGGCCTCCATCGTGTGCTTGATGATTCTTATGAGATTCTTGTTACTAGATTTGGCCAACCCGTTCCCTTGTGGGTAATAGTTAGATGAATTCTTGAGGTAGACTCCATTCTTGACGTCCCATTCACTTATCTTCATCCCGAGGAAAGACATAGCATTATCTGAGATAACAGTAAAAGGAACACCGAACCTTGTCATCAAATTTTCTAGAAAATCTAGAACAACCTTTTCATTACTTTCCTTTAGGGCCACTGCCTCTGTCCAGTGAGTGAAATAATCTATTGTAGTAAGGACCCATTTATGTCCTCGTTGGATGGAGGATTGATCATCCGATGAAATCTAATCCCACCTTTGAATGGCGGGTTGATCCACCTAAATGGGATGTAATGGGAGAGTGTTAGTCTCTATTTTCTTGTGAAAAGAGTGCACTCCTTAAATTTCTCACTCGAGATATGAGAGTATTTAAAACAAGTCTTGCCAATAATAACCAGATTGCAAGATCTTGGTGTAGTTTTTCATGCAGAGTAATGTCCTCCAAAAATTCTATTATGGAATTCCTCTAATACCTTGTTCACATATTCTGGATTGATGCAGTGTAGAAGAACACCATTTAAATCCTTTCGGAAGAGAACATTATCTATCACGACATATGGAATAGACTGAAGATGGAAAGTACATCTTTGGACTTTATCCATGTTTGGAGGGTATATCCCCGAAAGAAGGAAATTTTACATCTTAGTTGACCAATCAATCTGATCATTTCCTTCATCAAGCATTCGAAACATAACATCTTCCGTATCTTTGGTCTCCATGTCCACAGCCAACTGCTGACATAACCCTTTGCCCTTGACAAGCTTAGTGACCTTGATGTGTATGTCATACTCCATTACTTTCATAATCCACCCAAAGACGTTTCTCATTCATCTCTTTATTCAACAAAAATTCTTTGACACCAGGATGAGAAACCATTAAATGGACTTTGTTGTTAGACAACATATGCCTAAACTTCTTTAGGGCTTGAATGAATGTAAATAACTACTTTTCAATGAAGGAATATTTGAGTTTATATTCCTTAAGAGACTGACTGAAAAAGGCAATGGGTTGCTCCATCAGGTTATCATTATGTTGGGTGAGGATTCCTGAAATAATTTCCTAACTGTGAAAGCATAAAGAATGAAATCCTTGTCAAACCAGGGATTCACCAGCGTAGGAGCATGGGAAATATTTGTCTTGATGGCTTCAAAGCTTTCTCTTCCTTCCTTATCTCATGAAAATGAAATATTCTTTTTAAGCATGACCATTAGTGGTTTTGCCAATGTTGCAAAATTGAGGAATGAATCTCCGCACAAAATTTATAGTTCCTAAAAACTATGGAGAGATTTTTATGACTTGGGAGGGATAAGGACATAATTGACTGAATCCTATCTCTGGTTCGATAGACAATCCCCTCTACCAAAACAATATACCCCAACAACTTTCCTTTCCCGCACCTGCAAAAATGCACTTCTTAGGGTTCAATGAGACACCAAATTCTCTACACCTTCAAAAAACTTTCCTTAGATGAGTGATATGATCTCTCAGCATGTTTGGAGTAGACAGTGATGTCGTCAAGGTAAACCAAGATCATATCATTGATGAGTCCTTAAACGCCATATCCATGGCTCTCTAAAAGGTAGCCCCTGCATTATATAACCTAAAGGGCATCTTGTTGTAAGCATATGTGCCCCATTTGGTGGTGAAAGCCATTTTGAATTGATCAGATTCTTGAACCAGAATCTAATTATATCCTAAATATCCATCAAGCAAAGAAAATATTTGAGCCCCTACCACTATTTGGAGGATTTTCTCCATTGACAAGAGAGGGTAGTGATCCTTCAATGAGGTGCGGGTTCAGATCCCTAAAATCTACACACAACCAAATTTCTCGTTCTTTTTCCTTATGGGCACCAGATTGGAAACCCATGAAGAATGCTTGATGGGAAAAATTATGCAGGCCTTGATAAGCTTGGTTAGCTCTTTCCTCATCAAAGGCTCAATTTTGGGATTGATTGGCCTCTATTTTTTATGAACTGGCTTGGAGTTTGGATCCAGTTCAATAGTATGTTGAGCTAAGTCGGGATCAAAACCACGCAAGTCCTTATAGCTCCATGTGAAAATATCATGGTATTCCTAACATAATTCGATGAAAGATTTATTTTCTGAGCAATGCATACCTTACCAATTTTTAAAACCTTTTCACTTGCCACCTCGACCTCTTCAAAATCCTCCTCCTTGACCACCATATTAGTGCTCTGCTTGGCTTGATCATCCAAATTGAAGATGGATTCCAATGTAACCAGGCCTTTTGGTAGCTTGTTTCCTTTCAGCTGTATAATTTGATCATCGTAAGAACTTTGAAGTTTATCTTGATGTTTGGTAGTGAACTCTGCTTCTTGTTGTAGGAAGAGAACAATCTATTGATCACTATTGAACACCTGCTAACTACTCACATTATCTGGTACTACGGGACGGACCACCATTTTAACTGTTTTCACCTCTTCTTTCATGATGTTTGTAGGTACATTATATTGGGAGCCAATAGTAGCCAACCTATCAACATCTTGATTTTGCTTCCTGGGAATTGCATGAATTCCAAAAGCCTCAAAATCTTCTATCAGATCCCAAACCTGATTTTTATATGACCTCAGTAGATCATTTTTGATGCACTACAGTTGTAACTTGGTGCACAACCAATTTTCTATCACCAAAGATGGTCAAGGTTTGGATTCCTCTTCTTTGGGCCAGCTGAATTCCTTGTATAAGAGCTTCATATTCAGCAACATTATTAGTGCAACTGAACTACAACCGAAAGGAAGAGAAATATTTGTTTCCTTTTGGATAAATTAACATAACCCCTACACAGATCCATTTTTACTTCATGAGCCATAAAAGAACATCTACCATAATCCATTTGTATCACTTAATTCCTTAACAAGTTAAGGTATGATGGCATCTTCTTCATGAATGCAATATGTAACTAATCCAGTCTCTTCTAAAAACAAAAGACCAGATTCTTCATTTGCCAATAAATTAGCATAAGGGTCATATTGATGATCTATACTATCCTCACAGATAACTGTATCTAGAACCTCTTATATGAGAGTAGTTGGCTCATGATCTGCATCCTCATCTTCGGGGTCAAAAATGGCATAATTACCGTTTATGGGTTTGGTTGTGTAAGGTTCCACGTGATTGTGATAGATTGGTTATGCCCTTATAGTTACCTTAGTCCCATATCGGGTCCTTAGGATCATATGCATCCAGTATGATGAAAAATAACCACCCATTTTTGTGGTGAAATCTTGTGATAAGAAAATGGCAAAGAGGGGAGGAAGATCAATGACGGATATGTCATGAGTGAATGTCAAGCTAGGACATGCATGGATAGTAAGCTGAAGCCCCTTAATGACCCCCACAGTTTGGACTGCAAGTACCATCTAGTTGAAAAACCCCTCTTAAAATTGGAGTATATGGAATTTTCAGTACGTATGCGACCTGCTTGGGCATTATGGAACTGTTGGCTCAGAATCGATCATACAATTGTGTACCAAATGGTCACCAATAATCAACGAGATATAGAATGGTGGAGGTTTGTTGGGCTTAGCATATATTTTTGTTTCGGGTTGGCATAAGCTAGTTTCCACTACTACTTCTTGACCTGATGATCTGTTAGTAGTGCTAAAGTTGTTCAAAGCCTCTCGTAGCAAGTTCCTCTGAGAAGGAATCGAGAGTGCATCCCACATTGTGACACTCAAATTGGTCTTCTTCATTTGCTCCACGATGCTAAATGGAATCACTCCCACTTTTCTAATGCCTTTTGGGGCATTGGGGTCCTCTTTTGGAAAATTCCTATTGGGCATTGTGACACTTGAAGTCCCCTCCTTCTTTGTAGACTGCTCTATGGATACTTCTGATGATTTCTTTTTCATGCCTTTATCATCGATATTTGTGTTGGGGGCTGAGAAGTAGATGCATGATCAGTATTGGAAGACTGTGGATCTATTGCCCTTTTCTTGGAACATGTGTTGGATGCTATAGTGGAGGCATTAGTATTCAAACCACAAAATTCTTCTACTTTCCAATTTAGTAGTGTGGTTTCATCAGGAGGTTGGTCTTGAATTTCGGGAGTGGATGGTCGGCAGATGATTCAAGTAGAGCGGATATGCTTTGGACCATAAGGGCTTGACTTAAAAATCCATTTGGGAAGAGATTCTGATTATGGGGATGAGAACAAGGGTAACACCATTCATAGTCTTGGATGAGGTTGTTCTGGACTGGGACTATAGCTCTAGAAGAACTGGTAGTCAGAAGGATTCCAAAAGTTCAAAGGTTTTACATTCGCAACTTGGCTTATGGCCTGATTTTGTGATGGACCATTTCCTTGGAATAAAGGACAGCTCATTTGATATTGGCTTACATAGCTTCTCCTTGCATTTTCCAGTTTTCCCTTCATTACGTGCTTACTTTGGCCTTAAGTGTCAAAACCGCCGCCCGCTTGGGCAATGGTCCTAATCAATTTTTCCAAAATCTTCACGTGAGAAATTACATGTGATAATTCACTTAATTTTATCTTTTGAACGCATCTGTGAGTCAAATTTGCTAAAAATAGCTTCGTTTGCTTGGTTCTCCTAGTTCCTTCTATTTTTAAATAGATTTAATGAGTGGAACTACCTCTTCAATTCCTTGTGCATGAAGTAACCTTCTAGCCTCCATTCCTATATATTCCATGCTTGTATTCAAGCAAAGGGCTGAGAGAATTTTATGTATCTTGCATTGTTGTGCTACAATAATCTTGTTAGGAATTGCATAGCCAAGTTCAGATCTCTTGTGTTATCTTTCTTCTACCTGCATTACGCCTAGATTGCTTCCAAGCTACCATCACTCAAGCACCATCCTCTTGTTGTTGTTCTTTGCATTCCCATCCTTGGACTCACATGAACACTCAGAGAAAGAAAGGAAAGAACTGAGGGGATAGATACTCATACTTCCGGATTTTCCAAAGCTCTTGCTCTTCCAGGTTGGAGTTGTGTATTTGTTTGCTTTGTTTTATCAAATTACATATCAAATAGAGTAGAGAAACAATTCATTTCAATTAATCAGATAGTTACAAGTAGATCAAGTCAATAGGAAGTTTTCTCTTCAATATTTCTAGGGAAATAGTGGGTGAATGATAGCTCTGTTAGAGTCATGATTTATTCTTCACTTTTGAGGTAGAGTTGGAGAGATTTTATTTGAATTAGAGTAGATCTTAGATTTAGATTCACACATCTGCATAGATAGCTAGCTACATCCGGCTAGTTATTTGTTTTCTTTAAATTGTTGGTTAGATTAGATGCATTGTCTAAAAAGTTAGAAAACTATAAAAATATTTATTTCCATAGATTAGCTTGTTTATTGTTTTGTTCTTATATATTGAGAAAACACCAAAAATATAGTTTAGATTTCATTTGATAGATAGTTTATTCACCAAAAATGAATCAAATTCACTTTGTATGACCATCAATGGTCCACAACGAGGAAAATACCTATGGTTGTGATCCTCTGGTCCCATAACCCAATGGGCAGAGTTAGTAACTGACATTGACACAAGTCTACGCTTAACAATCTTACGCACACCTGCCACATACACTAGAGAAAATAAGACAGTTAGAGACTTTAAACATAGCTACTAACAAGGCCTACAAATTTTGGACTACTCTTGGGAATAGGATTTGACTGCATGTATGACCATTCCAGGGCCTCAGCCTCAACGAGTCTTTGGTTGTGACCCACAAGTCCCATGCAACCCAACGGACCTACTAGTCAGTTAGATATCGACACTAGCCTACGCACACATGTATTTATATCCTCACCGCTTCCACCTAATATCATCACACAACTTTCATTGTTAAACATAGCAGCCGATCAGGCTAAGACTTTCTAGATGAGACCAGAGAATCACCCTTAGTTCTGCAGCTCCACTACATCTCTTGTCTCAATTTCCATGACCTTTTCTGGAAACCCATATGAGGCCCTTGCAGGCTACTTTCCACATATTCCACAACCCACCAATAGAATCTCAGCTGAGCTAGACATCGATTGGAGTCTCGAGTAGCTATCATATCAGACCCCACCATTACACCCCTTTAGGTTAGGAGAGCATTCTTTGCCTTAGATTCGTAGATTCCTTTGTTATTGCGTGTCGAAGACATAAGGTTGCCCAATTAGCTTGGTCATCATCATCACTTTCACTCCCATTTCAAATTCCACACCAGTTGTCTCGGCATGACCTCGGGAGGTCGGGTGTGCACAGAAGGTCACGTGTTGATTTTTATCATACAAATTGGTGAACCCAATGTGAAGAGCTAGTCTCTAAGCATTTCCACTTTCATCCATCCTTTATTTACGTGGGTATTCTTATACCCCCCGAATATGTCGGGATATGATGAGTATGGTCGACCCATTCCAGTTTTGACATGTACCAGTACCAATCAAACATACCACAATAGTCACCTTCACTTTCGACATGGGTAGACAATCGCTCATCCACTCAAAATCCTCTACTTCAGGGAACCAATGTTGGTTCTTCTGTGCACATCGAAGAACTAGATCAGATCACTCAAACTTACCCCCTTGAACAATCAAGTTCAAATAACATGACATTTACTGGAGAAACTAGTTCATCTCCTCATGGGTATTGTTTTGATAGCCCATCACCATGCAATCCGATCCACTCCCCCATCTTGATGAGGAGTATCTAGCATGATATGCTAGGAGTGAGAAGAAATTCCAAAAAATGAACCAATCTTTTGATAGGTTGCAAGGGCAAGGTAGTGTCCCACTTCAAAACAATAATGCTACCCCACCACCAACTAACAATATAACCAATGAGGGGTGGAAACATCATGAACAATTCATAGTGGGACACCATATTCCTCAACAACCTTCAAGGGTTCAACCAAAGGAGTCTAAGCAGGGCACCACCCCATCAATGGGTGATGTCATTTCAGCTTTGGTTGATAAGGTTAGGGAGTTAGAGCTTTCCCAGAATACACAGAATTCATACATAGGGAAAGCATGGACTCCTTCTTACCCATAGAACCATGGGCAAATACCGACTACCCAGAACCCGCCAGTCTACATGAATATTCGAACCATGTAGACTTGTTAACTGGGATGGGTACCTTGGGTATGCCTCCTCAAGCCACATATGGTCATCTACAATAGGTGCCATCTAGAAGTGTGTTCTCAAATGCTATACCAGCTAGAAATGTGACATTCCCTGGCTTCGCACCTTCACTCCATATCAAGGAAGTCAACCCCCATATATACACATGTATTCCTAAATCTCCATAGGGGGACATGTACACCTACCCAGGTCCATATGGAAAAATGCAAGGGATGTCATACACCCCACCAAATATTTATGTTATCCCATTTCAGTAGCCAATGCAGCCCCCACCTCCCCAACAAGGGTCTTCAATGGTGGAAACATATGCAATGGGGACTTATTCTGAATATCTCAAAGAACCCCTAGATTTCTCCATTTGGGTAGTCATGCTCCCGAGACCCTTGCCTGATCTCCCAAAGTTCAAGGGGAGGGTGATCCAAATCTCACATCAAAGCTTATGCAATGGCCATTTGAGAGTTTCTCCCATGGGATGCAGTCATTGCAAATATTTTCCCTAAGACACTTGAAGGTATTGCTCTTGATTGGTATTATAGGATACTAGAGGCTTGATACACTCGTTCAAGAAACTAGTGTTAGATTTTATCAAAGCCTTTGATATGAACAAGATTTTGTGAATAGGAATCAGAGAATTTCTTCATATCAAACAAGAACATAATGAGTCTATAGCTCACTTCATTTAGAGGTGGTGACATGTTCTCTACTCTTCTGCAAGTGCTCAAACATGGACCAAATGGAACTTTGTGATTTGTTCCTCCACTCCCTCAATAGAGAGACGAAGGAAGAGGTTCAAAATTTCCCACTAAGGAGCTATGAAGAGGTGCTAGAGGGTGCTCTTCGGATTGACCAAGTGGCCATCGACAAGTGGTCGTAAGACCTACGGAGAAAATGGGAAGTTAGTTACCCCTTCTCAAAACACTCCAGCTACTCAACAATACAAATAACAATCAAGGACCAAAGATCCTTAACAAGAATCATGGAGTCATGACCAACGGTGTAACTAACCAGCCCAAAAATCCTAATGTTGTTAGTCCCATCGGTATAGGTACAATGAATAACAACAACAATGGGAATAATAATGGCAGCAATTAGAGAAGCAACAATTTCTCACCCTCGAGTAAACGTTGTGGATTTTAATCATCCCCAACAACAGCAACAACCTCAGCCATAAAGACAAATGCGACCCCAAGCCCTAGTCAATACCCCAACCAATTCTAGAACCAGGGGCAAGGGTTCCAAAGTGTTAACTATAACAATCAACAACCAAACAATAATTGTGGTTTTGGACCACAACAAGGAACCAACCAAAGGCCTCGGGATTATGATCCTGACTTGTATTGTGGTTTCCATAGGGTCATGGGCATGACGCAAGAACTTTCCATGATTGTAATAAGTTTTTGCAACATTTTCCTAGAAGACCAAAGATAGTTGTTTGTTGACATGTTTCTAGCCAATCCAACTACGCCTAATCAAAACACCTATATGGGACCAAGTGTCTCCATAGAACACACCATTGGGAATCTTCAATGATCCTCTCCCCATGCGTCTGAAGGATGGAAGACTAGATCCTAATGGTTTGAATAAAGGCATTGTAATAGGGACTCATGATCATGAAGCCTCAACTTTGTCAAACCCATAGGTGGCACCTCCTTTGGATGGTCGCCATCAAAAATGAAGATCATAGGTTTGGTTGAGTTGGACGTTGAACTCTAGATTAACGTTGCAATAAGAGCTAGAGACTATTCATCAGCCGATCCCAATTTACCCAGTTGTCTGAATAATGCTCATGACATGCTAAGCAAGCTAGTAGGGGCTTATGACTTGATCAGTGATCTAACCAAGACCTTTTCACACATTTCCTTCTTAGATCTACTAAAGAATTCTCCCACTCATTGAGCCACTCTCTTGGAAGTGCTCGGTCTCGGCCATTTGGCTAATGTTACCCCACCACCAGAGGCAGATAAACCATATAGACTTTGACGTTTTCCCTCCAGGACAGCCCGAAAGGGATATTGGGTTTGTATTTGACATAAGCAAAATGCCTACAGATGTTGAAATAGCTCGTAGAGGTGATCTAGCCCTATTTTTGCAAGTTTGGATCTATAACAACTATGTGAAGTGTGCGATGATCGATGATGGGGCAGCAGTTAACATCATCCCCTTCTCTTTTCTTTAGAAGTTAGGATATGGGGAGACTAATTGCTCCTCGACATGAAACACATTAAGAGGCTATGATAGTCTCAAGGTGACCTCGATCGGGACCATAGTATTACTGGTCACTCTTGGACCCAAGACAAGTGCTTATTGAGTTTTATATTATAGATCAGGAAACCAACTATAATATGATTCTTGGTCACCCTTGGATACACCGCATGAAAGCAATCCCATCCACCCTATTCCAAGAAGTCAGATTCCTACATTTAGGGAAAGTCTTTGTCACTCAAGGTGATCCAAAGCCCTTTGACATACACAGCCAACTTGAAGAAAAGGCCAGGGTCCACTCTGAATTTGAGCTTCCCACCAACAGTTAAACAAACCGGTAAGCATGTTACCAGAAGAAAATTTGGTTCCCATGATGGAATTAGAGGTTACAGGTTTGATCGAGGGTATTTCGGCCTTCAAGGATGAAAGCATTGTTGTAGAGACAGTTTCACTAGGAACTACACAAAGATTGTTGAACTATTAGAAAAGGATTTTCCTATCCTTCTTCCCTTCGATTCCATGGGTATGGGACGTGCTTTGGGACCTGGTTCCCTTCCAGCAGATGAGGTTTACATGGTAGATGTAACCAAAATAAAAGAATAACTTACAAAGGATGACTCAACATCTATCTTTCGAGTGATTGTTGGACTCTCCACTTTGATGGGGCCAAGTGTCGCTTCGGTGCTTAGGGGCTAGGTGCAATCCTTACCTCACCCGAAGGAAGGGTTTTACCTTTTGCTTTCAAATTGAATTTTGAATGCACAAACAATGGGGCTGAGTATGAAGCTCTTCTATTAGGTCTCATTATAGCCAAGAGAATGGGCATCCTCAATATTAGGGTGTTGGGTGATTCATAGCTAGTCACAAATCAGGTATCGAGGTATACGAGACTAGGGCTGAACACTTATAACTCTATAAAACTACCGTGTTGGACCTAACCAAGGGATTTGATTTCATATCAATTGAGGTAGTTCCACATGAACAGAACCTTCTAGAAGACTCTATAGTGACTTCCGCCTCACGCTTCACCCCAAGTAATGATTTAGAGGACACCAACTTCACGGTTTCACTCCGTGTTGAATCCTTGATTTGCAAAGCACTAGTGGCGTCAATGTTGACATACGTGGAAGTTGAGGGCAGTTTGACTCTTGGACCCTATTCGATGGGGATGAGTCAACCTTAACTTATTTAAATGCTTTGGCGGAATTGCATCTTACTTGTCAAGAGGTAGACTTTTCCTTAATTCCACGTTCCTCCTCTTATTTTGGGAATCCAATGATTGAGTCATCTCGGGAAGAGATCTTGAAATTTATGAGGTAGAAGAGGAAGGGGACTTGGATTTTCCACCAGCCCCACCTGAGTTTGAGGAGGGTAATGCCTCCTTAATTGAGGGAATGATTGATATAAACATCGAGAATGGAGGAGGAACCAAAATCTTAAAACTAGGGTCCTCTTTAACTCTAGAGGAAGTAGAAATTCATACCCAAGTCCTTAAGGAACATGGAAGGCCTTCGCATTTAGTTATAAGGAAATGATGGGAATCACACCACACATCATAGTTCACAATCTTGTTACTAAGCCGGATGCCAAACCAATTAAGTAGAAATCAAGACCTATGAAGCCAAAGGTAGCCCTTATGGTAAAAGAAGAAAAGTATGAAGCTTCTCAAGTAGTAGGATTTATCAAGCCAGTTGATTATTCACAATGGGTATCTAACATTGTCCCCGTTATAAAAAAAAATGGAAAGATCCGTATTTGCATAGACTTCGGGACATCAACAAGGCTTGTCCCAAGGATGATTTCCACTACCATCCATTGATGTTATCATCGATGCAATGGTTGGATTTGAGTTGTTGTCCCTCATGGATGGGTTTTGGGATACAATCAAATCAAAATCTCTCATCGAGGATCAAGCTAAAACTATGTTTATAACTCCTTGGGAACTTATTGTTATGTCGTCATGCCATTTGGTCTTAAGAATGTTGGTGCTACATACCAATGAGCAATGACCTACATATTCCATGATCTTATTCATAAGATTGTGGAATCCTACGTGGATGACCTATTGGCCAAGGCCAGGAAGTGTTGCGATCACCCAGAGGTGCTTCGTATCATTCTCTCATGCTTGATTGAGTATGGAGTCACATTGAATCCAGAGAAATGTGTATTTGGTGTAATAAGTGGAAATCTCTGGGCTACATTATATCTTCACGAGGAATTGATGTTGACCCGACCAAAATATGGGTTGTGTTAGAAATGGTTCCACCATGGATGAGTCTAGTATTAGATCTTTCCTTGGGAAACTCGGTGCAATCGAAGGTTCATCCCGACTTGACCTTTGTCATTCATCCAATCAACAATTTGTTAAAGAAAGATTATAGCCTAGATTGGATAGAGGAATGTGATGAGGCCTTCAAGGTAGTTAAGCAATTTTTGTTATCCCCTCCCACGCTAATGCCACCAAGGTCAGATCACCCTTTGATCTTATATTCATGGGCTACAGACATTTCATTGGCTTGTATGTTGGCACAAGAGGATGATGACAAATGAGAACGGGTTGTTTATTTTATCAGTTGGACGTTACTCGATTACGAGACACACTACACACAGGTAGAAAAGGAATGCCTTGCCATAGTTTTGCAACCAAGTGCTTAAGACATTACATGCTTAATCAAGAGACAAGGGTCATCATCAAGTCAGACCACTTATGGACATTCCTCATGCAAGGATCCTTGTCTAAAAAGGTTGGGCATTTCATTACATTAATGGGTGAGTTTGAGCTAATGTTTGTAAATCAAAAATCAGTTAAGGGTCAAATCATCATAGATTGGTTAGTTGATAATCCATTAGATGGGGGTGATTTGGTAGATTTGGACTTTCCGACGAGTGTGTATACTTTTGAAACAGGCCCCTATCTCTGTATGTCCTTGGTACACTGACATCATCAATTTCATCATGGACCACACGTACCCAGAAGGGGAAACATCACAACAAAGAAGGTGGTTATGCATAATTTCGCCAAGTACGTCATCCTGGAATAGGTGCTTTATCATAGAGCCTTTGACGGAATGCTATTGAGATGTGTTGATTCTGAAGAGTCTGAAAAGATTCTTTATGAGTCACATAGCGGGGTATGTGGTGGTCACTTTGGTGGCCACGCTACTACCAAAGATACATCGGATGGGCTATTTTTGGCCCACCCTCGAACATGATGCGGTAGAGTTTTGTGCGAGATGCCACAAGTGTCAAGAGTTTTCCCATGAAATCCACATACCGGCACAAGCTTTACAACCGATCACAACTCCATGGCCCTTCTCCACGTGGGGCCTAGATCTGATAGGGAAATTCTCTCCCTCATCAACAGATGGCCATAATTTCATAATTATAGCCATGGAGTACTTTACCAAGTGGGTAGAGGCCATGCCCCTTACCACTTTGTCCCTAGCTCTATAATCACTAAGTTCATCTTGAACCAGATCATTTGTAGGTATGGGGTGCCACAGGTCATTATTTCTGATAATGGCATGTCTTTCAAAAATGATGAGGTGCGTGAGTTGTGTGCAAAGTTCAAAATAAGTCATCACACAACTTCTCTCTATTACCCTCAGGCTAATGGACAAGCCGAGGCTACCAATAAGACTTTAAAGTCGATTCTTCTAAAAACTGTAAAGGAGAATAAATGAGATTGGCATCTGAAGATTTTTTCGGCCTTGTGGGCCTACCAAACATCGGTTAGAACACCAATGGGAGTGACTCCCTTTTCTTTAGTGTTTGGTGTTGAGGTAGTTCTACCATTGGAGGTCGAACTACCCAGCCTCCGCATTTCATTACATGGGATCCTAGGAGAAGAGGGTTATCGAGAAGCTCATCTCTCCCAATTAGAAAGCCTCGATGAAGTTAGATTGAATGTTGAGCAATGACACAGTGTATACTGTTGACCACATGGCTCGAAATACAATAAAAAGGTATATGAATGTGAGATCTATGAAGGAGATTTGGTGTTAAGGCTCGATAGCCAAATTGACAAGAAGACCGGTGAGGGAAGAAAGTTTAGACCTAGGTGGATAGGTCCATATCGAGTGGTGGAAGATTATAAAAATGGTGCATTCCATTTGTGTACTCTAGAAGGTGAGGAGTTTAGTGAATCCGTGAACTCCCTTCACCTAAAGAGATACTACGCATGATCCATCAACATTCTCATATGTACATTATTGCATCTGCATTGCATTTTCATTTGTCCATTCATTTTGTAAAAGTGTGATCAAGGGACTTATTCTTATAGCAATTCCTAAAAACTTTTGAAAAATATTGGAAAAACATTCAAATCATGTCTCTTCAAATCTTCATTGTATCATTAACTATTTCTGCATCATTTCATCAGTTCCAACAAGACAAGACAAAGTTTTGACAGTAACCATACCAAGGCCTGCATACTTGGTTCTACTTTTGGTCTCTTCTTAGGATAGGTGTCTTTTGTTCATGGTCTATTCTAGAAGCTTCATGGTGTCACATCTATCCCACATACATCTCCTTGGAAATAAGAACATTCTAAACATTTTTCCCAAATAAGTAAGTCAAATGCAAATCAATAGAAAATTTTATTTTACACATTTCTTTGCCCTACCAACCTTCGGTGTTGAGCTTGCGTCTCTTACTAGTGACGTAGGGTTGGGAAAGGAAGGAAATGCCCTTACTCACCTATGCTTTGTCCATGGTGATAAGCCCGTGCTTCCTACTAGTAGCATGGGGCAAGGTGTAGGGGTCTCTTTGACAAACCTGAAAGTCATAAACAATTAAATCAATTACTGTGAAATCTTAAGTCAAAACAAAGTGAATTAGATGTTCAAAATTCCAAGAAGAATTCAAAACCTTAAAACCAGATTTTGTCAACCAAGTGGCCATCTATGGATCCAAGTCTAGATAAACTACAGAGCAATTCACATTCTAAACTATGAGGTAGCATTAGTGGGGTAAGGTTGTAGCATCCCAATTTGGCTCTGTCAAACCTCTGTCTTCATCTCACCATTACCATTCAACAAATTTCATGGCTTGTGCCCTTTCTAACTCTCGGTGTTGAGCCCTCACATCTTACTAGTTGTGTGGGGTTAGGAGTGGGGCAAGCATATCTATTCATCATATCATTATGTCATCATGTTTTGTCAAGACAAATATGAAGTACCAAAGATTGCAAAAGAAACTAAGTTTAAGATCACATTGTGTTTGCATCATCATATATCAACATTATGAAATACAAAAAGAAATCATTTTGTTATCATTCATATCCACTGCATACATTTTGAAAAGCATAGAAAATCAGAAATTCTAAACATCTAAGAGTACACACGTGAATCAAATCATCAATGTAAGACAACTCTATGCAAGGAATAACCAAGCCAAAAAGAGATATATGTACATATCATGGTGTGTCATAGTTTTGTACAATTCCATCATGCACTAGGTGCGGTCAAAAATGCTCGCAATGAGCATGAAATACCAAAACATCACATATGCCTCACAAAATGGAGACTAAGCAATAAAGGCACTCTACCTATCCACCCCTTTGAGGCCCCTTATGACTGCTCTAGTTATGAATTTCTTAGGAGTTATTCTCAAAAGTATTCAAAAAGCAAAGGGGCAAGCCTAACGCAAATCCATTCCAATTCAACCATTCTTAAAAATGAAAAAAAAATGGTCACCGTGGGCTCAGAGCTCAAAAATCACCAAGTCAGTATGCGCAAATGAATTTGAAAATGAATTTGTTTAGATATATATATATATATATATATTTATAACTTCATTTTGAGTGTATGTGTTCACAGGGTTGGAGCGTTTAGCATAGGTATATTTCTATATCCCCATGCAAATGGTAAGTCCTCTTGTCATTTTAATTTAGTGTTTATTTTTCAATATTTTATCTATCTACACTTGAGTCTTCTTTTTCTCTTATAGGTAGCGGGAGTTTGGATGGTGAGATTTTGACACATGGGTGTGTCAGGTATAGCTTCTAACTCCCCATTTCAGAATGCCATACTCGGACTCTACATTTTACGCCTCTTCATGGCTAAGATGCTTCTCCGAGGGGGCAATATGTACACCCAAAATTACACGTGCTACATTTTTGGGAAAATGGTTACAAAAGTCCCAGTGATGATTCAAAATCCTTTGAGAAGGTGTTCGAGCTCCAAAGCCCACTTGTAGTATATATTTGTAGCCTAAATAGCCTTACATAGCTTCTCCTTGCATTTTTCTAGTTTTCCCCTTCATTTTGTGCTTGCTTTGGCCTTAAGTGTCAAAAACCTGCCAGGGCGGTTTGCAAACCACCCTGGTAGGGCGGCGGTCTAAAAAATCCTGGGAGGCGGTGGTCTGATCGATTTTTCTAGAATCTTCATGCGAGAAATTACATGTGATGATTCACTTAAGTTTATCTTTTTAAACATGTTCGTGAGTGAATTTGCTAAAAATAGCTTCGTTTTCTTGGTTCTCCTAGTTCCTTCTATTTTTAAATAGATTTAATGAGTGGAACTCCCTCTTCATTCCTTGTGCATGAAGTAACCTTCTAGCCTCCATTCCTATATATTCCATGCTTGTATTCAAGAAAAAGGGCTGAGAATTTTTGTATCTTGCATTGTTGTGCTATAATAATCTTGCTAGGAATTGCATAGCCAAGTTCAGATCTCTTGTGTTATCTTTCTTCTACCTGCATTACGCCCAGATTGCTTCCAAGCTGCCATCACTCAAGTGCCATCCTCTTGTTGTTGTTCTTTGCATTCCCATCCTTGGACTCACATGAACACTCAGAGAAAGAAAGGAAAGAACTGAGGGGATAGATACTCATACTTCCGGATTTTCCAAAGCTCTTGCTCTTCCAGGTTGGAGTTGTGTATTTGTTTGCTTTGTTTTGTCAAATTACATATCAAATAGAGTAGAGAAACAATTCATTTCAATTAATCAGATAGTTACAAGTAGATCAAGTCAATAGGAAGTTTTCTCTTCAATATTGCCAGGGAAATAGTGGGTGAATGATAGCTCTATTAGAGTCATGATTTATTCTTCACTTTTGAGGTAGAGTTGGAGAGATTTTATTTGAATTAGAGTAGATCTTAGATTTAGATTCACACATCTGCACAGATAGCTAGCTACATCCGGCCAGCTATTTGTTTTCTTTAAATTGTTGGTTAGATTAGATGCATTGTCTGAAAAGTTAGAAAAGCACAAAAATATTTATTTCCATAGATTAGCTTGTTTATTGTTTTGTTCTTATATATTGAGAAAACACCAAAAATATAGTTTAGATTTCATTTGATAGATAGTTTATTCACTGAAAATGAATCAAATTCACTTTGTATGACCATCAATGGTCCACATAGGAAAAGACCTACGGTTGTGATCCTCTGGTCCCACAACCCAATGGGCCAGAGTTAGTAACTGACATTGACACAAGTCTATGCTTAACAATCTTACGCACACCACCACATACACAGAGAAAATAAGACAGTTAGAGACTTTAAACATAGTTGCTAACAAGGCCTATGAATTTTGGACTACTCCTAGGAATAGGATTTGACTGCATGTATGACCATTCAGGGCCTCAGCCTCAACGAGTCTTTGGTTGTGACCCATGGTCCCATAACCCAATGGACCTACTAGTCAGTTAGATATCGACACTAGCCTATGCACGCAGGTATTCATATCCTCACCACTTCACCTGATATCATCACACAACTTTCATTGTTAAACATAGTAGCCGATCAAGCTAAGACTTTCTGGATGAGACCAGAGAATTGCCCTTAGTTCCTGTCAGCTCGCTACATCTCTTGTCTCAATTTCCATGACCTTGTCTGGAAACCCATATGAGGCACTGTAAGCTACTTTCCACGTATTCCACAACCCACCAATAGAATCTCGGTTGAGCTAGACATCGATTGGAGTCTCCGAGTAGCTATCATATTAGACCCCACCATTACACCCCTTTAGGTTAGGAGAGCATTCTTTTCCTTAGATTTGTAGATTCTGTTATTGTATGTCAAAGACATAAGGTTTCCCAATTAGCTTGGTCATCACCATCACTTTCACTCCCATTAAATGCTAGCTACATCCAGTATGTGCTCCCAAGGTGAAACATTAGTCTCCCTAGTGTAAAATAGTAAACTTTTTAAGGCAGCTACCAGTATGGTGTCTCTTTGTGCTAACAACAAAGGACTATTGGCATTGAAAGGAGGAAAAGCATTGGCTGCCATGACGTTAAAAAGATGATTGTGTCTCGGTGGAGGAAAACATCCTTCAAGAGGAGTTGAATTCCCTCTATGAGGTAAAGCGATGGCTAGTGCTGCTAAAAGGTTTCTTCCTCTTCTCCTTGGGGGAGACAAGGAAAGCTTTGTATGTTTATAATTTTCCTACCTTGAAGAAGCTCTTGTGTGAATTCTTCACATAAGTTGATTATATTGAACTTTGAAATCCAAAGAGATGGAGTCGCCAGGTAATTTTAAGTTAATGGAATGAGAAGATAAGTACCAACTCTATCCCATCGGGCATGCCAAAAAATATTGTCACCAAATCACTGCACCCCCAAATGGCCTGAAAATTAATCACGACATATGGTTTGATTAGGACACATGGGATCACCTCTCAAGCTGTGGGACTTGGCTTGAGGCGAACCTCTAGAGAAGGCCGAATTCCTCTTCCTAAACTAAACACAACACTACTTCTAATGCAAGAAAAATGGCTAACTAGTCCTATGCTAACATTTCATGGGATTAGGGAAAGAGATTTGCAAGGAAATAAAACCTATACTAGAAGTGGTGATGCACCAAATTTTAGGATGTTTAACATCCAGAAGGGTTAATGTGGGAGGGATGCTTGCATCACTAACCACCTTCATCTATCACAACTATAAAGGGTACAAAATACCACAAACTAGGGATGGATGTTCCTTTGTTAAACTTGAGTATGCATAAGGGTAGATCAAATCGGATTCAACACACAATTAATTTATCATGAGGAAACCACAAATGCATATATCAAACATCTATTTCTACAACTAGGGATAATAATGACATAAAATTAATACGGAAGAAGAATATGATTTTAGTGTCTTGGCATACTCATAAATGTCAAATGAAGGGATACATATAGGGTGTTGAGTAACCCTAGTGCATGACACACAAGCAAACCCTAAACCTAACCCATGTGAGATGACCCTCCATATGTGAGTGGAGGACACATAGGATCCCACACACCAACACCCCCTTCATCGAAGTTGGGGTAGTGGCTATGATGAGTCAAACAGAACAAGAAGACACTCCTAAACAACTAAGAAAGATGTGTCAATGGGGCAACAACTAAAGGCCTGATAAGGTGCCCATATACAAACAACATCTTCCTAGAAGAAGAAGAAGAAGAGAAGGACTATATAGCCCAGAAGAAGATGAGTAGTCTGCATAAGACCTCACCCCAAGAAGAGACCGCAAGTGAAGAAACTTCACCTCAGTGAAGGGCTTGGTGAATATATCTACAATCTGATCAGTTATCTGAATGTACTGAATGTCGATGATACCATCATGAATAAGCTCTCATATGAAGTGCATATGGATCTCAATGTGCTTCATCTGCTGATGTTGAACTGGATTTCTACAAATTGAGATAGTGCTCATGTTATCACAATAGATAATGGTAGGCCACGAAAGTGGATGCCAAACTCTATCAGAATACCCTGTAGCCAAATACCTTTGTGGCAGCATTAATTGCTCCTCTATATTCTACCTCTGTAGAAGATATCGCAATTACATTTTACTTCTTGCTAGACCAACTAATAGGACCGAACCAAGAGAGAAACTATAGCCAGAGGTAGATTTTGATGATCTAAGTCACCGGCCCAATCAGAATTTGTGAACCCAATCAAGTCAATATCCACCCCTCCATAATAGTGAATGCCATCAGTATAGGTGCCACAAACATAATGAAGGATCCACTTAGCTGCTTTCCAATGCAGCTCATGTGGCTCTGCATGAATCTAGACATGATCCCAACAACATAAGATAAATCCGGTCGAGTGTGAGTCAAGTAAATCAAGCTCCCCACCAACTATCGATAAAGGGTACCATCAACCAAGGGAGTAGAGCAATCAGAAACCAACTTAACCCCGAAAAGAAAAGGAGTAGGAGAAGACTTGTAATGGACATCTAAAAATGAGAAAGCAAGTCAAGAGCATACTTAGGTTGTGAAATCAAAATTCTGAGTCAGATTGTGAAATCTGGATCCCAAGAAAGTAATGAAGCAAGACCTAAGTCAGTCATGGAAAACCTATTGGCCAAGGTGATCTTCACAGAATCAATGATAGAGGAAGAGCTTCCTGTGATCAACAAGTCATCAACATAGAGAACAAGAATGAGTATGGAGTCATCTTGCCATAGAATATAAACATTTGGATCAGAGTGACACCTAGTAAACCCTGATGTAAGTAAAAAGGAGTCCATCTTGGCATACCAAGCCGAGGGGCTTGTTTAAGGCCATAAAGAGACTTCTTTAACTTACAAATGAGGGAGGGATCATGGACATAACCCGGAGGTTGTTCCATGTAGATCTCTTCCTCTAGGTCACCATGAAGGAAGGCACTCTTAACATCCATTTGATGGACTTTCCATCTATTTGTTGCGGCAATGGAAATGGAAAGGGTCAGTTGAATAGAAGTCATCTTCACAACCAGAGAAAAGGTTTTAGTATAATCAACCCTAGCTATCTAGGAGAAACCCTTAGCTACTAATCACGCTTTAAATTTTTGACATCTCCATCTACTCCATACTTTTTTGGAACACCCACTTACACCGAATGATTTTTCTTCCTTTGGAAGAGGGGTGAGATCCCAAGTATCGTTCTTCATGAGAGAGGAATACTCCTCATCCATGGTAGAATCCCACTCAGGAATACCAGAAGCCTCCCGGAAAGACTGTGGATACAGAAGTAGAGGTGAAGAAAGAGTGGGGTCCAATGAAATCTGAGTGAGTACATCTCATATCCAAAGTATCTCAACTAAATCTCCAACACTTTGCAAATTTTTCCTAGCCCAAAGAGGACTAAGAGGATCAAGCTCATGAGTTGGAAGATTCATCACTCGAGTGAGAAGGGACATAGTCCTCATCATCACTACTATCAGAATCGGAAGACTCAAAGGTCTGATGGTTGGGAGGATCAAGAAGAGGAGCATGCTCAACAACATCATCATCTGATGAGTCAGAATCTGAATCAACAAGTTGAAGAACCTCAATAGGTAGAGAAGTAGAAGTCGAAGAAGACTCATCAAACTTAACACTTCTCTCAATATAAATCTCATGAGAAGTAGGATTCAACAATCGATATCCCTTCACGCCATCAGGATACCCTACAAAGATACAAGGTTTGGATTGTGGTTCCAATGCCTTGCATTTCTTCTTGGGAATCGAGCCATAGCCTTGGATCGAAGACTCGAAAGTGCTCAACATCAGGCTTGCATCCAAACCTAGGCTTCAAAGGGTGTCATCCCTCTTACTTGCCTTGTGTGGAACATGGTTCTGAATGTAATTAGCACAATTCACTACTTCAACCCAATACTATGGAGGAAGAGACTTCAAGTGAATCATACAAGTGGCCATCTCCTTAAGAGTATGGTTCTTTCTTTCTGCTACTCCATTTACGAAAGGGCTATAAGCAATTGTATTCTACAAGGAGATCCCTTTAGAAGTACAAAAATCCATGAACCTATTGTTTACATATTCACCTCCATTTTGGTTGAAGAACCTTAATAGATTGTTCCACCTGTTTCTTAACAAGAGCCTTAAAGTCCTGAAAATGTTCAAAGACTTTAGACTTAAGCTTAAGAAAATATACCCAAGTATATTGTGAATAGTCATCAATGAAGGTGAGCACATAAAGAGCTCTAGTAAAGAAGGAGATGGAAATGGACAGAAATATTGTTGTGAACAAGATCAAAGGATGAGTAGCTCTCAGGATTTTCCTTTGTCAAAGTTCTTTTTAGGATGCTTTCAAGGGTACAACCCTCACAAAGACCCTTAGAAAACTTGACATGGGGTAACCCATTGACCATTTCATTTTGGCTCAATTGTTCAAGGTAGCGATAATTTAGATGTCGAAATGCTCATGCCATAGCTTACTAACCTCATTTGCATGAGTGAGCAAGGAAGTGGGTGTAGAATCAGAAGTAAAGTGGGAAAAGGTATACAACCATGAATGGTGATCACCTTTCCCTCAGCCATTGTAGTGTCATCGTTAAGCTCACGAATAATCACCGAGTTAGGACCAAATTCCACTCGCATTCCTTCACCAAGGTGAGTAATTTGGTAAACCGATAGGAGATTGGTAGAGAGATCAGGAACACTCAACACTTGGTTGAATGTTCCCCCATCCATCTCTACCGATCCACTACCGGAAACCGACATTGTCGTGTCATTACCCATCGTGATTTGGGACATACCACAAGGCTCGATGTTGGAGAACTCAACATGTGAAGAAGCCATGTGGTGCGAGGCACCGGAATCTATAATCCACGTCGATGAAGGAGAAACTTTGGCTACAAGGGCCTTTCCTTTCTTCTTATCATATTTAGAACCTTTTGCAGTAGAAGACTCGGCCTTTGGAGCATTTTGTTTGATAGACTCAGGAACACCTATTTGATTTTTCTCAAGTAAATGAGTAAGGTGATCAATTTGTTTTCTCATACACATATGCTCTTTATGACTAGGCTTCTTGCAATAGGAACACAAATACTTGTCTTTTTTTGTGCTCTAGGCTCAGAAGTGAAGTGTTGTGTTAAATTTAGTTTTGGTCTTGGTTTCCTTCTTAGGTTGATCCTTTCTTTCTTTCTTCTTTTAGTATCTTCTTTTCCTTACTAGTACTTATAAAGGGCATGTGACTTGGACTTGAGAGACCCCATTTGAATGAGTTTTTCCTGTTCTCGAATGAGTTGGGATGAAAAATAGTCAAAGGAGGGCATATTCCAATCCTTGCCCAAAGGCAGAGCTTTTGTAGCGTAAAAAGTTGACACAAAGACAGAATATTTAGGACCTAACTTAGAGAGAATCGACAAGATCAGTTGAGAATATTTCTTCTCTACTTGACATTCCTTTAACAACAATCTAGTGTGGACAAACTTAGAGAAGAATGCTTGTAGGTTTTCAAAATCACTAGGATTTAACCCTAGTAGTTTGTTTTCCAACTCATGCTCTCATGTCATCTTGTTGTCCAAACATTCCATCTAATGTTTTCCATGTAGAATTAGGGTGTTTGGATGACTCAATGTGGAAGAGCAAGTCAGGAGAAACAAACATGCAAAGAAGACCTAAAGCTTCATCACTACGGTTTAACCACTTAGATTTTTTAGGGTCATCATCTGGTTCAGTCTCAGTTCCCATGGTGATGTGGAATAACCCTTTACCCCTTAGTTTCATAATCATTTTGATCTCCATTCGAAGAAGTTGAATGGTGTAAGAAAAGGAATTGAAAGTGCATCCATAGTGAAGAGAGAGAGAAAGAATGCAAAAAAGAAACACAAGAATCACAACCACCTAGGACAATATAATAACCCCTACTTTTGGACACTTTATAGTTTAGTGTGTTGAATACAATCGGGTCCGAGCATGTGTCTTGAAATAGTTGGTAACTCACCTTGCAATCAGCATAATAACACACAAGAGAGGAGACCACAATTGTGTTTTGTGGAGCGCAACAAAGTGACACCGTATACAAGCACAATTGCAAAAAACTAGGAAGGAGGTGAAATCAAATCTGGTTGTGAGAAAAAAGTGTCTCACGTTGTAATGGATACCCCCTTGCTGCAAACTGTGGTGGATGCGCTCACTAGTCGCAAGCAATAATAAGGGTAAATACAAGGTTTTAAATGAACTCAAGATGAGTCCCGATGATCTTCAGAATGCCGAAAAGGCACGTGGAAGACAAATAGGTGCTCAGAGTGTCACTGCACACTTGAGTGCATGATTAGTAAAAAAATGACAATAACGCCTAAAATTATCATTTGAAACGTCCAGTTTAGCTAATTTTAGAGCTATTTGGAGTTTTTAAAAAAATGATAAAATAACGTTAATTTTAAAAAATGATTTTAAATAATACTAATCGTAAAGGATAATTAGATTTGAAATTAATAAAACTAGATTTAATATAATTAAATCTAATTAATTTCAAATAATAAAAAAACTAATTAAGATCTAATTAAAATTAAATCCTAATTAAATATTTAAATACTTTCCTTTTTTTTAAAATGTTCACTCCTAAAAAAACTTCATTTTAAAAAAGGACACCTCAAATTTGAAATTTTAGAAACTTTATATAAAAAAATGAAATAAATTTTGAAAAAACTTACCAAAAATAAAGGTTAAAAAAAAGGTTGTTTTCAAATACCAAATCGAGGCAAATTGGGTGTGAGAAGGACGGAAAGCTTATTGGAGGAGTATCCCAGTGGTTGGGAGGAGAAAGGTCGGGAAGGTTTTGGAAAATCGAAAGTTGAAGAGAGGTACTGGAAAGCCAGGGAAAACTGGAGAGTGGAGAGAGAAGACATTGGAGGCACGTGAATGGGTCGGGAGAGCTAGGGCAGTGGGAGTCCAAAGAGAGGGAGGTAAAAACAATGAGAACACACATGCCAAGGAGAAGACATAGAGACAGAGGCCGAATACACAGGAGTGCAAAATTTCCACATTCATATGAGCAGGGATGTTCCAAACAATGAATGAACCCACGAGATCAAGAAAAGGCCAAAAATGTGTACAAGCACCCAATCGGTGAGCAGAAAAGTAGGCAGAAGTCAAGAGCTAACCAATGACAAGACCAGAATGAGAAATTTGGACCAACACGAAGCATGAGCAATATAGCCAGAAAAAAGGCATGGGAGGTAGATGGGGATTCATGAGCTAAGATCAAAAGACACGAGCTTCAAGGAACACAACCAAATAGAATCGTGTATCCAAGATCAAAGCTCAAACAAAAGCCCCATGCATGGGATAACCACAGAACCTCGAAGCCAAAACATGAGAAGGGAAACCCAAGCATGAAAAAACATGCGGGATAGTGAGAAACTCAAAAAAGAGGAAAAAAAAATCTAAAAATTTACCAGTTTAATAAAAAATTAAAAATGTGGGCTTGAATGAAAAATAACCTCTTATTTTAGATCTTCTACTAATTTAGCTGCAATTAGCTAAATGTAGCTGTAAAACCCCTAAAAACTCAAGGAGATCTACACATGCACGAAGAACACAACAAAACTAAAAATTTCCAAGAATAATTTGTTAATAATGTTAGCAAATGAAATTCTAGAATCTAATGATGGAAAAAAACTTGCATGAGGAGTAAAAATAATGAAACCAAGAGTGATCACAACTCAGATGATGAATGCACATTTTACTCGATCTCTCGATACCATGAAAGATTTTGTGAGAATCATATGAAAAATGTGCACCACATGATGAAGTTGCACTCTAAAGGAAACATAATAGCTCCAGCGTAATCACAAGGAGGAATCGATCAATCAATGGAAGAACTTGCATAATAGAACAAAGCTTACACATAGAGAAAGATAGCGGAGTGTCTTGGCATACTCATAAATGTCAAATGAAGGGATACATATAGGGTGTTGAGTAACCCTAGTGCATGACACAAGAAAACCCAAACCCTAAACCTAACCCATGTGAGATGACCCTCCATATGTGAGTGGAGGACACATAGGATCCCACAATAGATAATTTGTTACAAGGGTCTCGACTCACCAACCTTGCAACTTTGACCGATCCAGAGCTTGGATTTGTCCTTTCATGGCCGCTCAGCTTTGGCCTAGTTTAGCTACACATTCCTCACCTACAAGTTTCTACTGTCCCTTCCCACACATCCATTTGGTACTTGTACTCCATGAAGCACTTGATAATCCCCTGAATTTCTTCATCTTTAGGCCCACATGCATAGTAATTCACTACAATTTCTATCTCAATCTCCTTTGTAATCCTAGTGGCAATCTTGAAGTTTATTCGTAACTTCCTTTAGTATCCCTATGAAATTTTAGTACATGACCAATCGGTCATTAGAGTCACTATTGAAATTTTTGGTGACCTCATCATCACACTTCACCAAATCCTTGAAATTTCCCTTAATCTAATCTTCAAGAAGAGCATACATATTTTCATTGAAGAATTTACAATTGGCAATATCAACCTCCTCTGAGATGTCATTCGGCACATTTGTGATTTCCACTCATTTCTTCTCCAACTTCTTAATCAAATCCTATAATACTTGACACTGCAGAATTTCATGGCCTTTTGATATTCAAATAATTTTGAGGCATCATTGATCACCTCTTCCTGAAGAAGCAAGTCGGGATCTTCTTCTCTGATCTCACTCCATGTTGCCAAATTTAAATTTAGATTATTATTATCTTCAGAAAAGGCCTCGTCCATCTTGGAAATGGTGGTTTTTGTAACCTGCAGATCATTATATATTTCAAGTGCTTCCTTGATTAAAGGATTGGCTTCCTACAAAATTCGCTCCATCCATCCACTCACCGATCTCCCTTTCTGGCCTAGCTTCTGAGCTCGTGATAAGAAATATCATCAATTATATATGAAATTATCATAGCCGTAGTAGTTGAGAATTTAGTAGATGGAGTGGGTTGGCTTACTTTGCGTAGCAATGCAATGAGCTGCTAGACCTTGGCTTTGAGTTCATCTTTGGTGGCCTTATCTTTGTCATATTTCTCCAAAAGGGCCCTAAGAGAAGTGTGCACATCTTGCTTGGCTCTTTCATGAGTAGCCTTCCCCAATGAGAATTTTTAAATCTAATAATCCATAGTTGTGATTGTTTCTTTATTTTTCTACTCAACGGGGTGATAACTTCTATCACCCGTTCTCCGGATGGGTTAACCGTCAGACTTGACACGGTTATTAGTCTCTTGGCCTATCTCTTGGGCATATGCTGAGATCTATACCATCTCCTAGAGGAACCTTCTTCTTTTTCTTGGGAGTTTTCCTAAACAACCATTCAGGATGGCTAAAGGTGATTAGGATGGAGTAGTAGATCCAATACTTGAAACATTGGTCAAAGAAAGATCACTAGAAACCCCAGCTAGTATTTGAGTAGAAGTAGTAATGATGGATGGTGTGGATGTAAGGACAGCCATAGGATTTGATAGAATGATGCTAAGGGTTATGATTGAAGAAAATATAAGTGTTAAAGGAAGTGAAGAGGAAATGGGTGACCCAATATTTTCCCCAACTGATAGAACTGGAAGTGATGAGAATACTTGGGCCATAAAAGGGGATGGGAAAGAAGAAATGGTTGTGGAAGTGGAAGGAACTGATGTTGGAAGTGATAATGGAGGAAGAAGATGATGTGATGGATCTTGGAAGATACTAGGAGAGTCACTGACTTCAACCACTTTTGTCACAGCGCTGCAGGAGATGTAACCTTGGGAGTAGGAGCCTTGGAGAGAGATGAACCACCAACAACAAATGAAATCTTCTTTGGGATTGTAGGAGCCTTTTGAGTCGACCTTTTCCCTTAGTGGGTGTTGGTTGGCTTATTACTAGTATAGCTCCTATATTTATAGGTTGATTTTCCCCTTTGGGTGAGATTCCCAAGGTGGCCAACCAACTGAAAGTCCTCTTTAAAATGGGTCCCACCCTCTCCTTTGTATTGCTGAATTCTTCCACATACCAATCAATCCATGGCAACGAGTTGATTGGAAACATTATCATTCTTGTATGATGAATCCAAAACCTCATCATTGTCTTGCATGTCCTTTGGCACATCAGCCAAACCAAATTTTTGAACTTCGTCAAGGGTCAATCTTTCATAATCTCTTTTTCGAATGATGTATTCATCTCGAAAATGAATCCATATATCTTCCAATTGGGGCACGTAGGCACTATACCAACTGTTTCCCTAAACTACCCCAATAATCAAAGTTAGTCTATGGGTGAAATGTTTATAGGGTTACCTCATCAATTTCTCCATCAACATTTTTATCCTTGTGAATATTTGGGAAAGATTATATGCCAATCGAGAATAGGGAAATGCATTCTGCTTTATGGCGACGCTTATTTTAGATTCGATGATAATCCAATAAGCTGTCGAACCAATTCCAATAGAATCCATTTGTCGGTAGGGCACCTTGGCAATTTGCTTGGGTCATTTATGAAACCCAAAATCTTCATATAGGTGAATGTAGGAAAATGAAAGTAGATTGCTCCCCATTACCACACTTCCTTGAAAGCTTAATTGGAAATCCTTCGATTATATAGTTCTTTGTCAAAACGATAGAGAATTACAGCAAAGAAAGCGTCATTTACTCTGGAAATGCCTACTTCCCTCATCTAGAGTGAGTTGGGGATAAAAGTCATATATTTGGGAAGTTCGTGAACACCCCTGGTATTCAAACTAGTAAAATCTCCCATAGCAGTAGTAGCATACACCAGGAAGGATTTCATGTAGAAATTATTTGTATCTGACACTTTACCCAATTAATAGCAAATGGAGCTACTAATATGATCCCCCATTGGATAAACTCATCGTTCTTCTTGATGGTCGCGATGTACAAAAAAATCCATTCCTGGAATTCCTTTATAGAAGGAAGACTTGAAACTCTTCTTAACAACACAATAAGATCACTGACCTTCTAAATAAAATCTGACCAATGCATAGTTTTGGGTAGTTTGGCAAAGCTCTTGGCCAGATAGGTTTTCATAATGATCTTTGAGCATACTTCCTCTTTCTTGTCCCAATGTTCATTGCTAATTCGCAAAATTGTGGCATAATCTTGAACATATCAGGAAGTTTGAGTAGATCTTTGAAGAATTTGCAGGTCTAAACGGATTACTACCTTATCATTGTTATCTTTGGACGACATGGAATCCTTGTCAAAGTGGGGTGCTGTAGCTAAAATGAATTCTTGGCCATGAATGGATGTGGGAAAACTAGCAGCAAGGGTGAACCCACTGTTGTAGATGGCCTGCATCCATGGTTTCTTGTTTGGAGCCTTTAATCTTTCCTAGAAATCTAGAAAATCAATTTGTCCTAGGTCAATGTCCCCTATATTCCCTAAGTCGGAAGATAGGCAGTGAGGAGAAACCCCAAGAAATGAGTACTTCATCTTCTCTTTTCCCTTTAAAGTGGAAGCAAACATCAAGCCCTGTGTTTTGAAAGCTGAAGTTGGAGAAATTCTAAAAACCTAAAGGAAAAAAATTCTGAAGTCCCAAACTAAAAAGTTCCAAAATGAATCACTGAAATGGAATCTCCAAAGTCGAAGCTCCGAAAGAAATATCCGAAATAATTTTTCCAAATAATTTTCTCGAACAATTTTTCTAAAAGAAATCTTGAAAAGATCTACAAAAAAGTATTCTAAACTGAAATCTCCAAAAAAATTCTCTGAACCGAAATCTCCGAAGCCAGAAGTTTCGAAAAAATTCTTCAAAAATTTTCCCAAACAAGTCTCTCAAAAAGGAAAAGGACCTTTCCAAACAATACTAACTCCCAAACTCTGAAAAATGAGAATTGAGAAGAAGTATGGGAGACTCAAGAAGATCCTTCGAACAACTTTGAATACCTGAAGAAAACTCGAAATGTGAAACATGGTGAACAAAGGGGTGACATTTCAAAAAAATACACAGAGGAAGACTAAAGAGAAAACAAAATGAGAGGGAAATAAAGAAAAATACCTTAAACCAAAAAAAAAAAAAAATTACCATACCTTGAAAAAGACGTCACAAAGTACAAGAAATAGAATGTTAGAGAAAAAGTGTCAGGTAAAAATGACGAGTAAAAAACCAAGTTTAAATAGAAAATATGATATTAATGGCAGAAATATGATCCGTACGGAGGTAGGTGAAAAATTAATTACACGGAGGACCTCGAAAGTCTAAAACTGAAAGCCTGAAATTTAGAATTTCGAGGTTTTAGACTTCGGAGATTGGGAGATGAAAAACGAATTGGCAATGGAAAATTCTAAAACCCAAAAACCCGAAAGTCTAAAAATTTAGATTTTCAAACTTTCAGACTTCGGAATTTTTAAAGTAAAAATCCTAAAAACAACTCGGAGAATTCCAAAATCTGACGCCCGAAAGTCGAAACTTTGGACTTTGTAATTTCAGACTTCGGAGAGCTAAAAAGAGAAATCTCAAATCCGAGCAATAAAACTCTGAAAGAGAAAAATCTCTGAAAGTCTCGAAGATTGAAAATTTCAGATTTCGGCCTTGGAGAATTTCATTGTACAAGGATTTTCTAAAAATTTCTCGACATATTTTTCTTCAAGGTAGGTTAAATGGTTAACATTTTTGGTGACCTCTAGGGAATGCTTTCTTGCTAAGCTTTTAGACTAGTAGCCTTAAGAAAAACATTGGGAAAATGAGTCTAAAAGAGAAAAACTAAATTAGAAAATGCACAAGCAAAAGAAAATAAAATAAAATGATGTGTAGAGCACATGGAGGAAAAGACAAGAACATTGTACAAGGTTGAACATCCTCATAAGAAATCTTTGAGGTGTATCACATTCACATGAATGGGAAATTCTTCTCCATTAAGTCTGGGTAGGCAAAATGAATTCAACTCTTTGCAACTTGTAATAACATAAGGCATGCTCCAGAGAGCATCGAATTTGGCATACCCGCCGGGTTTGGCGCGATCTTCATCCCATTTTAGAACCAAGTCTCCCTCCTGAACAACCTATCGAGGATTTATTGTCAAATGATTTCTTACCTTGAGCCGATGTTCTATCAACGTATTCATGGTTGTGTTTCAAATTTCCTCTAGCTCCATGAGTTTGGTAAACCCTTGTTAAGGCGTCATCTTCCATAACTTCAAGCCGATAATCCAAGTCCAGGGAAGGCATCTCAAAGGAAACTGGAAGTTTTCTTCCCTTGCATATACAAGCATGAAAGGAGAAACCCGATACCCTTTTTAGGCATTATCCGATCATCCCATAGGCGATCCTGAGCCATGTATGCCGAGGTTATTTTATTTTCCTCCATCGTGCGTTTGATGATTCTTATGAGATTCTTATTCTTGGATTCGCAAACCCATTCCCTGTGGGTAATAGTTAGATGAATTCTTGAGGTAGACTTTGTTCTTGACGGCCCATTCACTTATCTTCATCCCGAGGAAAGACATAGCATTGTTTGAGATAACAATAAAAGGAACACCGAACCTTGTCATCAAATTTTCTAGAAAATCTAGAATAGCCTTTTCGTTACTTTCCTTTAGGGCCATTGCCTTTGTCCAACGAGTGAAATAATTTATTCTGATTGACCCATTTATGTCCCTCACTGGATGGAGGATTGATCATCTCGATGAAATCTAATCCCCACTGAATGAAGGGTTGATCCACCTGAACGGGATGTAATGGGAGAGTTGTCAATCTCTATTTGCCTACAAAAAGAGTGCACTCCTTACATTTCCTAACCTAGATATGAGAGTATTTGAACAAGTCGGCAAAAAAATAACCGACTCACATGATCTTGGTGGTGGTTGTTCGTGCAGAGTAATGTCCTCTGGAAATTCCATTGTGGAATTCCTCTAATACCTTGTTGGCATGTTCTGGCTTAATGCAACATATAAGAACACCATTTAAATCATTTCGGAAGAGAACATTATCTATCATGACATATGGAATAGACTGAATATGGAAAGTAATTCTTTAGCATTTATCCATGTTTAGATGGTATATCCCCAAAAGAAGGAAATTTTACATCTTAGTTGACCAATGAATCGATCATTTCCTTCATCGCATTAGGAAGAATAACATATTATGTATCTTTTATCTCCATGTCCGCAGTCGCCTAACTGAGATAACCCTTTTCCCCGATAAGCTTAGTGAACTTGATGTGTACATCATACTCCATTCTGTCATAATCCACCTAGTGCATTTCCCATTCATCTCTTTATCCAACAAAATTTTTTGACACCAGGATGAGAAACCATTAAATGGAATTTTTTGTTAGACAACATATGCCTAAAATTCTTTAGGGCTCGAATGACTACAAAGACATGCTTTTTAACAAAGGAATATTTGAGTTCGTATTCCTTAAGAGACTAACTGAAAAAAGGCAATGGGCTGCTCCATCAGGTTATCATTATGCTGGGTGAGGATTCCTGAAATAATTTCCTGACTGCGAAAGTATAAAGAATTAAATCCTTGTCAAACCAGGGATTCACCAACATGGGAGCTTGGGAAATAGTTGTCTTGATGGCTTCAAAGCTTTCTCTTCCTTCCTTCATCCATGAAAATGGAATATTATTTTTAAGCATGGCCATTAGTGGTTTTTCCAATGTTGCAAATTGAGGAATGAATCTCCGCACAAAATTTATAGTTCCTAAAAAACTCTGGAGACATTTTTATGACTTGGGAGGGATAAGGACATAATTGACTGAATCCTAGCTAGGTCGATAGATAATCCCTCTACCAAAACAATATGCCCCAACAACTTTCCTTTCTGCACTGTGAAAATGCACTTCTTAGGGTTCAGTGAGACACCAAATTCTCTACACCTTCAAAAACTTTCCTTAGATGAGTGATATGATCCTCAACATGTTTGGAGTAGATAGTGATGTCGTCAAGGTAAACCAAGATCATATCGTTGATGATTCCTTTAAATGCCATATCCATGGCTCTCTGAAAGGTATCCCTTGCATTAGATAACCCAAAGGGCATCTTCTTATAAACCTATGTGCCCCTTTTGGTGGTGAAAGATGTTTTGAATTGATCGATTCTTGAACTGAGAATATGATTATATCCTGAATATCTGTCGATCAAAGAAAGTATTTGACCCCCGTCACTTGGTGGATTTTCTCCATTGGACGGGAGAGGGTAGTGATCCATCAATGAGGTGCAGTTCAGATCCCTGAAATCTACACACAGCTGAATTTCACCATTCTTTTTCCTTACGGGCACTTGACTGGTAACCCACAAAGGATGCTTGATGGGAAAAATTATGCATGCCTTGATAAGCTTGGTTAGTTCTTTCCTCATCAAAGGCTCAATTTTTGGATTGATTGGCATTTGTTTTTTATGAACTGGGTTGGAGTTTGGATTAAGTTCAATAGTATGTTGAGCTAAGTTGGGATCAAAACCACACAAGTCCTTGTAGCTCCATGTGAAAATATCATGGTATTCCTGACATAATTCGATGAAAGCTTTCTTTTCTTGAGCAGTGCATACCTTACCAATTTTTAGAACCTTTTCACTTGCCACCTTGATCTCTTCAAAATCCTCCTCCTTGACCACCATATTAGTGCTCTGCTTGGCTTGATCATCTGAATTGAAGATGGATTCCAATGTAACTAGGCCTTTTGGCAGCTTGTTTCCTTTCAGCTATATAATTTGATCGCGTAAGAATTTTGAATTTTATCTTGATGTTTGGCAACAAACTCTGCTTCTTGTTGTAGGAAGAGAACAATCTATTGATCACTATCGAACACCTGCCAACTACTCACATTATCTGGTACTATGGGATAGACCACCATTTTGACTATTTACTACTCTTCTTTCATGATGTCCATAGGTACATCGTACGAGAGCCAATAGTAGCCAACTGTCTAGCATCTTGATTTTTCTTTCTCGGGAATTGTATGAATTCCAAAAGCCTTGAAATCTTCTATCAGATCCCAAACCTGATTTTTATATGACCTCAGTAGATAATTTTTTGATGCACTATAGGTTGTAACTTGGTGCACAACCAATTCACTATCACCAAAGATAGTCAAGGTTTGGATTCCTCTTCTTTGGGCCAACTGAATTCCTTGTATAAGAGCTTCATATTCAGCAACATTATTAGTGCAACTAAACTGCAACCAAAAGGAAGAGAAATATTTGTTTCCTTCTAGAGAAATTAACATAACCCCTACACCAAATCCATTTTTACTTCATGAGCCATCAAAGAACATCTACCACAGTCCATTTGTATCACTTGATGCCTTAACAAGTTGAGGTACGATGACATCTTCTTCATGAATGCAATATGTACCTAATCCAGTCTCTTCCAAAAATAACAGACTAGATTCTTCATTTGCCAATAAATCAGCATAAGGGTCATATTGATGATCTATACTCACCTCATCAAGAATTGTATCTGGAACCTCTTCTACGAGAGTAGTTGGCTCATGATCTGCATCCTCATCTTCGGGGTCACAAATGGCATAGTTACCATTTATGGGTTTGGCTATGTAAGGTTCCACGTGATTATGATAGATTGGTTCTGCCCTTATAGTTACCTTAGTCCCATACTAGGTCCTCAGGATCATATGCGACCAATCTGATGAAAAATAACCACCCATTTTTGCGGTGAAATCCCGTGATAATGGCAAAGAGGGGAGGAAGATCAATGATGGATATGTCCTGAGTGAATGTCAAGCTAGGACATGCATGGTTAGTAACTCAAAAAATTTCCTGAACAAGTCTCTCCGAAAAAGGAAAAGGACCTTTCCTAGCAATACCAACTCCCAAACTCTAACAAACGAGAATTGAGAAGAGTATGGGAGACTCGAGAAGATCCTTGGAATAAATTTAAATACCTAAAGAAAACTCGAAATGTGAAACATGGTGAACAAAGGGGTGACATTTTGAAAAATACACAGAGGAAGACCAAAGAGAAAACAAAATGAGAGGGAAACAAAGAAAAATACCATAAACCAAAAAGAAAATAAACAAATTGCCTTACCTTGAAAAAGACGTCGCAAAGTACAAGAAATAGAATGTCAAAGCAAAAGTGTCAGGAAAAAATGATGAGTAAAAACCGAGTTTAAATAGAAAACCCGATATTAATGGCGGAAATCCGATCCGTACGGAGGTAGGTGAAAAATTAATTGCATGGAGGACCTTCAAAGCCTGAAATTTGAAATTTTGGGGTTTCGGACTTCAGAGATTGGGAGACAAAAATGAATTGGCAATGGAAAATTTTGAAACCGAAAGTCTAAAAATTTGGAATTTTGGACTTTCAGACTTCAAAAGTTTTTAAAGTAAAAATCCTAAAAATAACTCAGAGAATTCTGAAACCCGAAAGCCCAAAAGTCTGAAATTTTAGAATTTTAGAATTTCAGACTTTGGAAGTCCGAGAGGGATTTAAATAAAAGGGGCCAAAAGTTCCAAAACCCAAAAGCTTGAAATTTCAGACTTTTAGAATTTCGGACTTTGGAGAGCTAAAAAGAGAAATCTCGAATCCGAGAAATAAAACTCCGAAAGAGAAAAATCTTGAAGTCCGAAGATTGAAAATTTCAGATTTCATCCTTGGAGAATTTTATTGTACAAGTATTTTCTAAAAAAATTCTAACATATTTTTCTTCAAGGTAGGTTAAATGGTTAACACTAACAAACATGTGATACAAACATAAACATACAAATTAAGCATGATATCTCATAAGAAAAATGTGATACATTTGTAATCCATCATCAAAAATATAAATTTTCGTGTACAAAGTAGTGTATCTCAAAAAAAAAAACTGATATAATGAGCCATCATGGGTGTCTATACAAAAATGTGCCTTCATCACAAGGCATAATGAAAACAATGCATATCGTACATCTATATAAAAATGTGCCTTCATCATGAGGCATGATAAAAAATAGTACACATACATCTATATAAAATTATGTCTTCATATCGAGGTGACACACCAAAAATATACATCTAATATATCAATAAGAGAGTCATCCTCAACTCTCACCCTCTTCGGGACTGCCTGGCCTAGGGCCCCGGGGAGGAAGTTTCTGATGTAATGGCCCTATAGAGGTTGCTACGCTCTATTGTACTATAAGTTGTTGAACTAATCTGGTTGATCATGAGGTCCTCTGGGATCTAGATCTGGACCTGATAACATCTAGCTGATCAAAAGGGGTAGCCCTCTATCCCTTTGGGATGGCCTGGTGGTATAATGCCTTATAGTAGGAGGCCTCACCACTAGCTCTCATTGTATTTGTTAATATGTTTGGCATCCCGGAGGATAAATATTCTTGTAGTAGAGCATTACACTCTTTTGTTACTCTAGATATGCCTTACGGAACTGTGTAGTCTATGTCATCCACCGAACCCACTCGGCCACTAGTTGATACCTCTTTGCATGCAGTTGTAGCCTCTCTACAATCACTTGATCTCGCTCTATCATAAGTTGTACTCTCTCTTCCCCTGGCCTAATCTCACTCTGTCATGAGCTGATCCCTCTCTATGATCACCTGGTCTCTCTATGTAATGGCATGGTCTCTCTCAATTTGTAACCTAAAGTTGTGGAGCTAGAACCTGTTATAGCTACTACTACAAGGTAACCACCTGCCCACCAACCTGAACATCATGTACATCCTCCTCCATATCATCTCCATCCACGTCATCTCCTTCACCTTACGGTGGAATATGTGGTGGACTCATACGAGAGAATGATGAAGGTTCCCTGCAATGGTGCTCGTAATGGAGCCTGAAGGGGCATCTGTGGTGCTATTACCTATGGCTACACCACTACCTATTGTTACACTAACACATGTCACTTTGGACCAGTACCTACTGCACTAGTGCCCCTACCTGCGGCCCTATCTATGGGCCTACCTATGTCTATACTTGTTCATGTGCTCTAGGATCTGGGCCATGTCCCCCCTACACTATTTCATCCAGTACCTCTTGTGGTCTACTCAATATATGTGGTAGCACTATCACATACCACCTTGCATAGTTCGAGTCATCCATGGATCCACTACCTATGCTAGTTTGTATCTAAGGTTGTGGAACCACCTGTAAAAAACAAGTACAAGCTCATCCCAGCTTGATCTGAGGCCCCATATGAAATATCTCTTGGTATCTGTGTGCATACCACATCTCATCACCAAGAATCCCCTAGATATGACCAAGTTACCATTTGGTGAGTCTACTTTGTACCACTCCATAATATGACTCCTTTTCCCAAGGATGAAATGATCAATTATAGTAGTCCTCAACTCAACTACATCCTGAGGCCAATGGTACAACCTATATGGCCTCCATGTGATCATGTGAGGATATACCTCATCAAACGATCACCTGTAATAGTCTATATCCCCCATGTGACCATGAATATCATCTCCATCTGGAACCCAGTGCATGAGAAGGATCTCCAATAACTTGAGCTCTCAATGCTCCTACAGGGTGTCCTATCGCAATATGGTCCCATGCCCATATCTGTAACAAAGTGGCAGGACCCACAGATCTTTGTCCATAATAAGTTTTGAATAAAAATATGCATATAAATGAGCTAGTATACACTAACCCCAGTAGTAAAATTCTCCCTGAAGAAGACCCTGAATCACTCCAATGAGACCCAGAGGGAACTGAGCACTAGTCTTGTCAAGAAACAATATGCCGTTGATAAGAGATAAAAAAAATATAAGGACCCGTCCTAACCACCGATCTTCCATGCACCTCCTAATTTTGGTATTCATACCGCGGAGGGTATGTCTACCACTCCAAACATCTCAGCTATGCATTGCTCAATATGGTCCTAGAAACCATCATATGTGATCAAACGACCCTGAATAGGAACTCGTAAGATCCGCCACACATCCTCTAAAGTGATGCTCATCTCATTGGTAGGAAGATGGAAGGTCTGACTCTCACTCCGCCATCTCTCAGCTAAGGCTGTGAGTAGGTTGTGGTCTAAAGTAATCTATGGCATGTGAGCCACATGTGATAAACCGATCACCTTTGATGTGATCTCCAAGAAAATATGGTCTCGGCATATGAATGTCACCTCATAGGCTCGGAGCCACCTATATCAATCCCATAGCTCTATTCACTCTAAATTCATCTCCAGGGTTAATTGGGTCATTTATTATGATCTTATTCTTTTATTCTATCATCTAATTCTTCTATTTTTCTATCTAATTCATTTCTTCTACCATCTAGGTCTTTCTAAGAACTTTATTTTGCTAAAGTCACAATAAAATGACTTTTGTGCACCGGTGCCCCTTGGTGGCACCAGCACACCCACTTATAATGTGAGCACCCTCAACACACCAGCACCCCCTTCCATGCATCAGCTCCCCATCCGTGCATAGATGCGCTCAAAATTTCCCCCAAACCCTCTCATGACGCAGTGCATTTCTCTTTGCACAGGCACATATGCACCCATGCCTCTCTACAAATTGTGCATGGGTGCCCCCTCTTTGGCACTAGTGCATACACACCCTTTCCACTTTTGG
Organism: Taxus wallichiana var. yunnanensis; assembly: GCA_018340775.1. Lineage (NCBI taxonomy): Eukaryota > Viridiplantae > Streptophyta > Pinopsida > Cupressales > Taxaceae > Taxus > Taxus wallichiana. The sequence continues at coordinate 452,920,412 of CM031237.1, read as the reverse complement.
TACTGGCACGACCCTATGAGCACGAGGCACAACCAAGGGCTACGCTAGCACATTCCCATGGCTTTTCTACCCTATCTAGTGCCCTAATAAATGTGTTTTAACTAAAATAAAATTCTACAAAAGTACAAAGGTCAAAAGTTTAGCTTTATGTACCTATGGGCCATCCCCAGGGAGTCTCATGCAATCTCTCATGTGATCTACATAGTGTTTCATGTTCTGCACTCTCACCATTTCCTCCCATAGGTCAGAGCTCAATCAACAGTAAAAGGGTAAGTGAAGGTGGTAAATGAACTTGTCACGATGGTTTATATACCCACTTTTACCCCCCCGTGATGTGTTTCTCACCCTTGAAGTGCCCCTGAAGCTGTCATTTTATTCTAAATTCTTATAGCACTCGTCGTGATGATTATTTTAAATAAATAATTATTTCGTGCCCATTTTTACTATGTTGGGTCATGTTTTTGCTTCTCGACGACATTTTCTACTACTTGAGGCATATTTTTTTCCTTACGGTGACTTTTGGAAATGTCTCATGACTTTGTTATTTCTTCTACAATATTTTCTTCCTAAAAATTCAAAAATCCAAAAAATCTAAAAAAATTCAAAAACAATGGTAAAATCATTAAAAATCCAAATAAATGCAAAAATTTTAATTTTACAAAAATTGGTAAATGACATACATGTAGTTAAAGCCTATACCAAATGCCTTTGTTCTCGAACATCGAACTTTTTCCTACAAAAACATATTTCTTAGGTTCTTGTTCATTCTTATCTCAAACGACTTGTCGATCATCATGATTTACCTCCATCAACAAAGTTGTCTTGTTTACTATGTCGATACTCCCATGCAAATGTGAGTTGTTAAAGACTATTTCATAGTGCACAAATGCTTTCCATGGGACTACTTGTGTCCATTGTTATTATTTTACATGTATCCTTGCTTGGGGCACCATTTTTAACCCTTTTCGTTATAACACAAACATTCGGGAACTAAAGCTTGATAACAAAAACATTGGTGCAATTGTCTTGAATGTTGTTTGTTTGAGTATGTGTGATTGTACTTGTTTCTCTGTTAGGTTAGTTGGTTTACTTTCTCATATTACATTGCATTATGTATGTTGCATGGAGTTAAACATCATTTTACTTTCTCATATTGCATTGCATTATGTATGTTGCATGGAGTTACGTATTTTTAGCAATGAACAAATGTTATTAATATAGTTTTTCATGTTATTTTACACTTTTGTTTATTTTAATAAAGGTCGATGATGTAGATCATAGGGGCAACATGATGAAATAAAATTGCTTATTAAAGATTGGATGCAAAGATTTATTCCTATTCTCCACTTTCATGTCTTATCACTACTCATTTTTCTTCCAAACCACCTAAGGCAATAAACAATCATGTTTATTCCTATCATATTTCTTCTATCAGTTTTGATCATATTTTTATCGTCAATTGACTTCTTCTATCACTCCATCGACACTCGAGGTGGAATCCTTCATACTACTATGTTTTCTTCAAATATTTACTTGTTTATGCTTTTCTACTATATTTGACGTGAAGTTACTTACTTCACCTCAAACAGGGAAAATGTAGACACTTAAATCCCGTTTTTGCAATCTTATTGCTAAAAGCATGCAAATCACTCTCATTCTTACCATTTCCATTATGATTAGAAATTTTTGCTAATTAACTAGCATTTCTTACCATTTTTGTCAATTAATAGTGCTTTGATGATTACCTATCCTCTTTCGCATTTAGGATGCCACTTTACGACAAATTGTAAGTCAAAATCCTCTTCTAAACAGATAAATAGTGATTATTAGCTAATTAAGACTATTTTACTCTTATTTTGTTCAATATACCCTATTATTGGCTCAAACCCATCTTCCAACCACTCAAACCCACCCCATTTCCTTCCAAAACATCTCAGTGAAGCTTCAAAATCTTATCCTATCCTCCTAATTGACCCTAAGTGGTTGATTAAGGCTCCTCACATCTTAATCACTTGTTAATTCACTAATTGTGATTAGCAAACCTTAATCATGATTAGAAATTCTTAATCTACTTTGTGATTTTAGTCCCACATGCACTAAGATGCTAGTTTTCCTCAAAGGAAAAACTATAAAAAGGACTAACCACATACCTTTAAACTTTACACCATGCTTTGAATTGCATATCATATAAGAAATATGATTAATAGCCAAGCTCAATCCTTGCCTCAAGTCTTCAATGGGGTTAGTAGATGGGTATCCAATATGATATTGTAGTCATTTTTGGAGAGACCATCTCACCTTCCTTGGAGTAGAAACAAACCCCAATTTGATTTCTCCTAGATCTATTTAGGTCTATGTTAGTTAGAAATTGAATATTCTAGTAGGCATGCTTTAGCTAAGATAGATTGATATATCATGTTAGTTCTTTCAAGAATTCCATTAAGATTTAATCATTGATGTAACTATTATTAGATTCAATAAGCATTTTCTCAATTAGACTATGTGGTTTTAGTCTTGTTAGTTTATCTTTTCTTGGAACTTTTAGTAGTCTTCATGGTCTAGTTTGGATCATACTTCATATACCAACTATGTGCATGCCCTTGCAAAGTAGTAGGAAACTCACTTGCCTTCCTTTCATGGGTTGTAATCCCCTTAGCACACCATATTATCTCACACTTATGTACATGCTCTGTAGCATCCTCAATACCTCTATATTCTGGCAAGTGAAGGGACATCTCATAAAATATATGTTGTGGGCGATGAGAGTGCAGACCTTGTCCACCAAACCCGAAACATGTATTACATCCACTTGTTTCCTCTACCTCCAGAACCACTAGATCCACTTGATCCCAAACCTCCTAATCCTCCTTATCCACCTTCGTCATAGAAACCAAACTGGAGGATGAGCTACTCTGTGTTCCAACTATTTTACTAAACTGAACTCCCACATTCTACAAAGTTGTGCTACTTCCATACGTATTTCCAATGTTTTGTACACCCACACTCTATCCTGATGACACGCTAGAAATTATTCCTCCAATCGGTCCTCCAAACAACAAAGATGTTGTCACCTATGATGTCATAGATGTTGTTTGATGCACTTTTGTATTCAAAGGAAAATGATATCTACTGTTACTACTCTATCACCAACACTAGCTTGTTTCTCAATAATTATTTCAGGAACTAGAACACCAAGTGCAAGTGAAAGGTTGTCGGGTGGGATCAAATGCGCACCTACAACCCTTATTATTTTTTCTTCTGATGTGATATCATATGAAGCTAAAGGGGATTCTCTTCCACTCTTTCCTAAATGGGGGAGTACTGGCTACTCAGGTTCCATGTCCTCCACGTGAACCTCAAATACTTCACGCATCATTTGTCTCCACAACTCCATAGACTCTTCAGTTCCATGCTTCTTCACTAAATCCCTCTCCCGCACTTTGCATTACACTTAAGTCGTCATTCCTCTATTTCTTTTTCTACCGTCAATTCTATCATATTTCACCATACTTACTCTTTCCCTTACGCACGGTGGGGATTTAGCTAGCCATAGGTCATTCTTCCAAATCCAGAGTTACCAACAAGATATTAATTGCTAAAGGGATAGTGTGCAAATAAGATCCTTTGGGTTCATGTAAGAACTGAAACTCAACAACCTCTGGATAGGAATAAGTAGAAACAATGTACTCCAATGTGTAACTATGCAAAACACTACTCCACTAATGATCTACAACGCATGTCCAAGTCAAATCAGCATCATGCAGAGTTTGGTAATCTTCTTATGTCTACACAATTGTTCTATACCTCTAATTTCTCTTTAATGTATATGTTACCAACCACTCGTATAACTCTATAGGAAAATAGAAAAATAATGTCTCATAGAGTTCATGATACAGATGTTCTTTAACCCATGCACGAGTGTAAAAATTAGGTCCATTATATATGTGAGTAAACTCTTCCTCTAAATCTTCTAACCAACTCCCAAATCTTGGCTAAAGTCAACTGATATGTCTTCATCATACAACATCCTTGTAACTTCTTTGAAAAGAGTCCCCAAAAATGGAACAAAAATCCAATTTTTTTCTTACTCAAAACCTTATACACACGGCCCATCACTCGAAAGATCTCGAGCATTCACCCAAAGCACACAAAGGTACTAGGTCCCTTTTTAATACCATATTTTTCAAGGTGTTAGCATGATCATACAAGTATTCCATACATGTAACAAGTAATTGATTAAAGGTAAAGCACAACAAGAATCAGAACACAACCATAGTGCATAATGAATCAAACAAGGATCAAGATCAAATTTACCATACAATAACCAGTAATAGAGATGTCAACAATTAATATCCATCCACAAAGATCCATTATATTAATCCATAGAAAAACCAATAGCTGAATACATCATAATAGCCATCACTAAGTCAAGCGCATAAATATACCAAAAACATAAATCTTTTATAATCTTCGTCATACAAGATCTCCCTAAGTCAGAAATCAAGTACTTATACATAGGTAGTGGGAATTACCCTTCACTACTCATGCACTCTCAAAAATAGGCTACATGCTAAGAATATCCATGCACCACTACAAAAGTAACTAGGAAGCATGCAAGCTTCACCTAATAATAGATTACCTATAAATAACTCTAGTTCTAATCCTATTATTAGCTCAAACTTCACATGACTCTTCATCTCCTTCTTGTTCCCAAAATAGCTTGGCATGTCTTCCAAGTCTTCTATCAAAATGTGTTGAACTCAATATCATCTTAGCCGTGTATGAAAAATGGTCAAGTATTGATCTCTAACTTCCTGGGCATGAAACTATAAGACACAACTCTATCCAAATTCTGCACCTTCAATACTTAAGAAATATCTTATTGATCCAAAAAATTGGATCACTCACTAAGGAGAAGGAGTTTTTGTCCAACATTATTGAAATTGCAAGGAAAACCAATGACAGGTTAGAAATTTTCATAGCTAAGAAGAACATTGTCTTCAATACTCTCATTATGGAGAATGATGAGTTACATAATACAATTTGTGCACTTAGGGGTGAGAAGTTGGAACTTGAAAAAAGTGTGTTGCCCTACAAAATTTTAATGCGTACACAAAATCACTCTGTGAATGCAGGGAGACATACTGAAGGCCCTAAACTTCAAGTACAATGGCATGAGTGGTGTCTATGACGAAGAGTCGTAGCATTGAAAGACATATTTTGAGAAGATGTGTGGGTAGGTATGATGGTTGATTATGGGTGGTTATGGCATTTCTGAGAGGACACACCATGTTTAGTGAAAAAAATAGTTGTTTAGTTGGTTGAAGTGAAACCAAAATGTATTGGGATGTACAAAATAAAACAATTTTATACTACGTTGGAACATAATAAAGTTTATATGATTTTATGAAAGCATGTAATATCAAATGTAACACAATTTGCTATACTTCTATGTGTTTGCTTCTATTTTCAATAAAAATAAAGCGTGGACTAAATGTTTGTTGTATTTATTTGTTATTGTCATTGTCTTTGTGGTGGAATTGGATAGCATAACAATAGACATTACTTTTCTTGGTTGAACATTGTACCATGTCTGTTATCTACTTTCCCTATTTCATGCACTTATATGTGTGAAAAATTAATATGCTTTATATTTTCCATGTTTCATGCACTTTTTAGTGGCTGAAGGTTGTTGTATTTATAAGCCATTGTCTCAATTTGAGTCTTCATATGCATTATGTGCCTTCTCTAGCACTACAGTTCTCATGATACATTATGGGATTTCTCCTACAATTTACAATGCTCCACTAGCTTGCCTTATTATGGGTTACTTTCTTAATCAACATGCTTTATTATTGCATTTACTTGTACAATCATCTCATTTATTAGCATTCGAAATATTTCTATTCCTAATTAGTTATGGGTCATATACTCTCTCCAATTTTTCTTGTTATTAGGTTCATTCTTGCATCTATGGTCTTTTCACATTCCAAGCCCCCATCTAGCTATACTTCTATGTGTTTTCTTCTATTTTCAATAAAAAAATAAAGCATGGACTAAATGTTTGTTGTATTTCTTTGTTATTATCATTATATTATTTGTACCTAGAACCTCTGAACTTCCATTGTCTTTGAAGCTTTACATTTGGAATCCCAGGGATTTGGGTTCCCATTGTTGAGAAGGTTAGAGTAAAGAATGGCAAGTCTATTCCTTCGGGTAAAAAAGTTACATTCAGGTACCATGTGAGCTATTTGGATGACATTGGTAGTGTCCAAACATCTGCAACATTTATCAACTGTAAATTTCCACATCCATCTTCATATCAGGCTGCATACAACAAGCCTTGATTATTTTAAGGAATTTTATTTTATTTTGGTAATCCATGGCAATTCTTTGTTTGTTACCTAGTGAGAAGAGTGTTGAGTAGTTAAGGTGGTACCCTTTTCTATCTTATCATTTATGTTTGAATTAATGTACCATCAGCTAACATTTATATTGTATGACATTGATAATGAATGGGATCTAATGTTCAAAGGTTATAATAATGTCATGTTTTTAAAAGAAAAAATATCATTGGCTTGTAGTAAGCTTCATAAACACATTCTATTGTGAATAAGTTTGCAGTGGATATTAATACATCGATGCTTTACCTGTGGCTTAAGATTATGGATTGTGGTTATACTTTCATAAAACTTGGGTCATATGTACCCTAACTTGTTTTAATTATAGGTTTTGTTTAGTGCTAAAATTGTTTAGCCTATGGTCTAAGATTGTGAATTTTATTTTATAATTAAATAAAATAGGGGTCATACTCCAATTTATTCGATTTATCATACATGTGCATGTTAGATTCATTATTCTTCTTCTTCAAGGGATACTAGAGTAGTTGTACATAGAGGCTTGCTAGAAGTGCACAGGTATGTGTAGAGAGCTACAAAATAGGATCATGCCCATTGAGGGACTGATATTGTACTTCTGCATATTTATAGTCTGTAATAAACCTCAAATAAGTTGTCTACTTGTTTTTTAATCCCTCATTGAAGGATAATAAAGGTAAAGACTTAATTCCCCATTTTGAGTGTTGAGATTCCTTGTTGCATGGTCTAAGGAAGTTTTTCACTCAACCTCATGTCTGCATCATTATACAAGGTCACTGGAACTACCATACTTGGGTTTTAGGTGTTTTCATTTGTTTATTTAAGATTTGAGCCACCAAAGCAGTTATTGTCTAATTGATGATAAATTTTTAAAATCTCTATACATTGTTTGGCATGTTTCTTGTTAAGTGCAATGTCTCTTTTTACCTATATGTTACATGTATTACCAAAACACCAAACCCATTGATATCTTTAATAAAAGTGGCCTGACATTGTGACTTCATTAATTTTTCATATGGTATTCATTTGGTGGATGCTTCTTTTTATGTTATTGACTTGAAGAAATATGAAATGTGTGACACACTCGTACTTTATTTATGCATGCTATAATTCATAGTACCATTGACCATTTATGAAATGTTATAAGTTCCACTCCATTTGAAAAAAATTGTCCACTTCAAAATATTAATATTTTTTTGTATTTTTGTAAACAATAGTAGACCATTACATTGTACTTTGACAAGAAATCCAAGAAATATCTGTGGAGACTATTTAACACCTTTTCATGAATTATATTGGAAACTATGTGAAACTTGGGTAAAATTTACTCGGTTTATCTCTTTGATATTTATTTGATTTTAATTTTTAAATGTGTGCTTTTTATGTCTCTTGTTTAGAGACTTGCAGGAATATGCACATGTTAATCCTTGAATAATTCTTTTATTGTTTTGTTAATATAGACAAATTAAGATTTCTCTTGCTAAAGAATGTTTTGAGGAAGCACGGTGTAAACTTGAGAAGTTTCTTTCCCTAGATCCAAGCAACCATTGGGCACTTGTGGAGCTAGGTTGGTTGGTATTTGAAAGAGGAAATCTTGATGATGGTCTTACTCTTTTGGCTAAAGCAGTGAATAGAAATCTAGATATTGCAATCTATCATCACAAGCTAGTATGAGTGTGTTGGAAATTAGGACATTGAGAGGGGGTGAATCAGTTTCTATTCAAACTTTAACAAACAATTTAATACACTTAATTTGTGACAATAAATCCAAACCAACATTCACAAGCAGTCAACATGAGAGAAAACACAGAGAGATAAGATTTAATGTGGGAAACCCTTCAAGGGAGAAAAACCCACTGAAATCAAAGCACTAACTTGGAAAATAATGTCCTGTAAAGATTACAATGATCTCATAGTGAGCATCAACTCAACATGGAGTTGTAACTCAAAAATTTAACCAAACAACTACTTGATCTTTAGAAAGATTCTACTTACATGGAAGCTTCAACTCCCAAATTCATTCAAGCACCTACTGACCTTTTGTAAGTTTTAACTTACAAGGAAGCTTTAACTCCATGATTAATGAGTTATTACTTAGACTTATGCAAGGTTTTGATCACTCTAATTTGGTTGTCTCACACAACAGATTATGACCACTAAATCAGCTCATTCTTCTTCTCAGTTATCCTCCTAATTCACTTCTCTTATGATCACCTAATCATCTGCAAGGCTCATTGCATACACATCTTCATGTCACATTCCACACCTTTAATCACACAAACAAGCACCTACTTTTCATGTGTTCAACTTGCTACAATATTTCATTCATGAGTGCATTTATTGTTCACCTTGATCCTCCTATGTTTCATGTTTTCAATATCCTTCAAAGCATGGTCATCAACACCTCATTCTTATGCACATTCCTCTTCACTCATCTAACATTATTGTTTGATTATCATATGTGTCTTTATTAGCAGCTATTTATTGCTTCAACAATTTTTTCATCTTCACTTTCCTCTCAAGGAACTTACCTGCACTTTAGCTCACACTAAATCATGTTATCTTCTTCATGAGAATGATCCTCTCATACTCCGTGTGTCTCTCTTCTTATTTCATCTCACATTCTTCACCTTAAAAAAACTCATCTCGCAATATACTCATCTATCTTCAACATACATCAGCAAGCTCTCTAAAGCTTCAACAAAATTTCCATACATAAAAATTAGCTTTTATAAACAATAGTGAATCATGAGGGATGACCTTTTCCCTTCACCTTCAAAGTCTTTTCAACTAACTCACTCTTCCATATATACAAGTAAATGAAAATGTATTCACAAAAATTGCCTCTAGATGTCATGATTACATCTGATCATTTTTAGTTACTTTCACAGACTTTTCAGGCATGTCAAGATTCATTTTGTTCAAAATTGACCAATGGGAAGTTCAAAAACAACCCGACACTCTACCTTCTTCTCCGCAACATACCATTTTTTGTAACTTCCATCTCTAATTTTTCTCATAATTTGGTGACTGAATTAACTCGAGGTAGATTTGTATTGAATGTTAGGTGGCACCATCATGTGAGAATGTTACTTAAGCACATAATATTCCTTTATAGCCTCTTTACAACTCTTAACCTTCACCATTTTAGCCTTCAATTTCAATTGAACACATAGGAGTGCATTAGGAGCAAGAATTTTATTCATCATTTTTTTAACAAGAGTAAGGAGAGGACTTGTTAGCACATCTCAGTTATGAATTCAACTCCAAGAGCTTGTAATCTAACCAAACATGGCATGGAGCACTTTGATCACAATTTCTTCAAACCCCGCAACTTCATAGTCATAAAAGTCTACATGTTAGTGATAGAGGGGCATGATTGAATTAAAAGGAGATTTCATAAACTTATTTGAGCTTTAACAAGGTGTTTGAGGTTTTGTATTCACTTTTCAACTATCAAAGGAGGAAGATTATCCTTACCATCTTCATGGAGTATGATTTTTAGAAGGATAATAATTTATTTACATTCACAAGACTGCGTTTCTTTAATAATTTAACCAAGTTGTGCCCCAAACTCAGTTAGTCATGACTTTAAAATCACTTTACAGAGGATTACTGATGTTTTACATCTTCTTTAGGTTCAATCAGGGTCAAATATGAAGGCAACTAGCTCAAACTTACTTGATCTCCAAGCTTTGCTTAGTTAGGGTTTTAGGATTCAAACCCTAGTCCACTATTTGAAGGATCTCATCACTTTTTTCTGCATTTTCATGTCCATATGATTATATGATCACTTCAATACGGGTTCTTACTACAAGCTTCCAGTCTTCCTTTGCATTAGATTAAAAGATACCTTCATGGCTTAAGGAAAATCACGGTCCTACTTGATCACATACAAAAGACTAAACTATGTTTTCAAGAAAAGAGTGGCCTACCTAAGCAATCCTTTGTTCAAATCATCTAAGGTAGTTTTATGAGAATATACTTTCTTTGGGTCACTCATCATGTCAAGAGAAAACACCAAATCCAATAATATTGACATGAAAAACATGCAATTTTGGGATTATGTGTAGTGCAATGTTTCATGAGGAAACTCGGGAAAATCTTAACTTGGACCCTTCTTATAATCATGTCTTCACTCACATGACCATATGTTGAAAGAACACTTCAGGGAGAACCTATGCATCACTTTCAACACCTTGAATCTAGAGTTTGTAAATGAAAATTCACAAGCACAAATTAGAATCTCAGCCCTTTTTTTTATACCTATATAGGAAAATTTGAAAAACAATGGAAACTAGGCCTTCACACCACTTCACCAATGCAACTCGAGCTAAATTTTTTTTTCCTTGGACTCGTAAAATATTTTTACATTCATTTATCATCTCAACATCATGATAGGTTTAGTTTGAATTTCCTTTTGGTGGTAGGAGAATAAAATGGAGTGATAAATCACAAGATATGCATTAAAGTAACCCAAAACACCTCATGAACTATAAGCACACATTACACATCATCTTCTACTATAGGGGATTCAACTTGGCATCTTCAAATTTGCATTGTATAGCTAAAATTATTCAAAATAGGTCAAAATCCATACAGAACAATCAACCATGAGGAGAAAAAATCCCACCATTATGACTTAGAATAATCCTTCTATACTTTTAAGAGGTTGTACTAAGCTCGCAAACTTGATTTGGAGACAAATAAATTCATTTTATGCCTATCACTTCAAGAAGGAAGTTTGTTGAGTGTAAGATCATTGATAGAAAAATGAATAGAAATTTTTGTTAAAGTTTAGCCTTGGATTTATCTTCAAAAAATATTCTTATCAATTATCGAAGAAGGATTTTCAATTTTTTTGAGTGCTAAGAAGGCAGGTCATTGTTTTATCCCTTCTCACTTTACCTGGTTTTGGTAAAACTTGAATATCTTCAAAAATATTCTTCAAAATTTCATGAAACTTGACCTAGAGCACTGAAACACATCCCTCTACATTATCCATGGATTTATTTCTCATAAATGAGCTTGTACAATCAATAAAAATACCATTTTCCTAAGCTTTCGTTGTTACTTCCCAAAGGTAGTTTTAGTGAAAACTTGAATTTTTCCTCCAAGGGATAAAGTATGCCTTGTAGCTGCTCATAAATGATCTAGGAAGTGTTCCTAGGCTCCTACCATGCTTACCTAGGATTTTCATGGCCTGATTTGAGCTCTTAAAACTTGTTAGGTTCTAGAACTAGGATTAAATGAGCTAATTCCAACTATGACTTGCACAACATGACCTAGTGAACACCCTAGAAGATCTTACACATCGTTGCACTACCATTTCAGACATGTGGAAGACCTGATTGAAGCACACCAATAATCTCCATAACTCCATTAGGTACCTACCTCACTCGACCAAGTCCGTAACACCGAAACCATCCCGAACGTTCAAGAAGACATTATGAGACCACTATGTGAACTCCAACCACCATTGATAAGGCACCATTAATAAACCTTCATGAACCTGAATGATTCTTACTTCACCAATCACACATTTTAGATCAATTCCATGTAACATCAATGACAACAAAGTAATGCACTAGGGTTCAACAGAGTGTAGGTCACAACGATGATGAGAATATTATTTTCCTATCATAAAATGAGAAAATTATTTTCACATCAAAGAGATGGATACTGATTGTTTATAACACATTATACATTTTGTTTATTAATACTCATATTTGGTGTTCCTAATCATTTTCCTTTCAATGGCTTTATATTTGTTTTTATTTCGCATTTGGCGTTATATTTTCTCTATTTCCAAGAAAAAAATAGTATATTATATGATTCTCTTATTGGGATGTTGTGTTATAGGTGTTTTAATTGATGTAAATCCTATTAATGAAAAATAGGATGATGGATAAGAGTCAAAGGATGTTCATTATGATGGTGACATGGAGATTCATAGGTTGAAATGATGGCATAAGTTGTTTCAGTGAGAATGGCTTGATTTAGCAAGCCCAATCAAGTGACCTAGCTAGCCTAGGTGATGGATCATGTTGGTGTGAGTTTCTTATTGAATTTAGGATCATGGAATATGTATTATAATAATTTTTGGGAGTTTTTAGTCACTCACATGAGTTTCAGGGTGCAGATACAAATTGAAGACCAAGGTTAGGTGTGATCATCTAAACTAGGTCTAGGTGCTTGGAGGAATGAGGTTGAGTTGTGGAGAAAAGTGAGATCTTGGATGCATTTATTTATTTCATAAAATATATTCTATGTATGTTAGGACATTTTAGAGAGGTTTCATGGTGAGTCACAATGTTATTTCAGTTGACCCTAGCCTAAACCATACAAAACCCTAAGGGATAGTTATGCAAATGAGATGGGATGGAAAGATAGAGACATTTTTGAGAGATGATGATTGGATGTTATGAAAAGGATTTTCCTTGAGGTGAGATAAAAATTTGGAGTCCTTATGAAGAATATTTTTCAAGTTAAGGGGTTTTTGGTGAAACAGGGTCAAGAAGAAGGTCCTTTCTAACTTGAATTGCACATTTTGATGCTCACATTTTGATGCTCACCCTGAATTGTGTGATGTGTATGGTACCTTTTGGATTTCATAGATGATTTTAAATTGAGTATAGAAGTTTTCACAAAAATAATGAGGTCATTTCATCATTGTCACATTTTTATGAATGAATGTTAAGAAGGTAAATTGTTTTTTGTGTGTTTGAAACCCTAACTCAAAAGTGGTATGAGAGATAATACTCATAAGTTCCCATAAATTATTTATAGTTATAGTATATTATAATTATTTGATGATGTATATGAATCCTCCAGGTTTCCATAAAGGTATGGTAGAGTATTTGGTGATGAGTGGACCCCACTCAAACAGAGCTTGTTTCTAAAGAAGTTTAGTTTGGGAAAAGGTTTTCTAAAGGAGTTACAAAATAAATGGACATTGTTTTTAGAAAAAAAAATTTTTATTGATTTAAATTATGGTTTCAGATCATGGTGATGCTTCTAAATAGAAAAGTGTGCCCTATTTGTGAAGACTAGTCAAAAGGTAGTTTTGGGGGTTTAGTTTTGAAGATGTCAGCTTGGTTAAAGGCCTTCCACTTGGAGTTGGAAGGATTTAAATATGTTATGGAAAGAGGATTAATATATATTTCTAATGGTATAATTTTTTTGTCTTGGTGATTTTATTTTATGGGTCATTTAGGTTAGTTTGTAGAGAAGAAGGTTTGTTGTTTTTAGGACATGATTTTTTTTTCTAAAATATTGAGTTAGTTGATGCATGAGATGGATTGGATGATTATTTATATCACCTATAAATTGAAGAGGGATTAATTTTGTTCCTATTTAAGGCATTTTTATGTCTTGGAAGTGGCAAAAAGGGTGCAAACTAGTTGAGTTTGCAAAACTAGTTTTTGGGAAGCTTGATTTGGTGAAGAGGAAAGTAGTTGTGGTTTGAACACATGGATGTTTCATGAGATATAACATGCATAATGTGTTATAAATGTCATGAGGATTAAATATAGTGGTTACATGCCATATTTTAGTTTATCTTGAGTGGTCTTGAGGCCCAAAGGTGAAAACAAGGTCTTTGGAAGTAATTGTTTGGTGAAGGATATGAGGCTTTTAAGTTGTGTTATGATTTATTTGATTGTCCAAGATAATTAATGAACATGGATGATTTTTTATGATATATTACACATGTGTGATGAATTTTAGATATTTAATAATCATGGTTTTGGTGTTAGTGGATTTTACTCATCCTAGTGATGGGGTTTTGAGTCTATTTTGTGCAAGATGAGTGGTTTTGGGCATGGACGACCTATATGGGTCATATGTGAATGTTTTAATTATTTTATTGATATTTTTTAAGGTTTATTTTGTCAAATTTAAATGATGGAAAACAATTTTTTGTGTGTTTTAATCAAGAGAAGGATATAAAAGTGATGTTTTGGTTCAAATTTGAACTAGTTCTTGAGAGGAAAAAAGTGTGACCTATGTGAGTGTGTGTTATAGGTACTAAGGCATGTTTTGAGAGCTAAGAAAGTTTTTTGATAGGTTGAATACTAATTGGAAGAGTGTTTGCAAGTGTTTGAGCCAAGACAAAGTGAAAGAAAGTGAAAGAGAAAGAATAGAATGAGGGTGTGCAAGGGTTTGAAGGTTGTGAGATGAATTAGTGATCTTCAATCATTTGTGGAAGAAAAACAAGGCATCATATATATTATTAAAAGGTTATTGGGTGGGTACTTGATCATATTAGGGGGTTTTATCCTCCTTTTGGATTTGGTGCTTCACTAAATTAGGGGTTGGTGCTCCTTATAAGGTTGGTGCTCTACTAAACTAGGGGTTGGTGCTATTTATGAAATTTTGTATTCACTAAACACTTTTTATTTGAGTAATATAATCAGAATTTTTAGTGGGTTTTCTTCCCCTTGAGGGTTTCCCACTTATATCTTGTGTTATGGTGTTATCTCTCTTATCATGGTTAATTGAATGCATGTTATATGATGTTGTGCACACATTAATGGATGGTTAATTGGTTTATGGTTTAAGTAAAAAATATGAAATTGAAATTAATTTTGTAAGGACTTATTTCCCCCTCTAGTCCATTTTTCTTATAAAAATTGGTATCATAGAAGGTCCTTTTGGATAAGTTTGATCACTTGAAAGGAGATCCTTTGAAGTACAATAATGGAAAATCAACATAGTGGTTTTCTCTACCAAAGTAATGCACCTTTGTTTGATGGTGTGAATTATAATTTTGGAGTTTGAGGATGAAGACTCATATTATGTCCCTAGGGTTTGATATTTGGAAAGTTGTGGAAGATGGTTATATTGTTCCTGCTACTCCACCAACTAGTGTTGTAGATAAGAAGGCATGTAATGAAAATTCAAAGGCTATGAATGCTATCATATGTGGTCTAGGAGAATCTGAGATGGTAAAGGTGATGCATTACAAATCATCCAAGGCTATGTGGGAGAATCTTCAAGTATTATATGAAGGAGACTCTAAGGTAAGAATTTCAAAACTCCAAACTTTCATAAATCAGTTTGAAGAGTCTTAAGATGAGTGATGATGAGTCCATTACTTCATACTTACTTAGGGTTAACAAGATTGTCAACACCATGAAAGGTTTAGGAGAAGATGTGAAGGAAGAGGTAGTTGTTCAAAAGGTTTTGAGATCTCTAACTCTAAGTTTGATTCCAAAGTGTCTTATATGAAGAAGCCAAGGATTTGACTACCTTGAAGATGGATGAGTTACATGGGAATTTGACTACATATGAAATGAGGATTATTGATGTCAAACCATCCAAGAAAGAGATTGATTTCAAGTCTGAAATGAAGACTAGGATAAGAAGACAAGGGTGATGATAATGTTCTCCTGAAATTGATGATGAAGAACTCTTTGTAATGGTGGCTAGAAGATTGAATGTTGGAACTAGTAAGTATAAGGGAAAACTTCATTTTAAATGCTTTAATTGTGGTAAAGTAGGTCACTTTTTACATCTAAGTGTCCTCATAGGCATGAAAAGAAAGATGATGATGATCATGAAGGTGGTCATGAAAATAAAAATCAGAAGTATAGTAAAGATAAGAAAGAGTTCAAGAAGTTTGATCATAAGAAGAAGGGTAAGAAAAGTTTTTACACAAAGGAAGAGGCTTATTCCTCTGAAGCAAGTAGTGAGAGTGATGTTTCAGATTTTGAGTCTAAATATGATCATGAAGAATGTAGGTGATGAGGTTTTTTATGAAAAAAAATGATATGATATCTACTAGTGGATGGTTCTACATTGTTAGGTGATTTCATATCAGATTCTTGCAAAGATTTTGAAGAAGAAGAAGGATGAATATGAAACTAAATTGGAATATGTCCAAGCTGAGCTAAATCATGCTGAAAAGAATGTCAAAAAGATAAAGATTTAGGTCATATAATACTAATACAAAATCCATGATCTTGAAGACAAACATTGGGTTGTTACTAAAAATATAGATGAAACTGTGAAAAGGCTAGAAATGCAGATGAGTACTATGACTTTAAAATTGTAATCTAAGGAATAAGAAGTGACTCTTCTCAAGAGAGTTATCTGATGCAACTAACAAAGAAAAATCATATCATAAGTTTGAGAAAAGTTCCAAGGATCTTGATGATATCTTGAGAAATCAGAAATCAGTAGGTGATAGAGTTGGTTTGGGTTTCAAAGTTGAATTCAAGGACAAAGAAATGAAGCAAATAGATGGAATTCAAGAAAGGATGATGGTGAACTAAGTAACAAAGAAGGAAAGAAAGAAGATCTTCATCAAGGACAATGAGAAGACTAATCCTATTAGGAAACCTAATGCCTCAAGGTATGAAAGATATTTCAATGGTTATTGTTTTACTTGTAATGGCTTTGGTCATAGGGAAAAAGAGTGTAGAAGGTCTATTAGAGATGATCATCCATGGAGAGATAGTAGGAGTGAGCAAGCTAAGAGTGTGGTATGCTACAATTTCAATGAGAGAGGTCATGTTTCTAGATTTTGTTTGAATGATCCACCTAGGCAAGTTGAGAGCTACAAAGGGAAGATTTTGTTGGTATGTTTTAGTTACAATGAAGTTGTTCATGTTGTTAGAGAGTGTTACTATGTATACTCAAGGAAAAACAAGATTTTTCAAGGTCCTATAGTGTAAGAGATAAGCTTTCAGAGGTCTAAGATGCATGATAAAGTCAAAGCAAGATATGGGAGCCTAAAAGGATCAAAAATGGTCCACAAGAGTTGATTAATAAGACAAAGATCTTAGAATCATATAAGAAACAAGATGATGGAGGTGATTTTTAGGTGTCCAAGAAGGTTTGGGACCTATTCAAGTCCTTCTTCTAGATCCTCATGGTTTCATATGCCTCTACTAGGCTTCTTAGAGGTATATTGTTCATATGAAGCATTGGAGAGAGGGAGAGATGTGATAGGTTTTTTAAGTCTCCTCCAAGGTGTCAAGGTAAGTTGTCTTAAGTCTCTAAGAAATTTTTGATGTCCTATTTGTTGTTCAAGATGTGAAAAGATGATAATGTCTCTGTCTTGTTGTCTTTGAGAGTGTATGACTATGTTCTCAAGTCTATGTCTTTCCCTGTCATGATGTGTTGTTAGTTTGTAATGAATCATTTTGTGTAAAGGTCATGTTGGTGTCTCCAAAGGAGTCTATTGAGTCATTACATTTAAGTGTAGAGTCTTCTTTGGTCTGAGTCAATGATTAGAGTTGATGACAGATATAAAGGTTTGTGTTACCTCATGTAGTTAGTTCTAAGTCAAAAATGAAGTGTGATTGGATTGTCACAATTTTTAATGCCTATATCAATCATTTAAGAGTGTATGAAGTGCAAGTCTGTAAAATAGTCTCAAAAGGTTGGTTTAAGTGATCAAAGTCTCTCTTAGGGAGCATACATGTTCTTCAGGAGTCTATTTTGGGCATCTAAAGTTGTCTAAGTCCTAACATTCTGGGTCACATGTCATTATGTTGTGCTCATCATGGTGCTAAGTATACTAATAATTCATGAAGAAGGATTAAAGAAGAAATGAGTCATCAAGTATGATGACTTGATCAAACATCATCTCAAGAAGGTTTTTTTGTAGAGTTCTTGAAGGAAATTTAAAGAAAACCTAAGTAGGTTTCAAGTAAGTCATGGTGTAGTTCCTTTTCTTCAAAATCAAAATGAGTGTTCTTAGGACATTATAATATGTTGATACAATGTTAGTGGAAAATTTTGAGATCTTGAAACCAAAAATTTGTGCATCTTGAGTTTTTCTACCTTGATTAGGTCTTAGAAGATCATAAGAAGTGGTATGAAGGAAAATCAGTGTTTGAGGGAGTAAATGATTGAATTAAAGGTTAAAAATTGGAACAAATCATCTTAACAATGAGTACTTTTTTATTAAAGAGGTTTCATACCTAGAAAAAGTCAAAGTTATTTGGAATTCATGACAGTCGTCAATTTTGACTCTGAAGAGTTCCAGGAGACCTAATTGTTAGAGGTGAAATTGCAAGCTGGAAAAATATCCTATAGTAGCATGCTTCAAGGTTCATGGAGGTGAATAAATGGTTAAATAGGTACTCAAAATAGGTAATATATCTCTAAGAAAGTGAATGAATCATAATTTATTGTTGAAAAAGTGTTCTGGTAGGGCTAGTAGCATGTGTAGGTAGATATGGATTATAGTGAGATGATTCTTGTCTTAGAAAAGAAAGTACTCTAATTTGTTGATTCAAGTATCCAATCAAATATGGAAATGTCAGGTATGGTGATGTTATTCAAATGGTATTGTCAAAATTGCTTTTATGAAACATATAGGTACAAATACGATTGTATAATCCAATAGATGTTCAATTAGGTGAACAATGATTTTTATTATAAGGATATGTGAACCCTTGATGCTATTCAATGACTCATAAGGATGGTTATGATGGGTGAGTGTGAAGTGGAGAGTCTCATGAATGGAAGGTTTTATTAAAACCATTAGTTAATCTATGCCAAGATAATGTCTGTGTGGTATCATAACACATAGTGAATGGATATCTGAGATGATGAAAATATAGGTATGTGAATATTTTCTAAGGATAATATAGATAATCTTGAATGAAACTACAAGGATGTGTGAGAAATTTCACTCATATAGGTCTACAAGTCTATGAATTACAAATTGGATGTTTTAGGACTATAAGGATATGTTAGTAGTGGGAGCCACTTTTGGGCTCCTATCAAAGTCTTAGAGACAAAAAGGGATTGACATGATGGTGAATATGATGACTCACAAATAAACGTCTTGAGAGTGGTCTTGACAAACTAAGTGTGATAATGGACTTCAAATGATACAAACAAAAAAGAATGTATGTGATGGGAAAGTGATGGCCTATAGGTGTGAAAGGTAAGTTATTGTCTCCTTTGATGGGTTTGAATCTCAAACATAATGAGAAAGAGTTTTTGTTGGTTATAAGAGAGATCTCTAATGTGAATACAAGTTCAAATGATAAGCAAGAAATGTTCCCTGGAAGGTCAAAATTTATATGACCATATGGTGGTAATGTAAAAAGTCTTGTAGGAGATGATCTTGTATCAAAAATATGATGTCTTGGGTATAATATTACCTAACTAATTTAGAGGAGTTTTCTATGTATCTATAACAAGGTGATCTAAAAGGATTCAAGAATTTATGGTAAGAATCCAATCTTGATAAAGTTAAAGGTATTCATAAAGATGGGTCGTTTTTGGTCTCAAGAGACCTATTCTAACATTCTACAAGTTTGTTCAATGTATCTAAGACAAGGGAGACTTATTTGGTAGCCTTTTATGAGTGTAAGGTGATTAGAATAATTTTTTTGGAAAAGAGATGGTTTTGGTAGAGATATATGATTGGTTACTTGTAAATTTGAATGTAATATTGCTTGTTATAAGTTGAAATGAGTACTGAAACATGGTATTTGGTTACTCAAGCTTGTAAAAGTACTCAAAATTATAGGATAACATGGAAATCTCTCAAGAATGCTTGTTTGGTATATGATGGGGTACAAAGGTATGAGTAATAAATGGGGAGTCATTGATTCTATAAACTTAAAAATTGCATGAAGGCTTTTGAAAAAGACTAAAGGAAGTACTGAAAGTGGCTTGGCCTAAGTGTTTGAGTCATATGTATGGCTTATGAAGCAAGGTAAATGTTTCATTCTTGTGTTTTATACTAAATATGAGTGTCGAATGCAAGGGGTTTGATTAGTTTTTAATTGTGTGTGTGGGCTTTAGATCCTATCAAAGATAGTCTAATTTTTATCAAGGAAGCCATAGTTCAAGGATCTCAATCCCCAAGTAATATGAAAAGTCATTTGATATGCAAGAAACTAGTTTGATTTATGCTTTTCAAACTGAGATAGGACAAGAAAGAGATAAGAAATATGTACTATCCATTTATCATCATTATTTGCATGACTAGGTGTTGTATATGATCTTTACCATGGGGAGTACAATCTTAAATGCTTTGAAAAAGGTCAAAATCAGAATTTTGTGAGAAAAGACTAGTTTTTGAGCTAGAATGAAAATTTTGGTTGATGTTTCTAACCAAGAGATGATCCTATGAAGCTGAGAAAGGTGAAATAACATGCATGTACATGTATGCTTTGTCATTAATGTAAAAAGGGGAGAAGTTCAAGAGGTTTTTCATCAATGACAAAGGGGGAGATTGTTGGCATGTTGTGTTTGTGTTGTCTTTCATGATGTAAAATCCCATTAATGACAAAGAGGATGATGGAGTAGAGTCATAGGATGCTCAATATGATGGTGACATGGAGATTTAGTGTTGACATGATGGCATGAGTTGTTTAAGTGAGAATGGTTTGTTTAGCAAGCCTAATCAGTGACCTAGCTAGCCTAGGTGATGGAGCATGATGGTGGTGTGAGTTTCTTGGTGGCTTGAGGAGCATATTAGATAGCATGGAAATAATTTTTGGGGAGTTTTTAGGCACTCACATGAGTTTTAGGTGTAGATACATGTTGAAGACCAAGTTTCAGGTGTTCATCTAGACTAGGTCTAGGTGTTTGGAGGCATGAGGTTGAGTTGTGGAGCCATGTGAGCTCATGATGCATGTAGGGATGTTATACAATATATTCTAGGTATGTTAGGACCTTTTTGAGAGGTTTCATGGTGAGTTTCGAGTATTATTTAGTTGACCCTAGCCTAAACCATGCAAAACCCTAAGGGCTAGTCATGAAAATGAGATGGGATGAGAAATATGGAGACCTATTTGAGATATTATGATGATTAGATATGATTCATAGGTGTTTCTTGAGGTTTGAGAAAATTTGGATTCATTATGAAGAATATTTTTCAAGTTAAGTTGTTTTTGGTGAAATAGGGTCAAGAAGAAGGTCATTTCCAGCTCAAATTGCACCTTTTGATGCTCACCTTGAATTGTGTGATTTTTCATGGGACCTTGTGGATTTCAGGGATGTTTTTACATTGATTTTATAAGGTTTCAAAAAATAATGAGGTCATTTCATTTTCACATTTTATGAACAAATGTTAAGAAGGTAAACTACTTTTTGTGTTTGAAACCCTAGCTCAAAAGTGGTATGAGAGATAATTCTCATAAGTGTCAAAAATTGATTTATAGTGATAGTATGATGATTTTATGATGTAGAGGAATCCTCTAGGTTTTCATAAAGGTATGGTAGAGCATGTGGTGATGAGTGGACCCCACTCAAACATGCATTTTTGAAGAATTTCAAGTTTGGGACAAGGTTTTCCAAAGGAGTTGAAAAATAAATGGAATTTTTTTATCATGGGAGTTTTTCTTGATGTTCATGATGGTTTCAGGTCATGGTGATGCTTATAAATGGAAAAGTGTTCCCTATTTGTGAAGACTAGTCAAAAGGTAGTTTTGGGGCAATTTTAGGTAAGTTTGCAGAGATGGGCTTGGTTGAAGGCCTTCCACTTGGATTTGGAAGGAGTTAAAATATGTTATGGAAAGAGGATTAAATATATTTCTAATGGTATATTTTTTCTATGATGATGATGATTTGATGGGTCACTTAGGTTAGTTTGTATAGAAGAAGGTTTTTTGTTTCTCAGGACAATTTTTTTTCTTTGAAAGATTGAGTTAGTTGATGCATGAAATAGATTAATGATTGATGTTTATATCACATGGAAATTTAATGTAGGGATGAATTTTGTTCCTATTTAAGGACTTTAGAGGTCTTGGAAGTGGTAAAAAGGGTGAAAAAAGTTGAGTTTGTAAAACTAGTTTCTGGGCAACTTATTTGGAGAAGAGGAAATTAGTTGTGGTTTGAACACATGGATGTTTCATGATATCTAACATGCATATGGATGTGTTATACATGTCCCGAGGATTCCATATAGTGGTTACATTTCATATTTGAGTTGATCTTGAGTGGTATTGAGGCCTAAAGGTGAAGACAAGGTGCTGGAAATAGTTGTTTGGTGAAGGATATGAGCCTTTTAAGTTGTGTTATGAATTATTTGATTGGTCCAAGATAATTAATGACCATGTATGATGTTTTTATGCTATATTACACATGTTTGATGAATTTTAGAGCTTTAATAATCATGGTTTTGTGTTAGTGTATTTTACTCATCCTAGTGATGGGGTTTTGAGCTTGTTTTGTGTAAGATGATGGTTTTGGGCATGGCCAACCTATATGGGTCATATGTGAATGTTTTAATGATTTAATTGGGATATTTTTAAGTTTCCTTAGTCAAACAAAAGGAGGAAACTGACTTGGTGTGTGTTTTAATCAAGAGAAGGATATAAAAGTGATGCTTTGGGTACAAATTTGAACTAGTTTTTGAGAAGAAAAAAGTGTGACCTATGTGAGCGTGTGTTACAGGTACCAAGGAATGTTTTGAGAGATGAGAGAGAGAGAGAGAGATGTGTGAATGTTGAAGACTGATTGGAAGAGTGTGTGTAAATTTTTGAGGCCAAGACAAGGGAATAATGAAAGAGAAAGAGTGAACCATGTGTGCAAGGATTTGAACAAGGGTTTGAAGGTTGTGATCTGAATTAGTGATATCAATCAGTTGTGGCAGCAACGAGACATCATATATATTCTTCAAAGTTGGTTGAGTGGGTGCTTTATCATCTTATGGGGTTGTAGCCTCCTTGTGGAGTTGGTGCTTCACTAAACTAGGGGTTGGTGCTCCTTGTAGGGTTGGTGCTTCTTGTGCAGTTGGTGCTTCATTAAACACTTGGGATTTTGAGTAATATAATTATAAGTTTTAGTGGGTTTTATTCCCCTTGAGGATTTCCCACTTATATCTTGTGTTATGTTATTGTCTCTCTTGTTCATGGTTAATTAAATGTGTGTTATATGATGTTGTGCACACATTAATGGATGGTTAATTGGTTTATGGTTTAAGTAAGTAATCTGAAATTGAATGAAGTTTGTAATGAATTATTCACCCCCTCATTCCATTATGCTTCCAAAATCTCTGCACTTTTTTATCATCGTGATATTATTTTTTCTTTCTTATATGCATAGATGACGGTTGAATGCATGTCTTGATGCAAGGTCTCCTGTACTGGAAAGAAATTGAAGATTTTTGTACTTGACCATATCATTCCATGTGTAGTTTTGTGAAAATAGTGAAATACAGTAAAATTTTGTTATAACTTATGTTGATGGAGATTTGGAAGGCCATTAGACAGTTTTCTAAGATCCAACTTCCATACAAGGAACATAAAATCTATTACAAAATCATTTTCTAGCAATTTCAAACCTCAAGGAAATCCTATTACAACTGTGTAATGAATCAAAGTAAATGAATGTAACTTGTTGAAAAACATATCACTTGAATAGTTAAAAATAATGTCCCCATTGGGGAGGTTTGAAACATTGAATGTGCATTTATCTTGGAATGAATCTCTTTCAGTTTCAAAAATTATGGCAATTCAAAGAGCATATTCCACCATGTAAACAAGAAGTTTGGAACTTGTTGCTATGGAAAGATTTACAATATCCAATTAAAGGGTGATATGTTATTCGACTTATATAAGGTTTACACTCCAAATATAAAAATAGAATAATAATGACCACTTAATTGCATATTAAAAATCACAAATTCTTGCCCACTTGTCAAAATCTTAGAAAGCTTTGTTTAGCCAGTTTTAAACTACTATCTAACCTAGAATGACACTCAAATACATCTTATGAATCGTGTAAAACTTTCCATATCCTCAACATAAATATATATGCCTCAACAGAAATATGCACTCATCAACATAAATATGCACTAATTCTCATTGGATGTTACATATACAAAATCCAAGTTGCAAGACAAGTGAATGGATTCAATGGATTAACATCATAGGGACACATTTAAGATGCAGTATCTCCATTATTTTTGTCTCTGTCATGTTTGGCTGCCCTATGTAGATCCTCATTCCACATTTTTTGTTTGTGATTCTTAGGGGGATTTGGAAACAAGGTTTTCTCTTGTGACATGGTACGTTGTCTTCTTCAATTCATCAATTCTATGAAGTCCTTTTCTCTACAAAGGGTGTTTCTATGGCCATCTTACACTTGTTGGAAAGGTTGAGCCATTGGGTGTTGCAACCCAAGTGTATTTGATAATTCCCTACTCTTGACCTTGTTGTAAACATATGTCATACACTTCTCCAAGAAATATAGTGTCATGTTGTTGTTTTTGTTGTGAGGAAATTCTCAAATACCTCATGAGATCTCCTTCTAGACACTTCTAGTTCATCCTCTATCCCATCAAGCATGATCTATTAATACAAGACAAACATCATGTTACAAATTCCCTGACAAGTAAAATGGAAAATGATTACAAGTGGAATGATGACTTACATTATCATCTATATGTACATCCGAGTCTCCAATATCCATTCGATATTTTCTTTCATTTGTATTTTCCGGTCCATTTTCCATGCCCTATATTATTAAAATAAAGGATGTCATATTCTAGTAACAATGATCAAAGTATAAATGAAACTACTTATGATTGGAGTTTTGCCTTACATTATTAGCATCCGGTGAACCTCTATTGTCCATACAAACATCACTTTCATTTTCATTTTTGGAAAACTATGCATAGCCTATGTATTGAAAAAAAATCAACCACTTGAGATTGGGAATTTAAAAATGAAGAAAATTGAAGAGGTAAAAACTATACATTCACATATGAATCATTGTTGTCAATGGAGTAGATAACACCATCCCCTGTTTCATGAATGCCACTAACTCCTCGTCTCTCTCGCATGGACTGAAAATTAACAAATACACATTGAAATCAGTGGCATTGCATTATACACCGATAATGCAATGTATCATCTTTCTGGATTTTCACCCATGCAATACAACTATCCATTGTGTGAAAGGTGACATGATAGTCTAGAATTTGCAAATCCTTAACCCATGAAATATTTTCAATTTTTTCAACTTTAAATTTCTTGTAAAAACCATTGTATTTTCTCATTCAGAGTACTAGTAGTATATGTAAACATTTTTGGTTAGTAGGTTTCTTAACCAAGCCACCCTTAAATGTTTTGACTGCAAATTATACACAAGAAACAATTTTTAGATGTGAATGATATGATTTTATGGATTCATTGGTTTCTTTCCCGGCATGTTTGAGGGTATGACAACACCTCAACCACATTACAACCCTGTGGAGCCAATGCTCCTCCCAATATTCAAAAAATTTGGGTTGTGTGTAATGATACTTCTCTATGAACTTTATGGCCTCCCTATTATCCATCTCTTCATCAATACATTTGTGCATAATGTATCCAATTTCACTAAACATCTCTCACCTCACATCATCTTCTCTCACTTTGGCTATCAAATTCTTCAACCATGCATGTCGTACATGTCAGTTGCATAAGTACACCTCATAGTCAAATGTTTCCCGCATAAGACAAGCTAGTAAGACTTTGCAACATAATCATTATAATTGTGTTGTTCCTATGCAACATAATCAACACCTACCTTATTTCTTTGATCTCCACACTCATGTCATCTACCATGAAGGCATTTATTTTCCATTCAATATTTTTCAAGTGTACTCTTTTCTGAAGTAATTGCATCCATTGGGTGATGTCACTAGCACACAACCTAGACATAATTACCCATGCCACGGGAAGCCCTTTGTGTTTAGAATCAAACACCAGAAATGTGTACAATTGAAACTACACAAAAATATGTTACAAAAGTTAACTTCTATGTTTGATAAATGAAGTATCAACTATTAGTATTGTCTTAACATAATATGAGACATGTATTACATTAGATAGAGTGCGGTTATTAATTTGTTAAGGGATGGTTATTAGTCCTGTCATTCGGTTATCCAAAAGTTCCTCTTACATGCCTTGTATTTATACCTCCTATTGTAGTGTGTATTTCATTAAATCATTTTCATTCTTTTGTCTTTTTCCAACACCGGTATCGTGAGCATGGTTTGGTGTTTGGTGTGTTCCTTTCTTTTTGCGCTTCAATTGTTCATGATTTTTTCACCAACAACCAAGGGAAGGAGACATTTTGGATCCTCTCTCAAGCGACCAACATATGCAACAAATGAATCATTCTCTCTTACAGACCCATGTGGAAGACCATCCCCATTTTTGCTTGGTGTTTTTCTATCTACAGAGCATTGTGATTTGGAGGAGGATATGACAAAGGTGAATTATGTGAGT
Source organism: Taxus wallichiana var. yunnanensis (assembly GCA_018340775.1). NCBI lineage: Eukaryota > Viridiplantae > Streptophyta > Pinopsida > Cupressales > Taxaceae > Taxus > Taxus wallichiana. Next base: position 452,893,837 of record CM031237.1, on the reverse strand, counting down.
TTTGGAGCGAATTGTTACATTTTAAGAGAATAAAAGTGTTGAAGAGGAAACTACCTTCATTTCCTACTATTTTGTCATTTTATTTGACTCTAGCATGTGCACTTTGGTGGAAGTTTTCCCGCACTTTCTCTATAATATAGGAGGCCTTCTTACAATGATTGGGTGTAAGATTTCCATTTTTTAGCCTTTAAGTATTCCTCCCTATCCGTATAATGAGCACGAGACGATGTCATTTCTCATGGTAGTTGCATTATGCAAAGGGGCCAATCTTGGGCTGCTTGTGAATTTGGTTATCAACATTAATCCCAGCATTGTTAGGATGGCTTTGGTGGGAACAAGCTTGGATTTTTCCTACTTTTTGGCAGCAACAATACTCACCTATCGCAAGGAGTATATATTTCTAGGAAGATTCTTGGGTTCAAGTGTGAGTATATTGTTGTGGTCGAACTTTGCATCAGCTCTCTTTGGCGTTCAACAACAATATTCAAGTTTGGGATTTATTTTGGTCTCCTCCTTTTCCTTGGGTACATCATCTTTAACACCCATATGATCATTGAAAATGTAGAGTGTGGATTTTTTTTAGACATATGAGCCTCAAAGCACTATTTGCTAACTAAGTAGCAACTTACTAGAGGTTTGAGGATACACGGAGGTTGGAGGACAATTGGCATCCTCTTGTCAATCACCTACAACAGGGTCACATCATTACTTTGGTGACATTTTTGCTAGTTTGTTTTGTATGTTGTGTGTAATGTAGCTTTGTTGTGTGCAGTGTGTTTTTCAATAAAAATGTTGAGCATTATTTTCCAATTTGGTACCTCTTGATGAAGAACATTATGAGGAGAAAAAGCACTAAAGTAGTGCTTGGTTCTTGGAAAATGGTTTGTGGAAATCCAAGAAACCACTGAAGTGTATAGTTGAGACCTCCTGTCACCTCCAGGTTTGTGGTCAACTTGTAGACAAAAAACCATAGGGGTTCATGGTAATCCAGAAACCACCGAAGGTGTTAGCAGAGAGATGTACTCATGTCACTTCCAGTTTTTTGGTAATCCTATAAGGAAAACCAAGGTTTCACCAAGACCATGAAGCCACAAAGATGGCATGCCACCTCAAAAGTGAGTAGGCTACAGAGAGTGTAAATTCTTTTTTACCATTTTTGAAATAAGGGGAGTATACTATTTGGAAATATGATGTTTGTAATAAATAATGTAATAAGTGGGTAAGTGCACGAAGTTGGGGTCAAAAAGGCACAAGAAGAAAAAAAAAAAAACATGTACGCGTTTTAATTTTTTTGGCTCGGGAATCACCAAACCTATAACGCGTACACGTTATAACGCATACGCATTTCAAACAAGTCAAAACGTGTATGCATTTTGTGCAGTATGTGTTTTGCGTAGTATGGACCATGCATATGTGTTTTGGTGCTTTATACTTACAAAAATAAATGTTCAAGTATAAGATTTATTTTATTATTTCTTATACTTTAAATATATTTTAGTAAATATAAGAAATTTGGGTATCTCTGCACCTTATGGAAGTGGTCTCGTAGCTCCAACAATTATAATCTAGAAGATAGTTTTTCAAAATCTAATCTGGTCAGTACTTACTCATTTTTTCAGGATTTCAGCAAACGACCTAAAACTTTTAGGGCATATATATTGTAGTTGGTCTTTGTTTTGGGAAAGCATATAGTCATTTTTAGGTTTTTGACCTTCTAAAATGGATTTTGGCCCTACCACTTCTTGAATTGGTACTAATTTTTAAATTTGGTCCATAATTCACTTTAGTGACCATGAATTAACTTTATGATGTTTGTCTACTTCTTACTAAAAAGAGATCCTCACTTTGTAGATAGAGGATTGTTCCCTAAATGGGATTCTGTCCTATGGCCAAAATGAGGTGATTGTAATGTGCCTCCTCCTTAAGGTGTGATAACACTACTAGGTGTTGAATGAGTTGTTATGAATATCACCAAGTGAATTACATCAAGTGAACTCAGATGATTGCTCATTCTTAGAAACATGGTGCTCCATATAAAGATCATCCCCTCACCTTTCATAGCTCTAAAAGAATCCTTTCATGGAATCAAATTCATGATTCTCATACATGATTTTTTTCATATGTCTCTTATGGAGACAAATGATGCCTTAATACTTCACAAATAATGGTCCTTGATAACTTGGTGACATGACTAGCTCATTTTAGCTTGTTCTGAAGGGTGTTCAATTAACTACAAAATGGCCAAAAATGCCTTTTTAGGCCTTCAAAGGAAGTAGTCTCTCATAAAAACTAAATGAGTCGATCGATCACCTTAAACACTATTCCTTACACACTGAAACATACGTTGAATGATCTTTTTAGGACTTTCCTTTGGGTGAGGGTTTATGATTTAGGGTTTAGGGTTTAGGGCTCAAGGTTTAAGGTTTAGGGCTAAGGGTTTAGGACTCAAGGTTTAGAGTTTAGGGTTTAAGGTTTAGTGTTTAAGGCTCATAGTTTAGATTTTAGGGTTTAGGGTTTAGGGTTTAGGGTTTTTAGGGTTTAGGGTTTAGGGTTTAGGGTTTATGGTTTAGGGTTAAGGGTTTAGGGTTTAGGGCTCAAGGTTCAAGGTTTAGGTTTAGGTTTAGGGGTCAAGGTTGAGGGTTTAGGGTTTAGGGTTTGGCTCAAGGTTCAAGGTTTAGGGTTCATGGTTTAGGGTTTAAGGTTTAGGGTTTGAGGGTTCAAGGTTTATGGTTTTGTCTTAGGGCTTATGGCTTAGTTTAGGGTTCAAGGTTTAGGGTTTAGGGTTTAGGGTTTAAGGTTTAGGGTTTAGGGTTTAGGGTTTAGGGTTTAGGGTTTAGGGGGTTTAGGTTTTAGGGTTTAGGTTTTAGGGTTTAGGGTTTAGGTTTAGGGTTTAGGGTTTAGGGTTTATGGTATAGGGTTTAGGGTTTAGGGCTCAGGGTTTAAGGTTTAGGGTTAAGGATTTAGGGTTTATAATTTAGGGTTTAAGAGTTAGGGTTTAAGGTTTAGGGTTGAGGATTTAGGGTTTAGGGTTTAGGGTTTAGGAGTTAGGGTTTAAGGTTTAAAGGTTATGGTTCAGGGTTTAGGAAAAGGGTTTAGGGTTTAGGGTTTAGGGATCGGGGTTAAGGGTTTAGGGTTTAGAGGTTAAGAGTTAGGGTTTAGGGTTTAGGGTTGAGGGTTTATGTTTAAGGGTCAAGGTTTAGGGTTTTGGCTTAGGGCTTATGGCTTAGGGCCTAGGGTTCAAGGCTTAGGGTTTAGGGTTTAGGGCTCAATGTTTAGGGTTTAGGGGTCAAGGTTTAGGTTTTAGGTTTAGGGTTTAGGGTTTAGGGTTTAGGGCTTAGAGTTTAGGGTTTAGGGCTTAGGGTTTATGGTATATGGTTTAGGGTTTAAGGATCATGGGGTTTAAGGTTTAGGGTTGAGGATTTAGGTTTACGGTTTAGGGTTTAGGAGTTAGGGTTTAAGGTTTAAAGGTCAGGGTTCAACGTTTAGGGAAAAGGGTTCAGGGTTTAGGGTTTAGGGTTTAAGGGTTCGAGGTTTAGGTTTTAGGTTTTAGGGTTAAGGGTTTAGGTAGGGCGAGTTCAAGGTTTAGGGTTTAGGGTTTAGGGTTTAGGTTTAGGGTTTAGGTTTAGGGGTTTAGGGTCATGGTTTAGGGTTTATGATTTAGTTTTCAAAGTTTAGGGTTTAGGGACCTTTAGGATTTAACATTTAGGCCTTAAGGTTTAGGGTTTATGGTTTAGGGCTCATGGCTCAGGGTTTAGGGTTTAGGGGTTATGGTGCATGGTTTAAGGTTTACGACTCAAGGTTTGGGGTTCAGAGTTATGGGTTTAAGGTTTAGGGGTTAGTTACGGGTTTAAGGTTTAGGGGTTAGAGATCAGGGCTCTAGATTTAGGGTTTAGGGCTTAGGGTTTAAGGTTTAAGGTTTAGGGTTTAGGGCTCAAGGATTAGGGTGTAGGGTTCAAGGCTTAAGGTTTAGGGTTTATGGTTTAGGGATTAGGGTTTAGGGTTCATGGTTCATGGTTTATGGCTTAAGGTTCGGGGTTCAGAGTTATTGGTTTAAGGTTTGGGGGTTAGAGCTCGGGGCTCTGGATTTAGTATTTAGGGTTTAGGGCTTAGGTTCAGGGTTTAGGGTCTAGGGTCAAGGGTTTAGGGTTATGAGTTTAGGGTTTAGGTTTTAGGGTTTAGTATTTAGTGTTTAGGGTTTAGGATTTATTATTTTGGTTTTAGGGTTTAGGGTTTATAGTTTAGGGTTTAGGTCTCATGGTTGAGGGTTAAGGGTTTAGGTCATAGAGTTCAGGGTTCATCGAATTTGTAGGCAGAACATTCAAAGAGAGTCATAAAAATTTGATGTTTTCATCTGTTGATATTTTGAAGGAGGGAAATGTCATATTCCTAATTGTCCAATCCTTCCAAAGACCCCATTAGTCCTCAATCCTTGGATGTACAGGGAGACACTGTTACTTGGATTCCATTTATAATGATAGAGATATTTGAAAATTCATGTTATGACCTCTAAATCTATATGAATTTCAAGTTGCTTGGAAATCACATCACACCCTTCACTAGGATTGATGACTACCCCTATCTTTTTGTTTAGGGATTTTGAAAACATCCATGGGTTTATCATATAAGGAATTATCAATGAATGGAAGGTCACTAAGTCATAGGCCAAGTAACTCCCATTTAGAACTAAACAAGAAAGATTTACTAGGTGATTGATAACCCCTTAGTGTTCTTAGCCATTCCCCTGTTTCTATGCTTATTTTGAACACTTTAGGAAGTTCTATCAAATTTACTATCCATTCCAGTAGAACACTTGAACTTTATCTTTCTCCGAAGGAGAGGATACTACAAGAAATTCAATTATGATCCTACACCTCTGCATTGATATATTCTCTATGTTTCTTTTGTTTCCTTTAAGATTAATTTTTTTGTGATGGTTATTTTTTCCCGACTTCCAATGGGTCATCTGGCTTGCATAATACCATACATGGAAATATGAGAAATGTGAAATTTGTTTCAGAGTGTGAATAAATTTACATTCAAGAGCGCAAGTATATGTGGGGAGAAACAAGTTTGGAAGAGATGTGTAATATATGCATTACAAGGCACAAGGTAGATGTCATATCCATTTAGTTACTTGTCCCACCTCTCATAAACAAGGTAGTTCTATAAGCAAACTCAATGATGGTTCTAGGCATGAGAATAGGAAATATTGATGAAATATGGTTTGGGTTTTAGGGTTTAGGGTTTAGGGCTCATGGTTTAGGGTTTAAGGTTTAGGTTTAGGTTCAAGGTTCAAGGTTTAGGGTTATGGTTTAGGATTTAGGTTTAGGTTTAGGGTTTAGTGTTTATGGTTAGGGTTTACGGATCGAGGTTAAGGATTTAGGGTTTAGGGTTTAGGGTTTTGGGTTTTGGGTTTTGGGTTAAGGATTTAGTGTTTAGGGATAAGGGTTTATGGTTTATGGTTCAGGTTTTAGGGTTTATGGTTCAGGGTTAGGGTTTAGGGTTTAGGATTTAATGTTTAGGGATTAAGGTTTAGGTTTATGGTTTAGGGCTTGGGGTTTAGGGTTTAGGGTTTAGGGTTTAGGGTTTAGGGCTTAGGGCTTAGGGCTTAGGGTATATGGTCTAGGGTTTAGGGTTTAGATTTTAGGGCTCAGGGATAAGGGTGTAGGGTTCAAGGCTTAGGGTTTAGGGTTTAGGATTCGGTGTTTAAGGTTTAGGGTTTAGGGGTCAAGGTTTAGGGTTTAGGATTTAGTTTTTATGGTTTAGGGTTTAGGGTTTAGCATTTAGGGCTCATGGTTCATGGTTTAGGGTTTAGGGTTTAGGGCTTATGGCTTAGGGTTTAGGGCTTAAGGCTTAGGGTTTAGGGATCATGGGTAAGGGTTGAATGTTTAAGGTTTAGGTTTTAGGGTCTAGGGATCATGGTTAAAGGTTTAGGGTTTAGGGTTTAGGGCTCAAGGTTTACATTTTAGTGTTTAGGTTTATGGCCTATGGTTTAGGGTTTCGATTGTAGAAGTTAAATGCTAAAATATTTAGGCTGAATGCTAAAATCCTGAAAAATTACCTATGTACTGACCAAATTATACTTTAAAAAACTATCTCCTAAACCATGACTCATGGAGCTATGAGACTAATTCCATAAGGTGCAGAGTGACCCTAATTTCTTATATTTACATAAATAAATTTAAAGTATAAGTTTTTCATTAAAACATTTATTTATGTAAATAGAAGCATGTCAAAAGCATACATAATGTTTATACTACACATAACGCGCATGTTTATTACACGTTATGTTTATACTACACAAAACGCGTGTAATGCGTGCGTTTTACATTTTCTCTTTTCCCAAGCCATGCCTCAAGGCTTGGGATTTGGTTTAGATCCCCAAGCCTGAGGCATGGACTTGCACAAACACAACAAACAACGTGTTTTTACAAGAAAATGTAAAAATGTCACTTCCTCTATGATAAATCAAAATAAAACAATCGATCCATTTTTAAAAATTATACCACGACGTAGAGCAGAGTCTCTTCTTTCTAAAAATATAATTTTTCAAATTTTCTAACTAATATAAGGTTTCCATATTATTTATTTTCTAACTATGCCTTTTTATAGCTATTTTTGAAGTGTAAATATGTCTATCTTTCATGGTGTATCTTTTTTTGGGTGATTGAAATTTTAAAAAAATTATACTAGCCCAAACTAGGCATAATTATATACATATTCAAAAAAAAAAAAATCTAATTTTCGATATTTTTGAGGTAGTTAGGGGGCACGGTCGGAGCTCGTTATTTTCAAAACATAAAATTTATGTACTAGAAAAATCATAAATAAAAAAATATTTGCTAAAAAAAAATAATGGAGCCCAAACTAGATGCTCCTAGCTATCTTTCTACCAAAGGGTTTTCAAAAATACTAAATGGTGCTCAAAAAATGGTGGGGGCACGAAAGTCACTCTATTATGTTTTTAACAAAAATAGGAGCATCTGTTGGTATTTTAGTTGTTTGACCCACTTAAACTTATCCATTTTCAATAAAATTTAGTAGCTTAGAAACTAGACTCAAAATTCTACGATTCATATTTCTACAACATCTTCCAATTTTGAGTGTAACTATTTGAAAAACTTGTACAAGTTGAAGTTTTTTTTTCAGAAAAATGCATCCACTTAAGACCCCCTTTTGGCCCCCAACTTGGTGCACTTACCTAAGTGGGGGAATTTTATCATAATATAATACATGTATTACATTAGATATGGGTGGTTATTAATTTGTTAAGGTTCGGTTATCAATATATCATTTTGTTATCCAATTATGCCTCTTACATGCCTTGTATTTATATCTCCTATCATGCAACACGTGTAATTCAATCAATCATTTACATTCTTTTGTCTTTTTCCAACATATTGCTAGTATTCAAAGCATACCTTCATTCCATTCGTTCCAAACGTTGAATCCATGGCTAATAAACTATCGTTGTCATATCTCAACAACCAATCCAACTAAAGTGGGAGTTGGATGCCCAATATGAATGGGATTTTCCCATCCTCATTAGTACCTTCATTATTATATCCCTGATAGAAAAACCACTTCTCAAGATTTTCTAGAGTCCACTCCCGAACACTTTCTGCATCATTGGGGTTAAACACATATTGTAGCTCCTTAATTTGGCGTTCTCTATTAAATATGTCATCTCTGCATAGGAAATCATCTCGTTTTGTTTCACCATTCAACAATGTGAGCTTCTCATGCACCATCTCACAAAGTGTTTAAGGTGGATAGCATCGAAAGACATTCCTAACAAAAGTAACCTATGAATCCACTCATTAAATTGCGGACTAATAAAAGGGTGAAAAAATATGTTTGGCCCTTTAAATTGTTCATATTCCTAACCGTGGAAATGATTTCCTTCACTATCAACTTGTTCTACATGTCTATTGACCATTCTCCAAGTGCTGAAATGACACTGAAAAACCACATCTAATATGATTTTGGCCAGGTCAGATCCCTTTCCCCTTCTTCGGAAATAAGGACTTGTCTTGTGGCAAGGCATCAATTTTTCGGAAGTCCTCAAGCCCATATGAACACCAATATCTACACATTAATATGAAACTTATTAGCACATGCACACTGAAACATGAAATAAAAAAGCATCCATGTACACACAATATTTAAAATGAGAGCCTACACACATCACATATTCCAAAGTGTTATTGATTCTTGTCTTCTTTTTGAGAATAGGTGATGGAATTTTTCCGATGCAAAACACAAAATTTCATTGGGTACAACTTTCTATTTGATTCTCCTTTCATGAAGTCCTCCACTCTATTAATCTCAATCCACGCAACCCACATATCATCTTCTTTGATGTCGGGATTTTTTTCCTATGTAAATTGTTTCATGTAAATAAATCCTTGGTTGGGTTCTCAATTGGAAGATGTAGAATGGTATCCCACATGCCTACTCCTACCTACTAGAAAATGTGTCATTACATTAGTAAAAATGTATACGAAGATGGTGTAATAAATCCAACCTCATTAATCATAAATTCAATTTAGAGAAACAAAAAAAGGACATTTATGAACAACAAAAAATGTTGAAACTATTTTGATAAGAAGCAACATCAGTTACAGTCACTATGGCAGTCTCCCTACAAAGTTTTTATTGACATTTATTTTTTCCCTTCCCCCATTAATCCTATTCATGCCAAACAAACACACTTATCCATTAACAATGTAATGCAATTAGAAATTTAATTTTCCTTCATGCCAATTGACAGTCTATGATGGTACATTGTATCCTCTTACAAGCACAAATGCAACAAACAATATACCCATTGAAATCATTGTTTCTATTTGCATTGCTTTCTATCAAAAACATTAGTAGGTACAAGCCAAGATACATAGGAATGATAACGATGAATTAGTTGCTACTACTAACATTATAGAGATATTCACTTGTACAAAATATATTAATCAAAAGTGGGGAATACATTTTCAAATGCATTGTCTTCCACTTGTACAAAAATATATGGACTCGTGTTAGGTGACAAAGGCTAGTACAAGCATCCCCACTACAATCGTTATCACACTCATCAGAGTCACGATGAGTTGTTTTCCACTCTTCATACCTCCACTTTTCAAGTTCTTCTAGTGATAGTCAACATCATCCCACCATACAAGAATGTTTTCTAGATAAACCAGGCCATTTGCCATCTAGAGGTGGGTGTACGACCAAGGTGAATTTGTGGTTCGTTCCAAGGTAGTCTCTCCATGGAATTGACGAGATATTTTCTTCGATCCATCTTCATGTGACGACATCTATACGAGTGAGTTGTGAATCTATGATAAGAAGCACTACCATCCCAAATATAAAAAGCATGTCTCTGCTGACTTCCATGTTTCTTCATAACCATTCGCCAATGAAGATTCACAATGTAAACCATTTTTATCTATTAGGTGTAACTGAGAAGGGTGGTGAGGGACTCACAAATTTTGTCATTGTAATGCATGCATTGTGTAGCTGATTGGCTTCCATTGTTGGGATGCAACGTAATAGTGTCCAGATTTGTTGTTTCCAAGCATCCATCTGCATAATTTTAAAATAGTATTACTGCATAAAAATATATTCATAATATATCTTGATGTAGAAGCTATTTTTCTTCAACGAGAACCGATGGAAATTTTAAAAAACATGGATTTGAAAAGTGGACATCTATGAACAACATAGATGTAAACTACATTTTTTAAACAATTGTTTATACAAATTCCTGATATTGAATCCCCATTATTTAATTCCTAATACAAATTATGATATAAATTCATAGATGTAAACATTGTAATGTAAAACAAAAGAGATTTTTAACACAAAGTTTACCCACAAATTACCTTTTCTTTTTTGGTGAAGTGTTGGTGTTGGTGATAGTGATAGATCATATGAAAATTAGTAGCCCTTTTTCTCACTTTCTTTCCTCTCTTTCAACCCGCTCTTATATGATGCCCACACAAGGATTCAACGTTTGAAACAAATGGAATAAACTAATATGAATCCTTGGCATTAAAATCGTCCTCTATTCTAAGTGATGGGTGCGGGAAAACAAAAGGATTTTTAAAAAAATGAACTCTTATGTTTTGCATGTTGGGTGCAAGAAAACATAAGGATTTTAAAAAATTGTAACAAACCCTTCGATTTTGAACTCCTCTATTCTGCGTGCTGGGTACAAGGATAGTTTTCATTTTATAAAGTCACGATGGGCGGGAAGAGTGGTTTAAAACTTTAATTTGTTTTGAATTTGAAAAATGCACCCTCCAACGTGGCAAATGTTGAGGCTTTCCAAATCTATGGGTCGCAAAGACATTAGGGCCCAGGGCTAACGTGGTTAACGAGTTAAATTACCACGTTAAACGGAAAGGCGCAAATGTCATTAAGTGGAAGTTTGAAAAAAATGATGTCACCTAGGGTTTATGCATGCTAGATAAGTTGCTCCCATTTTTATACCCCTTTTTATTTCCACATCTTTAGTGTTGGATTCAATATCTTATATTTTCACAAAAATTAATTATATTTACACTTAACACCTTGATTAAATTTATATTGGGCTTGAAAAGTATGTGTAAATTGATGTCTATGTTCCTTTATTTTCTATTTATATTTGTCACACTAATCAAACTTTGTATCTAGTAATGTGAAGGATTATTTTATTACATTAAAGCATATCCCAACTATTAAGAGTTAAGTAGTGCTATTACTCTAAAAACATGTTGCTTCTCTTAAGATCATGTCGTTACTTTGAAAAATAACACAATGAAAATGATCTAAATTTAGGGCTTCTTCATCTAGCCCACAACTACTCCCTCCTCCCTATTGCTCCATATACCCTAACCCTAATATATTTTTAAAAATTGTGATAAGTAATGTTTCAATTTGTGATTCCTCCATTAAATGATTATATAAACTAAACTATATTAATTAACTAGAATTCATTTTTAGTTAACTATGGTATCTACCTATAATTAGATACCATAGCCACCCGATATTGGAAGCCATAATTTATCTTATAGTCCAGTCCTATAATCATCTTATAATTTGACAACTATAAAGTGACCTTAGGGTAATGTTTGAGTGACTATAGGGAGACATTAGGGCTAACTATATAGTACCGTAGTACAAATTCAATCCGTTTTTCTTGGATTTAATGATGACCTAAAATTGCTTACCACCACTCTTTCTACCATACACATGAGTATGTTTTCCAAATTCATATGTTTTCTAGATTCTTATGTTTTCCAACTATAGGCCGAGATAAAATGACTCGAAGCAATATTTAATTAAGTCACCATTCACTTGAAATGTTTTAGTGTTGGCATCTTGCCACCATATTTCACAAAAATTTGATCCTTATTCTCAAATTGATCTAATCCACATGAAGCAAGGTGGACTCTTGGATTAGTGAATATTGTTCACTTAACATGTAATAAACCATCGTGATTCTTGGATCTACAACTGTCATGACAAAAGAGTGCGAAATGTTGTGCACATTACTTTTCCCTTGTGGCACTCTTTTCTCTGTAGGTGGTTTTTGTTTTTCTGTGATCTTCATTGAATATCTATTTGGATTGCATTGAATATTTACTAATTAAAAAAAAACAACATGGTTGGAATCCTTGTGAGCATTTGGGGTCATAATGAATTTAAAAGAAAGTTTTCAGTCTTAAAAACGTGTGGTAGATGACATTTTTAATCAAAGTTTTGGATCACACTTTCTTTTCACAATATTAAAAACTTTGGGTAGACAATGTTTTCAAGAAGGTTAGTTTGTAATACTCATTTGGGAGAGTCCATGTCTAGATTATATAAAACGTAATTTTAAATTTTGCAAACGAAACATATTTTCTGCCCAGCTCCACCATTTCTTTGGGGCACAAAATTCATGGATTGCCTGTGAATCAGGTGAGTTGTGGCCTGGAATCCAAGCACCAACAGTAGAAATCAGATTGTGAAATTTGAAGCAAGGCTTCGGGGCTCATTTTCTCCAAATCTTTCTGTTTCATTCTTGCCAGTACAGTCTCACCAGGAAATTCAGCTGCACCGAGGCTATCCTTGGAAAGAGGAGAATGGAGATGGTCCAGATTTCGCATTTTCTTGTAAAGACGCATTGCTGCCACACAATCTTCATATGGATCATGAGCACCATTCTGAATCTTGTACCTATTATTATAGAAAAATACAAATGTTCATTCTTTTCAATGTCATATGTGTCACGCAAGCATTGGAAAACAATTAGACAAGAGCTAATCAAAACATTTCTATTTCTGATTCACACAAGGTGCAGAAGAAATTACCCTAAAAATGATTGAGTTAGATACTTGAGCGAGTTGCTGGCTTTACTACTCTTAAGCAGTGGTGTGTACTTACAAGTGTCCCTGAAAAATGACGAATATAAACAACGCTTATTTCAGCAAATCTGGACATATTGAAGTCATGAGCTAATACATACCTGATGAGATGGGAAGGGTACTCCATTGCTAAGCATTGCAGGTCATGATCTAAGCCATGCCCCACAAGAACCTTGGCTTTTTCCCCTTTCAAACGAATTCGCCAAATTGCTTCTCCGTTATATAAAACCTGCTGAATTTTTTCTTGCACTTGCTTGAGTGGCATGGCATCCATGAGATGTTCTGGTTTGATGCCAGTGATGTCATACCTATCATATATATATGTGAATGATCGATAAAATTGTATGGCCATTCACACCCGCAACAACATCAACCAACCAACTAACCAAAACAAAAACAAAAATCAATTTATCACCTGTAATCTGTGACTGGAATTGGAGGCTTGACAAAACAATGGAAAACCACCTTCTCTTCTTCATCAATGAGGCACACGCGTACACAAAGGTCAAGAGATCCGTCCTGACCACCTCCTACCATCTCACAATCAAGTGCAATTGCAGAAAGCTGAGTATTAAATTGCCTGGAACTTTCACCGTGCATCTCTTCCTTTTCTGCTTGGATTCGCTTATTCACCAAAGAAATCCGTCCACTGCCGATCTTTACATTAACAAGTTAATGTTAATCAATCATTTGAGTATCGTCAATAAATTTTAAAAGATAAAACACCTCATTTTCGTGTTGAGCCTATCTTGTCAGTGCATCGACCTAATTTAACATAACATTGTATGCGCAAAAATGTTAAACAATCAATTAGTTATGTAGCGACTGTAAAAAAATAACTACTACTCAACACTTTGACAACGCTATTTTCCAGTCACTACATAATTGACAGGCTGTTTAATACTTTTTATGCCTAATTTTATGTTAATCAGGAATGATTAAAAAACGCTGAGGTATCTTGTTGGTGTATCAGCGTTGTTAATGCTAATAGACCTAAGAGGACATCGATTGTTGGACAAACGTTGTTCCTTCTCTCAATAAATGCTTAAATGCATTTGCTACCAGTTTTTTTTTAATGAAATAAGGGAGAGAAACGAATATAGTTTAATAGAAAAAGACGATTTATGTAGAGAAAAACGAATATGGTTTAATCGAAAAAGACGATTTATCTAGAGAATTCTTATTGGAAAAAGCACATTGTAAAGAAAGCAGTCGAAAAATGTTAGACACCCAATTCAGTAAGAAAGAGAGCTGCAAAATGAGAGTGAAGTTACAGGCGGCAATGGTGGCAGAGAATGGCATGATGGTCGATGATAAGTGAGTTGTTCTGCACTAGGGAATATCTTGAGGCAGAGGCTGCATCCCCTTTCACTGAACTGCTTAGCGCACTCAACTTTGGGCAATGGACCTGAACAAAATTAGCATGTTCAGGACCTTATTTGGCAAGTTACAATGAATCTTGAATACATGCTACTGAATTGAATAAAAAAAAAAAACATTAAAGCTTTTCATATTAGGAAACCCAAATTTACAGTGGGGGATTCTACCTTGAATTGAATATGCATTTCAGAAAAATTATGGTACCATGATAATGGAAAACATACCAATCAAATGTTCTCTGAGAGAATCATAGAACCTGCAACGCTTTTTGCAAATGTCACAAATCGGTTCGTGTGGAGAGTGATAAGAAGTTTTCATGTGCTCCACTAAATGTTCCATTCTGTTGAACTGTCTGAAGCATGCTGCACATTTATGCCTGCAAAACCAATAGATAAACTTAATTGTCTCAGATCTTCGTACTTCTGTAATCTATGGTTTGCAGTCATGCATGCAATGGAAAATTATACGAAAAATCATGAACGATCTAAAACCAAAATTCCGGCAATCTTTATCCAGCACTCACAAATCTTACTAGATCATAACAACTTGAGTTAAACTGATTTCTTAATATTATTTATGGGACAAAAACACTTCTTATTCTGCCTATGAATAGCAGCATAAGAAAGGCAAGGAAGAAACTCTAATATCCAAATCGGTACTTAGCACCTGAGTGATTCAGTTGACTCGTGAGCGCTGTACATGATGAATGGTGATTTGGATGATGAAGGTGAGGATGGGTTTATATACACCATTTTCTTGTGCCAAAGCGTTATTCTTCTCGAATCTCTTTCCGAATCCTTCCTTTTCAAAAGTCAAATGTATATTCTTCTGATCTTAGATGTCATTTGAGGAATGTTTGAAGGAGTAAAGTACTACTAATTTAACACCCTAACATGGCGGGAAATTAAGGTGTTGGCAGCTTAATGTTTGAAAGCTATGTAAGATGTGTGTATGGCCTCACACTTGTAAAGAGTTCTGGTCAACTTGCCAAATAATTCACTTGGGCTGGTTGGATACTACATACTACAATGAAAAGAGATTCTCATCTCGTTGGATATGGTCATCATACTAAGTACCAACATTACAATCATACCAACAATCTCCAAACTAAGTTCTTTCTTCTATTTTTATTATTGGAACTGCCTTTTATATTAATTTAAAATAAAGAGAGTTATATAGTAAGGGATGATTTGGAAAACTCATGAGTCCCAAAAATGCCATAAAGGTAATAGTGAACGCCCAAAGGGTGTAAGCAAAGAAAAACTACAATAATGAAAGATGAACAAACTAATAATGCAAACCTTCCCTGTAATTCCTTCAATGCAAACCTTAGTAAGGTTGTGGAGACCTTGTCTGTGGAACCTTGCAAGTGAATGTCAGAAATGAATGTGGGTGCTCTTGAATGCTCTCCAAACTTTGAATGCAATTGCTACCAACATAGTGAATTCAGCAGAGTTTTTGTACTTCAAATTCAAGAGGATTTGTAAGCAAGGTAAGCCTGTAATTTATAGAGGCAAAAGTAGTTAAAGTTGGTTACATACGGGTAAATGCATATGCTAAAAATAGCATTGTAGGAAGTTACAGTAGTGTCGGGGGAAGTAAATGAATTAATTGTAAAAAGTTGCATCCGGAAAGGTGGTTGTACGTGCAATTCAATTGCCCCCACCTTTCTAGGATTCTAGAAGTGCAGTTAACTAGGATAAGGATAAGGAGTCCAAGTGGAGTCTAAGTGGAGTCTAGGTGGATGTTGATCAAGTGGCTAGTTGACTAGGATGTGCACACACTTAATTAATTAATTATTTAATTAATAAATAATAATTAACTTAGCTAAAAGGGTACAAGGATACATGGGATTAATTTAATTAATCCAAAGGGTACAATGTGTATGAATTAATTAATTTAATCAATTAATCACAAATGGGTGAATAACAGGATGTACTAGGATAACACTGGGAACAAGTGGAAACAGGAGTGTAATTTTGGGGTGTCTACATGTTGCCCCTCTTTAAAGTGCTATTACAAAGTAATAGTGTTTTAAAGATAATAGACGCATCTGAGATCGGCGAACGAAAAATTGTGAAGCTTTGGGATGCCCCTGGTAAGCAACGAAGTGAAGCATTGGAATGCCCCCTCAAGTGGGTGGATGACGCCTTGACAAGGTGGTAGAAAACCACTTGATAGGAAGAAAAACAAGGGATTAGAACAAGGATGGGAAATGACTGTGTTCGTAGCACGAGCATTATTTGGAGAGCGATTTTTTAAAGCAACTTGATTTTTGTTGTTGCACAATAGAGTTGTCACCATGATTATGAAAGAATCAAGATGGTTAACCCAGATGCGTGTAAACAAACACACATAGTAAAGTAAAGATAAAAGGAAAACAAACCCAATATACAAATTAGGTGCCGACACTAGGGTTATAAAGGAACCAAGATGTGATCACACTACTTGTAAGTGGTCCAAAAAAGTAAACATCAACAATGCAACACAAAGTTGAAAAAGAAGACAATCAGCCATGCCCCTAATGCGTGCCACAATAATGATTAAGTAGATACAAATGCTCCCAAGTGGGAATAGGATCAGACTAGAAGAGCAGAGTTAAAGTGACTCCTTATGACACTCTTGTTAAATCCGTTGTGCAAATGATCAAAGTTGAAATTTCCCCAGGTGAAGTTATATCACAAAGAAAAATAATTTTGTGATTTGCCCCAAACAGAGTTGGCATATCATGCAAAGGGAAGAAAGAGATAATTGTAAGATTGGCATGAGCACTAGGGTAATAGATAAAAGTATGACATTTATCAAGAGTGTATTAAGATGTTGAATGGTTCACCTTAAGGGTTTTCAATTGTAGGATTTATATGACAAGTGAATGTTTATTCGAATTTTTTTGTATTTTTTTAGTTATTTTGAATTTTGAGATATTTGAATTTTTGTAGTGCCCACATTTTCTTCAGCTCAGTAACTTGTTTATTTGCTCATAGACATGTGTTGACAGTGATTGGTGATATCTTGGACATTATATTTAGATATTTGATTATATTAGTCATGTGTGACATTCAGGCGTATAACGCCAATTTAACCTAATTTCCTTATTGTCGCTTTTTGTTCTTGTTATGACATGGAAACTAATGAAATATGATGTGCTTGGAACCTAATTACATTGATGGATAGTTGTTGCATGGTGGGATTATATGTCGTTTTATCATCTTGTCTAACTTTTGGAATATGGAATATAATTGTGCACGTTGTTACATCTGGATTTCAGTAGGATGTTAGGATAGTTTGACATGCATTGATATCTTACTATGTCATTTAATTATATTGTATTGGACAGGTGCAGTTAATGTGTGCAATGAGTGTGCAGGTGACAGGTTTACAGGAGAACGTGGGATTCAGGCCAGTTACTCAAAACTTGCACAAGCAGCCCACGGGCTGAGTCCTAGCCATGTTCACTGTGTGAAGCCCTAGGGTAGACGAGTATTAATTTTTGGGCACTCTGAGTGACCCCAATGTATGTAAAGTATTTTGCTTTAATTTATTAATTTTTGTTTAGGGTTGTTAGTAGAGTTGTAAACTTGCTTAGGGAGTAAATAATTTCACTTTCTTTTAAATTGTTGATTTTTGTTAATTAGTCTCTTAATCACAAGGGTTTAGGGTCACATGTGAGACCCTTGGGTGGTCCCCACACCCTCTACCCTTGTGCCAAAATGCAAAACCCGAAATTAGGGTATTTTGGGCATTTTTGGGGACCCCTTTGTAGCTTGGGAGTCCCCCTTTCACTAAAATGAGCCCTTGGACCCTACCTAATGGGTAGGGGGGCTTGTTTTCAAGGCTAGAGGGAGTTTTCCCTCCCTTTCTACCCTTGTTTTGTCACATCCATGTAAGGGATGTGGATTTGTGTGTTTTTCAAAAATGCAACTAGTTTTGTCTTGCTAACATTTGAGGAAATTTGGGAGAAGAGGGTAAAAAGATAATTTTACCCTTTCTCTCTTTTGTCTTAGCATCTTTGACCATGAGGAGGGAGAGGGGTGACACATGTCACCCCCTCATTTGTGAGGATGCTTGGTTCCTCCTCTTCATATTCTCATTCATGGAGAAAAAAATGGACCTTTTGGCTTGGATTTTCTTGCTTGGATGCTTGGGTGAATTGGAGCTTGGAATTTGCTTGGAGCTAGGGGTGGAAATCTTGAAGTTAGGAAGCTTTTTGGAGAGCTTTCCTTGAGGTAGGCTCTTAGATCTTGTAGATGTGTTGTTTTTTTAGTTGTTAGATTGTTTGTTGAAATTTGTTTATTTTTGAATGAAGCTTAGTGTTGTTTGTGTGTGTTTTTACTCCCTCCATCATATGGCATGATGGAGTTTGGAGTGTGGGGGAAGAGAGAGGGAATTTTCCCTCTCAACCCTCAAGGCTTGATGGCCAAGCCTTGTAGGGTCTTATATTGTTTTCCCCTCAATGGTTGAGGTGGGGAAGTGGATTCATTTGGCTTGAATCTCCTTCCCCATCCTTGGTAAGGAAACCCCTTTTGGGGTTTGAAAATCCTTCCAAGGAGGACATGGAGAAAGGGGGAGGAATAAGGAGGGTTTGTTTTGACTAAGGAGCAATAAGGAGGTTAAGAAGATGTGTTATGTGCATATAATGATGATGTTTTATTTTGGAGAACTTTCTCCTCTCTTCCCCATTTTTGGAGGATGAACATGGGTTCTCCTCCTTGTTTGTTGGAATCTTGTGTTGATTGTGAGTCTTAAGTTTGTGTGTTTGTTTCATTCTTGTCTACCCTTTACCTTGTGCAAGTGTTGGTTAGCTATCCTCTTTCCCATGGGCTTGGGGGAGGCTAGCATGCATCCCAACCTTGGGATAGGCATGTGATGATGCCTAAAGGTTGGGTGGTTAAACAAGCCCTTTCTCTTTGTGTTGGCCTTGAAAAGATTTTGGAGTTGGGAAGCTTTGGAAGATGCATGAAGACACTTGCCTACTTGGAACTTCTTCTTGTTTCTTTCATCATTTTATGGACCTCTCTTTCCTTGTATCTTGAAAAGAATGGTTTGTGTGAGCTCTCATTGTCTTGTAAGGATATTGTATTAAACCCTTTTTGGGAGGATATGTATTGTGGCATTTGTGAACTTGAGCAAGAACATAAAATAAAGTATTGTAATGGTTGATCTCTTAAGCATGAAGCATGGTAGATAATCTCTTTGAAAATGAAAGTGTTGTTAGTTGTTGGGCTTTATCTTGAAGGAACCTTATCTTTAGTTTCTTTTGCTTTAGCTTCTTGGAAAAAAAATAATATATAGAGAAATTTTAATGCTGGTTTTTATATTTAAAACTGTACATTTACTTGTGCTTGCTTTAAGATGGAACAAAAAAAATCTCATTTTATTATATAGAAAAATATATTTTACCTGTAGGTGTGAATCTGCTGTACTTGTGTTCAAAGGAAAATGGGCATGTTGATAATATTGTCATTTTAACAGTTATAATCAGTTAAATTGAACTTGCATGGATCAAGATCTTTTGTAATATCTTTGGAAGTAAATGTGTCGATTTATGTGAGTGAAGCTATGATTTAAATGTATCATCTTTGAATACATTTCTTGTTTTTCTCTAGAATACACAATTGTTCATTTTATATATATATATATATATATATATTTTCTATTTTTTTATATGAATATTAATAAACAACACAAACTTATATATATATATGAATAGATATATATATATATATATATATATATATATATATATATATATATAAGTAAGTTTTATTAATATAAAACCAAAAATAAAAAATAAAAATAAAAATAAAAACAAGTGGGGAGGGTCGGCCCCCCCCCGACCGCCCCGCGCGCACTGAGACCTCGCCCGACTGCACTCCGCCCCGCCTCCCGTGCCGGGCTACCCACCCCCTCTCCGCGCACCTCGGCCTGTCCCGTCCTGCCTCACGGCCGCGCTGCCGCTCCCGCAGCACCCCACGCCACCACTGTCCACCACACCCGCCACCGCAACGCCCGGCCCCTCCGCCGCACCCTGTCCCGCCCCTTCTCCTATCTCTGTTCCGCCCCTTCGATCCGTCCCCGGCCCGCGCCCAACCGCCCGTCCTGCCGCCGCTCGACCTCCTCCACTGCGGCCCTCATATAAGTTAGAACATACCCTAGCAATGGTTATAAAACTAACTTAGTGTATATATATATATATATATATATATATATATATATATAATATATATATATATATATATATAACTAACTATTTATATATGCTCTAGAACAAAGGATAGGATAGTGAGGGAGTGCAAACAACAAAAGGAAAAATGATAATAATAACAATTAATAACCAATAGACAAATGCATAGACATAAGGGTATGTGCAAGAAAACAAAACAAAATGTATAGTAGTGATTATTTCTTTATTGTTTTAAATCTACCATTTATGGCCACCTTAAGTTAAAAGGTAATTAAACAAACAGTAAATGGGTTCAGGCTAGTAAGTAATTTAATTGGGTAAATTAAAAAAGGTATAAAATTAGTAATCGGGAAAGAGTTTTAAGATATGCATCAGGATTTAACTTTTCACTTCAAAAAAAAATTTACCTGGAAATTTAGCCTGTTTGGTGCGTTTTCTTTGGTGTCCTAGATGGGGCATTACAATTTTTTTATTTTGATTCATATTTGATTTTTTTTTGGATTTTGAAATATTTGATTTTTTTTTATTTTCGCAAGTTTTGAAATACAAATACAAAAAAATGAAGACATTCCATGGCTTAAATAAACCAAGAGGAAAACACAACACGTGTAAATGAAAAAAGATATAAAATAAGCAATAGAAAGAAACCCAATATGAACAAGAAGGAACCACACCAAAGTTATATGTGAACTAGGATGCGAATAAATTTCCTGGAATTGGTGAATAAGTGCATTCCAGATACACAGAGTACTGATTATTCAAACTAGCAAACATAAGAAACTAAACTAAAAATATAAAATACAAATTCCATATGTACAAATG
The DNA here is from genome assembly GCA_018340775.1 of Taxus wallichiana var. yunnanensis. Classification (NCBI taxonomy): domain Eukaryota; kingdom Viridiplantae; phylum Streptophyta; class Pinopsida; order Cupressales; family Taxaceae; genus Taxus; species Taxus wallichiana. Next base: position 452,873,062 of record CM031237.1, on the reverse strand, counting down.
TTAAACAAGCAAACAAGCTAATGAACAAAAACACACTAATGTAAAAATTCTAATAAATAAACGAATATATACAAATGTTAAGTTGCCCCCAAGAGAAAGCCAAAGACAAGTGATGTCCTTAAGCAAGGTTACATTGCAAAGAGTGGCTTGATTGATTGGAAAAGATAATTATGAACAATCACTAAACAAACAGGAAAATGAAATTACACAAATTGCGAGTGTTTTTTTTTTTGGAAAGTATTTTGAAACATTTTGTATGTTTTTTTGCATTTTCTCGAACAATTTAATATATTTTTGGTATTTTGAACAATTATATTTTTTTTTTTTTTGAAACGTTTTTGAATGTTTTTGGTCTTTTTGGAATTTTGAACCACATGCCAAAGAAGAGGGAAAGGAAATTCCCAAGTCAAAACCAACATACTACATATGAAGGAAGTGAACAAAAGCATAATGGAAGGTAAACAATAGTGGTAGACAATGGGCATGACAACCTAACAAGGAAACATGCGACACATGACAAGGTGAAAAGTTACAAGCAGGAAACAAAGTGAAATGACGAAACAGGTGAGTGCACTGATATGCCCCTAGTACAAGGGTTACTCTTTGGAGACTCGGGAGTAGAACTTCTTCAGATGAATGGCATTCATAGGCTCCTTCAACTCTTTGCCATCCTCGGTAGACAGTTTGTATGCACAGATCCAAATTTAACAGTTATAACATAAGGACCCAACCAATTAGGCTCAAATTTGCCCTGATTTTCTCGCAGGTTTAGTTGTGTTCTTTGATTTTCCTTGAGGACCAAATCACTCATTTTAAACTTTCGAGGTTTGATCTTGTGATTATAATTACGATGTAGTCTATTCTGATATACCTACATATGGTATAAGGCACAAAGCCGTCTCTCGTCCAGTAATTCTAGCTCTGTAAGGCATGCAACATGGTAATCCTCTTCATGAATGATATGTTGGATGGAGACATGAAGTGAGAAAATTACGTATATGTTTATTGATTGTCTTTTCTAGAATGGACTTGATAGTCTTGTTTGATGCTTTGGATTGGCTATTACATTGTGGATAATAGGGTGTAGCCCATTTTAGGTGGATATTATATTTCTTAGCTATGGCTTTGAGATCCTTATTTTTAAAGAACCACCATTGTTAGTGACAATAGCAGCAGGGATGTCAAAACGCATATAATATGATTGAAGATGAATTTAGAAATATTGCACCCAAAGTAATGTTATAAGAGTCATAGTCTCAACCCACTTGGTGAAATACTTAGTTGTGGTTATAATAAATGTGTGGCCATCAAAATATGTGGGCTTTATGTTTGGAATTAAATCGAGTTCCCATTTTGAAAAAGGCCAATGTGAAGTAATGGGTTGTAAGGCTTAGGATGGTGCAGAATGAGATTACCATGTTTTTGGCAAGCTTGACATTTCTTCACAAAGTTGTATACATCTTCCTCCATTGTGTGCTAGTTGTATCCAATCAGTAAAATATGCTTTGCAAAGACTATTTCGTTGGTATGGGCACCACAAATACCGAATGTAATTTAGTCAAGCATTTGATTAGCTTCATCCTGATTGAGACATCTTAAGAGAGTCCCATCATAGCCTCTTCGATACAATGTGTCAGCAAGAAGGGTGTAGCACGAAGCACGTTGTTCTAAGGATCTTTTATTATCTAAATTAAAATTAGGAGGATAGACTTTATTTTGAATGAAGGTGTATATATCGTGGTACCGGGAATGATCAGGACCAACAATCTTACAAACCATGGTGGAATCTAGAAATTCATATGCAACCACCAAAATATGTTCAACGAGGAACTCGTTATGAGTTTGATTAGTGTCAAATGAAAGAAGGGAGGTGATAGTTTCCATAGCATCCGCTGCTTTGTTTTGTACACAAGGAACTTGTTCAAAATTGATAATCCAAAAATACCCTCTAAGGTTATCAACCATTCTTTTATAGGGTAAGATATTTTCATCTTTTACTTGATATTCTCCATTAACTTGATTAATGACTAGAAGAGAATCACCAAGAACTATAAATTCTTGTAAATGCCATGAGATAACAAAGCCTAATCCTGTTATCAATGCTTCATACTCTACTATGTTATTTTTACAAGGGAAGTTGATACGATAAGATTTAGGTATGAGGTATCCATCCGGTGTACGCAAGACAATTCCTACTCCAGAACCATGGATATTGTAAGATCCATCAAAGAATAATGTCCATAAGGGTATTGCTTCTATGTACAATAGGTCTTCATTTGGAAATTCAAAATTTAATGGTTGTGAGTCTTGTAGTGGTGCCGTGGCCGGTTGATCTCGCTAGTGCTTAACCTTTGATAGCTTTTTGATTGATAATTTCAATTTCAAATTCGTTGAGTAGTACAATCCAGCTAGACATTTGTCTTGTTATGACTGGTCTCGAAAGTAGGTACTTAAGAGGATCAACCCTTGAAATTAGCTTGGTAGTATGATTTAAAAGATAATGTCGCATTAAGTAACCGCTAAACAATCCTTTTTAACCTATGAGTACTTGGTCTCATGTTCAAGGAGAGTTCTGCTCAAGTAATACACATCTTTTTCCTAACCCTTATCATTGTGTTGCGCTAATAATGCCCCAATGGCATGTTCTATTACAGATGTATACAACAACATAGGTTTATCTGTATAGGTGGCATGAGTACCAGATGGAGATGTCAAGTATTCTTTCAATTTTGTAAAGGTGTCTTGACAGTCTTGTGTCCATTTGAATTGGACATCCTTTTTAATCAATGGTTAAAATGATGGCACTTATCTGCCAATTGAGAGATGAAGCGATGAATAGACTATATTTTTCCTTGTAGGCCCCTTAGTTGTTGAAGGTTATGAGGAGGTGGCATATCTATTATAGCTTTGACCTTGGTAGGGTCCACTTCAATTCCTCTTCGTGAGACAATGAATCCCAAAAGTTTCCCTGAAGTGACACCAAAGACACATTTATTTGGATTAAGGCGAACCTTGTACAACCTTAACCCTTCAAATATACACCTAATAATTTTGGATGATCCACCCTAGTCTTGGATTTAGCAAGAATATCATCGACATAATCTTTTATTATGTCATGAAGAAGGTCATGGAAAATAACAGTCATGGCACATTGATAAGTTACACCAAAGCATTTTTAAGGCCAAAAGGCATGACCTTGTAATAAAATGTCCCCTATGGGGTTGTAAAAGTTGTTTTATTCTGGTCTTCTTCAACAATTTGAATATTCTTATACCCGGAAAATCCATCCATAAGGGATAACATCTCATGGCCTATAGTAGAATCGAAAATCATGTCAATATTAGGTAGAGGGAAATCATCTTTAGGACATGCCTTGTTAATGTCACGGAAATCTATACAAATAGGGATTTCGGGGGTCTTCTTCGCAAATGGTACCATATTAGATATCCATTTTGAGTATTCAATGCACCATATGAAGCCTACATCTAATAATTTTTGTAGTTCGGCCTTAACAAGCAATGTGACCTTGGGATGCATTTTACGTAGTTTTTGCTTGACAGGTTTAGCATCTGGGTGCACCACAAGGTAATGAACCATAAGAGAAGGATCAAGGTCAGACATATCTTTGTAATACCAAGATGATACATCCTAAAACTTGGTTAGAAGTGTTGTGAAGGCTTTTATTTTGGTTCTTGATAAATGGGTACCTAGTTGTAACAATTTTGGTTGGTCTTTAGTTCCAATGTTAATGGTTGTCGTCTCTTAGACCAACAGCTTAGAAGTTTCATTATCTTGAAATTATATTGTAGGCTTGTGTATATTTTCAAATATTTTTGGATCCGAATCTCCTCTCTCTAGTGCCTCTAAAAGTTTTTACTAGGAGATGCATCCTTTTCTTTCTTTTTGTTTTTCATTTTTTGCTTCTCATATAATGCCTCAGAAAGTTTTTCACTATGCGAGATATAATTTGTCTTTTTCTGTTTTTAATTATTTTTCTCTAGGACTGGAGATTGTAAGTTCTTCACCAAAGTAGGTGGTAGCATCAAGGTTTATATTAAAACCCTTCTTGTGATCTAAAAAGGGAAAAGGGTCCCAAGCCTTGTGGAACTCCTGGATGGCCTCATCATTTTGAAAGAGATCCATGGAAATATGACACTATTGGTCTTGATCAATGAGGGAAGAATAAACAACATCAAGGGTTTGAACGGATAAGTATTTGAGGAAAAGCGTAGTCTTAACTAGGTATTCAAAGAGGCTATGTGTGGAACTGGTCTCAATTTCAGAATCTAAGTCCTCATCACTAGATAATACATCAAAGACTATAGGCCTATTCTCATATGTATCATATCCTAGACCATATGTGTAAAGATTGGACTTCATATTCATAGGTTCAAGAACACCATGCCCTTATGGGCCAAGGCCTCTTCCTTTCCAGTTCATGTTTTTCATCATTTTATGGCCCTTGGTGTAATCATTGGACTCATAACATTGTGCCATCCTATCTTCGCATAGCCAAGAGTCATCAAAGATTAGAATGTGTTCATATTATAGATATCCATATTGTCTCCATAGAGTGTTTCGAGATAGTAAGTTGGAGGTTCTTGTAGATGAGGAGCGTTAGGATGCCCATAGCTGCGACGCGATAATGGGAGTTTGCCAACAACGAATGTATTTTCAAGTGTGTACTCGCCTAAGCCATTATGAGATAATGTAACTTCAGGTGAACCATTAGATGTAGATGCTTCAGAGGAAGACGTGGAAGCATGAGGGCTCAATATTATATCAGGGTCAATATGGTTGGTAACAATAGGAGTTGCGCTAGGTCTAGTTGTGCTTTATCGTAAATGGAAAATAATTTTCCTTTTTGTACCTTGCTTCGAAAAATCTATAGTATTTAAAGGGGTTAGTATCGCCACGCAAGGTGAACTCTCTTCCATTATGTGGAAACTTTATGCATTGATGGAAGGTGGAAGGTACTATGTGCATCGCATGTATCTAAGGTCTACCCAAAAGAAGGTTATATGACATTTCTACGTCAACTACATGACATACAGTGTCAAGGAGTTGTGGGCCTACTTATATGGGAAGAGTGATGGTACCACAAGACTGGCGCTCAGTATTATCATAACCATGAATGGTAATGATATTAACATCTAACTCATCTATTGTATGACCAAGGCAGTAGATAATTTTTATAGAACAAATGTTAAGAGCCGTTCCATTGTTGATAAGAACTCTTTTGACTTTATGATCGAGAACGTAAGCCTCAATATACAAGGAGTTGTTGTTAATTAGATTTGGGTTCAAAATATCTTGAGGGCCAAAAGATAGGATAGGAGTTTCAAGTGTAAGATTTGTGATCATTTCCTAAAACTGTTGAACATTGAGTGTATGAGGAACCGTGACTCATTTAGAGCATGAGTGAGAATGTCATAAAAGCTAGGTGACTCTTTTAACAGCTCCATTAGAGAAATATATGTCTTTGGCGTGGTTGCTAATTGTTTGATGAAGTCATACTAACCTAGAGTGAAAGATTTTGCATTAGAATTTGACTTTGGATTTGAATAAGTTGTTGGTTTGGACATTTGAGGTTCTGTAGAATACGTCGAAGGTTGGTTTGTCGCAAGAACCCATATCTTCCTTTGGCGTGTGGTCACAACATTACTCGAAGGTGTGAATTCAATGGTCGTAATTTTGGATGGTACTTCCTCAATAAATGTGATACTTGAACTAAAATCAGTGTTATCGCGAGGGACATTTTTCAACATTTTTGTCATTGCCATGTTTGGGAAATGGATTTGAGAACACCTTAATATTATCATAGGGTGTTTTATTTGGTAATTGTTCTTCAATAGTGATATATCCACTATCAATGAGGTATTATATAAAGTGACATAAGCGAAAGCATCAATCGGTTAGGTGACCGTCAATGTGATGAAAATCACAATAAGTATCACTTTATACCAAGTAGGCTTGGGTTCTCCTCAACCAAGGTCTCGTGATGGGATAAGTAACCATGTTTGCATTAAGGAGTTGTTGAAGGAAATTTTGAGAGGTTCTCCCAAAGGAGTGAAATGATGTCGTTTAGAATCAAGAGAGGAGGAAAACTCTTTGCTAGAAACAACAAGAGTTTGTTTACCTTTGTTTGGTCTAGTCTAAGTGTTTTGGATGTTCTAGACATTGCGATTGTCTATAATACCATCATTGACCATATTATGATTGTGGTTAACATGTTTATATTTGTCTTGGTGAGAGCTATTAGGATGGTTACTATGTTTCCCATTGTCTTTTGAATGAGGTTTAATCAAACCTTTTGTGACAAGGGATTTTTCAATCTGTGATCCTTTCTCAATAACTTCTTCAAAAGTATTAAGGAAATGCATTTTCATGTGAAAGGATAGATCACTATTGAGATTAGGTACAAATATGCTCACAAGATGCTTCTCAGGCATGGAGCATGGGAAATGGCTAGCAATCCCACACCATCTTTGTAGGAATTGTGCGAAGGTTTCATTTGTTCGTTGTTTGGCATTACACAAGTCCATCATTGTAATTTTAGAGTCTAGGTTGAATGAGAAATGTTTGACGAACTTCTTTGAGAGGTCTGTGAAATTTTTATAGATCCCTTGGGGAGGTGTAGGAAACAATCCAAGGCTTGTCCTCCTAGAATTCATGGAAAGAGACGCGTTAAGAAGACATCACTATAGGCCATATCTTGGCAAGCCATATAAACTTGTTAAGTAAAAACTATGTAAAATGCATCCCAAGGTCACATTGCTTGTTAAGGCTGAACTACAAAAATTATTAGATGCAGGCTTCATATGGTGCATTGACTACTCATAGTGGATATCTAATATGGTACTAGTTGTAAAGAAGACCCCAGAATCTATATTTGTACATATTTTTGTGACATTAACAAGGTATGTCCTAAAGATGATTTCCCTTTGCCTAATATTGACATGATTTTTGATTCTATTGTAGGCCATGAGATGTTATCCCTTATGGATGGATTTTTGGGTATAATGAAATTCAAATTGCTGAAGAAGACTAGCATAAAAAAACTTTTACAACCCCATGGGGGACATTTTATTACAAGGTCATGCCTTTTGGCCTTAAAAACACTGGTGTAACTTATCAATGTGCTGTGACTGTTATTTTCCATGACCTTCTTCATGACATAATGGAATATTATGTCGATGATATTCTTGCTAAATCTAAGACTAGGGTGGATCATAAAATAGTTCTTAGGTGTATATTTGAGCGGTTAAGGGTGTATAAGGTTCGTCTTAATCTTTAAAAATGTGTCTTTGGTGTCACTTCAGGGAAACTTTTGGGATTCATTGTCTCACAAAGAGGAATTGAAGTGTACCCTACTAAGGTCAAAGCTATAATAGATATGCCACCTACTCGAAACCTTTGACAACTAAGGGGCCTACAAGGAAAAATACAGTCTTTTCGTCACATCATCTCTCAATTGTGAGATAAGTGCCATCATTTTAACCAGATGCTTAAGAAGGATGTCCAATTAAAATGGACACAAGACTATCAAGTCCATTCTAGAAAAGACAGTCAATAAACATGGATGTAATTGGCATATGCGGTTGTATCCCGCCCTCCGGGCCTACCGCACTTCCTTCCGTAAACCTACAAGAGATACTCCTTTTTCCCTAGTATATGGCTCTGAAGCCATATTACCTATCAAAGTTTAATTGCCTTCACTTTGTGTCTCCCTCCAAAATCTCATTCATGAAGAGGATTAATATGTTGCATGCCTTGTAAAGCTAAAATTAATGGACAAGAGACAACCTCATGCCTTAGACCATATGCAGGTATATCAGAATATACTGTGCCATAATTATAATCACAAGATCAAACCTCAATAGTTTGAAATCAGTGATTTGGTCCTAAAGGAAAATCAGAAGAACACAACTAAACTACGAGAAAAATAGCGCAAATTTGAGCCTAATTGGTTGGGTCCTTATGTTATAACTACAAAATTTGGATTTGGTGGATGGAAAAGAGTTGAAAGAGCCTATGAATTCCATTCATCTGAAGAATTTATACTCCCGAGTCTCCGCCTTTCTCTTGGAGGCAACTTGACATTTGTATATATATTCACTTATTTATTAGAATTTTTACATTAGTGTGTTTTTTTTCATTAGCTTGTTTGTTTGTTTAATATTTGTACATATGGAATTTTGTATCGTATATTCTTAGCTTAGTTTCTTATGTTTGATAGTTCGAATAACCAGTACTTTGTGTATATGGAATGCACTCATGGACCAATTGCAGAAATTTATTCGCATCCTAGTTCACATATAACTTTGGTGTGGTTCCTTCCTGTTCATATTGGGTTTCTTTCTATTGCTTATTTTATATCTTTTTGTCATTTACACGTGTTGTGTTTTCCTCCTGGTTTATTTAAGCCATGGAATGTCTTCATTTTTTTGCATTTATATTTCAAAACTTGTAAAAATCCAAAAAAATCAAATATTTCAAAATCCAAAAAAAATCAAACATCTCAAAATTAAAAAAAAATTAAAATTTAAAAAAAAAATTGAATAAACATTCACTTATCATAGAAATCCTACAATTGGAAAACCCTTAAAGTGAATCATTCAACATCTCAATACAATCTTGATAAATGTCATACTTTTATCTATTACCCTAGTGCTCATGCCAATCTTACAATTATCACTTTCTTCCCTTTGTATGATATGCTAACTCTGCTTGGGGCAAGTCACAAAATTATTTTTCCTTCATGATATAACTTCACCTGGGGAAATTTCAACTTTGATCATTTGCACAACGGATTCAACAAGAGTGTCATAAGGAGTCGCTTTAACTCTACTCTTCCAAAGATGATCCTATTCACACTTGGGAGAATTAGTATCTACTTAATCAAGAGGCATGGCTGATTGTCTTCTTTTTCAACTATGTGTTGCATTGTTGATATTTACTCTTTTTGGATAACTTACAAGTAGTGTGATCACATCTTGGTTCCTTTATAAACTGGTGTCGGCACATACTTTGTATATTGGGTTTGTTTTCCTTTTTATCTTTTCTTTGTTTTGTGTGTTTGTTTGCGTGCATCTGGGTTAACCATCTTGATTCTTTCATAATCATGGTGACAACTCTATTGTGCAACAACAAAAAATCAGGTTTCTCTAAAAATTACTCTCCAAATAATGCTCATGCTATGAACACAGTCATTTCCCATTCTTGTTCTAATCCCTTGTTTTCCTTCCTATCAAGCAGTTTTTACCACCTTGCTACATCATCCACCCACTTGAGGGGGCATTCCAATGCTTCACTTTTGTTGCTTGTTGGGGCATCTCAATGCTTCACAATTTTCCACTCGCCGATCTACATGTGTCTACTATCTTTAAAGCACTATTACTTTGCAATAGCACTTTAAAGAGGGGAAAAATGTAGACACCCCAAAATTACACTTCTGTTTCCACTTGTTCCCAGTGTTATCCTAGTACACCTTGATTATTCACCCATTTGCGATTAATTGATTAAATTAATTAATTAATACACATTGTACCCCTCCTCTTTCATTTTTGTTTCATTTTGTTTGTCTAATTTGTTCTTGGAGTTTTCGTTGTTTTTTTGTGTTGTGCATGTTTGGAAGCAACAATACAAAATTTCCGATCAATACCACAAAGACTATACTATATATTTCTTGTGTTGTTTTTGGAGATTTTTTAGGGTAACCAAGCAAAAAAAAATTGCAAGTTTGCATGTTTTTCCTTCTTACAATTTTAGCTTCATGTTGTATTACCTACACACACAACAATAATAATAATATAATTAGATTTAATAAAAAATAACAAAAAAATTGTTAACTTTTAAATATTTCTAACTTAGATTTAGTTTTAAACATAAAAGTAATTTTTTTTGAAAAAAACAACATTATTAATATCTAAAGCCTAGATTTACCCTATCTACCCCATCCCCTACCTCCCCGGCTAAGCCAACTCAATTTGAGCCACCCCCTCACAACCCCCAAGCTCTACCCCATCCCCATCCTAACTACCCGCTCACTTAACTCCCACCCCATCCCATTCCCTCAACCCACTTTTCCTGTTCCCTGAAAAATTACCTAGAAACCCCGAGCCCTAGGCTCACCCACGCCGTCCCCCTCCTACCTACCAAAGAACTCATCACCTCTCAACCCTCACTATTTCCCAAAACCCCAACCCCAAGCCCCAAACCCTACCCCTGCCGACCCCACGCCCGAGATCCCCTCTAACATAGATCCTCACCAAAGCCTCACCTCGCTCACTCACCTCGCTCCCGGTTCGAGACGGAACCAACTCACCCTTCTCACACATGAGCTCCACTATTTCCACTTGTACACACACACAAACATACAATACATTAGGTTTTTCCATTTAATTTGAACATGCTTATAGTTTTAGTTTCGGGTTAGGTTTTTCTTTTATTTCATTTTATTTATAATTTCTTATTTGTAGGTTGGGTTAGAATTATATTAGTTTCTTTATTTATTTTTATTAGAATAACTATGCAGTTTGTCAAAATAGGGTTATTAGACGTTTTGGTCCAATTTTTATCATTTTTTCGCCATTTTATGCATAATTCATTGTTTTACAAACTAGACTAACCCTTTCTAACATGTTTTACATGCTTCTCACTTGTCATTTTCTTTTTTTTCTTCAACTAATCATGAATTGCTCACACATATACTCTTCCCTCATGCTTTTTAAAGCGATCTTGGGAATTAGAAACTTGTTTGTTTCTTTATTTTTTGTTTTTGGGGGACATTTCACTTAATCAAAGCCAACCCACACGTATGCTCTTTCCTCACACTTTTAAGCGATCTTGGAAATCAAAAACGTGGGTTCACTTTTGTTGTCTAGTTTATTTGTTTTGCTTTTTTACCTCATTAGGAAAAATTTCTAATCATTGTTTCATGGGACCCGTTCTCACACAAGGTGGATAAAACATTCAAAAAATACTAACTACAGGTTTCCAAAGGAGTACAATCAAACCACATTAAAATCAAAAGATAAAAAAAACACCACATTCAAAACATTGTATTTGCAGGTTCGGTTAAGAGCTACGGCTTGACCGCTTAACTAGAACATAACCCCCTTGGCATAAGCCTTAAGCTACAACAAATGGGGTGGTTCTAGGAACCCCAAAGTAGTCCACACCTTGAGGGAACTGGTGGAAAAAATGAGAACCTTTTTATCCTACCTAACTAGTAAAGCCTTATGAGTTAGAGTCACGGATATCCTTAGTGGCGACCCCAGTGCGATTCATTCTGAGCAAGATCTTTTCTCAGGGTTTCAAAGGGGGTAAAGTAAATCCATCAGCTAGCAATAGCATCATGCTCACTTGGATATACTGCTAACACCTAGTTGAGAGAGCCACCTAGGAAGCCAAACATTGTCCAAGCCAATTTAAGGTAGAGGCCACAAACAAACATTCAACCAAAAACTTCTTTTTCAATTTTTCTTCTTTTGATTCTTTTTCTTTTTGTCGTAGTCTTCCACACTTTGGATTTTTCCCAAACACTCCTTTTTGGGATCCATCTTTCACTTTTCTTATCTTATCATCATTTTCCAAATAATCCTTGTTTGGATTTTACTTTCATCCTCGTCTCATCTTTTCTCATCCTCTTTTCTTCTCGTCATCAGTCATTCACTAACCTTCATTTTACTCTTAAAATTCCCCTTTTCAAACTTTTGTCCCACCAGATGTGCCAAAATGTAAGCGGTGAAAAAATATATAGTAATGAAATATGAACAAACTCATAATGCAAACCCTCCCTGTAATTCCTTCAATGCAAACCTCAGTAAGGTTGTGGAGACCTTGTCTATGGAACCTTCGCAACCGAATGTCAAAAATGAATGTGGGTGATCTTGAATGCTCTATAAAATTTGAATGCAATTGCTACTAACACAGTGAATTCAGCAGAGTTTTTGTACTTCAAATTCAAGAGGATTTGTAAGCAAGGTAAGCTTGCAATCTATAGAGGCAAAAGTAGTTAAAGTTGGTTACACACGGGTAAATGCATATGATAAAAATAGCATTGTAGGAAGCTACAGTAGTGTCGGGGGCATTAAATGAATTAATTATAAAAATCTACATCTAGAAAGGTGGTTATACGTGTAATTCAACCGCCCCACATTTCTAGGATTCTCGAAGTGCGATTAACTAGGATAAGGATAAGGAGTCTAGGTCGAGTCTAAGTGGAGTCTAGGTGGATGTTGATCAAGTGGCAGTTGACTAGGATGTGCACACACTTAATTAATTAATTAATTAATAATTAACTTAGCTAAAGGGGTACAAAGGATACATGGGATTAATTTAATTAATACAAAGGGTACAATATATATGAATTAATTAATTTAATCAATTAATCACAAATGGATGAATAATAGGATGTACTAGGATAACACTAGGAACAAGTGGAAGTAGTAGTGTAATTTTGGGGTGTCTACAAAGGGCACGACAAAAAACAAATAAGAAACACTACAAAGGAAGAGCTAAAAATTCCTTGGCCTAGAAGGATCCACTGAGCCAAAAATCGGATATGTTGAAGCCATCATTGGGTGAGTAACAGGTTGAATAACAAGAACCTCAAAGCGCCCTTTCTTCTCCTTCGACGTCACAACAACAGTCCAATTTTTGGGCTAGGAAGGAAAAGCTAACGAAGTATCAAGGTAAGGATTATCATGCTTTGGGTCGAAGTCGGAAGATTCGAGACACTTGAGATATTTTAACGCAACCACCAATAGGTGGAATCTCCTCACTCTTAGTCTTTGAACTTCTAGGGAGAGGATTTTCTTGATTCCTTGTGTTATAAATGGTTTCCAACCTTTAGGCCATGAAGAGACCACTTTTTTCTTTTTTTGAGTCTTACTAAATAAGAAAGCCTCTTGAAGGTGGCCAGTTTGATGACATAACCTGCACTAGAATGTCATATTCTCATAATCTAGAACCTGTAACCACTTGAATCCATCATGAATTAATTCCAACTTTTTTGGAAGACCTTTGTTGAGGTCCACCTCAATGCATATACGAGCATATGTGAACAACTCTTTCTTAGACCATTCATCCTCCATCTTGATGAAATAACCAGCAGATTTTTCAATAGCCGCACACACCTGCAGGGGTGCCAACAGGAGAGGAAGATTTGGGAGATGAACCCAGACCAACATTTTGGAGACTACCATAGTAGAAGGATCAAAATCCAAAACCAAGGAGTAAGAAAAGGCCAACCCTACCCCAAAACCATGGACCCTCAATAAGAGCTCGTTGATAATCAGTAGGAGAATAAAAACGGACAAAAAAACCCTTAGCACAAAGTTGAATCTCACAGGCACTGGACCATGTGGAGTGAATCCATTTGTGTAAATCTTTTATTTTAGGCCGAACCCATTAAATCTACAAATAATAGAAGAAACTTTCGGAGTAGAAATAGAAATGGCTACTCTCGACATAGAAAACATAACCACAGGAATGTCCTTTATTTTGTCCACAATATAAGGTAGGTGAAAGCATCCATAGCCCCCGAAGATACTTACCCTGCATTTCCATTGTTGCCGCCGCGAGAAAAATATTTCCTGGGGGAAAAAAATTGTTTTCTGCCATGACATAACAGCAGCAGAGGTGCAGGTATGGGAGAGGTGGAGTCGGCAATAGGGTGGCTTGGCACAGCGGCAGCTTGCGATGTCCCTCTAGCAGAAACCCTAGCTCCGTCACCTGTTTAAAAATTTACACTTTTGTGTTCTATTTTCTTTCTTTCTTCTTCATTTTTAAGGGTTTTTAAATAATAAATTTGATTCACTCATGTGCCGAATTTTGAATTTTGACGACCAATGTTACATGTCACAATAAAAATATTTGAAAGTCTAGAAAATTATATGGATGTCATTTGGCGTTCAAAATTTAATATGCATGTAAAAAAATTAATAATAATTATTACAAAATATATAAGTTAAGTTAATTTTATATGAATGTTATTGGTCTTTGCAATATTATCTCATAGTTATGTGACCATTATTTTATTCTCGGATAATAGATTGGACTAATCAATTTCATAATTTTTCAAGATTCTTTTTTTTCATAAAAATTAATGTTGCACTAATTAATTTGAAGATCCATAAACATCATTAAATTTTATGAGAATATTAAAACATAATTTCAAATTACAATTTTAAAAAAATATTGAAGAAAATGATAGAAATGACTCACTTAGAATCACTGGTGCAAACTTGTAATTATGTATAAAATGAGTTCAAACTTCTAGGCTTGCAAGTTCAATCTTCAAATTTCACCTTTCTTGCAAAATCCCAAATCTAATGCATCTAGTCCACTATTCAATCTTTATTTATAAGAAGTCAAACATTTTTTAAAAAAATTACAAATCAAAATCAATAAAATAAAGTTAAACAAAAATCAAATAAAGCTAAAAAGAAATCAAACAAAACTAATTAAAAATCAAAATTAATAGATGTTTCTATTTTATTAATAAGATATGAAGATATTTATATTTCATATTTAAGATATTAAGATAATTTTATTATTTTTATTTTATTTACATTTCAAAATTAGCACTTTCATTTATATTTTATATTTGTTATGAATCTCACAAATTTATAATGTGTAGTGTGTAATATTTAATTTACAAACTTTTTATTTTAGATGTCAAAATACAACCACTTTAAAATATGACCGTCGTGGTTGACAAGTAAATATATAAATTAAACATCTAAAGGACATGTATATTGGTTAGATTTTGAATATACATTTCATTTAGACATTTAAATTATATATTTACTCACAACCATGATGGTCATATTTTAAAGTGGTTGTATTTTGACATCTAAAATGACTAAAAACATATAAATGCCTTGCAAAATCCAAGCATTGTGAGTCATTGGCTTCACACATGATAAGGAAAATCCCCTTTAAGCTCACTTGAAGTGTAACTTATTCATGTCCTATGTGCTTTTAAGTATCCTGAGTTTAGCGAGAGATTTTTATGATTTTTTTTTAAATTGATTTTTTAAAAATCATTCAAATTTAACATGTAAGAGACATACTCATAAAAATGTACTTTTGTGAGAGTATCATGAGAAAATTAGGTGACAACCTGTGTGGTTTCATTTATGGTGAGCCTCAAAACAAGTTTTTTCATTGTCATATTGCTCGGTGTATTAAGTGGTAAAGGAAAATCCTTTTTCCAACATAGAAACCACTATTCATCCTTATAAACAAGTATTTTCAATACATGATTAGTTAAATCTTATCATCGTTTCTCTAGTGTACTTGTTTTCTTATCAATTATTGGTGGTCAATATTGTTGGCAAAATTTAGTGTCAACACAACCAACACAGGGGAAAACACAACCAGAACACAATAGAACACACAAATATATATGTTATATTCGATTTAAAACTTCATACAATCTCATATTTGTTGCTCTATATTTTCTTGTACTTCTCTTCTTGTGTTCTCTTTTTGTTTAATTTCTTACAAAAACATTCTTTGTGTTGTTGCACGTATCTATTTGCAATATTCCCCTTTTATATTCCTCTCTCTATATTTCTTTTCCTATATGTTGCGGCATATATTTCTTTGTTATATTATTTGAGTTACATCTCTCTATTATCTTTTCTACTCTGTGTATTTTGTTGTATATATTAAGCCATATATATAATCATATATTCCTCCATGTGTCGTGTATTGACCACAACACACAACAAACCCATACCGAATTAATATATACTCGATTCAATCCAGGGTCGAAGTCCACCCAATCCCATCAATATATAAAGTGGCAGAATCGTGCCACGTGTCCATTGTTGGATAGATGAGATTGATTGTAAACTCACCTTGACTAAAGGGTGAACCCGATGCCAATATATAATGTGGTTCACTCCAGGGGGTTACACTTCCGTAGGAGCCATTGCCCAAAATTTAGACAGAATGGTGCCACATGTACCACCGTTGGATGGTCAAGATCTCTGTTGAATCACCATGACAAAGATACTAGACCCAATACACTATGCACCATGGTTAATTCCACGGGGTTGAGATCCATGAGAGGAAAAACATTGGGAGGACAATGGAATGTTGCCACGTGTCCTCTCGCATTGGCGAGAGGATTTAAAAACTCAATAAAGAAAATGACCAAAAATATAAATGCCTATCACCTAGGTAGTTCTGAGAGAGTGGGAAATAAAAATTGAAAAATTCATGGGGCTCAAGATTATAGAGCCATTAATTCTGACACCCCCTTAATCTTGAGCCGAACAACAATAAATTCAAGAACTGATTTTCAAGTTTTGGACATCTACGACGCCCATACTTGCTCTTAAATTCTCAAACCTTTCTTTTGACAGAGGTTTGGTAAAAATGTCACCTAGCTACTGCTCTAACATGCAAAACTTAAGTTCAATTTCACCTTTTTCAACCAATTCATGAATGAAGTGATACGATTGTTATATGCTTGCTTCTTCCATGGAAGATTGGATTCTTTGACAATGCAATCGAAGACATATTATCACAGAAAATTGTAGAACCTCCTTGTTTCTCTTCATGAAAATATGAGAGGATTCTCCTTAACCATATCATTTGACAAGCGGCTGAATTTGTTGTAATATACTCTGCTTTAGCTATAGACAATGAAACAACTAATTGTTTCTTTGAAGCCCATGAAATGGCTCCTAATCCAACATTGAACACATATCTAGATGTGTTTTTCTATCATCAAGGCTACCTTCCTAATCAATTTCGTATATCCAACTAACTTAAAATCATTATCAATAGCATATAAAATTCCATAATTTCTTGTTCCATTCACATACCTCAAAATACGCTTTCAGTGTGTCTCCTTTGGAGTCTCCATGAATCTAGAAATCAAACTAACTGCATACATTATATTTGGTCTAGTTGTAGTTAAATACATCAATCTTCCTACCATGCTTTTATACCTTGTAGGATCCACATTGTTGTTGCAATCATCTTTGGTCAATTTTAGACTTAATTTAGCTGGAGTAGATGTTGGTTTATTGTCCAAAATTTTGAATCTTTGCAAGATTTCTTTTGCATATTTTTCTTGAGAGAAAAAATGCCTTGCTCTATTTGCTTGACCTCAATGCCAAGAAAATACTTCAACAATCCCAAATCAATCATCTCAAACTCCTTCATGGCTGATTTGAATTCATCTATGGCCTTGTTTGCATTTCTAGTAAATATTAAATCATCTACATACAAAACAACAATTAAAATCTCACCATCCTTGATTACTTTGATGTAGAGTGTGGGCTCACTTGCTACTTTTGATAAATCCATTGCTAATCAAATAGGATTCTATCCTATTGTACCATTCCCTTGGTGCTTGTTTGATTTCTTACAATGCTTTCTTGAGCTTATATACTTTTCTCTCATACCATGGGATCTCATAACCTGGTGGTTGTTCCACATACACTTCTTCCAATATTGTATTAAGGAAAGTTGATTTAACATACATTTGATGGACTTTATACTTGTGATGAGAAGTAATGGAAATGATTTTCTCACGAGTTTCTAGCCTTACTATTGGAGCAAAAGTTTCATTATTAATCATGTTCAAACCTTTATTTGTAGCTTTGGAAACTAACCTTGCCTTATGTCTTTAAATTTTGCCTTCGGGAGTAGTCTTGGTTTTATAAACCCACTTGATTCCAATGACTTCCTTTCCTTCTGGAAGATCTACTAACTCCCATGTTTCATTCTTCTCTATTGTATGCATTTCTTCATCCATTGCTTCACACCATTTATTATCCTTAATTTATTCTTCAAAATAAATTGGATCACTGCTGAAAATAAAGCAAAATTAATCATTTCATCTTCATTTTCTTCATACCTTGATTTCTCATAAATCTCTTGAACACTTCTCATTTGACCTTGGTGCTGGTTTGATTCGATGATGATGAAAATGCTTCATTTTTTGGTCCTTGCATGCTTTGTTAGATATTGAAATTTGAAGATTCACCCTTTGTGAAATGGGTGTCCAACTTGGTGTGTTGTTTACTCTTCCATCTATTATTTTAACATCAATGATAGGTGCATTTGTCTTTTTTTGTGGCTGCTCCACTTCTTGTGCATCTCCCAAGATGCTTCCTCAATGAATTGAACATCCTAGCTGATTATCAGTTCCTTTGTAACTAGATTATACAATCGTAAGCTTTATATTGCTCACTATATCCAATAAAAATACACTTCTCTCCTCTATTATCCCACTTTGATCTTCTTTTCTTGGGCACATGTGCATATGTTACACACCCAAAAACTCTCAAGTGTTCAACACTTGGCTTTCTTCCACTCCATGCTTCTTGAGGTATCTTGTTCCTCACACTCTTTGTAGGACATCTATTCAGCAGATATATTGTTGTTCCAATTGCTTCTACCCATTATTCATCAGGTAATCCTCTTTCTTTGAGCATTTTTCTTGCCATTTCTTGAATGGTACAATTTTTCCTCTTAGCTACACCATTTTTCTATGGTGTATACCTTGTTGTGAATTTTTCTTGATCTTGTGCTCCTTACAGAAGTTTAAAAACTCATTTGATATATACTCTCCCCCTCTATCCATTCTCAATGTCTTTATATAATGGCCATTGTGTTTCTCAACCATGGCCTTGAACTGTTTGAATACTTCAAATGTTTCGATTTATTTTTCAAGAAATAAATCCATGTCCTTCTTTGAAGTCATCTATAAAAGTAATGAAATACACACTTTTAGACAAGGAGGGAGTCTTCATGGGACCACACAAATCTGAATGTATCATCTCAAGAGGTGAGATTTCTCTCCAAGATTTACCTGAGGGAAAATCATTTATATGTTGCTTCCCAATATGCATCCCTCACATACTTTATTTGGTTGTTTAATAGATGGTAGTCCTTTAACCATTTTCTTTTTATAAAGAACATTTAATCCACAAAAATTTGAATTCCCATACCTGAGATGCCAAAGATTAGATTAATCAATGACTATTGTTTTGAACACTGTTGCACCTACACTCTGCATCCTCAAAGGAAACATTCTATTTTGTGTCATTTTCACAGCTACAATCAACTTGTTGCTTCCACTTCTATCACATACACTGCATTCTTCATTTTAAAATTTCACCTTATATCCATTTTGGACAAGTTGTCCAATGCTTAATAGATTATACTTCAATCATGGGACATAGAAGACATCATTGATCTGCTTCTTGTCTCCTTTCTTGGTGAGAATGGATACAATTCCTTTACCCATCACAAGAACCTTGTCATTTGTTCTCATCTTCACTTCATATCTAATTGCTTCATCTATGTTATTGAACATCTCCTTATTTCCACACATATGGTTGTTGCATGCACTATCCAAATACCATATTTTTTATTTCCTTTCTCAACTACATTGCAAGTTAGAAAGAAAGTTCCACTCTTTTCATTATTTTCAGGTTCAACTTATTTTGCATTAGAGAAGCTTGCATTATGATTATGATTTCTCAAATCATATTATTTCTTTCTACATTCACTTACATAATGTCCAAAAAAAAATCATTGTAATAACATTGTACATTTGATTTATCATACCTTTTTGTACAACCACATCTAGAAGTGTTGTTGTTCCTTCCTCTTCCTCTTGCTTATGGCTCTTGTTGATTGTTATGTCTTCCACCTTCTTATCGGTTGCTAATATTCCTCCTCCTCTATTGTAGGATCCTCTCCACATGATTCTCACATTTTTATTTGTTTTGAAGGCTTGTTCATTAAAGGAGTTGGATGACCTACTCATCCTTTGTTCATGGGTTTGCAAAGAACCCATTATCTTATCAAATTTCATTTGTCTCAAATCCTTGGATCATCTATTATAACCACAAATGAATCAAATTTGGTTGGAAGGCTCCTCAATACCTTCTCTATGATCCTCTAGTCTTCAACAACATCTCCATTAGTCCTCATTTGATTGACTATGGTCATTTTTCTTGTGAAAAAATCATTTATTGATTCGATTCCTTCATGAGAAGAGTCTCAAAGTATCTTCTCAACATCGTAATCGACTTCCTTCACTTTGTTGTTGGGTTGTGGAGCTCAATTACTTCAGTTTAGCATGCAATGTGAAACTTTCTGGAAAATATAGTAACTGAAATAGATTAGGGGAACGGCATCGGTCACCCGTGAATCGCATCGATCAGCAAGGAGGAACCAACATTGGTTAGGGACAACAGACATCGGTTACCTTTGCGGGAGTGTTTTAATTAAATCTCAAGAATTAGATCTATTTTTAGCATTAAAGAAGATCTATTGATTGTAATTACATGGCTAAGTTCCCTAAGTTTATAAATGACTATATAGGCATGAAAGCTAGGGTTTAGAAGTAAGAATTAACAAGAATTAAGAAGAACTTACAAAAAGTTGGTGAGAGAGAGAATTCTTGGAGATGAAGCAAAAGCTTGAAAGAAAGAAATTATTGTACATCTGAGAGGTGTGGAAGATTGTAAATATTCATTATATATCTTATCAAAGCTTTGGATAATAGATTGGCTTGTTTCTTGGTGGACGTATCCCACATTGGGTGAACCACGTTAAATCTGGTGTTGATTTATATCTCTTGTTTTGTATATTTCTTTTGGTAGAATATCCACTTTTATTTGCATGTATGCTAGATATTATATATTATCTGCACAACTAGTATGCTAACCTCAACAAGTGGTATCGAGCTTTATTTGATGGTTTTTTGTGTTGAAAGATTTACTCATAAAGGGTTTTTCTGATTGAGTGGGAGCTACAACAATGCCAGAAGAAAACAAATACAAGGTAGAGAAGTTTGTGAGATGAAATTATCAATTATAGAAGATGCAAATTGAGGATTATCTATATCAAAGAGATTTGTATTTACCTTTGGATGAGAATTATAGACCTACGAAGATGACTAATGAAGAATGCAAGATTTTTGATAGAAAGGATTTAAGATCTATAATATTGATCCTGATAAAGATCTCGTGGCTTCTAATATTACGTAAGTGACTTATACACTAGAGTTAATGAAATTTCTTGCTAATTTATATAAAAACCTAGTGCTTCAAATAAATTTTATTTGATGAAGAAACTATTTAGTTCTAAGATGTATGAAGGTGGATCTACATCTAGTCATTTGAATGATTTCGATCTATTGTAATTCGATTAAAATCGGTTGTTGTACAATTTGATGATGAATTAAAAGCACTTTATTCTTATGTTCTTTCCCTGATAGTTGGGATAACATGGTAATGGTTGTTATTAATACAACATCTTCTAATAATATTTTTAAGTTTGATGATGTGGTTAGTATAATCTTGAATGAATAAATTTACGGGAAGAGTAAAGAGGAATCATCATCCTGGGAATGCTTTGAATGTAGAAAGCGAGGGCAAAGGGCGGAAGGAAATATCCAAGAGTAAGAGTAATGGGAAATCAAATTCAAGGGATAGAAGATCTAAATCTAGATGCAAAAGAAAGATTGTTGGTCAAAGGATAAAGAGAACCAACAACCAAACAAAGGTAAAGAAGTAAATCTTTCTACATCAGAGGTAATGCAAGATGCTCTTATTCTTTCTTTAGATAGTATAATTGAATCATGGGTTTTAGATTCAGGATCTTCTTTCCATGCAACCCCTAATAAGGGTTATTTCAGAAATTATGTCTAGGGAAATTTTGGGCATGTTTATTTGGGTGATGATGAACCTTATAGTATTACTGGTAAAGGGGAAGTTCATCTAAAATTACATAATGGAAATACATGGATATTGAAAGATGTGAGGCATGTTCCAAGCCTCAGGGGGAATCTTATTTCTACAGGGCAACTAGGTGAATCTAGTTGCATGGTTACTTTTACAGGAGACTCTTGGAAATTCATCAAGTGTGATCTTGTTGTGGTAAGAGGTAAGAAGGTAGGAACATTATATTTATCTACATGTGTTACTGATTCCTTTTATGCATTATCTACTTTGATTTAGATGTATACATGTGGCATAACCAGTTAGGCTATATAAGTAAAAAAAGAATGTAAATCTTAAAGGTTAAGGGTAAGTTATTGGATTTGAAAGATTTAGATCTTGATTTTTGTGAGCATTATGTCTTTGGAAAGAAAAAGAAAGTGAGATTTCTCAAAGTTAGGGCAGCTAAGAAGGAGCGAAGTTGGAGCTTATACACTCGGATGTGTGGGGACCAACTCGGGTATATTTTTATGGAGGATCTCAGTATTATGTTACTTTCATTGATGATGCTACAAGAAAGGTATGGGTTTATTGTATTAAACATAAATATGATGTTTTTGAGACTTTTAAAAGATGGAAAGCCCTTGTTGAGAATGAATCAAATTAAAATTTAAAGTGTCTTAGATCTGACAATGGTGGTGAATATTGTAGCAATACTTTCAATGATTATTTTTAGTGAATGGGATACGTAGAGAAACAATGGTTCCAAGAACACCACGGGATAATGGTGTAGTATAAAGAATGAACAGGACAATCATGAAATGTTCTAGAAGTATGAGGATACATTTTGGATTGCCCTTGCAGTTTTGGGTGGAAGAAGTTTATACATCAGTTTATTTGATTAACGTGGGCCTTCAAGTTCACTAGATGGAGGAATACCAGAGGAAACTTGGACCAAAAAAGAGGTAGATCTTTATTTTCTTAAAGTTTTTGGTTTTGAAGATTTTGTGCATGTTGATAATGAAAAGAGGAAAAATTTGGATATAAAATCCAAGAGATGCACTTTCATTGGTTATGGATTTGGTGATTTCAGATTCCATTTTTGGGATTTAGATAATTGTAAAATTATTAGGATTTGTGATGTTGAATGGAATGAAAAGAGAATGTACAAGGATCAAATTTTGGTACAAGTATGAACTAGTTGAGAAGTTTGTGTATGAAAATGAACTCTCAGATTCAAAAATAATACCGACAGGGTTACACATTAACCCATGTCGGTTGACCTCGACCGACATCGGTCAAAGAAATGGTATCGATTTTAGAAGAGCCAAACCGACATTGGTTAGTAGAACCAATGTCAATTACAAGTGACCGGTGTCAGTCACTATCAGATTTGGATACGAATGTCCAGGAGATTCAAAATGTGCCTCTGGTACCCCAAACTTCTATGAGAAGCTCACAAAGGGTAAGTAAACCTCCAGAAATATTTACACCTTCTCTATTTTATTTATTATTGACTAATAA
Organism: Taxus wallichiana var. yunnanensis; assembly: GCA_018340775.1. Classification (NCBI taxonomy): domain Eukaryota; kingdom Viridiplantae; phylum Streptophyta; class Pinopsida; order Cupressales; family Taxaceae; genus Taxus; species Taxus wallichiana. Next base: position 452,849,828 of record CM031237.1, on the reverse strand, counting down.
TGGTGAACCAAATTTTTTGAAGAAGCAATGCAGGATAAGACCCATTTCTAGTGGGAGCATGACATGGATGAGGAGATAGACTCCTTAGAACAAAACCAGACTTGGGATTTGGTTAAGTTGCCAGTAGGTAAGAGAACATTGCAGAACAAGTGGGTTTACAGGATCAAGGAAGAAGAGGGTGGACAAAAAAGGTACAAGGCAAGGCTTGTAGTAAAGGGATTTACAGAAAGTAGGTATTGATTTTGGTGAAATATTTTCTCCTGTTGTTAAGATGACTTATATTAAATCTTGTATTAATCTTAGTTACTGAGAAGATTTGCATTTAGAGAAACTAGATGTGAAGATGGATTTCCTTCATGGTGATTTGGATGAAGATATTTATATGCAACAATCGCTTGGGTATGAAGTCAAGGGTAAGGATAAATTAGTGTGCAGGTTGAAAAAGAGCCTGTATGGGCTCAAGCAAGCTCCAAGGCAATGGTATATGAGGTTTGATAGTTTTATGCATGAGCATGGTTACTTGAGATGTGAATCTGACCATTGTGTTTATTTCAAGAATCTTGAAAATGGGAGCTATATTATTTTGTTACTGCATATGGATGATATGTTTATTACAGGATCTAGTATGTAGGACATTGGTGAGCTTAAGGGAAATCTAGCTCACACATTTTCTATGAAGGATTTAGGAGCTGCAAAAAGAATCCTTGGCATGCAAATACATAGAGAGAGGAAAAACCAAAAATTGTATTTGTACCGGTTGAATTATATCTACATGGTGTTAGAAATGTTCAAGATGCGAGAATGTAAAAGTTGTTGTTACACCAATGGCTGGACACTTCAAATTGAGAAAATATCAGTATCCATCATCACAAGAGGAGGTCAAATACATGACACAAGTGCCATATGCTTCAGCAGTTGGGAGTCTCATGTATGCTATGGTTTGTACCAAACCATACATTGTATAGGTAGTGGGAGTTGTGAGTAGATATATGGCCAATCCAGGTAAAGAGCATTGGAAAGTAATCGATAGATACTCAGGTATTTGAAAGGGACATCTAGCATGCAGTTATGCTATATAGGTTTAGATATTTCATTATGTGGCTATGTTGATTCGGATATGGCTAGAAATCTAGATGGTAGGAGGAGCACTACTGGATATATTTTCATAGTAGGTGGGATGGCAATTAGCTGGATTTCAAGATTGCAGAAGGTTGTGGCTTTGTCTACTACAAAGGAAGAGTATGTTGCAGCTACAAAAGCTAACAAGGAGATGATATGGATGAGTAGGTTCATGGAAGAGTTGGGAAAGGAGAAAGATGATTGTAAATTATTCAGTGAGATTGAGTGCAATTCATTTGGCAAAGAACTCAGCGTTTTATTCGAGAACAAAACACATTCAGTTGAGGTATCACTTCATACGGTAGGTATTGGAGGATGGGTAGTTGAATCTAGAAAATATTCATACGAATGAGAACCTTGCGGATAACCTTGCGGATATGCTAACAAATCCATTAACAAAGGATAAGTTAGAGCTACACTCCACTTATGTTGGTCTTCGATTTTGAGACTTGAAGAGGAAGAAACAAAGCTAAGGAAGGATCCAAGAATGATGTTGTATAGGTATGGTACAGTAATTAATCTCCAAGTGGGAGATTGTTGAGTTGTGGAGCTAAATTACTTCAATTTAGCATGCAATGTGAAACTTGCTGGAAAATATAGTAACCGAAATTGGTTAGGGGGAACTGGCATTGGTCACCTAAGACCGACATCGGTCAGGCAAGGAGGAACCGACATCAGCTAGGGCGAACCGACATCGGTTACCTATGCGGGAGTGTTTTAATTAACTCTAGGGAATTAGATCTATTTTTAGCATTAAAACAAATCTATTGATTGTAATTACATGGCTAAGTTCCCTAAGTTTATAAACGACTATATAGGTATGAAAGCTAGGGTTTAGAAGTAAGAATTAACAAGAATTAAGAATAAATTGCAAAAATTTGGTGAGAGAGAGAATTCTTGGTGATGAAGTAAAAACTTGAAAGAAATAAAGTATTATACATCGATAGGCATGGACGATTGTAAATATTCATTGTATATCTTGTCAAAGCTTTGGATAATAAATTGGCTTGTTTCTTGGTGGACGTAGCCCATATTGGGTGAACCACGCTAAATCTAGTGTTGATTTATATCTCTTGTTTTGTATATTTCTTCTAAAATAATATCCACTTTTATTTGCATGTATTCATAGATCTGATTTATTATTTATACAATTGGTATGCTAACCCCAACACTTGTCACTTCCTTGATAAGCATTTTGTAAGGTATCTCATTCTTGTTTGGATTTTATACTTTCTGTTATCCTTGGGAAAACTAAATCAGCTACTACATTTTGAATATAGCTTAAATCCTTTGAATTCTTTCCTCTATTTTATTTAAAATCATTCTTCGAGCTTGTGTGAGTGCATTGAAAGTAGCTTGATCTGCTACTTCTATGTATCCTCCTTCAACTAGTTCCCATAGCTCTTGAGAAGAGAATAATGTCTTCATCTTAATGCACTAGATATCATAGTTATTTCCATCAAATTTTGGGGGTTGTTGCCACGATTTACTGCTAGAATCCATTAAAACTCATTATCTCGAACAACCTTTTTCTATGATACCAAGATGTTGGCAAAATTTAGTGCCAACACAACCAACAAAGGGGAAAAAACAACCAGAACACAATAGAACACAAAAATATACATATTATATTCTATTTAAAACTTCATACAATCTTAGAGTTGTTGCTCTATATTTTCTTTTGTTTCTCTTCTTGTGTCCTATTTTTGTTTCTTTTTCTTACAAAAAAATTCTATGTGCTTTTGCATGTATCTATTTACAATATTCCCCTTCTATATTCCTCTCTCTATATTTCTTTGTCTAGATGTTGCGGAATATATTTCTTTACTATATTCTTCGAGTTGTGGCTCTCTATTCTCTTTTCTAATTTGTGTATTTTTTTGCATATATTAAGCCACATATATAATCATATATGCCTCCGTGTGTCATTTATTGACCACGACACACAACAAACCTTGGACCTGAAATAATAAATACTTGTGTTCATTCCGTGGGTTGAATTCTACCCAAGCCCATCACTATAGAAAGCGGAGGAATTGTTCCATGTGTCCATTTTTGGATGAACGAGATTGAGCATTGAATCTCCTTGACTAAAAGCGGACTGACACCAATATAGAATGTGGTTCACTCTAAGGATTACACGTCCACCGGGAACCATCGCCCAAAAGTTAGATGGAATTCCGCCACATGTATCGTCGTTGGATGTTCAAGATCTCCATTGACTCACCATTACCAAGAGCCTAGACCCAACACACTATGCACCATGGTTAATTATGTGGGGTTGAGATCTATAAGAGGAAAAACATTGGGAGTACATCGAATGTTGTCATGTGTCCTCTCGTATTGGCGGGAGATTTAAAAACTCAACATGAACACAAAGATAATGAACTCTAATATAAATTTATGCCAGTTGGGTAATTCGAGAGAGAGGGAAATCAAAATTGAAAAACTCGCGAGGCTCAATATTACAAATCCATTAGATATGACAAATATTAGGTTTTTGTTGGTGCATGAGGCATGTTTTTGGGTCATTTTCTAAATTTTTTTCTCTCTTTGTTTTTCTATTGCATCTCTCTTCTTATTTTTCAAATCTCTTCTTATGTTTTCTCACTCTTCCACCCATTGTCTTACATTTAAGGATTTTTACCATAACCATAGTGTGCTCTTTGATCATGCCAAAACCATAATACGATTATATTTTCTATGTGGAATATTTGACCCATATTTTTTGTCTTTTGATGTTATTGGCACTTCTTTGTCAAACTTTCATGTTCCTTCTATATCAGCATGCAATATGGTGATAGGGTCCAAATTTGAATTCAAGAATTCCATAAATATAAAATAAGTGCATTGCATTAGTGCATTTAGAGATGAAATGGATAGAGATCAAATAGAAAGCAATGGTAGAGAAGCATCCTCATCCCAACAACAATTAAAAACATTGAGAGAAAAAATTCAAGCAATTGGAAAAAATATATCAAGAGCATCTAGCATCTACTTGATGTATTGAATAGGTTTGTATTACCCTAAATTGTGTCTAAGTACTTAACCATGGTACTTTTTGTACTTATCTCAATATTTATTCCATTTACACATACTTTAGTAATTGTTTTCATCTTTCTGCTCTTCCCACACTATTTAAATCATTAGACACCATCCCTTATCCAAGTCAAATTACCATAAATCACTTAATATGTCATTAAACATCTATGTGGTCCCTTCATGTCTTGTTCAGGATTTATGTCACTCTCAGGAAAGGCTCATAGGTATTAGATAGGATTTTTCCTAACATTATCTAGGTGCCATGAGTCCATCCTCTTTCTCTCTAATGGTCACCATTTCAAATGGACAAGCTGACTTAGTCATCCTATATGAGATTCTAGAGTTGGTTGAGTGGAAAATCAAGTGAAAGGTTAACTATAAAAAAATGTACCCTAGCCTATTTGGGGTACCTAAAAGTATCTAGAAGTTCTCTAAGAAGTTCAAGACGAATTATTAGAATATCTTATTCCTTAGAGCACATCATCATAACAATAAGCCATGAATTAGAAGTCGTCTAAGTGTTTCCCTACCACACATCATAAAGTAGAAGGATCCTAAGTGGATGTTGCCAAGTGTAAGATTTGAATCAAGGGATCATTATCTATTGTATATCTATTTCAACTTATCATAGTTTTGGAAGAATTATATATTGTCTAATCCCTCTTCAAAGTGGTGGTCTACATTGGCATCACACATCACATAAATTAACGTGTGATTCAAGTTCATCCAACCTAATCATGTTAACCTCCCTTTTAGGTTGAGAGTAAACATTTAATATTTAAAGTAAGAAGAAGAAAATATTTTAGTTAGTTCCGGTCATTGCAAGATTGCATATCAACAAATAAGATGTACAACGACAAGAGAATTTGTAGAAAAAGTGTAAGAAAGTACAAAATCACATAAGATAGGTGTATAACCTCGAGGATTGTTTAAAAATATATGGACCCTTGTAAATAAATTATTAAATATATATGTATTTTATAGTTTGATAGAAATGGTCTTCACTTGTTTGTATAGACTAATTATTTTGACACTCGAGTCTTACAAAACCAATTTACATTACCTTACGATGTAACATATTTTAATGGCTTAATGTGATCATTGAAAGAATTGTGTATTTATTCATGACCCCATACCCTTTATTTTCTTACTAACATCCTATTTCCCAAGGCCCTTAGCATGAATATAAGTTGGAACTTTTCAGATTGTCCCTTATTTTAGAAAGTACAAAATGATATAATATGGAAAAATACAAAATCTATACAACATGGAAAACATATGAAACTAGGATCTGCATGTGACTTGGTTATTCAATTAATAGACTTATACATTCAATGATTTAACCTAAATTGGTTAATATCTCTCTAGGGGGTAGTCAACCAATGGTAGATTATCCTAATCAATTAGTTTCAAGGCTAATTATAGAAATATTAAATGATAATAAAATAAGTAAAGCACTTATAATGGAAGAGGAAAAATAACGTAGCTGATATTTTGATCGTATGTTGACTGTGATGATATGATGACCGGGAATGGCTAGGAACGATATGATTTGTGTTTTCCTATGAGTTTATACTCAATAAAGTTTCCCAGATCAAAGTAGATGTGTAGGGCCAAAGTGTACGGACATTATGACCCTTTCCATATGCTTTCGCCCTTGTTTACCTTTCAACTCGATTTTTATATGATCTACTTTTATTTCTCTTTCTTTGCACTTATGTCACCTGAAATTCACTTAAAACCTTGATATTCACACATGTGCACCTAAAATAAACCATAGCCACCCTATATGGTATCAAACTAACCAATAGTCTAAAATAAATAATATATATACTTTAGTCATACTGACCTCGACGGTCACCCTTGATGTCAAAGGAGAATGAGATAATTGAATGATTTATTATTCATGAGAGGGATGTATAAATAAATGAGATAATCGGTTGTATTTGGTGGTTACACACAACCAAATACTAAGATGTCGGTTAATAAACTAACATGTTTACAAACACAATGTAATACATATTCATATTTATGCTAACATTCCCCCTTATTACTTATAGTTACAAGAGTGTCTTTGATCAATAAAAATCTCATCTTTTTCACTAAACTTGTAGATTTTTTTCATATTTTCTATCAAGTCATGTATCGGTGTTTACATCCTATGTGTCAACATTTTCACTTTCGAGAGTAGTGTTTCTTATCATTTTAATAATTTTTCTAACTGTGTGTCTTTGTTATCCTATTCATAAGGATGCAACATTTTTATTTCTTTATTTCATATTCAATTAATATCCTAAAATTTGTAATCGTTCTTCATTAATTTGTAATCTTTGTGTTTTCATAGGATTTCCTATAACAATACTAATGTTGCTTATTTTTATATGTCATATCCAATTCTATCATAACACATCGTATTTCTAACATTGTTTTATAGGGTACTAACATTTTAGATATTTGTGTAATGTTTATTTCTACGCTCATTAAATTTCTAACTAGGTCTATGATATATTTTATTTTTACATAGTTATGTCGGTTACATTAGCATTTTTATATCTTTGTGATATATTTATTGTAGCCTAATGTCTTTGATCATACTCATGACATTTTTCATTTCTAATACTATTTCTATAGATCCCGACATTCTTGTGACATATTTGAGTATCTTAATAGAATTATTTAGCATACATGTGATCTTTCTTATCATTATTGTTAGTTTTGTAGGTCCTAACATTCCTATTTTTATTAGATCATATCTATTCTAGGTAATAGCATTTTTAATTTTAGAAATGGAATTTATTCTTTAGAAATTTTATTTTGTAGAAGTTTTTTTATTATTATTGGCAAATAGTTTTTTGAAAGGGACTATACCCTTGTACACCAAGGCTCAGAAGCTAGAATTGATAGTTAAAGCACAAGAGATGGATCAAAATCCAGATAGAACAATTAAGCCCGACAGCAGAAAACAGACTGCAAAGCAAAAACCAACAACCAACAAAGCAGCAAAAAAAAACAACAGAAGTACAGCAAACAAACAACAATGGCATATCAACACCATTGGAAGCAATCTGCTATCCGGCTAAGAAAAATGAGACCAATGAAACCCAGCCAGCCAATCGCAGAGATGAGAATCATCAAGGAAAAGTGTTACCCTTCAGAGTGGTAGATTTTTTCCTTTTTTGACCGTAACCCACCACGATGGAACCTTCGCGGTTGGAGAAGAAGAAAAAGGAGAATTATTTTCTTTAGTCGCATTTGTCCCATTTAGAACAGCCATGTTGTTATCCTGAGAGAGATATTTATCATTTTCCATGCTGCCCTCAACAGCTTGTGTATTTTTCATGTTGCTAACAATCTGAGTTTCAGATAAAGGGGTTTTCGTTGACTCTGGTTCATCTACTACTTTAGATTCAAGATCCTTTCTATCCACAAAAATCAGGTGCTCCGGGAGTGCGTCTTTCCACCAGTTGCACTTCTCATGTTGACATTTTTCCATCCCACAAGTAGTAGAGGTGTGTCCTAATCCAAAACACCTTCTACATCGGAAAGGTAGACCTTCATAATCAAGAGTTTGTGACCAAGTTCTATTTTGCACTCTAAGGTCTATGGTAGCAGGAAGATTTTTATCAGTGTCAAGTTCCACCAGGATCCGGGCATAGGTAGTATGGGTGTAATTAGTTGTTTGAGAATCAATGTGGAGTGTAGTACCCAAGGTATTGCCAATGGTTGTCAGACATTCATGACTCCAGAATTGGAGAGGTAAATGGGGCAGCCTGATCCAAACAGGTTTCCATGAGAATGACTCTGTGTGCGGGTTAAAGGATGGGAACCAAGGTTTCATGATCAGATATTTTGACTCGCAGGTCCAGAGCTTGGAAGCAATGATGTCTTTATCAGCTATTGAAGAGAAAACCATAATGAAAATGCCTTTAGCACATGGATATAATTCTATCTTACCAGTTAAAGATGGAGTCCAATGCTTGGAGATCCACGCGTGAAGAACAGGAAGGCTGGGCCATAAACCCCCGAATCTACAAATCAGAGCATGCTCTTTGTAGTAGATCTCAGATGAAATGACATCTTCCCCAAATGTAATACATGGGGTGATGTCTGCAGGTTTCATGGAGGATTCCTTGCTTTTTAAGACGTCTTTGAAGGAGGTTTCAAGAGATCCGTGCCTAAACTCTTTATCCAGAATGGAAGAACAGGTAGATCTCCTGTTCCAGCTCACCACGAACCTCACCTTTCCCAGGAACACCCCCAGATGGTGATTGAATATGGCTAGGGTTTGCAGGACCGTCCGAGCGTACAGTCGCAGCATTGGTAAAGGCGAGGTCGATCCATGACCAAGGAACCCCTGAAGCTAGATTCGAGCCCCCACCATCTGGCTGAAGAGCTCCAGTCTGAACTTGTGGATCAACAGGGTTCACAGGCTTGCGTGTAGCGAGAGAAAGGGCGCGCGTAGACACCATTAGGGCAGGCAAGGCATGAGGGCGCGCGTTTGAACACGGTGCGCGAGGCCTGAATAGGGGCACAAATAGAGGGTGGTGAGGGCTCGAACAGAGGCGGCGAGAAGGCGCGAGGGTGCGGACAGAGGGCATTTTGTAGAATTTATCATATCTTATCTTTTGAATATCTATCTGAATATTTTATTTATTGTTGTGGCTTTTTATAGCCTATTTGTAGTTGAAAATTGCATATTAAATCCTTGATTATTAAAATACTAATTTTTGTATGAGGATCCTGGTCGAAATGCTTGTAAATCTAATTATTTTATGCATTTGATCTTGTTTATTTTATTTTCATTTTCTTGTGTGTGGGTATCCCTCTTCTTATCTAATTATGCTCTTCTCTCACCCCAAAAGGTGACCTTGAGAATAAGAATTATGTAGGACACTTCTTCTTCATTTTCTTAGGTTTTGGTGACTTGGATTTGACCTCCAAGTGTTCATCTAATTTTTCTCTCGAGTGGACTATAAATACTCTTAGAGGAGATATCATTATTAGATAAGTGGGAATTACATTTTTTTTTCTAGTGAAGTGAGGTGATTCCGAATAATACCAAATCCTTAGAAAGTACGATTGCATGGATTTTCCCTCACATATTGTAAGATATGTTAAGGACTTCCTTAGAAGCCTATTTCATCCTAGCATAAGGGCCTTCTTATTGCATACATATAGTAGTTCTAGGAAAACACCATTCCTTAATATACCCACTTATACCCTCAAGATATATTTATTATTTACTATATGGTTATACAACCATATGACTAAAATAGGTTGTTATTGAATGATATGATTATTTTCTCATGTTTGTCATACCAATACTAGAAATAAACAAAACCATGACACTTATTACAAAACATCAACATAATCATCCCAAAACCATCCCATTTATTTACCGGTACCCCTTCATCAAAATAATGTTGATATTATCATTTCTTACTAAAGTGAAAACAACAATGATCATGACTTGTTTAAGACCAATTATACTTCAATTGACCAATTCTAGAATGATATGATTATTTTCTCACATTTTTCATACAAATACTAGAAATAAACAAAACCATGACACTTATTACAAAACATCAATGTAATCATCCCAAGACCATCCCATTTATTTACCATGTGCACCCTTCATCAAAATAATGTTGATATTATCATTTCTTATTAAAGTGAAAACAACGATGATCATGACTTGTTTAAGACCAATTATACTTCAATTGACCAATTCTAGAATGATATGATTATTTTCTCACATTTTTCATACAAATACTAGAAATAAACAAAACCATGACACTTATTACAAAACATCAATGTAATCATCCCAAGACCATCCCATTTATTTACCATGTACCCCTTCATCAAAATAATGTTGATATTATCATTTCTTATTAAAGTGAAAACAACGATGATCATGATTTGTTTAAGACCAATTATACTTCAATTGACCAATTCCTATATCAAAACAAAGGTAAACCTTCTTAGGATCATTGACCTATGATAAAATCCCACTAATTTTACTCCAAAATCCTAACAAACATCATTGGTGAAAGATACCGTTCCATCCAAGAGCTACATGCTACATCTAGAAATCCTCCAAATGCAACACAACAAAATCCAATAACCATTGGAAAAATCCACAAATCCTCTAGTAAGAATGTTGATCCTAAAATTCCCCATGTTAAAACAAAGCATGAAAAAGTGAAAATGGTCAAAGTACCATGAAAAATCCTCACAATGATAATAAAAAACACACGTGATCAAATACAACAATTGAGATTATAATTGTCCAACTTAACCTCTTACATTAGTCCCAAATACTCAAAACCTTCAAAGCATACTAAAAACCCCAATAATTAGGCCCCTAACCTAAATAAATCAAGCATCATCCTACCTCCTTAATTTCTAACCCAAGGCATGTTGTTCACCCAATAATGGAAAGCTATGAAGGAAACGTTATAAGTATTACAAGAGGGTAGCCACGATCAAAACAAGAAATATAAATTTTAGGAGTTGTGTCTTTATCCTTTTGATTGAGAAATGGTGCACATCCCATTTCCTCCTTACTTCAACACATCAAAATTTGAGAAGTATAAAGGAAAGAGTTACCCATGGGTGTATCGTCAAATATTTTTTCATGTCGTGTTAAGAGGTCTCTTCTAACGATAACTATTTAGTTATACTTTTCCCTCTCAACCTAGGTGGAAATGCATTAGAATGGTTCTTACACATTCCTAAAGGTTCCATTACCTCATTTTTGGCCTATCAAATAGTTTTGGAAGATAAGTATAGTTTAAACATTGAAACTTAAATTAGAATTATGGATCTTTTATATGAAAAAATGCAATGGTGAAATATTTCCTTCATTCTTACAACTACGATAAAGCCTAGCTAGTCACTTCCATTTCTCAATCCTTGAAAAACAATTGGTTATCATTTCATTCCTAATATTAATCAATAAGTTTACTTTCATCTTAAAATGCATTGTGCTGAAAAATTTGAGGAGTTTATTGAAAAAGGAACACAAATTAAAAACTCTCATTACAAAGGGATTGATCAAGATTTTTATCAAAGACCATCATGAGCACTAACATCCCCAAAAACCTAAATTATTCAATAAGAATAAATTGCCATTAATGATGGAGTCACAAATTATAATATCGTCCAAGAGGTTGAAAATACACCTCATCTAATCATCACTAGGGGGAACTTAGGAAAGAAATAAAATAAATACAATATATGCCTTTAGGTGAAACCTTAATGATCATATTTCATTTATTAGAAAAGGTGAATGTGGTCCAATATCCATAAAAAAATGTTTTTATGAAAGAAAACCCAAACCCACCTAATTCAAGGATGGTGAGTATTATGATTACCATCTAATCAAAGGAAACTCAACTAATCAATGCATGAAATTGAAAAAATACATCCAAGATCAAATCAATTACAAAGAAACTGAACTCAAAGGATGTAATGCCCCAAATAATTAAACCAACATCTTGGGATATAATGACACCCCTTTCCTAAAAATCATTAGACTAATAAAAATGGATCAAGGTCAAAATATCAAGCCAATAATGACAACCATGTTAAAAAATTGTGTCACCCTCCTATAACATCCTTATTGGTTTCATCAACTTCAATGAGAGCCATATTATCACAATCAAAGTCAAGACCCTAGATTATACCATCATAACTAGGCGTGATAAAATAATTATCCAAAGGCCTCCTCCTACTCTCAAAGGCCAACATAACATTCCTGAATAGCTTGAAAATTATCTTGCATAATTATCCAACTTGGACCTTCTTAAAAGATCTACTATTCACAAAGACATCATGTAAAAGGTCATTCAATAGCCAAGTTTCCCTAATGACATTTACCCTTCCCAATTCCTATCCTTGGTTGCATGCATATCTCCCAACCAAAAATCATCATTATCCAATATGATGTTCCACATACCACTCCATCCCATGATAACCTACCATTATACATTGAAGTTGCCATCACCTACCACAAAATAAAATGGGTACTTGCAAATAATGTGTAAGGTTTCAATAGTTTTATTTGCAGCTCTAACCAAGAATTTGGGGCATATAGAAACAAAATTGGATCCAAGCATCATCACCACTAAAGAAAATGACAATGTTAAGAGATAATTTGTAGGAACAATCTCCCTTCCTCTATAAGTTAGGAATGTTACCCACAAAACTCTATTCCATGTTCTAGATTTTGATCTCCCTTATAAAATCCACCTTATAAGACCATGGATTCATATGATGCAAGCCATCCCATCTACCTACCATTAATGGATTAAGCTCTCATATCAAGGATAAGAGATAACAATCCATAGAGATCCCCAACCCTTTCAATACTGCAAATATTACATATACCCAAGCATAAAAATTTCCCATGAATCAGATGTAGCAAAATCCAAGGACTCTTCATCCGACATCCATCTTGATAAATTCATCCTCATCCAAAAAAATGACATTAAAACCTAAATTCAAGATAATTGAAAAAGGTCATGGAGAATATGATCTACACAATTCCTTTCATATTGCTAGACTTGCAAAGTTATAGAAATGTATTATTCATAGGTTTAAAACCATATAAAGTAGGACCGAACCATACTACACCCCATTAGGATTTTTATGGTCTTTTATATAAATATTTTTAGCTACAATCTTACGAATGAACCATTATTAGGTTTCGATCATCCCTTTCAACTAGTCCACACACCTAGATCACTTTTATAACTATATAAGTATTCATTCCTTCTTATGTTATATGTTATCATTGCATCATGTTTTCATTGTTTATTGCACTAATAACGGTATTATAGAATTATATGAATAACATGGATTAATGTATATAGATAATTTTAATCATTAAATTCTTACACCAATACATTTAAAATAAAGGATTTGAGAAAGAACCAATAGTTCTAATCAAGTATGGAAAAACCTAGTCACTATCCATGCTCCTACCCTATGTTTTTGTCACTATGTCTCCTTCTACAAAATTTTTGCAAACATCTAGGGATTCCTTTATATGGGAATATCTTGTTCCTCTAGGTATTGAGTATGAGGGAGTGAAATTTATTGGTGGTGGTGTATGTGTCTTGGGGTTCCCCTATATTCCAATGAAGTCTCCTAATTCAAAGGATTTCAAATATAGCTAGGATCTATCTATGAGATCTTCTATGGAGGTATTGGGTAGAAATAGACTTCCCTAAAACTAATGGGTGTTTTGAAATCAAACCCTTCCATAACACTCATCATGGAAGCACTAGAGGATATGATCTTAAAGGAGAAATTTTTCATCTCCCAAGGCTTGATCTATTAGTTCAACGGATTTAGTCTAAGCCTTTCGGATCTCTATGAATGGATCATAGATAAATGGTGGCCAATTTTGAAAGGTATATTATAAATATAGCCCTTTTCCAAGGTAATTTTTACTGTGGTTTTTATTTCATTAAGGATAGGAATGAATTTTTCCAAAAACATGTGTTGATTTAGGAACATCACCACCTCCCGATGAAACCTTGGTATCTAACATTCAATCGCCTCACTAAATCCTTCAAGATTACTAGAACAATCTTGGTATAAATTCCATATATTCCATTCTAGTTCTAGGTTGAATCATGATTTACAACTATTGACAATACCTTGGGTGATTATTAGTTAAACGATCCCTCTACAAATTCAGGCTCTCATGCCACTTTTTCTCATAGCTTGGTCAATATTGATTTATCCAAATATTTAATTTCTAAAATAGGCATGAAAGGAGAGGATCATTCTTTGTCTCAATCTCTTGAATATGAGGGCTTACCCTTCCACTGTCATAGTTTTTTTTCTTTAGGACACTTGACTATGGGATATTATATCTTTAAACGTAAGATGGTGTCCACTTAGTGGAAGTATTCCCTTCCCAACATTCTTATGGTAAAAGAGGCTACTAAAAATATTTCTAAATTCTTTGAAAGGAATGCCATTAAATTTTTTCCTTCATCTTCAGAGATTATAAGGGATACTATTGGGTCGAGGAACCTTGAGGGACAATATGTCATAGAAAAGTATAAGGAAGCTAGTATGGTCCCATAGGATTTTGATGGGGTCCAGGCCATTATGGAATTGGAATTTTCTATCCTTGAAATATCCATATCTCAAAGACCTAAGATTTAGGGAGGATCTCACTCTTATGAAAAAGAAGAAAATATGACATCATAAGAAGGCACCAAAACTAGTTGTTGATGGGAAAGTTGATTAAGTACAAAAGAATCATATGAGGCTTAAATGCAGAACGTGCGTAAGTATAGGAACTAGAGTAGTGCGTAGGAGGGTGTGCATGGATGTTATACATCGTAGCATGTGGTATGCGTGCCTTTGTCGGAGGAATGACAAAGATCTGGAGGGAATCCATGAGCATCAAAACATTGCACTCAACCACAAAATGATGTAGTTTCAAGATCGAAGCAAGAAATCACCCATGAGAGCAATGTGCATGCATTAAGGGAAAAATGGCTCAAATCCCATACTCTATTCCATTCCACTATATTTCTCAATATGAAAGGGTGTACATATATTATTGGGGTGTGTAACTTTTTGATGCTCACATATTCCCTCTAGATCTTTGTCATTCCTCCGAAATGGTATCAAAGCCGCATGACTTTCTTCACACCAAAAGCTCAAACTGAAGGTGGAGAGGGATCTCATTGTGTTAATCAATTGCTACGCCAACACCCTCCTGCACAATGGAGCTGGGTATACACCCAATCGGCCCAACAACATTAGGAGGTAGTGACACCGGGAATTTCCCGGGAGGTCACCCATCCCAAAGATTACTCGGGGTTGGTGCGCTTAATCGCCTGTATCGTAGCCGCACAACTTTCCATCACACCAAAAGCTCGGCGATGGTGGAGAGGAATCTCATCATGTTAAATAGTTGCTATGACAACACCCTCCCGCATGATGGAGCCGGGTGTTGGTGTAGGATATTTACCATGCATATATTTTAAGTACATGGGATTCCTCCACATAGGTGATTCACCATGCTTAGGTGTCCTAGGGTGTCATTATGGCCTTACACGCATCATAGAGCATCATAGGAGTTACATTTGACTCGGCTATTCTAGGAATGTAACTCCCACCTCTTGACGGCTACATTTGTGGGGGAGTTACACACCCCACTACTATATGTACACCCTTTCATCTTGAGCAATATAATGGAATGGAATGGAATAGAGTATGGGATTTGAGCCATTTTTCCCTTAATGCATGCACATTGCTCTCATGGGTGATTTCTTGCTTCAATCTTGAAGCTACATCATTTTGCAGTTGAGTGCAACGTTTTGATGCTCACAGATTCCCTCTAGATCTTCGTCATTCCTTTGACATGCACACACAGAAAAAAAGTATGGACTTAACTCGATTTTCTAGATCGAGCTAAAAATAGAATTGGAGTATGGATCAAGAAAGTGGGAAAAGAACATGTATAACACACTTTGTGGAGGCTAATAATATGATTAAATAAAGTATTATCTTTAGGATTAATCTATTATTAGCAGAAGTTGTAAAATCATGCAAGCTTTATACACATGGCTATTTTTTTAGGAAATAAAGCATGTAGTCTATTTTTGTGAGCATGCCTATTTTTAGGAGAGTGCATGGGCGGTGAAGGGAAATTCCCCACCCCTATATATATCTAATGTAGTTAATTGTTCTAAGTAGTTCAAGCGGTTCTTTTATTCTTTAGCGTAGTTATGATGCTTTAATGTAAACCTAGGTTTTGATGATGGTGCACGCATGGTTCAGCGCATCACTATGTTGTCTAGTTTTATATTCAACTTCATACTATGTAATGTTTTGAATTATAATGGATAATTGTGGATGGATATTAGTGGTTCAAGGATCTAAATATAGTAATTTAATAGTTCAATTGGTGTTAATTATTGGTTACATGGATTGAATGTTTTACTTATTATATGTGATTCCAAAATGAGATGGATATAATGGTTATTTGTGCATGAATGGTTTCTAGCTATTATTATGATAAACATGCATGCTAACTTCTTGCCAAGCAACACAAAGGAGGGACTCAGTAGCTACGTGAACTTCGAATGAGCATTCAATTCTCACTAGATGAGGTGCCAACACATATAGAGGTTAGGTGCAAATAAAATACTACATTTTGGTTTGGTTAAAGGGACCTCTTTTCAAGTTGTCTATCAAGATGTTACATGCAGATGGTGTATCGACTATATTTTGAGAACATTGAAATTTGGGTAGAAGAGTAACAAGATAATTTTTCATAGAGGCATAGCATCGACCTAATTTCAATGCACATAAGTGGGTGGAAGATAATATTTATCACAAATTATATGAGAAGTTATTGATTTTTTTCCTAGTAGATTTGTACTAATGGTTGGCATCTTACGCGTCAAAAAAATTATTATACAAAGTCAAGGGTTTGGACACAGGAAGATTATCAAACTCTCTTTTATGTAGGTAAGGATTGGACTATAGATTTATATTGTTGTTAGGTAGGCTTATTGTGCAATTATAATTTGGAGTATGTAATTTCCATGTATTATTATCGGAGGAAGCCGAGTTTAAGCTCTTGCGTGAGCCCAGAGGATCTTAATTATGTGTGATACCTTTAGCTATCGAGATCTTGATAATAGAACTGGGATTGGAAATAATTACTATGGATAGCTAAATCCCCACCATGTGTAGGGGCAAGATTAGGTGTGGAGAAGTATGGTGGCTTGGAGGAAGATACATAGAGAGAAGAGAGACAGATCAAGTATAATGAAGCACGACAGAGGAAAATTGAAGCAGACTACAATCGAGAAGAATGATGTCTCGCGAAGGATTTGAATCTTTCATGGAAGACGAGGAGCCACACCATCATGTCCTCCAAACATTTGGAAATAGTAGTAGATAATCCCCATCGGCTTCAGGTGAGAGTGCGTCAAAAGATAGAATGAGAACCACTAGTGCACATCTAACTTAACCTAGCTACATATCCCTTACACTAGGTGTTCCAAATCCAAAGGTTGTTGAAGGAAAAAATAGTGAAGGTAATCAGGTAGATACAAATAGATATCATTTTGTTTTGAATCAGGAAGTACATCAGATTAGTAGCGTGCCAAGAAAGACAAAAGGTGCCATTTTTTGGGAGTAATCTTGTAGGATTTTTTTCATGCGAGTCAATATGACCAAGTATTTACACACAAAAATTGGAAGTAGTTATATTTGAAAATGTAGATAAAGTGGGTTTCTAGTTCAAGATTACTACAACCTGGGACACAAGGGACCTCATCAACTAGGTCACAACCCATAGCAGATGGCGTGGGAAGCTCGGATGGGTTAGGTTAGTAGCCTCTTAGAGGAAGAACGGTGGAAGATCTAGGTGTTTTCCTAATCTAGGGAAAGGTCCACCACCACAACAGCCACCATCGAGTCATCTGCATTAGACACCACTTCAAAGATATACCTTAGTTCTATTTTGAGATGTCTCTTCATTTTCCAGAGTATAGGGGTGTGGAGGATGCAGTAGAGCACGTGCACAAGTGTGAATTACTTTAGCACACGATGGGGATTACATCCTTAAATAGAAAGGAAAGTCATTTTTCCACTACACTTCAAGGGAGTGCGCATAGTTGGTATATAAAGTATGACCCGCACTAGACTACAATGGATTACGATGCTCAGTGCACAATGTTTTTGGCTAAGTTCCACATCCCAAAATTTGAGTAGTAAAGCATTAGCATGCTCAAGGACATTAAGAAGGGTTTATCAGAATGTGTGAGAGAGTATGAAGCATGTTTCAAGAGCCTATTTTCTAATTTGTCTTAGATATTCATTCGATTTAGCATGCGTGGTGGTTCATTGGGGGTTGTTGACACCATTTCGAAGGCCATTATCTCATAAGACATATGTAGATCCATGAAAATCCCCTGGAAGTATATCTACACGCCGAGGTGGTTGGGAGTGGTGACACCGGGTGAGCCCATTCTTTGAGGCATAGATAATAGTGATGACCAAGCAATTAGAGAATCTCTCTACCAATTCATTACATGAAACACGCAGTGGTATATGGTGCACTAATTGTGAGGTTGAGGGACATGACAAGGATAGATACCCACACAAGATGGTGTGCACACTGTTACAGTCTTATGAGATCTGTCATAAGAATCATGATGTCCAAAATTTCCCTCTCTTGTAGTGTGCAATGATGAAGAATGTATCTATGTATTGTAATATTTTGATGCAAAAACTCATGATATGAAGTATTTTCAACTGATATATCAAATTCATGAGGCATGTGATACTATATTATGGAAGACCGTGGTGGCAAGAAGCTCTCAAGTTCAGAAGCACAACCTTTTGAAGAATGTAACAATGGAGGAGGTGGATTCTATGGAGGATATAGGAGCAGAGGTCGCAGTGGTAGAAGTATATTTTTGCATATGACCTATTATACTTGTGGGTCCCCATATCATTACTAGCATGATTGTCCCAAAATATGTGTGTGCGATCTTGTGGAAAGCAACATAAGCTTGAGGATTTCCTTGACCTATATGAGCACATGTGTAAGAATAAGAAGAAGGAAAAAGGCATGGGGATGATCAAGGTAAAATGTGCGAAGACCGATTAGTGGATATCAAAGAATCCTGGTCTTAATTTACAACCCATACTAGTAACCATGCAAAAGTAGTACGTGGGTGTGACCCTCTTAAGGCCAATCCACTCATCATGAGAGAAGAAGTGATACATGTTAAGTATCCGGGCACTACTCATCGAAGGAAGTCTACCAAGAGACTATGGGAGTCATTAGAGATCTGTAGGGAGAGATCCGTTGCTTAAAAGAGTAGGCACGTGAGAGAGAACGTGCAAAAAATATGGATCTCCCTCAAAAGGATGTGGATGATCTGAAAGAGGTATGTAAGTTGTTGTGCCAGGATAATATCATCTCATTGCTAGGGGAATGGTTGCGTGCATAAAGGTCCCCACACATCGGAGTTGAGCATGAACGATAGATACTACATGTGAACTTTCCACCACATAACCATGATTATGATAAGGAAATCACTTTGGATGCAGAGAATTGATGGGTGGTTGGTAAGAAATATTTTGATAGATATAGGCACTAAGGTAAATGTGTTGAACTGGATGCATGGAATCAAATGGGGAGACCAAAATTATATCCATCTTCAAATGTGTTGTATATGGAAAATATAACGAGGGCTATACCTATTGGGGTTTTAAAGGATGCTTCCATTACAATTTAGGGAGCCAAGTTTACTGGAGACTTTGAGGTATTAGAGCTTGTTGAAGTAGACAACTTTCCAACACTACTTGGACGTCCCTGGTGCTATGTAAAAATACATACCTACACTTCAATAATGGATACATCAGCTTCGAGAATAAGGATGAGCATGTGATTATACCTCTTGATGAGGCAAGAGCTATGGGGGTTAACACACTCTTGTTGTATATATCTATAATCAAAATTGAGCATTCAAGCAATAAAACATGGAGATATACCGAAGATAAATACACAAGATATAATGTGGTTCACCCAATGTGGATTACGTCCACCAAGAAATAACCAATATATTAATCTTTTCTTTACAGAGGAAATACAATGAAGATCTGTAATCTTCCACACCTTCTTTGGATGTACAATACTTTTCCTTCTCTTAGCTTCTCCAAGAATTCCTTCTTACAATTATGATCAATCTTTCACAATCTAACCTTTCTAACCCTAGATTTCAAGCTTATATAAGCATATACAAACTTAGGGCAACATAGCTATGCAATTGCAACCATTAGTTCACCTTTTAATCAAAGGTTAGATCTAATCTTATGACTTAAATAAAAACATTTCACACATAGGAGACCAACGCCGGCTACCCCAACCGATGTCGGTTCCTCGCTAGATGATCGATGTTGGTCACCGACCGATCTTTGGTTAATGTGTAAACTTGCAAGTTCTAAAACATGTTATTTGTGAAGCAATTAAGCTCCAAAACTCAACAAGAGCTACACCTTACGTCGATACGTTAAGTGAAAAGGATCTTAATAGGATTTACGTGTGCACAGTGTGAGACTCTGAGACTTTAGAACCATCCAAGGAAGGTGTAATTTAGTGGGAAGATGCACAATCGATCAGCAACACCACAAGTTTTGCTTGTTATAAATGGGCCCATGGCACGTATGAAATGGTCAAGAATGATATGAAGGGAAGAATAACTAGAATGATCATGCCACACATGGTTAGGCACATGGGAAGAACTCATTTACCTAGATATATTGGTGAATAAAAACCAAAATATTTCTTGTGCGCCATGGAGGAACACTAGAAGAAAGAAGGTGATTGAAGGAACATGTTAGTTTATACCTTGTGCGGAACAACAGTGCGCTAGTGGGAAACACACAGAGATAACTTGTTGGGCTAACGAGAAGTGAGAATCACCTTTTCAATAAGGTTCACTCAGAGAAATGTGCCTACACATATTTATGAGTATGATGGGAAGAATCTTGCTTTGGTACACATCCATAACTATGAGAGAAAATGGGTATGATGTCTGGAGGCTTTACCACCATACCTGTGGGTACATAATTTCTACTCCACTCTATGTAGATGCACGTGCGAATGGTATGTCCTTTTGAGTTAGAAAGAGAAAGCGCAAGCTAGCGAGAGATGAATGTAGGTATTATTTAAACCTTTGACTATTATTCTAATAAACCTCCAATCCATGAAGCTTTGCATTCCATGAAGTGTATCAAATTGGGGGATAACACAAAAGAATAAGATCTCATGCTCGAGTTACTTGTTGAACATGATTTCATAATAGCGCACATGGATACTACAAAAACAAAGGAGATACGAGATGGGCCATGCCTAAAAAGAGAAAGAGAATGGTAAAATGGTGTATTTCATCATTGATGAAGAGGTAGATAATTTTGATATTAGCCATATAGAAGGTGCACGCAAGTCTTGGACACCTGCAGATGAAAAGGCTCATGCGTATCATGCTCCAAATTAGACTAAGAAGGTTAATATTAGCATGAAAGATGTACCTAAGGAGGCCATTATTAGAGATTACTAGTCATAACAGGAGGTAGACAAGATCATTGAGCTTTTGCATGACTTCTAGGACTTATTCCCACGGAGGCTATCATGAGTTAAAGGGAGTGCACCCCTCATTGGGAGAGATGAAGATTAAGATGAAAGAAGGTGCTTGACCGGTTTGGAAGAGGCATTATAGGATGAATCTAAACTTGTGCATGTGAGTCAAGGAAGAAATAGATAAAATTCTTAATTCTGGCATCATTGAGCTAGTTGAAGAGTATGAATAGGTTATCCCTATGGTTATCAGTATTAAGAAGGATGGGAAGATCAAGATTTGTGTGGACTATAGAGAACTTAATGCTTCATGTGTTACAATTCCTTTTCCAACATCATTCATAGAGGAAATCCTAGAAGGATTCGTAGGGCACGAGATCTATTATGTCACATATGGGTTCTCAAGTTATCATCAAATGCACATTGTGTGCAAAGACCAGGAAAATACCACCTTCACCACTTTGAATGGGTAAGTTTCAAGTACACGATTATGCCTTTTGGATTGAAGAATGCACCAACAAAGTATTCTCATGCATTATTGTGCATGATTTTCATGCCTTCATTCACAAGTTATTATAGGTATACTTGGATGATTGGACTATTTATAGGATTGTCAAAGATCACTGTGATAATATGAGGCTCATGTTTGAGAGGTACATGAATTTGAGCATCTCTTAACATTAAGAAGTGTATCTTTTTGCTACACCCCTTGGAAATTTTCTTGGGCACATCATTTACAAGGAATTGTTATTAGTATACCCAGCCAAGATAGCTGTGATTTTGGGGTTAGAAGATCCTACCAATTAGATTGAAGTGTGTGGATTCTTGGGGCATATGGGATATTACTAGAAAATTTATCAAAGCATATGCGAAGATTATTGTGCCACTAGAATAATTTCTTAAGGTTAAAGGAAAGTTTCATTGGGGTGACGACATACAAAGCACGCATTTGAGACTTTGAAGGAAATATTGACTATTGCCCCAATTTTGTTCTTGTCTTCCTGTAACAAACCATTTCATGTACATATTAATGCCTAAAGTATGGAAATTGGCATAGTATTAGAACAACCTAGAGAGGGTAATGTAGATCACCCCATTTGATTTGTAAGAAGGAAGTTGACACCAACAAAGCATAATTATACTACCACTGAGTGTGAAGCATTGTCCATGTCATAAGTTTTGATAGTACTTGTTGGCCACTCTATTCATCTTTTATACATATCCTATGACATTGAAATATTTGGTCAAAAATCATGTTTTGTAAGGGTGCATCTACAGGTGGATACTTCTTTTTCAGGATTTTGATTCAACAATTGTTGTAAAGCCAGGAAAGAGAAATTCAAGGCATGATTACCTATTGCAGATCAATTCTAGAGAGGATGTATAGAGTATTGAGGATACAATTCCTTATGCACAATTATTCAGGTTGAACCGCGCACACCAAGAGAATTTAAGGATATAATGGTCTTTTGTGTACCTTGGTAAGGCACCATAAGGGATGAAGACATTGGAGAAAAAGTAGCTTGCTATCTAAGCCATGCCTTACCAACCTACTTGGAGGAGACATGTACAATATGGGTAGAGATGAAATCTTGCGCCAATGTACACTTTAACATGAGCATGAAGCCATTATGAAGGAATCTCATAGAGGTATTGTAGGAGGACATTATGCATTAGATGCCACCTTTGCACGCAAGATCCTTATGGCTAGCATTTGGTGGGAGATTTTGTACAAGGATAATAAGGTGTTTGTAAAAGCATGTAATCATTATCAGCAAGTTGGAAATCCTAGAATTAGGGATGATATGCCCTCGAGGCCTATAACGAGTGCATAACCTTTTGGATAAATGGGCTATTGACTTTGTATGACCTATTTCACCACCCGCACGAAGGAGTGGAGCACACTATATAATTACATGTATGTATTATCCGACCAGTGAGAAGGGGCGGTGCCTATGAAGGATTGTATTGCAGCTCTAGAACAAGGTTCCTTTGGGAAAACATCATTAGTAGGTATGGTTGTCCATTAAGCTTAACCAGTGATATAGGAACTCATTTCTTGAATGAGATAATTAGAATTACTTAATAAAGAGTTCCTTGAACTTTTACTGACCAACTAAGGAGTGATCAATACGTGCTAGGATATTCTTTCATTCTTTGGTATAGACCATTATTCTTATTCATTCTTTATTCATTCATTTGTTTAGTGTTGCAAGCACGTACATCATATCTATTGTGGGGTAATGTTGATGGGAAATTTTTCTAAGTACAAGAAGAAGCATAGGAGGCTTATGCGCAGGAATGCACATAAGTAGAGGAACACGGGTAGCGCGTAGGAGGGAATGTGTGGATGTTGCACATGGTAGCGCATGGGACTACGCACACATAAGAAACAAAGCTAGGACTTAGCCGATTTTCCAAATCGGGCTAAAAATAGACTTGGAATGTGGATCAAGCAATTGGGAAAAGCACATGCAGAACACGTTTTGTGGAGGCTAATAATAGGATTAAAGAAAGTATTATATTTAGGATTAATCTACTATTAGCATAAGTTGTAAAAGCATGCAAGTTTTATACACATTGCTATTTTTTTAGGAAATAAAATATGTAGTCTATTTTTGCGAGCACGCCTATTTTTAAGAGAGTGCATGGGCGGTGAAGGGCAAGTCCTCGCCCCTATATATACCTAATGTAGGTTATTATTCTAATAAATTCATAGGTTCTTTTATGTTTTAGGAAAGTTACACTTCTTCGATGCAAACCTAGGTTTTGATGATGTTGTGCACATGGTTCAGTGCATCACTATGTTGTCTGGTTTTGTATTCAGCTTCATACTATGTAATGCTTTTGAATTATAATGGATAATTGTGGATGGATATTATTGGTTCATGGATCTGATTATGATAATTTAACAGTTCAATTGGTTTTAATTATTATTTACATGGATTGAATATTTTCCTTATTACATTTGTTTCCAAAGTGAGATGGATATAATGTTTATTTGTGCATGAAAGGTTTCCTAGCTATTATTATGATAAACATGTATGTTAACTTCATGTCAAGCAACACAAAGGAGAGACTTGATAGCTACTCGAGATGCGGGTGAGCATTCAGTTCTGACTAAATGAGGTGTTAGTGCACATAGTGGTTGAGTGGAAATAAAAGACTACACCAACTAAGATGAATTTGCGCTCCTAAGAGGGAGATGGTAAGGGAGAGACTTAGTATCTCGGAGGAAACATGTTGAATGAATTGCAAAATTGTTGTTACCTTTTTTTTTTTTACTAGTCTCGGGGCCTTATGTTGGAAGGAGGCTATTTGTTGAGAGGTTGTTAAGAGATTTTGTGTTATACGTTGCATTTTCTCGTATATTAGCTTGAACCTCATTTTGGTTTGGGCTTTATTATTACTTTTTTGGATATGTACAAAGTTCTATGATCCTTTCAAAACCCTTACCATTTACCTAATAAAAAACATTCTTACAAACTAATAATATAGTAAGGAAATAACTCTTATCAAACCCTTTACACTTTATTATTTATTTTAGGGTGTAAAAAGTTGATCCTACTTGAAGAGGTAACATAATGTGTCCCAATGTATCATGTGTGTGCCCACTAAACCCTTTCATAGTACATGAGGTATGGTGTAGGTGTTTCTTAGTATATCCCAAAGTAAAAATCAATTCCATGGTGAATATATTTTCACTTGAACCATTATCAACCATGACATCGTGGATTGATTAATTATTAATATAAGCACAATTAAAGATTAGATGTATATCCAAGTCAAATCCCCTATATATCACTATCATTGAATATGATCATGGGCCGCAAAGGTCGGGTTATATGAATGATTCCAATAAAAGCATCAAGGTGGAACATCTATAAGTAGTTGGAGGAGGCCTTGAATTGTATGCATGATTGACACCGGAAGCCCCTTTGTTCCTTATTGTAACGTGGTTGGGTAGTGAATCATCAATATAGTAAGCTTTGTATTCTCATTTGCTTGAGGTCAAGACTCTTCTTCGAGTAGTGTTTAGTTCAATGGAATTATCACTAATAATATCTTGTATCACATGCTTTATCTTCAAACATCAATTTGTAGAATGTATGGTATTTTATGGTAATCAAAATAGGAATTGGAATCAAAAGACTTAGACTAAGGTGTACTCATATCAACCTCCATAAAGGCGGAGATAGAGATATAAGGTTATGGTCAAGAAATTGTTGAAGTATAATATGTGGAAAACATAGTTTAAAACATGTGTTATAGCTAAAAGGATGATGGAAATGCCCATAACTTCAAGAGATACAAAACAAGGGTCGAAGGGTCCACGCCATACTAAGGCCAATGCCATAGTAGTATGGTTCTCACAAGCAAAACTTGCATAGTTAAAATTTAGGAAAAATTCTGGAAAAATATGCGAAAAATAGGAGAGCGAGGAAAACTATGCAAATGACAAAAACAAGAAGAAAAGAGAGAAATATGGGCAAACATAAAAGAATAAATATACGAAATTGGAAGTATCAAAAATCACATGAAACAAAAGAAATATGTGAAATCATATCAAAACTTAAGTAACACATATGAACAAAAGCCTAATCAAGACAAATAAACAATAAACACACAAATCTATTGACATCATAACAATTAACCTGGTAATGTATTAAAATTGATGGTCAACATAAACAAGTGTGATTTATAAAACATTATATACTTAAAACTAAAGTCATGAAAAAGTAGATGATTTAAAAATAAAAATAAAAAACACAAAACATTAACTTATATTCATATTTCCTTTCATATCAACAATTGTTTAAATAAATAAAATAATAATTACTCATTAAGAAACAAATTAGAAAGACTTAATGAAATGAGTAAAATCAAAACAATTATCAAAGAGAAGAAAACCACAATGGAGAAAAATGTATATATATGTAGTAATGATTGATTTGCATGGAGGATACCCTGCATTGATATACCGGATCTATTTTGATTGAATTTTGACTATTTAAGTGAATGTAAGCCACAAACATAACAAAGTAGGTGAAGGCATATTCTTTTAGAATATCCGGCACCATTGACTAAACTAATAAGTGATGTCAAATAATCTGAACCAAAGTCAACTCTGTGGAATCCTTCTTTGTATTTGAAAAAGTGAATAGTGGAAAGGTCAAACGCCAAGTTTTTATTCCTTCTTTTCTAGAAATAGATCTAGAAATCCTTCTTTGTAGTGAATAATAAATGATTGAGATGTGATTTGATTATGAATAATGAGACGTAGCAGAGTTTTTGCATTCTACCAGCTTCCTCCTTACTCGACCACATTCAGTTTAAATTTCAATTTCAATTTCAATTTCAATACTGATCCATAATAATATAACTTAGTCGCGGGGATTTTAAGAGGAGAGAAAGGGCAGTGGAATCAAATGGAAGGCCCTCTCGTGATCACAAAAGCCTGCCATGCATTATCATACACAACCAAACAAAATCTGTACTACATTGAATCGTTATGCATACGTCTGTTTTTTAATACATTGGATTCCCTTGTGATCAGAATTAATACGCTCAGGTGAAAACTCTAGTGGTATCTATGGATTTTCTTCCCTCTCTTTTACATTTGCATTTGGGTATGGTTTCTTCCTGAGCGATCCAGAATTTTTTTGTTTTTTATATTATGGAATCTTTCGATGGCTCGAAATTAGGGAAAAAAAAATCAATCTAGGTAAACCATGAATTGAGGGGTATTTATTTCATTAAATAATACTTTTCTGTATTGTTTTTAAGTTAAATAATAAAAATTATTAAGAATAATCAATATTTTTAAATTGTATTTGAGAATTACTAAAAATTCATAAAAGAGTATTGTGTGTATATGGAGGCACTTTTTGCATTGAATATACGGGGACTATCTTGATTGAATTTTGACTATTCAAGTGAATGTAAGCCACAAACATAACAAAGTAGGCAAAGGCATATTCTTTTAGAATATCCCGCACCATTGACAAAACTAATAAGTGATGTCAAATAATTTGAACCAAAGTCAACTATGTGGAATCCTTCTTTGTATTTGAAAAAGGTGAATAGTGGAAAGGTCAAACACCAAATTGTTATTCCTTCTTTTCTAGAAATACATCTAGAAATCCTTCTTTGATTTGACTCCATGAAAAACAAAACAGCAAAAAATAAATTAATTAGATCTAATATTTTTCGATTATGAAAAGTTGGGTTTCCACCTCTTATAGTGAATAATAAATTATTGAGATGTGATTTGATTATGAATTAATTTTTATATATGCATTAAAAGATTTTATAAATTGGTAAGATATATTTTTGAAAATCTTGTCAAAATAAGATTTTATATGAAGAATAAATCCTATTAACAAAAATGTATCCCACAAATGATATCCTTCTTGTAAGTCTATGGAACCTTTAACATAAATGTTGTAGATTGGAATAGTTTTAACATTAAATGATTTTTTTCATACTTTAAAGTAATAATATATTAATTAAAATATATACTACTATGTGGAATAAAGGATTTTTTCCCTCTTTAATCAACATCCATATTAGACTAAAGTTTTGACTTCTTTTTTTTTGTATATGAGAAGGGAACTAAATAATCTATTTAATTTTTCTTCTACTTGGGTTGCACTTCAACATAATCAAATGGGAAATGATATTGGTGGAGGTATTTAGAAATCCAATAGCATGTGGTAAGATGTTGTTTCACATGTCAATTCATAATACAAACAAGTATACCAAATTTTAATTATGCAAGTCAAAAAATGGCGGTTTCAAATATTTATGAACATTTCATGCATTAAGTATGATTTTTGGATATTGACTATTGTTCAACAATTTGAATAAGTAAAGTAATTATTCGGATGCATTATTATGTAAAGCTAATTAATAGTAGTATTATGTAGTGTTAATATTATCAAAGCAATTCTTCTTCCTACTTAGAGAGATTATTAGTATAAATTCTTTCTTGATATTCCATTCTTTTCCTATTGATGTAATCTATATATTGTTGAAGATTCAATTTTGTAAATTTTGAGTTATGATACTTTTGCTACTCGAATCAGCTAGAGCAATTTTATTTATTTATTTTTGTGTTGTGAATCGTTGCCCTCAATGCTCCCATGTATTCAACCTATATTTAATTAAACACATAACAACGTAATTTGCAACAATCCCAAAGTGAAGGCTTTCTACAAAGTGGTTGCTATTAAAATACATTTTTACTCAAAAGCATAGTATTGATTACAACAATTATTTTTTGTTAAACGTATTAATATTTAAGTTTGTAATGGTGTAGTTAAAGAGTCTATTATTACAATTCAAAAGGTGAATTTTTCCCCGTTTAAATTGTCATCTTATTTTCTTTTTTATAAATGTCAAGTATTTTGCAATGACAGTAAATATCATGGCCATTTTGACACAATTTACATTCATAGCATGAAAACTTATGTAAAAGTGACAACTTGACACATACAAACATATATTCAATCGACTTGTGACCATTTCAATCCACAACTCCATTGCAAATTGTTGACTATGGTGTTTTGTGTCTCTCTCGTAACAATAGTGTTTATGTGGAATTGATCTCTCGGCACATTTGCATAGATATAGCTTTTTGATTCTTTGAACTTTCCCTCCTCTAAAAGTTCAATATTGTGATTCACCATCTCTTTGCACAACAAAGCTGAGAAAATATGGATTTGTACTCTCAAATCGACCACTGAAAATATTTCACAGAGTGCATCATAAAAATCATGTTAAATTAAATCGAAAATACATGTGCAATTAGGTAGACTATTCTTCAAACCTTACAATATGTGTCATAAATAATTCTTAATATACCAATGTTTTTCCTATTTTTGGTTAGCTAAATTTTATTTAAAATTCATCTAACTAAATGTTTGAATACTTGGATACCCAACTTTTTGGGGTTTGTCCTTACGATGGAAATTTGACTATTGTTTCTACCATAAATTATTCATATTATCCTCTATTTAGGCCATTTTGTACCCAAAACAAATGCACTACCAAGTTGCGCTACATCCCTTTTAATTGTTAGTCTTTAACATTATTTATAATATAATTTCTATTTTCTTCCACATTTATCTATTTGGGTCTACTCTATATAACAACAATATAATAGACAATATGTCTATTGATTATGGATTATTTGATAATAGAATATGTTATGTTCCGTAAAGGAATAGAAATATTGCCCAAATCATTTTACAGATTGTTCGGAGTCCCTGTGGACTGATAAACCATGGGTATAGTTGACCATATAAGATATTGTAGCGCAGCAACTTGGTAGCGCATTTGTTTTGGGTACAAAATAGCCTAAATAGAGGATAACATGAATAATTTATGGTAGAAACAATAGTCACATTTCCATTCATAAGGACAAACCCCAAAAAGTTGGGTATCCAAGTATTCAAACATTTAGTTAGATGAATTTTAAATAAAATTTAGCTACCCAAAAAAGTAAGAGCATCCAGATTGATAAGGAAAACTTACGAATAATGTGAGATATAAAGACATACCTTTTCACAGTGCATGTGCTAGCTACTTTATGGTTGGGATATTTAGTCGGTTTATTGATTGAGATAAACCATTTTGTCCTAGATGCTCTTACTTTTCCCTTTTTCTTATTATAATTCTCCTGCAACTGCGAAAGGAAAAAAAGATGCTAGATCAATTTTCTACTTTTATTCTTGTATAAAGAATAAGATGGATTAAATATCCCTATCCGAGTTTGGAACCGATACGTCATCTAACACTAATACAAAAGATACGCCATCTAAGACTAATACTCGTAAGCCTAATAAATATAATCCATATTATAGACCATCTAGGCCTAGGACAATGTATATGTCATCCGAGCCTAACCCAAACAGATACATCCTCTAATACTAATACAATGATATGTCGTTCAAGCCCAATACATCTATGTATTGTGTGCCAATAGGGCATCATCATCAATTTGAATATTTGCAAAAAAAACATGTTTCCTTTGTCTACAACTCTCACTTATTTTGTGATGACATTGAATATATGATAGCCTTGACATGATTTGCATTCATATCATGATAGATTTAATAGCTTCACACATGCAAAACTAACACATGACAACTTGACACACAAACATCTATTCAGTTTCCCAATGACCATTTCAACCCATGCCTCCACTGATAAGTATTTACCGTGTTATCCCATTGCCTTCTCTTATTATAATGGGTTTTATGTGGAATTTATCCCACCCACATGTTAATAGATATACCCTATTGCTCATTCTTTTAAACTTCCATGCTTTGAAATGTCAAAATTGTCATTCACCATCTCTTTGAACAACAAAGCTACAAAAAGAAAAGATGGGTTTGTACTTCTCTCCAATTGACCACTAAAATTATCTCTCAAAGTGCATCATAAAAAATCACATTAATTTAAATAAAAAAACATGTTAAATTAAGTTGAATTTAAATAAAAATACATGTTAAATTAAGTCGAATTTGTTATGAACCTTACAATATGTGTTACAAATTTATCTTAATAGATAAAAAATTCATATTATTAAGTGTTTTCTATTTTGAAATTATTTTTATACAATATTTAATTGCACTTGATCAACCCGTATGTTATTAAAACACATAATAATGTTATTGCATTAATATAAAAGGTTACAAAGGTAAATGTCACCTTTGTTTCAAAGTATGCAACCTATTTTTATTAATGGTATTTAAAGTTATCTATTTTAATGTGACCTTTACAATATGTGTCAAAAATATTCTCGATATACCATATTCTTTTGTTCTCAAGTATTTTCTATTTTAATTACATCTACATTTTTTATTTGTTGTATTGGTTCAATGCTTGCACTATCAAAACACATAATAATATAATTGTACTAACCCAAAACTCAACTCGTCTTCGTTGTGAGTGAGAGCAAAGTTCTTAGTACAACCAACTCACCGGAAAAAGTGGTGATAATGGATTATTTTTATTTGACCCATCATGCAATGCCACTTACACATGACATTCATCTTCTTTAGATCCTAAAACCAATCAATTACGACCTACAACAAATTTCTATCCTTCCTACACTGTCTCTTTCCATGTATTTCAAATTCACCAGTTGCATTGGTCCCAAGTGGGATGTACTCCATCACTTATGTATACTTGTAATAATGATATAAAAGATGCACAATATTGGGGTCTTCTTTTTGTAAAAGTGTCATGCTTTCACAACCTCTAAGTCCTCCACCTCTTGCCTCCTTTCTCTCTTGAATGGCTTCCAAATTTTTCTGTAGGGTCGTACGTTTGTCTCCTAAAGAAAATGAAACACCCCTAAATTTAGTCACATCCTTAGATGATATATTTACCACAACATAAACCAAATTCTATATCATTGTTATTTATAACTTTTCTAAAAATGATATACTTCACCTTATATGGTTTTCCATGTCCTTTACATTTCGTTCCCTCCTCCTCGAGGGACACTTTTGATGTCATTGACAAGGAGATCATTGTCTATTATGACTGACAAAAACATTGGGTTCCACCTCCACGTACAAACTATCTACTACAACTACCGCCTTTTCTCCTATAATCAATGATTAAAACAAAAGCCCACATTTCTTGAAGATTTTTCCCCCCTTAATAATAGAAATTCGATGATTCAACGTAACTTTGTTCCACTTCAATTCCCTACATCTTCTCTGCACCAACTTCCCTATTTCCTTAGACATCCTTCCCCCTCCATTTTCCTTTCATGTCAAAAACCTTCACAACTCCCCAATTTCATTTGAATCTACCCCTATCGGTGTGTCTATTGCACCTTCTCCATCGATTGCTAGTATTATCTACAAAATAATTTTGAAGCAAATCTCATTCAAAAATATATAATGAAAATAACAATATATGTATTACAATTTGTAAGTTATACTCAATTGTTTAAATAACTTAAGAAAAATTGTTTGTTCCATTACCAACCCTTATATATAATATAATTATGTCTCCTTCCTCCATTTTGTTGGTACCCAAATCGATTCTCCTTGTGAATTCGAGCAACATCAACAAACTGGGCAGGATGCTTAGAGAAAGATAGATTAGAATTTAAGTCATTTTGTAGCTGGGGAAGGATCTAACTGACTCTTTGTCACTCAAGCTTAGAAAATTTGGATAACACTATGCTAAGGGTTTAACCTACCCTACTACTTTAGGTCCTTCCTTTGACCATGGTGAGAGAACCCGTTTTGTAATCAGATCTATAGGGGAAAAGAATGGATCAACAATATTTGACTCTCCTTTTTAGGGCATTTGAGAAATAACCTTGAGAAGACATGGTCAATGCAACATAATCTAACTCTCATGAGTTTTCACCCTAGAAAATACAAATGCCTTCTAAACAAGGTCCAGACATTACTAAAGACAACAATAAAACTAGCTTACTCCCCGCATATTTCGGGTAAAGGATGAGTAAATTCAACAAATCTCATTAGCATTTATGGATAACCGGTGCAAACAGGGTGGTTCCTATAGGATTTATCAGTTATGGATATAATTTTTGGGGAATCAAGAAGGATAAATTTTATTATACCAAATTTTTGGTAACTTTTAACAAAGGCTAGAAGATCTACCAAACAAGATGATGAAAACACTTCAAATAACCAACAATGAACCTTTAACTAGAAGATGTGCACCCATGGAAGCCCAAAGATACACAAATTTTCACACATTATTTGAGAATTTAAACATAAAATCTCATGTCAAAGACTCAATTAAACATCAAGAATCCCTTATCTATCATGCCTAAGATACACTCATAGACTAATAAACAACCTGTATCAACAAAATGGAAGTAAAGTGAATTTAAAACTGTTTATTACACAATGAAATGAAATATCTTCTCACATCACAAATGCGCTACCATAAGGATAAGATCTTGTGTGATTTAGAGGAATTCCTAACATAAGATTACAACAGGAACATGAATATCTACTTGAAACATCTCAACTTAAAATCGACACAACAATGCTCATGATTAACACAATTAACTCAAGGATCATCAAATTTATCAACAAGGGAAAGTTTCATTTACAGTCTCAATGCTTGTCAATGGTTGTACACTCGCAACCATCTTGACATGATTTGATTTGAAGGATAAGGAAATTAACAGGTTTCTCATACAAGTTCTTGGAAAAAATGGTTTCTCTCAATTTACGCCTTTCTCTAAACAATTTTGAAAAATTTAACCTCCCCTTATGTAAGAGTATTCTCATTGCATTTATACAATTTCACTTGCTCACTCATTCTCTGTTTTCCCCCCAAAAACATGAATCTCAAAGAGAATATTCTTCTCTATTTTTCCAAGTGGAAAAGTTGTGAGCCATTCACTTTTTTACTTCCATTAGATATGATTGGGGCACCATGTCACTACCTTTTGATAGTTTTCTTAATCATTTCTTTCCTTTTGGCATGCAAGAAATACTTTTTAATAATTCCCAGGCAATTCCATATGGCTTGATGTGACATGCAATCCTTTTCACCTTTTGAAAATCTACCTCGAGCAACACATACTTGTGTTCGTGCCTTTCAGATCGAGTGTCTTCACGTGGATTACATCACATCAATCAAACACCTTCTCTTGCACAATTCCAATCTTTCTCAAATTTATTCCCTTTGTGTGAGCTAATAAAAATCTTCTTTCATCTGATGGCGGTGATTTTACTCAACTCGACCTGTTTGCATCATCCTCATTATAAATTCAATTCTACTTTCTCACCAATATGCATCCCTTTTCCAACCTTGAAAGTGGATAATTTTTACATATATTTTATCAACAAATGGAGAATGTGGTTGTAGAGAACAGTTTGAAAGAGATTTCTTCAGAATATTTAAACCAAATCTTCAACCTGCATGGTCCAGATGAATCCTTTGTCAGGATTTGTTTGATATCACAGACCCAAGGGATACTAAAGGGCCCCTGACCTATTGGTAAGTTCAGCTCTCACTCCTGAGATTGATCAATATTAATCATGTCTTCTTAGCCTTCTAATCCATGTACTACCATCTTTTTGTTGGGAACATCAAAAAGTTCCAGAAGATTTGAATAAATTCTGGATCGAAAGGAGGCCTGCCATGACAAGGGTGACTAATTATAAGTGTCCCTTCTGTGTGATGAAAAATTCATGTTGATGGAGATTCCCACATATTCATACATGTTATATGACAAGTCTTCCATAGATATTTTGTCTTTCATTTCTCATAAAATGGATGAACTGGAGCAGAGAATCATTTCTCTGGAAAAAGGTCAAGCAGGACATGTGTCATCACAACCATCCACCACACCAACACCATCTTCAAGAAATAAGAGGGGGGAATTAAGCTCCCAACCCCAATTATCATCTTGGATGAGGAGGAAGTAGATCCTTCATCTCCCCATCATTATAAAGCATCACTATCTGTCACCCAAGAGGTAAGGGAAAGTCCACTTTTCAACCTTCCATTCATTCAAAGTGTGGCAGGCTTCTCTAATGGAGCAAACATTATCAAGACCTCAGATTGTTCCTCTTCCAAGAGATATCCCTCATTTCACAAGGATTCACCAGAGTGAATCTAGTTCAAAATCTCTTGTTCCACCGGGTACCCAGGATGTAGTGCTTGCTCTTCCAAAGCCTACTCCAGATGTTCCCCTTAGTCTACTCCTCACAAGGGGAAAGGGAAGATGACATTTTTCATGGGTGGTTCAGATATTTTGGATTGGGTATCTTCTTATCAGAAAAAGATCAAGCTAGAGAATATCATGGATGGTCCCGAATGACCCTTGAGTCATTGATGGATATGGGGATGTCCTGAGAATCTAGCAGGGGTTAGTCGTATTTGTTCGAAATCACATGGATCAAATGAGTTCATGTCAAGGAAGAACATGCTATTAAACAAGATCCCTCCACTTGGAGGATATTTTAAAGTAGGAGTAAAGGATAATTGAGCATTGTTTCTCTTCTTATGTCCTTACTTCCAAATGTGTATACAACTTTCTTCATCATGGGCTGGGGCCCCTATAGAACCCCAATTTTTATTTATGTCTGAAACTTTGCTTCTTTATCTTCCATTATATGAGCCTACATGGTGTTTGAAAATTTGAAGTTTGCATGTTCAGATCACCCGCACTGGCCCATCTTTTGTTTGCATTCCTAGAGATTTGATTCATAACTTTGCAATTCCTCTAGTCTCATCAATGGTTCCCATGATTTTTTAACCCACCACCTTTCTGTCTTCATTTAAGAGTCTCAACTCTATTTTTAGCCATGCCTTCAACTGCATGCCTCAGACCCAAAACCACATTCAATTTTTCCAAACATCGAGTCCTCTGCCTATTTGTTTGGCTCTCTTGTTGGTGGTGGTTGCTTCACTCGACATGTGGATTGAATTTTCAGCCCGCCTAGGCCTGCTTTGCCACACCATTAGCCACGTGGTGGATCCTCACTCCTTGAGATTATTTAATTCTTTGTGTCTTTCCAAAGATGTGTCAAAGGGAAATGTGGATACTTTTACGTCCAATTCTGCACTTAGGTAAAATTAAGCCCCGCAACACACAAAATAACATCGAAGGACAGAGAGGGTCAATTTTCACAGGATTTTTAGGGAAATATAACTATTACATTCTTTGACCGAAAAATGGGATTCACACCCTAAAAACAAGACTCACATTTGCATCCAACATGGTCCTATCTTTGATCATACATTTTTTCACATGAACAAACCAATCAGAGTGATTTTTTCAAAGGCAGACATTAGATAAGAGGGTGAGACCAAAACGAGCACTAACATCAGCTCGACTGGGGATGGGTACCCCAATGCGTGCCACAAGAACCATAAAAACCAAACACTAGAAAGAACAAGTTCTTAAATCTAATGGGTTACTGAGTCATTTAAAGCATGCACAAGGTCAAACATATCAACTCATTTCACAAAAGGAAATTGAGAAACCGAGGCAATCGGTCACCGTAGGCCAAGAGAGAAAAAAGGAAATAAAAATAGAAACAAAAGTGATAAACAAAATAAAAAATACTACACACTATACAAGAATGCGTACCTTATTTGGATCAATCTTGGAAGTGTTTCTTGTAGTTTTCTGCCATTAACAGAAATTCAATCAAATCTCCATCCAAGTCCTTTAGGAAAAATTGTGCTCACCAATTCTTATGTCAATGGAATAAGGACCCATCCATAAAGCATCAAATTTACCATGTTTTCCTTTATCCTCATGTTTACTATCCCATAGTAAAACAAGATCTCCGACATTGAAAGTCCTTGGGAGTCACTTTTTTATCAAATAGCTTCTTGAGTTTTTCTTTGAACCTTAAGTGTCTTTGGTGAGACTCCCTTCTTTCTTCATCCAACTCAACTATTTGATTAATCCTAGCTTCATAGGGATTCACTTCTTCATCCTCAAGTTATTGTATGAACTGATAAGAGGATAGTTGCATATGTAAGGGTAGAAGAGCCTGGACTCCATAAACTACTTCAAATGGGCACTTTCCAGTGCCTCTTTTGGCAGTAATTCTATCTACCCATAAATCAAACTTCAACTACTCACCCTATTTCCTTTTGTTAACCTCTAATGTTATTCTAATGATTTTAAGCAAATTTTTATTTTCCGATTCAACTTGACCATTCCCCGAGGATTGTAGTTTGATGCATATGTCATATTTATCCCATATTCTTGGCACATATTTACCAATGGCTTAGCTCTAAAACTCATTGCATTTTCAAAAACTATCTTTGTAGGTACTCTGAACCTACAAATTATATGATTCAGGATAAAATCCATGACAATTTGATGAGTTACTTTTTTAGTAGGGATAGCCTCAACCCATTTGGTAAAATAATTAGTAGCCACCAAGTATCCATTTGTGCCCTGCACTTGAGGGATCTGATATCTCTCCAATAAAATCCATTCCCCATTATTTAAAAGGAGCTTCTATTGACATTGGTTGCAAAGGAAGGGCACCTGAAGATTTCATTCTTCCTGAAAACCTTTGACAACTTTCACATTTCCTAACCAACAAGGTTGCATCTTTGAAAAGTGTAGGCCACCAATAACTTGCCCTTAAGATCTTATGGGCATTTTCTAGAAAAATGTCCTCCACACACTCCCCCATGAAATTATGCAATCAATTTGGGAGCTTCATCCTCTATAATACACCTTAAAAAACCCTTCAGGATTCTTCCAATCCAACCCATAATAAGTGGTTATATACTTCTGGGAAGCTAATTTGAGTGTCCTTTGATTTTTATCTAGATTCCCTGGAACTCCGAATTCCTGAGGTAGAATATTATATCCTTATACCATGTGGAATTAACTGATTCCTCATGGACATCCATACTTCCTTCCTCAATCTCATTAACTTCCATTACTTGCAGGTTGCTCTCTTCCATTAATCTTACAAGGCCCAGACCTCTAACCAACTTGGTGGTCTGTATGTTCATATCATACTCTTATAGCTTGTTCACCCAATGGCATCTTTTACTAGAAATTTCCATCTCTGATAAAATGTCTTTGACCATGGTGTGGGGAACATAGGTGAAAATCTTAGAGCTCAAGATGTAAGGCCTAAAAATCTTAGTTGCTCTTACCAAAGCAAAGGCCTACTTCTCCATGATGGTATACTTTAATTCAACCCCTATAAGGCTTTACTAAAAAATGCAATGGGCCTTTCATTTCCTTCTTCATCCTTTTGCAATAATACATACGCAATAGTATTTTTAGATGCAAAGGAGAATATCTGGAAATCCTTCTTATAATCAGGGGTTGCTAACACTGAAGCATTTTTTAATGCCTCTTTGATTCCAGTGAAATATTGGAGAGATTTTTCCTCCCATTTGATAATTTGGTCCTTTTTAGCATGCTTGTAATAGGAATAGTCATTTTAGAAAAATTTGAAATGAATCTCCTAATAAAATTTATCTGACCAAAGAAGGACTGAATCCCTTTCTTAGTTTTTGGGACAAGAACTTTACCAATTGCTTCCACTCTTTCAAGGTCAATCATGACCCCTTTCTTTGATACAATATGCCCTAACATATTTGCTTTTTGAACCTCGAAATGGATCTTTTTAGGATTCAACGAGATGTCAAACTCTCTGCATCTTATCAGCATCTTTTCTACATGACTCAAGTGATCACTTTTGTTTTTGGAGAATATTGTCACATCATCCTGATAAACTACAATGAAATCATTGATGTAACCTAAGAACGCAACATCTATTACTCTTTGAAATGTGGCACCAACATTCATCAAACCAAATGGCATCCTCACATATACATAGGTACCCCATGGAGTAGTAAAAGTGGTTTTGATCATTTTTTATTTATTTACCACCACCTGGTTATACCTCGAGAATCCATCTAATGTGGATAGCAACATAATTATCTTTAATTGAGGCCTTATTCAAGTTCTTAAAATCGACACACAGCCTTATGTCTCCATTTTTCTTTCTAACTAGCACCAAGTTTTCCACCCATGAAGAATATCTTGTTGGCTATATGATCCCTCCATCCCTTAAATTTTTCAATTCTTCCTACATTTTGAGGGAAAGAAGTGGATTAATCGGCCTCTAATTAAGTTCCAAAGGTATCTCATGTTGAAAAATATCCTCCCTATATGATTTCAATTCTGAGTAAGACCATGCCAAGAAATCTTGGTACTTTTTCAACAACTCAATGTAGGATTGCTTTTCCTCCTTACTCAAATTACTACCTAGCCATACTTTCCTAGGTTTTTCTTCAGTTCCCGATTATGCTCTTCCACATCTCTTGAAGCAGAGATATGTCTATGAATTACCCTATCAACATTATCAAAATTTGACTCTAAAGCCACCAACCCTCTTAGAATGGTATTGGTTTTTAACTGAATAATGTCCTTGCCAAATAGAGTTTCCTTACCATCACAAACAGAAACCATTGGTTCCCAATCAATGTATTGATCAGTAAATTCTCCTTCATTCTGCAAGAACCTCTGAACCTAGGCATCATCATCAAATACTTGTTAGTGTTTAACATTATCAGGGATAGATGGTCTTAACAACACTTTTATATCATAATCACAATAAGGAGAGACAATACAATTTTCAAACCTGGATCCAAGCACTGCCAACCTATCTGTTGTAGAATTATGATCTCTGTTGTGATACTATGTTAAAGGAGTCAAACATTTCAATAAAATCCCATACTACATGTTTATATTGTTTCATCCTTTGATTCTTAGTGGCATATAATCTTCTAACTTGTTTGACTACCAACTCGAGTCTCCTTTAAAAACTATGTCCTTGATACCATATCTCCATGCAATCCTCAAACCCAAGAGTAGTGCCTCATACTCTGTAATATTATTTTTGCACTCAAATTTAAGCTTGAAGGAGAAATTAAATATTTCTTGACTTAGAGACACAAGGACAACTCCAGTGCCATTTCCCAAGTTGGAGCAAGCTCCATCAAATATTAAAGTCCAGGGAATACCAAATTGTTCAAGACACTTACTCTTATCAATACTATGCTCCTCAAAATATGCATAGCTGACAAAGTTGTTAACATCTACATCTGCATATAATACTTCATAAGAAGCATTGCTAGGGTCTTCAATCAGATGCAACATATTCTCACCATATAACTTGACAAGGTTCCCTTCTACTGGTATGGTGGCATATGACATATCCATCTACACACTTCCACCCACACTAGAAACCCACTTTCTTGATAGTAACATACCCCATTTAGTAAGGAAATCCATAATGACTACATTCATGGTTAAAAACTTACCAGGATAGGATGTTAATTGCACAACTAAGCCCTTTACATATCCTATCACTGGTACTTCTCTTGAATCCATAGCGATTGCATTTTCCAAAGGTTGTTGTTACCTTGATATTTAATTCATTCATTACTTCAAGAGGCATCACATTACATGAAGCCCCTGAATCAAACATATAATTGTGCATGAGTCTGTCCTTAATGATTAAAGTGGTATAAAAAGGATCAACATCAAGCTGAGATTCAACAAGGGACGTACCCAAATACACTTCAGGAGATTCACCCAAGTCTTCTAATGCTTCTTCTGGCACCTTCAAATCTAAAATCACAGGGGGAATATCCACATTATTTACATCCTTTCCCAAGGGCACTCCTTCCTCCTTGAACCCTAAATACTCAAATGCCATTTTCCTATGCTAGGGATCCTAAGCAATTCAACAATAAAGTACAATGACTTTAATTTGACTCAAAATCTAGGCAATATCACAAGGGATATATTTGGGTAATATTATGTTGGGAGGGATGGTAATTACTCCTTCTTGCGGTATGAGGCTCTTTATGGCTTGGGCATGGACATGGGTACATGATTTATTGGGAATAGCTAGACCCTTGTTAAGAATATCTTTCTTGGGAGGATCTTTTGGGATATTAGTGAGAAGGGGATTTTTGGTTTGGGTTGTGGACCTCCTCCTTTGATAGTTCTACTTCTGAGATTGTATTCCTTTTCTTGAGCTACTACCATGTTCATCAGAAGTTTTTGGTCCTCCTCAGAAGGAATTCCTCCATCATACTTCTTAATCATTAGAGCCCTTAAGTATTCAAATTCATGATTAGGAAACTCAAAATCCTAAACCATATCAATCTCAACATCATCAACAAAAAGAAGAGGAGATACCCGATGAATGCAGTCCCAAAAATCCTCAATAGTCCGGGAACTTATCAATCCAATGGAGTAAATCCTATGTCGTGAATAATCAGGATACTCCTTCATAAAAAGGTCTCCAAAAGTGGGGTCATCTTCAGGCTCTTCACTCCCTTCACTTAGATCACATGGAGGATGGGGTAAGAAACATCTATCACCCCAGTCAATGACATGTGCCTCTTCAACCATAAATAATCATACATTCAATGGATTAGGGACAAGTTTATTTCTTTCTATCTAAGGTTGTTTACTTCCTGACCCCATATGTCCCTTTCCTCTATCTTCATTTATAGACTCACCTATTGGATGAACACCAAATCTATGCATACCTTGAGGGGGATTGTGGCCTTGAGAGCTTTGTCCTATTCCCTTCTCCTCCCTAGCAAATTTGTATGAAATTTATTTTTTGACCCCTCCAAGGTTTTAACAACTTCTTCTAGATCCACTACTTTTCTTTCTTGAGGCTTCTTAGGATTGATCAATTTAACACCCTCCCTCTTGGGAGACTTTCCTGTAGCCTTGATATTATTTTCAATCTAGACTTCCATGGAAAAATATTTCCTCAAATTCCCAAGGTTTTTGTCTCTTAAATAATATGTCACCTTTTTTTTAAGGCATCGAATACTTTATTAGGCAAGATTGATCACTTGGTCTCAATATTACAGGTAGTTTGTTCAAGGTTTTGTTGAATCTAGCATTAAAATCTAGGACAGTTCATTGGGATTATTTTTATGTTCTCAAACTCTGAGAGAAGGAACCTTGGATCAGTCTTATCCCCATATTACAATTTGAAGGCATTTTTCATTTCTACCCATGAATCAATAGAATTTTCGGAAAATATTTATACCAATCATGGGCATCCTCTTCCAGAGTATGAATAAACAACTTCACATATACATCCTCATGCTCAATCTCAAAGTCTTCCATAATATTAGTAAAGATCCTGAGGTGTTGGTCACCACTGATGGCATTATTCCCTTGAAATTTTGGCAATCTATTCCTTGCATCATTAGGGACTGCATTGGGATAACCCACCATACCCGTGAAATCTATAGGTCTATATACATTAACAACAAATGGGGTCTAGGAGGTGGGAGTGCCATATTATTTTGAGGAAGTGTCTGAATATGAGGATTAAAATGGTATGGGACAGGAGGTCTTTGAGGAAATGGGTATGATCCTCAAAATATTGATTTTCAATGATTTGGTTTACAGAAAACTCTATTAGCTCTAAGTGATAAAAGAGGAAGATGAGGAATACCTATATCAGTTACAAATGAAGTCCCCTCACTAGTGGTAGTGTATAGATTTGTACAAGGACTACTTTATCCATTATTGTCTCAGAACTAGAATAATCCTCAATCAAATACTAGTCACTTTCAACCACAAGAATTATTTTCTCTTCTAATCTTTGACCTCCCAAAGCTTTCCAGACTTGTTTCTTATTTGGATTTTTCTTTCAAAGATTTGGAAACAACTTTGTAGTAGGGTTTGTCTTAAGGAAAGACCTTTTTCCTTCCAACTTTATAGATCTTAGCAACAAATTTCAATTATTAAAGCCTAAGGCACTAGTATTTGCCAAAAATTCTGAACAATATGGAGTCGCCACTAAGGTCTTGTACCTTAGATGTGTAAATCACTGCAAATGACTTGTCAATTGAAACTTAATAATCAATTTGAACAAAGCTTGACAAATCTCAATATCCTTTGTCAATATTTACCCCTAGCCAAGCAAATTTAATGGAAAGATTTCTTTAAACTAGGAAAATATCAAGCACATAACTTCTGATTAAGCTCATTTTTCATAAATCTCAACAAAGGATGATGTCTAGATCATGTATTTGCATCTAAACATATGTAACACATTACGAGAGGTCAGTATTTATCTATATTTTCACAAATAGTCCCCAAAAATGGCGCCAGAGTGGTGTTGGTACCCAAATCATTTCTCCTTGTGAAGTCAAGTAGCATCAACAGGTGAGCAAGATGCTTAGAGAAAGATAGATTAGAATTTAATTCGTTTTGTAGCCGGAAAAATATCTAACTGACTCTTTGTCACTCGAGCTTGGAAATTTTGGATACCATCATACTAAGGGTTTGACCTACCATACTACTTTAGGTCTTGCCTTTGACCAGGGTGAGAGAACCCATTTTGTAACTGTATTTGTAGGGGAAAAGAATGGATCAATAATATTTGACTCTCCTTTTAGGGAATTTGAGAAATAACCTTGAGAAGACATGGTCAATGCAACATAATCTAACTCTCATGAGTTGTCACCCTAGAAAATACAGATGCCTCCTAAACAAGGTTCAAGTTACTAAAGACAACAATAAAACCTAGCTTACTCCTACATATTTTGGGTAAAGGATGGGTAAATTCAACAAATATCCTTAGAATTTATGGATAAGTAGCAAATAGGGGTGGTTCTTGTAGGATTTATTAGTTATGGATGTATTTTATTGGGGAATTAAGTAGGATAAAGTTGATTATACCAAATTTATGGTAACTTTTAACAAAGGCTAGAAGATATGCCAAACAAGATGATGAAAACAATTCAGATAACCAATAATGAACCTTTAACAAGAAGATGTGCACCAGGAAGCCCAAAGATACACGTTTTCACACCACATTTGAGAATTTAAACATAAAATACTCATGTCAAAGACTCAATTAAACATCAAGAATCCCTTATCTATCACACCTAAGATACACTCATAGACTAACAAACAACCTGTATCAAAAAAATGGAAGTAAAGTGAATTTAAAACTATTTATTGCACAATGAAATGAAATATCTTCTCACAGCACAATTGTAATTACCACAATACTACCAGAAGGATAAGATCTTGTGTGATTCAGAGGAATTCCTAACATAAGATTGCAACAGGAACATGAATAGCTACTTGAAACATCTCAACTTAAAAATAGACACAACAATGCTCATGATTAACACAATTAACTCAAGGCTCATCAAATTTATCAGTAAGGGAAAGTTTCATTTATAGTCTCAATGTTTGTCAATGGTTGTATACTCGCAACCATCTTGACATGATTTGATTTGAAGGCTAAGGAAATTAATAGGTTTATCAAACAAGTTCTTGGAAAAAATGGTTTCTCTCAGTTTACGCCTTTCTCTAAAAAATTCAGAAAAATTTAACCCCCTTATGCAAGAGTATTCTCATTACATTTATACAATTTCACTCGCTCACTCATTCTCTATTTTCCTCCCAAAAACATAAATCTCAAAAAGAATATTCTTCACTATTTTTCCAGTGGAAAAACTATGAGCAATTCATGTGTTTTA
The DNA here is from genome assembly GCA_018340775.1 of Taxus wallichiana var. yunnanensis. Lineage (NCBI taxonomy): Eukaryota > Viridiplantae > Streptophyta > Pinopsida > Cupressales > Taxaceae > Taxus > Taxus wallichiana. The sequence continues at coordinate 452,805,472 of CM031237.1, read as the reverse complement.
CTTCCATTAGATATGATTGGGGCACCATGTCGCTACATTTTGACAATTGTCTTAATCATTTATTTCCTTTTGGCATGCAAAGAAATACTTTTTAATAATTCTCAGGCGGTTCCATATGGCTTGATGTGACATGCAATCCTTTTCACCTTTTGAAAATCTACCTCGAGCAACACATACATGTGTTCGTGCCTTTCAGAACTGAGTGTCTTCATGTGGATTACATCACATCAATCAAACACCTCCTCTCACATAATTCCAATCTTTATCAAATTTATTCCCTTTGTGTGAGCTAAGAAAAAATCTTCTTTTATCTGATGGCGTGCTTTTATTCGACTCAACCTATGTGTGCCATCCTCATTATAAAATCAATTCTACTTTCTCACCAATATGCATCCCTTTTCCAATCTTGAAAGTGGATAATTTTTAAATATCTTTTATTAGCACAATGGCGAATGTGGTTGTAGTGAATAGTTTGAAAGAGATTTATTCATAAGATTTAAACCAAATCTTCGACCTGTATGGTCTAGATGAAGCCTTTGTCAAGGATTTGTTTGATATTGTAGACCCAAGGGATACTAAAGGGCCCCTAACCTATCAAAAATTTTGGCTCTCACTCCTCCTGAGATTGATCAAGATCAATCTTGTCTTCTCATCCTTCCAATCCATGTACTACCATCTTTTCGGTGGGAACATCAGAAAGCTCCAGAAGATTTGAATAAATTCTAGATCAAAAGGAGGCTTGCCATGATAGGGGTGACTAAGTACAAGTGTCCCTTCTGTGTGATGAAAAATTCATGTTGATGGAGATTCCCAAAGAGTCCTACGTGCTATATGACAAGTCTTACATTGATATTGTGCCTACCATTTCTCATAAAATGGATGAACTGGAGCGGAGAATCATTTCTCTAAAAAAGGTCAAGCAGGACCTATGCCATCACAACCATCCACCACACTAGCACCGTCTTCAAGAAAGAAGAGGGATGAATCAATCTCCTACCCCAAATTATCATCTTGGATGAGGAGAAAGTAAAGCCTTCATTTCCCCATCATTCTAGTGCATCACTATCTGCCACCCACGAGGGTATGGGAAAGTCCACTTTTAAACCTTCCATTCATTCAGTGTGGCAGGCTTCTCTGATGGAGAAAACATTATCGGGACCTCGGCTTGTTCCTCTACCAAGAGAGATTTTTCCTTTCACGAGGAGTCACCAAGGTGAATCTAGCTTAAAATCCCTTGTTCCACCATGTACCCGAGATGCAGTGCTTACTCTTCCAGCTACACCAGATGTTCCCCCTCAGTCTACTCCTCACAAGGGGAAAGGGAAGACATAATTTTTCATGGGTGGTTCAGATCTTTTGGACTGGGTAACTTCTTATCAGAAAAATATCAAGTTGGAGAATATCATGGATGTTCCAAGAATGACCCTTGAGTCATTGTTGGATATGGTGATTTCCCAGAATCTGGCGGGGTCAGTCGTATTTGTTCAGATAGTACAAGGCTCAAATGAGTTCATGTCGAGGAAGAACATGTTATTGAACAAGATACCTCCACTTGGAGGATATTTTAAAGTGGGAGTAAAGTATAATTGAGTGTTGTTTCTCTTCTTGTGTCCTTACTAAATGTGTATAAAAATTTCCTCATCATGAGTTGGGGCCTCTATAGAACCCCATTTTTTATTTATGTTTGAAATTGATTCTTTATCTTTCATTATATGAGCCTGCATGGTGTTTGAAAATTCAAAGTTTGCATGTTCAGATCACCCGACACTAGCCCATATTTTGTTTGCATTCCAAGTACTTTGATTGTAAGTTTGTAATTCCTCTAGTCTCATCAATGGTGCCCATGATTTTGTTAACCCACCGCCTTTCTATCTTCATTTAAGAGTCTTAACTCTAATTTTTAGCCATGCCTTCAAATGCATGCCTTGGGACCCAAAACGCATTCAATTTTTCCAAACATCAAGTCCTCTGCCTATTCGTTTGGTTCTCTCACCGATGGTGGCTGCTTCGCACGACACGTGGAGACCCCATGCATCTTTGTGTCTTCTCTCTCTCTCTCTCTCTCTCTCTCTCTCTCTCTCTCTCTCTCTCTCTCTCTAAATTTGCACCTAAGCAACATGTGGAAGCCTACGAGCCCCCTTCTTTATGTATACTTTTCAACTCGCCTAAGCCGCTTTGCCACACCATTAGCCACGTGGTGTATCCTCGCTCCTTAAGAGTCTTTAATTATTTGCACCTTTCCAAAGATGCACTAAAGGGACACATGGATACCTTCCACATCCATTTCTACACTTAGGAAAATCAAGCCCTACAACACACAAAAAGAACACGAGGAAGGACAAAGGGGTCAATTTTCACAGGGATTTTTAGGGGAAACATAAATATTATGTTCCTCAACCGAAAAAGAGGATTCACACCCTAAACACAAGACTCACATTTGCATCCAACACGGTCCTATCTTTGATCATACATTTTTTTCACATAAACAAACCAGTTAGAGTGAGTTTTTTAAAGGAAGACATTAGATAAGAGGGGCGAGACCAAAATGAGAACTAATATAAGAAAAAATATTTGTTCCATTACAAACCCTTATATATAATATACTTATGTCCCGCGCCTCCATTCAACCTCACATTAATGTGAATTAAATTTTTAATTTAAAAAATACTGCAAGGCCATCTTTGAACTTCATTTAAATTTTATATGAGATTGATTAATTTAAGCTCTTCTTAGTGTATGTTTCTTGTCTCATTCAACTTTTAAATCATCTTTTATTTATTTTCAATGCTTTCAAATTTGTATCAAGATTATATGTGATATTTTCTTCTTCTTCTTACCAACTCCTTATTCTTATTTATGTTTCTCTTATCTAATTCGCTTTCCTTTAAGTTCTCTTATTTCCATATTTTCTCTTCCCTCTATGTGTTTTTAAGTATTATGAGAATTGTGACAATTCTATAGTCATACGGATGTGGTCATGGTAATTTTGTACTTGTACAAAACTGGTCATTTGTTTTATGAATCATTTTTAACCATGACCTATGTGCCTCAAAATTTTGGTCCATAATTTCGGTCCTTTTTTCCTGGTGTTTGTGAATTTGTACACCAATAGGGTTCTAATTTGGATTCAAAAGTCTATAAATATTTAAGTTAAATATTCCCTTTAACATGAATGGACACAATAACATGCATAGAGCTAATTATATTCAAGTTGCAAGGAAATAATATGTTTTTATTATTAAAACATCTCCATGCCAAAAAGCATAATTCAATCTTATACATCTTAATAATTGTTTGCATCCATCAAATTATAAGGGTTGGGATACATGCACTACACAAACATGTTTGTTGAATGCATTATACTTGTATGTTGTTTTCCACATTGTTATCTAGTTGAGGGAATCGATAAATATCAATAAATTTCATGTTTTCTCCCATTTATCATAAACACCAAGCTAGATTTATTTTCCTTACACATTTCACGGACCTAGAGGCCTTGTGGTTTTGGATAAGGATAATTTCATCATGTGACTTGTAGGGTACCAAGAAATAAGTGAAAATATTTAAAATCATATTTAATGAGGAAAATTTTCATACATTTTTATTCTGTAGACACTCAAAATTGGTATTATCATTTAAAAATGACAATTTTGGCTATGTTCCCTTACTAAGATAATTTCTCATAATCTGAGTTCAATTAGCATCTCTCTAGCTCCCTCTCAACTTGCTCATCTCCACACTCGCTACTTCATTCATTCGTGAATTGTTAATTAAAAATGTAGTAAACTACCTCTATGAATATTTATATGGAACTTTTCATTTTACATCATTTTCATCCCGAGAAAGCTCGTATAGTTTGGTCCATGGTGGACTACAAGATCTTGATTGACATAAATGCTTTTTCTACTTTCATCTTCTAACTTTATTTTCACTTTAAATATCTTAGTTTTGCCATTTCATCTTCTTAGTATCATTCTTATCGTTATATTTCACCGGAATACTAGATAAGCAATTCAATATCACTTTATAATTTATAAAACACTTTTATAAGAACCTAATGAAAATATTAACACAAAATAACTCAAATCTCTCTTAAATATTCTTAAATTATTTTTACATAATTTAGATCAACCACTATTATAGGTTTCAAGAACTCAACTAAGTCAAATAGTCTATCTTCCTTTGTTTACAAGCATGCAAAGGTCCTAGAGCCATGTCTTATCAAGAGTAAAGTCATTGCAATCACTCTCAAAGATCCTCAAGAGAAAAAATTATTTTTTCTAACTAAAGAACACCACATCACACTACTACTATATTAGATACATTCTTTGTACTCTATATTTATCCCACTATATTTATGTCAAGAGATATGAGGGAACTCATAACGGTTGGCTTAGATCAAATTCACACTTGTACATACTGTAAACACTCAAATTTGGTAATTTACACTTTGTAACCCTTGTTTTGACTATGCACTCTTGCTATGATAAATAAAACTTCTCCACTCCTATTTAAAACTTTTTGAGGTCCATTGTTTAGCTTGTTTAACCTTGTACACTAACATGTCAACAAACTCTAAGAATACAATGCATAAGATCAATAGAGAAACATTAGTTTATCATATCGAAACTTCATTTAGTCCATTCTCTATTCCTAGTCGGGACCATACAGTTTGGTCAAGGCCATACTATCTAGTCCTAACCTATTTTCTACATTCTTGGACCGACATGTTTTCCAACTACGCTTTCAAATTGAAATATTTCATTCAGTCTTATACTTCATCTAGGTCAACCTTTCTTAGGTAAATTGTCAATGAAACCCTATATAAACAAGAAAACATTACCTCATTTGCAAACCTAAAACTCTTAAGGCAATGCACTAGAGCACTCACTTCATACACGTACAAGAGGAATCTAAATATCCCTAAATCTTGGAATTACACATCTATAGTCAATAGGGTGGCACCCGCATCAATTCTGAAGATAAAGAATAGGGAAAGGAAGCCATATCTCTCATCCATAAGAATCCAAACATCCTCTCTCCAAGTGTTTTAGCAAGAGAAAATTCAAATCAAGCATGGTCAAATAAAATGCAAAATATGATTGATCTATCTAGATATCACGTGTTAGGTTGAGAATGATGTTGTTTGAGTCATCTTCGAGTATTGTCAATGTTAGTGGTACACAATGGTACCCATAACCATTTGAATGTTTATTTTACAAGACTCTTCATCCATGTATAGGGTTTAAAGTTATGTTCTATCCATTCGAAAGCATCGCTACATGTACAAAAATAGAAGTTGACAATGACAAACAAATTTAGGAAGGTGAACAACCTAGAAATTTGTAGAGGCTAATTCATTGTAGGTCCAAGACAAGATAGAATGGAAAACCCCATACGGTATTACCTTGACCTAATGGTATAATCCTTAATCAAGTGTATTTATATTTACATACTCTATTACAAATTTTAGGCACGTTCGGATCTCCTAGTTCCATAATTACATGGTCTTATATCTTTCCGAAATCAACTAAATCCTTCTATACATTTTCTTTGTTCTTTTGATTCCAGTTAGGTTTATGTATGAAATTTCTTTCTATCTCGATCCGAGTTGTAAAGTTTAGTCATCATGTATATTGTAACATATTTGTAATCAACCCTAATCTATTCCACACCTAATTAAATTGACGTAAAATTTAATTAAGTATTAAACATTTTGGTCATCCCACTTTTGATAGAACCTTTCACCCAATGTGGGATATTTGTATTTCCTTATGTATTTATGCCTATTAATTGGCTGATGTAGCCTAGAATTCACCAGCAAATAACCCAAGGCACGTTATCACATCACTAAACATAAAGTAAGCACTCACCCGAAGCACGCAAAGGTACCAGTCCCTCTTTAGAGTTGCTTGTCTAGAATGTTAGCATGATTGTGCATGTATATATTCATATTCATAACAGATAATTAAGTAAACCACAGTGCATGAACCAGATCTAGATCTAAACCATATGAAAGATTGACTAAACAATTATCATAATAAGATTTACCATGTAGGAACCATATTCAGTCACATCTAACACCAATATCCACCAATATGTTCCATTATATTAAATATCTGTAAAACATAGAAGCTTCATACATTCAAGATCCAATTTCCATGGTTATGCATGCTAACAAATCTGCAACATAACTCTACAATAATCATGATCCTCTACACCATGCAAATCAATACATATATATAGGGGTGGGGACTTTCCCTTCATTTTCCATGCACCTTCCAAAAATTGGCTACATGTTAATAATAGTCATGCACCTTTACAAAGGAATACAAAACATACAGGTTCTTTAACAATATACTTCATATAGTTAACTCCCAGTAGAAATCCTATTATTAGATTGTAGCTATGCATGGTGCTTGAACTGCTGTAAATCCCCAAATAGCCTTGCGTGAGCTGCAAGTCTTCATGTTATCATGTGCTCAATAATCCATCTCTAAAAATAGACTTGACCTATAAAAATTGGTTAAGGCCTGAATTCAAATTGTTATGGCATGCTCATGTTCCTCTTTGATTCCAATTCTTCATGTGTTCCACGGTTCTGTGTGCCCAATCCTTATGCACTTTCATAGTTGAGATATATTCCATGTGCTCAACATTACCCCACACTAACTGCATTGTCATCCCCGAAAATGGGAAATCCCACTTATATCTCCAAAGAAAATAATAATGAATGAAAGAATAAAGAATTTTTCAAAAAAGAACAAGACATCACTCAAGACTTCCTCCTCAATTGGAAGTATTAACTTTGGATACTCATTCTTAATTTTTGCCTCCAATGTCTGCCAATCACTTAGTGCCTCACCTATTTTATCCAGGATGTCTATCACAATGGCATCTAGTTCATCTTGAGTCATATTTTCTTTCTCATTTTGTAGAACCCTGATAATGTTAGCCATGCTTGACATTATTCCCTCCATGGAGTCCATTTTCTGCACAATAAGCTTCCCAATTTTGTCTATTCTATCCATGTGTGGATCTTGGGTTGTTGTAAGGGCTTCGTGCTTTTATTTTACTAGAGCAAGTCTATTTGTGTGCCCAAGTGTCTCATCCTTCATGGCCTTCAGGACTTCATTATCTTCTTCAAGGGTCCTTATCCTAATTATTACATCTGGAGTTGTGCACATGTTCAAAGCTTGATTTCCCTTCTTAAGCTCGTCCTTCAAGGCCTATAACAAAGATTCATAACTTGTAATTTTTTTGGCAATGGTGGCCTTGGCTCTTGCTTCTTCCTCTTGTAGGATATTTTGGCATGGGCATACGCATGGGCCCTTCTTCTACGACCATTTCAACCAATTTCTAGACATAGTGCATTGCAAAAGGAAATTTCTGAGGGAGTTGAGACTTTAGATGAGGTCTTACCTTTAGAATGTCATCCCCAATTTCCTTAGCCATACTGATCAATGCCTCATTATTTGCCTCTTCCCATTCCTTTTTCTTTTTTCAAGCACTCTATTTCTCCATCCTTCTCCTTGATGTCTTCGATTAATGCTCTATTGGTTTCCACTTTATCAACGTTCTTGTGCGCAACCTCTGCAGATACCTTTACTAAGGCATTGCTTACCTACTCATCTGACATGGTCGTGGGCTTAATATTCATGTGTTAGAGATGTGGAGAATTTTTCATTCGGTGTGATATGTAGGATTCTTTTCATACATAAAAATTTGGCTCGTCCATGTGAGTTTGCATGGACCAAGATAGTTGCTTCTTAGTTCATGTGTTGGCCATATCTACATCCATTAACTCCCAGCCATATAGATCCTTTTTCTCTATCGTGCTCTGAAATCAGGCATGTATGATTTTACTTGTATCATTTACATAGCCTAGCGCAGAGTTACGTAATATTCACCCACTTTTTCCTTCTTCACCCCTACCTTTGGGAACATGGGTGCAGAGTCCAAAGTCGGTATTTACCTTCGTGTATCATCGATTGCAATAGAAGGCTCGCCCTTATCTAATTTTACACCCTGCTCCTTATTCCCTTCTTCATGATTCTTCATACAGTCATTACGAGGCTCTTATATGTTCTCAAGTTTAACTAGTGTACTAGGCGAGCTTTCACCGACTCATCCCCCTCCTCTTCCTTCATTATCAACTTGTGCCTTCTCATCTTCTAAGGTTTTTCTTTGGGTGGAAAATTCTAGGTGATCTCCTTTATGGTTGTGACAAACTTGCACTCTCGATCCTTTATCCTCCCGAACACCCTTTTGTATTGTGGCTCTTCCGGATTTCAACCTATGTCAATCTTCACCATGCCGACACCTCATCTCGCCTGCAATGGGTGACTCTTTTTCGCGCTCCCTTTTCTTTCCACCAGTGGGCTACTTCCTACCCCTATGCTTTAGACCCTCGTCATCTTCATGTAGTTCCTCTTCCTCTCCTTCTTATTCTTCATCCACAGTGGGAAGAACATTCTCTTCCTCCTCTAAGGTACCCACTGTGCTTCCCTTTAGGTGGCCAGTAACTTGAACTCATTTTCCAAGTACTTGTCATTTTGTAGTTTAGGCTTCAAGTACACATACACCAAAGTCACGCCCAACTGTCCAATGGCCAAGCTTACAACCTTCATATTAATGTCATATGATATTAAACACTCAATGTAAGTAGTCTTACCTAGGTAGACATAGGTTTTCCTCAGTGTATGGTAGTCACAATCTACCTTGTCTGCGTTGAATATCAAGTGGCATGTGTCAAAAAAATATGTGAATTGATGCCTAGAAATAGTGTGCAAGTAAAAACATAAGGAAATTTACACCATGGGCTCCATTTCCCATCTTTCATTGCAAAGTGCCCAATGCAATAGTGCTGGTATACTGCCAGTTGTACCTATTTACCCACAACTGAAGGTAACTCCTTAGGGATCCTCCATTCTTCCTCAAATGTGGCGCACAACCGCTCATACCATAGCTCTGCCATTTGTTTGAAGGGTCCACTCATTGAACCATCACAAGTGTAATCTACAAATCTCTCTGCCAAGGACTTATTTACTTGAGGGAACATCCATATATTATCCTTTGGCCCATCGGCACACCAATTTCCACAAAAACTAAGGATAAAAGGATAGCGCCAAAACTTATCTTTTCACCTTCCTTCACCTCCTCAATGATGGTCTCAACAATAAATTTGGAGATGTTGTAGACAACCCCCTCTTTCATTCTATGCACGACATGAAGCCATGCCTTGTTGACTTAAGACCAACATTCTTGATTATTGAGCTTTTTTAGTAGATGTGTCATTTCCTAGATGACTAGGTACTTTTGTAACTTGGGGATATCCATCCCGCACCCACCTTTAGTGTAACCCAGCTCCTTATTTTTCTACGACCTCCTTGTCACTGAGGTCACTATTTATCTCTACACCCAAGCTCTTAAACCCTATCAAGCTGGCAATCAATGGTGTTGTAATCCACATTCAGCACCCAACGAAGTAAAATAAATCTTCATGCACTCAGCTCATGATCCATTGGTATAGTTTTTCAGGTTTTCCAAAGTATGGGAGCTCATACAATTGTAACACTCCTACTTTGGCCAATAACTTCTCGCCTTCATCATCGTAAACTGGCATATCATCTATTGTCCTCTTTGACATCTTCACTACGAGCAACTTTTCCAAATCGTCCTTCATGTCCTTGGTTCGTGGTTGTAATCATTTTCTTTGCAATGACGAACGTGTGAATCCTAGTCACACCCCATAAAAATTCCTCTATGGGTATTGCATTTATGAAAACCTACCTTCGGGGCATCTTCTACTTTGACTTCGACCTCCACCTTATTCTTCCCCTTTGTCCCCACTCTAGGTGCTCTCCTTGGTGCCATAGTAATTAAAAAGGTTTTTACCTCTATCGAGTTGTGTGACTCAAAATTTCATGCCCTAGCCCAAAACTTGTGCCCTAGCTCCAATTCAAACCCTAGTGCTTGATTTCTCCTCCCCACATGCCTCTACTTCGCTCAAACCCTTCTCTAATGGGAGCGCAAGTCAATCTCATGCACAAATATGATCACAATGCCTAGTTTCTTAGCTCTCCACACTTCAACAACATCTTGCTAGCTCGTTCACAAATAGCTCACTCAAAATTCATAATTGCAAAGGTAAAAATGAATCCGCATTCCATCCTTATATAGATTTTAAAAAATTGTCGCATTTATTGCTCCTTTACCTACCACCAATCCCAACATTAATACATCATTTTCCAATGTTTTGTGTTGCTCATTTATGTGCCATAGTCATAACCTTTTGGCGTACCTCCTACTTCTTATCCATAGACCTCCTCTCGTGCTCTCTTATGCACTAAAATAATTTGTCACTGCACATTCTTCTAAGTAGTTTCCTTGTTATAGCCTACCTTGTGTTACACTATGCATCTACTTTTCCATATGTCATCTTTAGTAGGAACAATTTTTTGCTATCTGCACCCTTCCAAAAGGCACCCGTACCAAAATTTCCTTATGCAAACCCATTTTCAAATGACAATAAACTATATTAAACTTGGTAATGAACTTTGTATGTAAAACACCCCACACTAAGGGTATGCGTGGTCCTTTGTACATGAAAACACTTAAATTGTAATCAGCTTCTGGCATGCAAGCGTGTTTATTACACAAAACACTCAACTAAATTGACAAAGCATAGAAACGATGAAGGAAACACATATAAAGGAAATGCATTAAGGGAAACCTAAGCTAAGTGGCAATACTACCTTATTACAAACACCAAGAAGAATTATTTATAGTAGGGCTTCAAGCCTACTCCCGTTAAAGTAACCGGAAACCATGTTCCATCCAACACCTCTAACTGGAAAGCACTGAATCAAGTATATGAGTGATAACATACGGTCCCAACCAATGCACTTTTAGCTTTCTAGGATGGCATAAAAAATTGAATCATACAGAAGCACCATTTTCCCAACCTCAAGCTTCTTATCTTTGATGTGTCTGTCATGCCATGCCTTTCTACCTATATTTTTTGCTTCGACTCCATCGTATTATGGTGTGCCTTTCATCTATCTGCATCAACATGTCAATCCATTCTTCCAGTGCTTTCTCATCAACTAGACCTCATGCGTGTGTAATACACAAGGAAGGTAACATGAATTCCATGGGAGAACTACTTTTTTGTGAAAGACCAATTGAAATGGTTTTTTTATTCAACCTTTTGTAGGTTTTCTAGTATGCCCAAAGTACCGTAGAAACCTTGTCATCCCAATCTCACCTTCCAACATCACAATTTTTTTCAAAGTATGGCTCAATATCTTGTTGAAGGCATCAAATAGTTTCATTTTCCTGAGGGTGATAAGGGGTTGTCCTATGGTGTGCAACCATGAATTCATCCAATAATATCCTGATAGTCTCATTAAGGAAATGAGTACCCCTATCACTTATCAAAATTAAAGGGAAACCATACCTGCTAATAATATTTTCCCACATAAACCTTGTTGTTGTAGTTTTTGTGCAATCCTTTGTTGGCGCCGCTTCCTCCCACCTTGTAATATAATCTATAAAATTTATAATGTAGATTGATCTCGTCCTACACACAATGGGGTAAATAGGGCCCAAAAAGTCAATTACCCACTTATCAAAAGGTTTTGCACTAGTTATAGACCTCAAAGGAATTTCATCTCATTGCCCATGCTTTCCAAGGCACTGAAAATGGTCACAAACCTTAAAATATGCTTTGCAATCCTTGTACAATGTTTCCCACCATAGTCCAACTAGGATAATCTTACGTGCGGTGGCATTCCATACATAGTGTCCACCTGTAATACCACCACAAGCCTCTTCCATAATTGTGTCGTGCTCATGTTCAAGCACACACGGCACATAACTTCGTCATGGCCTGATTTGTACAAGTCTCCACTGATCAAAATATAAGGCACAATGTGGATGGTAAGTTGTTTCTTTTCTAAAGCCTTCATTCCTTTAGGCACCACACTTGTGCATAAAAATAAAATAATATCTTCCAATTATGATGGCGTGTGGTTCAACCTGAAAATTTATGCATCTAACATTATGTCCTCAATGCTCTGTGCATCCTCTCCTGATTGAATCCTTGATAAATGGTCTAGACTAGAATTGCTCTTATCGGGCTTTACTACCACTGTAAAATTGAATTCTGAAACAATAGTACCCATTGGCATATGCACCCCGCAAAATGGGCTTGTTCACCAAGTACTTAAATTTCATGTGGTCTATATAAAAGATGAAAGGAGTAGCCAACAAATACTTTTAAAAATTATGGAGCACATTAGACAAGGTCGCACGCTATGTCATTGTATAATTTTGTTCTGCTGGAGTCAACTTCCTATTAGCAAACCAAATAGGATGATCAAGAATCCCTTCTCTAGGTTGAGATAATATGGCACCAATGGCCATGCCATGGGATTCTAAATGAACATGAAAAGGTTTAGAACATGAAGGAAAGCACAAAATAGGTGTTGTAGTAAGCATTTCCTTCAGTGTATCAAACATGCATTGTTGTGCCTCACCCCAATAGAACTTTCCTTTTCCCTTGAGTAATTATTCTAAGGGCACGGTGATCTTGGCATAACCCTTAATAAAATTTCTATAATAACCTATGTGCCCTAAGAATCCATGTACCTCACTTTGGCTAGTAGGCTCCTCCAAGTCCCAAAATCACAACTACCTTAGCATGATCCACTAGCAATCCTCTTTACAGATGATGTGCCCCATCAAAATACCAAAGGGGTTGGAAAATATACACTTCTTAATGTTCAAGGAGATGCTCAACTGCCTACATATCTCAAACATCAGCCTCAAATTATCACAATGATCTTTCATGAGCCCATAGAGCTAATCATCCAAATACACTGTAAAAAATCATGAATAAAATCCTAGAATGATTTTACCACTATGAACAAAAATATTGTAGGCACATTATTAAATCAAAAGGGCATAACTATGTATGCAAAACTTCCCACTCGGTGGTGAAATTCATTTTCTAATGATCCTTGATAGCTATCCTCACCTGATGATATCCAAATAATCCATCAGTGAAGGAGTATATTTTGTGCCCTGCAATGCCTTCCAAGATTTATTCGAGAAAGGGTGTGGGAAAGGTTTCAATCACACATGTAGCATTTAACTCCCTATAATCCACACAAATCCTGATTCTACCATCTTTCTTGATGTTGATCACCATAGGAATTACCCATTCGACTCCTCAATTGGCACAATAATTCCAGAAATTAACATTTTGTCAATTTCTTCCTTTACCTTGACACGTAAGTTCGGATTCATCCTGTAAGGCCTCTTTCGGAAAGGGCACGCACGTTATTTTAACTTTATCTTCATATCTCCCAATGATTCATGTACAAATTTCAATTCATGATAGCCTCTAGGGAAAAATTCTTGAAATTCACGTAGCAGATCAATGATCTTAGCAACCTCAGAGTTAGACCAATAATCTCCTATAATAGCCTCCTTAGGTTCAAGCATCCATACCAATGTTCACTTTCTTGGTCATCATAGGCTCATGATACATGTGCACTTTCTCATCTGCATTATCCAAGAATTTGTTCATACCCTCTCGTGTTCTTAATGTACGTGTTCTATACCTCCTCATCATCAATTGTGTAAATCATCTTACACTTTTATCTTTCTATGCAAGTGCGCTCAAGTTGTTTAGCATTTGTTTCTTCATCTTCAAAACACACCACCAAGTCTGATTCTCCTAATAACTCTTGAAGTAACTATTCGGCCTTTATAGTGTCTCTCATAGTTAAGAGCTTCATAACCTACAACACCTCATTTACCAGAGGTTTAGAAGAAAATTAATCAAAGGTCTGAGTCATACCTTTAACAAGTTCTTGCCAATTTCTAGTCGCTCTATTCATTGCCTGTATAGACATACCATGTGCACGCGTAGCCTCACAAGGTGAAATAAAACTTGTGCACCCAAAATGAAGGTGGTAAAACTTCCGCCCTACAATATAGAGTCTCTCACACCTTCTTTGAACGTGGTGTTAAACAAGACCATTAACATAAATCGCATGGATCGAGTAGGTGCAATACTTCTTAGAAACCGAGCAGATAAAGCAATCCTTACTTCTCTCCACTCTAAAAGATTATCCCTGTGAACCATCCACCATGTTAGTGTAGGTTATTATTTATCCTTTTATTTATTTATTAGGATAATTCTTACACTTATGTTAGCCCTACACTTGTTGGGTTAGCTTTCTTAGGTGTACTAGTTGTGTGGAGTTAGCTTACTAGTTGTGTTGAGTTAGCTTCTCAGTTATGTGGAGTTAGCTTACTAGTCTTTTGGAGTTAACTTAGCTACCAGTATCAGTTAGTGGGATTTCTTCACCACTAATTTAGATAGTAGTTGCACTTCCCTCCTCCTATATGTACATATTTCTTATTGAGTAATTCAAGTCATTATATTGTAATGTATTGAACATTATGGATTATGATGGATTTCCATATATGGTATTTTAGCTCTTCTATTTTGCAAATCTAATGTGGTGTGTTATTATCATCTGAGATCATGGCTTGGAACAATCTTCTTATCGTTCCTTTCATGGTATCAGAGCTATAGATGATGTAGACATCCATCTATAAGTTTTTCTTTGTAAGCAAGGGTTTATTATTTTCATGTATTCAGAATTTGTTAGAAATTTTTTGCAACATGAATTTTTATGTAAAATGGAGTGTGTCATTGGATTTGGAAGGTGTCAAAACCCTAGAATCGACTGTAAACTTGACCATGTTTTGAGACAGTCAAATCTGGACATTTTAAAGGGTTTTTTGGCACATTTCTCAAAAATCATACAATTATGTACAAACATATTTTTGACTCAAAAATTATATCAGCTTTCTAGTTTTTTCAAGAAAATTTCTAGGTTTCTCTCTTTTTTTTATATAAGTGCCAAAAAAGAGATATTTGCAGTCAAAGTTTGTATTAACAATTGTACTTTTTTGGTGCATTCTTTTATCCAGTGGATATAAGCATGTACCTTCTAGATGCATTCTTTTACCCTCTGGATTTTTTTTTGGATGTAGTCCTTTATCCACTTGATGTAAATTTGTACCCTCTGGGTGCATTCTTTTATCCATTTGGATATTAGCGTGTACCTTCCAGATGCATTCTTTTAGCCTATGGATATTTCTGTTTTGGATGCAATCTTTTATTCACTGAACACATATTTGTACCCTACGGGTGCATTCTTTTATCCATTGGATATAAGCATGTACCTTCTAGATGCTTTCTTTTACCCTATGGATATTTCTTTTTTGGATGCGGTTTTTTATCCACTGGATGTAGATCTATACCCTCGGGTGTATTCTTTTATCCATTGGATATTGGCGTGTACCCTTTGAATGCAATGATATACCGTCTGGACATTTAAGTTTTGGGTGCAGGCTTTTATCCTTTGGTCACAAGCCCGTATCATGTGGATGAACACTTTTACCCTTTGGACATTTGGGTGTCATGTGTACCTTATAAAAAACATCAACATTAAAATATTATTTTAATAATAAAAACCTTCTAGAGCTCATAACTTTTTATCCGTACCTCAGATTAAGGTGATTTTTTTTTAAATTACATATTTTTTCAAGATCTATGCATTGGTGAAATTTTTATACATATATTTCAAATGTAAAAGGTACTTTTACTCATTATAATATTTACATGCACTCAATTATAAAGTGCCAAATTTGGGAGGGTGTTGTAATCACTTGTGGACACAATTTTAGTTGAGCCCGACGTCCTAAACTTTTGGGTGTTGCATTCTTATATCTATGGGTGTATACATTTATATCTCTCTTGTTTGTTGAAATATTTTGGATCTATATTTTGACACTTTTTTTGGCATGTTGACAGTCTCTCTTGTGGGGGAGTTATTCTGGTGAAGCCCAGTGTTAGTTTGTCAGTGTTCGAGTAGTTTATTTTGGAAACTCATACAAATTTGTGGTATCACTCTACTCATTCAACAAAGTATGGGAGGGTGTGGTGTTGATACTACTTCTTTGGGTTTCGTGTCCTTGCCTTATTACCTTGGCTTTTCTTGGATCGTGGCACTCATATTTATTTGGATCTCATGTCCTTGCCTTGTTGCCTTGGTTATTGTTCTTGGATCATAACACGCCCCTTTATAGCAGTTGATCTTGCTTCTTCGGATTTTGTGTCTTTTCCTTATTACCTTGGCTTTTCTTGGATCATGGCACTCCTATTTATTTGGATCTCATGTCCTTTCCTTGTTGCCTTGATTTTTCTTAGATCGTGGCACACCTATTTGTAGTAGTTGATCAAATTATGTTTGGTGTTTTTTTACATTTTTGACATCACTCCATTGACAGTCTCCTTGCATGGAGCTATTCTGGTGAAGCCCAATGTCATTTTTTTAGTTCTATGATCAAGTAGTGGATTCCAGACCACCATGTGCACCACACTTCTTCAACATTATACGAGTTTTTGGAGCCGAGCTTTTGAGGATATCTTGCAGTGGGATTTTTCTCTCTCTACTTTGTTATTACTGTTTTAGGGTACCTTGCAGTGTCCAATTTTCCCGATTATTGTACATGGTTACATCATCGAGACCTTGTTTCTAGGACCCACCTTCTTTTTACCCACCTAAGTTATGCTTATGGGAGGGTGTTAGTGTAGGGTATTATTTATCCTTTTATTTATCCATTATGATAATTCTTACACTTGTGTTAGCCCTACACTTACTGGGTTAGCTTTCTTAGGTGTAGTAGTTGTGTGGAGTTAGCTTACTAGTTGTGTTTAGTTAGCTTCTTAGTTCTGTGGAGTTAGCTTACTAGTCTTTTGGAGTTAACTTAACTACCAGTATCAATTAGCAGGAGTTCTTCACCACTAATTTAGGTAGTAGTTGCACTTCCCTCCTCCTATATGTACATATTTCTTATTGAGTAATTCAATTCATTGTATTGTAATGTATTGAACATTATAGATTATGATGGATTTCCATATATGGTATTTTAGCTCTTTTGTTTTTCAAATCTAATGTGGTGTGTTATTATAATCTGAGATCACATCTTGGAACAATCTTCTTATCATTCCTTTCACACCATTGTGATGTCCTCTTATGCAAAGTATATACTAACATGTTCCTTATTTCCACTTGACATTCTGTTGAACTTCTATAGCAAGCAGGAATATTTCTGGATTCTCCTCGCATGTATACTTTGGTACACAGTCGCATTTTTGCCTAAACACTTGATATTGTGTGGCTTCTTGACGTGCTCGGATGTACTTCGTAATTCATGCCCAACCATTTCATAAGTGTCATGCACCCAATTATCACATGTAATATTTGTAGTATCATTCATGGACTGTGTATCATCCCATTGGAGAACTCCTTTTGATGGCTCAAGAACTTTCGGATCTCAAATGGTGTGCACATAAAAAATTTCAAGTCTTATTCACTTAAAGTCTCTACATAAGGCGTAGATTTCCCATCTCTCAGAGGTATGATGACATGCTCTTCCTTTATCACAAAGATGATATACCTCTTGTTAAACTCAAGTCAGCATTGTTTGCATAGCACCGGATGTGCCCAAGTAATGTAGGAAAAAAAATTTCTTCTGCAAGCGCTAAGACTTCAAAGTCCCAAAGTGATGTGGCCCCCTGTATAGTAATGGATGCATCTTTTAAAACTCCAATGGGTGTTTCCTTAGTCCAATTTTCCATGAACAACACATTGAAAGATGGTTGTAATGGAGGTCTTCCCATCTAAACCCACACATCCAAAGTGAGTACATTCACCTCCGTGCCTATGTCAATCAAGATGTTACTCAAGAGCCAACCATCAACAACAACATTTAGAGTAATCTCCTTGTCATAATCCAAGTTATCCGGAGGAAGATTAGCATGCAAAATTTTTCTCCCATGCTCAGTCGCAGTGTGTGGAGTGTTTCCCTTCAACCAACTCCCCAACAAAGGAATAATGTTCTCTTGGCACAACATCTTGCAAACTTCTTTCAAGTCATCAACATTTGTCTAATGGAGATCAGTTGCCTTCTTTTGTTCCAACTTCTGCAACTGTTCCTTCAAACACTATATCTCACCCTATAAATTCTGAATTACCTCCATGGTTTCTTGATAAACCTCTTTCGATGCATAGGGTCTAGATACTTGGCATGTAGGACTTCCTCCTTAGTAATAGTAGGATTTTGTTGAAGATTCTCAATGGCGCGCGCTACCTTAACACGTGTAGTAATCTTCACAGGTACCAACTTAGGATTAGGCACTATCTTTGGCATCCATTAGTATTCCACGATGCATTGTACTCTTACCATTCATGCGCCCTTATTTTCTTGTTTATGTTTCTTGCTTAAGTGTTCATACAAGTCGGGCACTCTTCATAACTATGATTCTTTTCACAAAAAGAACATACAATATTCTATGGACATTCACGCCTATAGTGGTTAGGAGATCCACATGTATAACAAGTCCCACAAGGGAAATAATTCCTTCCTCCCCATGACCTTGACCTCTGAATCCTCCTATGTAACCTCGACCTCTCTACAATGGCTGCCATCAGCCCGCCCCTCACTGTGATCATAGTCATGATGCTCACCCTTTTCCTTGGAATTATTTGCAACACTAGTATATCATACACCAATATCAATGACATCATGGATCTGATCAATCAACCTACAATCTTTAATATCATGAGTCAAGGACCTACAAATCTTATAGTAACTAGACACATTATTTCTTATCACACACTACAATAATGGGCACCAGATTAAACTATGGTCCAAGTGACATATCTCGCAATCCAATAACAAAGAGAGCACTAATTTTTAGGGAAATTATCATTATTATGCCCCTCTACTTCACAATACGTACACAAAATCCCGTTGTGCATCTCATGTGCTAAACTCGTAGATAATTTCTCCAATTGTTTCGTCATTGTTGTTATTTATGCTTCTAAGAATGGGCTCACTCTTATGTCCACACTTCCTACCACCTCAATGTGTAGGGATGCCTCAAGTGCCTCACGCGGATCTGTATAATTCTTGTGAGAAAATACTCTTCTAAAGGGCATGATCAGTCCTCTAATGAACCATTGTGCATGTTGGCTTGCATGGATGTCATAAGATAACTTAGACAGAGAGCCTTGAACTATGTATCATAGAGAGCCTTGAACTATGTATCATTCTTCTACTTGAACAATTTAAGAAATCATCTCGCAACGTCATATAGTCCACACGCTCATAATATCCTTGCGTCCTTACAAGCATCCTTACTTTTTTCTTCTACTTGAATCCCCTGTGGATATAAAATTCCTTTAAGAAATCATCTCGCAACGTCATATAGTCCACACAATTCTCATCAAGATAAAAATTTCTATACTACTTTTGTGTGCGTCCCTTACAACGTAGTTACAAACTAACTTTCCTTATGTAGAATTAGTAATCCCCTTTGTGTGCCACAACGTAATCTCACACATATGCACATGCTTAGAATCTCACACATTCATATTCATAATGCCTCTATACTCTAGGAGATGGAGAGACATCTCCATGAAAAAAATTGAGGTTAGTGTGGAGACCTTTTCCACAAAATCCAGAGCTTGTATTTCCACCGCCTCCATATCCACAAAATCCTCTAGTGCCCATTCCACCCGATCCTCTAGATCCACTCCCTTTAGTAGGTAATGGAACGGAAGATGCACACGCCATATGTTCTAACGGTTGTGCTAAAGCTCGAACGCCCACACTATGTGAAGTTACACTACTTCTAGATGTGATGTCTAGGTTTTACGTGCCTACGTTCTATGCTGATGATGTGCCAAAAAATACCTCCAACAAGTCCTCTAAATAAAGTAGATGATGATTTCTCCATAGATGAATAAGCTCCCTAATTAACTCTTGAACTTGACGGAAAGTTAACTCTATCTATGCAAACTCTCTGCTCACACTAACTTGTTATTTATTGATTGTCGTAGAAAATGGAAAACCAATCGCTAGGGCTAGGTCACCAGGTAGATTTAGATGTGCGTTGGCAGCCCATGTTGTCTCTATTGGCATGTTCTCATATGAGGCTAAAGAGGGTTCCCTACCATGCTTTTTCAAATGGGGGATATCCAGATGCTCTTGCTCCACATCTTCTATGTGAGCTCCAAATCCTTCACGAGTCATCTCTCTCCACAACGTCATACATTCTACAACTTCACATTGCCTATGTAAATCCCTCTTGCGTGCCTCATTGAACTTAAGTCACCTTTCTTCCCTCTCTCTCTCTTTCACTAGGTCTGAAATCCTTACCAAACCTACTCTTACCCCATGCATGTTGGTTATTAGTTATCCATCATCTTCTTTTCCAAATCCATGGTTACAATCTGGATCTTGATCACCAATGGAAAACCTTGCAAATACGATCCTCCAGGCTCACACAAGAACTAAAACTTAGCAACCTTTGGGCAAGATTAAGTTGAAACTGCATACTCCAAAATATAGCTGTTCAAAACACCACAGAACCAAACATCCACAAAGCACTTCCAAATCAGATCTACATCATACAAGTCTGGAATTCTTCTTGCATCCAAAAAAGCATGTAAAACCTAAAAATCCTCTTAGATGCATAAGTAACCAGCCACTCGTATAGTTCTATCGGGAAGATACCAAATAAGCTCTCATATAAACATTCATACATATTTTCTCAACCCACATGTGTGCATTAAAATCAGGTCCAATGCTGAATCTACGAGCATACTCTTCTTCCAGATCTACTAACCACTCCTCAATACTGGCCAAGGTCAATCGGTATGTCTCCATCACGCAACATCCTAAAAAACAGCTGAGAAAGAGTTCCAAGCAACATAACCAATTATGTAGCCTAGAATTCACTACGCAAATAACCTAAGGCACTCGTGCAAATCACTCACCCTAAACCGAGTACTCACCCAAAGCGTGCAAAGGTACCAGGTCCCTCTTTAGAGTTTCTTGTCCAGGATGTTAGCATTATTTTACATGTATATGTTCAAATTCATAACAGATAATTAAGTAAACCACAGTGCATGAACCAGATCTAGATCTAAACCATATGAAAGATTGACTAAACAATGATCATAATAAGATTTATCATGTAGGAACCATATTCAGTAACATATAACACCAATATCCAGCCAATATGTTCCATTATATTAAATACTGCAAAACATAGAATCTTCATACATTCAAGACCCATTTTCCATGGTTATGCGTGCTAACAAATCCACAACATAACTCTATAATAATCATGATTCTCTACACCGTGAAAATCAATACATATATATAGGGGTGGGGACTTTCCCTTCACCGCCCATGTACCTTCAAAAAATAGGCTACATGCTAATAATAGCCATGCGCCTTTACAAAGGAATACAAAACATGCAAGTGCTCTAACAATAGACTTCCTATAGTTAACTCCGAGTAGAAATCCTATTATTAGATCGTAACTATGCATGGCGCTCAAACTACTGCAAATCCCAAAATAGCCTTGCATGAGTTGTAAGTCTTCATGTTATCATGTGCTCAGCACTCCATCTCCAAAAATAGCCTTGACCATGCAAAAAGTGGCTAAGGCCTGAATTCAAACTGTTCTGGCACACTCATGTTCCTCTATGATTTTACACCTTCCTACGCACTTGGTTCCTACGTGCCCAATCCTTATGTGCTTTCATAGTTGAGCTATATTCCATGTGCTCAACATTGGCCAACCCTCAATACCCTAGGGATAATTTTTTTGTTTATTCATTGGCTTATACTATTTAAAATTGCACATGCTTTACTCTTATGCTCTTGACATAGTTATTGGCTTTCAAATCAAACCATTGAACATTTTGAGCTTCCTCATATTTGCAAGCATCATAATTCCATGGCCTCATCTCTAATACATATTTCTAGAAATCCTTTAATTCTGGACCAACCTAATGAGGTTCCATTGCATGATCTTAAAACCCATAGTGAACATTCTGATGACTTTTTCCATGATGATAATAACATTTTGGATATAGATGGCTTACAACTTATGTCTAATTGTTTTGAACACCTTCATCCACCACAATGATCATATTATTAAGATTCTTCTTATTGTGATGTAATGTGGGATGTACAAGACAAGATGTGCGAGATGATGTAAGATGTGTGAATATGCATGATGTGTAGTGCCTATTATGCGGTGTGTGATGTTCAAGTGTATAGGATTCCCTCAAAAGTCAAGTGTGAACCTAAGCAAAAGAGTGTGTCATAGGGTAGTGAGGGAAACATTTATAAGTAGATGAGTAAGATGTGTAATGCATGTAGTATGCATAGTTTGGTATGTAAATCACATAATGCATAATGTGTAATTAATATAGGTGTATAATATGTATGAATCCCAAAATGTGAATGATGTGTGGTATATTTATATGATATAACATGTATGAATGTGTATGGTGAGTAAGATGTCAAATGTGTGATAAATGATGTAATAAGATAATGTTGAATGTGATGATTGCATGTTGTGTGAGAAGTGTAATGTGTATTAGCTATTGTGCAAAGTGTGTGAGGTGTATGTGTATAACTATAGGATGCCCTCAACAATAAAGTGTGAACCGAAGCACAAGAATGTAGCATCAGGTAGTGATGATGTAGAATGAGTATGTGCTAGAAGTTAGGTGTGTAATAATGTTAGTGTAATATGTATGTCGGTTTTATGTGGGGGAATATATATGCAATTCCCCCCAAGTGTGTATGATGTAGAAGTCAAACATGTAATTTCATCTAAGAGGTCATCATTTTCATGGTCAAAACTGAATGAACAAGTGTCAGAGACTTGGTAAGTGCTCATGTTGGGTTGGTCACGTAATGAGCCATTAAGGCATAATTTATATATACCCATAGCATATTATTCATCAGTGAAGTGTGGTAAGGGACACCCATGTACATACCAAGCAAGTGACATTCTATGTATAGCGAAGAAAGGAAATTTTCCAAATGAATACGTGACCAAAGGGCATGGGAAATGATATATTAGTATGGTCGGGTTAAGTGTGCGTCAAATAAAATTGAGAAAATATTATCCTAATGTAAGTGGTGAAGAGAGATAATGTCATGCAAGGAAGACTTGGAAATTAAAGACACGTAGACCATATATGGCAAGTAATGTAAAAAAACCATGATAAAGATGAGAAGAGTGTGGTGGAGGAGAAATATCCTCAAAAGAAAATCCTAAATGAGTCATTCCATCATGTGTATATATAGTTTATTCACAAGTACAATCAAATGGAATAGCTCCTAGTAAGAATCATTCATAAAAAGTGTACATGTAAAGGGAGGACATGTTAATGGTGGATGCACATGTGGTAGTGTTGTATGTGGAATGACATCTCCTATATAGGTAGGTCCCCCTATAAATTACCTTTGCAGTATTAGAAGTAATAGGATACGGTGTTATAGATGTGGTTGGGACTGAATCTAACATGCTAATAGCACCTTTAAGTGGTGGTAAATGTGGTAGCTCATCTATAGGTTACAAGTCATGTGTAGTATCATTTCTTGGAATAAGAAGTGTGGTATTTGGATCATGGTCACAATATTTGTATGGGTGATGGTGATGGAGAATAGTATAATCAACACCCTCATGTAGGAATGTGACATAATGATGTATAGTAGAGGTGATTGTTTTCATGGAATTAAGCCATGTCCTATAAAGTGATTATAGGAAACCTGGAAAGTCAATGACAAAGAATTTATGTTGAGAGTTTTGGGCCAAATAGTGGTAAGTAAGATGACACGACCTAGACAAGGGACGAATAGAACCATCATATGCATGAAGGGAAAGAGATGATGGACTAACATTAGTAGTAGAAAGACTGTCTTCTCAAGGAATGACATAGGACATAGATTGATTTCAGATCCATTATTGATTAAAGTAGACTTGAAACACACATTATAAATTTGAATCAATATATGCAAG
The DNA here is from genome assembly GCA_018340775.1 of Taxus wallichiana var. yunnanensis. Taxonomy (NCBI): domain Eukaryota; kingdom Viridiplantae; phylum Streptophyta; class Pinopsida; order Cupressales; family Taxaceae; genus Taxus; species Taxus wallichiana. Next base: position 452,781,483 of record CM031237.1, on the reverse strand, counting down.
GGTAGATCATTTTCAAAAAAGAAATATCAGCATTAGGATTGCACGGGAAAGCAATATGTTGAGAAAGTGCATCAATGAAAGAGTCATATACTGAGTCTGGATGCATGTCGATGAAGAATGCGAGTCGTAGCAAGGAGATGTTGGACTATATTTCTTAAATCAAGATTGGCAAGCAAGAAGTCATTAATTGAGATACTCCTGATGATAAAGTGATAAGTCAAGGAGGAATCAAATGTCAGGTTCACCAAAATAATTAAGCTAAAATGTAAAAATACTTTCCTAACCAAGATGTTATAGGAGTAGTAAATAAATGAATATCATAATATAGAAATTTACTCTACTAAGCAATGGAAATATGAAACCCTAATGTGCAAAGAGGGTTAGAAGAGCCTTAGCTGATTTGCAGAGGTTGTTGGACTGTGTCATAGTGGAGACTGGCTGAACAGGAATGGAAGACCATCACAATGAGCATATTTGGCGACACTAGGGCACCTAGAGGGGATAGGAGCACACAGGGCACACCTGCATCTGGATTATGGGCACCTCAGTTTGCATAGATGGTTGGAATACCAAATTTATAGGGTCGCAAGATGTCTAAAGTTGTTCACCTCTTCTCATGTGTATTTCGTTGAACTTCATCAAATGTTGTTGTAAATCGAGAGATGGAAGAATCACCTACAAAACCACAAGCAAAGCATCAAAATCCTAAAAATGAAAGATGCATATGAAGGGGTCAAACTTTCCTCAGCTTCCAAAAGGATGGACTTATCACTTAGCTCTACACTACATCTCACACCCAATATAGTTCTAGGTGTGTGTGTAGAATTGTGCCCTAGGTTGCTCTTGTGCTATTCACATGTGAAGTATCACACAAGTAACTTGATGTATAGTGTAAATAATGTGTGCATGGAATAGAATAGACTTCCTCCTATGAAGCGTGATGCAGATGAACCAAATTTTGTCCCTTGTGATGGACCTAGATGGATGCAAATGGAGATATAGATGCCTTTGATGGATGCAACCTTAGGTGATGGTAGTAATTCTTAGTGCTTAATCATTTATTATGGTCACATAACTTTATATTTATGATTCCTTTGCTTGAATTTCATAATTAATCCCGAAAATGCCTACTACCAAAAAGATAATTTTCTCAAACAGTTAGAAAGGTCTATAAAGTGCAAATAAAAAATAAAGGGGACATGAGTGCTCAAAGGGGATGGGGGTTCTGAGTCTTTGGCATCCCGATCAAGGCGCTGGTGTCCAAGATGTCAAATGAAAAAGGTAAAAATACAGATTGAGCAAGTATGAGTGTAAGACTGGAAATGCCACCAGAAAGGAAAGTAAAAATTGCCAAAGACACGGGTTAATCAAGTACTCTTCTAACATAGGAATCATATGAATAGTAATATGCAACTAAAAATAGACAGTTACCCAACGTGTGTGATTTTATGTCTACATTCACATTACAGTGGTTTTATGCTCTTCCCACTCATTCTATGTGTGCATTTATTGCTTTATAAAATCTATTTTGGCACAATTCTCTATCAATATTAAGGACATAACTTCTTATGCATAATTGGATTAAATACGACAAGGGCCTACTGAACCTCTTAATTCCTATGTGTTGTGTTATAATACCCTCTCACCAAGATGAAAAATATCTTAGTTGATAATGAATTACAAGATATATTCATAGAAATCATGTTCACCCCTTTGCAAGATTCAATCATGTTTGAAAATTTTATATATTTCAACCATATATGCCATACTCTAAAAGATCGCAAGGCTAATTTGTTGCATATGAACAAAATATAGTACGCTGTTAGCTCTTTTCCCACATCCACTGCTAATTTTTCAATAATACATGCATTTAAAAGTAATCATAATGAGGTCAAATATGCTTCTAAAGACACTATTAATTCCATTTTGTAACCTATTAAGCTACAATCACAACTTGTTCATTGTCAATTTACTCGTTTTCTAAGTCCTCCTCACATTCTCTTCAAACAATTTCTTGAGTGCAATCTCATATCTCTCCCTCTACTATTTGAGGTTGATATGAGTAGACCTTGAGGAAATAATTTCAATTCCAAATTCCCATTATGATTATCATTAGCGTATCGAGAACTCTAAAAATAGTTATTTAAATATTCATCATGTTAATCAATATATTATCGATTCTAAAGCTAATGAATGGGATTAGCATATTGAATCTTCACCCTTATCAATGATAATGCTCAAATAAATATATTCCAACATCCTTCTTCCCCTCAAGTTGAACATGTGGATACATATTGCAATTGTACACCTCACATTCCCATTGATCTTACAACTTTGTACTCTTATGACATAGAGCATAGTCCTTTTGATCCATATACTAAAACAAAATGCTCAGCTCCTAAATTATATACTTCTTCTTGGTCCCATTTCCTCCCACTAACATTCATATTATGTAATATGATAATGCACATTAGGGTCACATGCCTTACATAGTGACACATTGGATGGAAATTGGTAGCCTTGGTTCTACCCATTCTTTTGTACATAGCTATGCACTGAGATAATACAAAAACATTCAATATTTGCAAAACTATAAAATCAAGACATGTATTTTACTTGATTTTTTAGTACTTTAGATTACACATGTTTTTTTTCAGTTTGGTTTGATAGATAACATGTGTTATTTCCTTACACGCATGCATTCACTTGGTATATTTATTTGGATGCAGGACACACAAATTGTTGCATGCTTATAATAGTACTCATGTCTCCTTAGATTCTCATCATTTGGGAGTAATCCCTCCGCATCCTATAGGTGCTATTTTTATATTGCATTTCATTTTCACTTCCTCATTTATGATCAATTATATAAATTGTATACTTTATTCTTTTTAAAATATAGGACTAACACATGTGTCTTGTGCAACATTGACATATCTTGTTTCATATATCTCATTTATGTTGGTCACTACACCATATTATCATGTTTTGATGATTTGGTTTCATTTACACATGGTTGCATGTGTGTTATTACTTGTTTTTTTCCTTTTTGTGGCATATCCTCCTTTTTTGTCTTATGCCACCATAGGTGTCCCATGTTTTTGGAATCATGCCTATCCTTTTTGCAATTGCTTGATTTTGTTTTTAGGACTACGAGCCTAGATTTTCTTGTGACACCATGGGTGTCCCATATTTGTATCCCTAAAAGCCTTTTTATGATTTTGTACATCATTGTTTACAATTGGATGCATTACTAATGTTCTTGTATTCTTCTACATGTGTTGTTCGTAATGGTTTCTTTAGTTACTACTATTCATGTTTTTTTCTAGCATTATTTTTCTTAGGCACCATAGTTTCCACCATGCACAAAAACCTTTCCTTTTATAGGTATAGGATCTCCAAGTTGTCTAAGAAATACACATCTATTTATTTTGAGCCATATGTTTAAACATGGTTTTCACACTTGCCTCAAAAGAGGATGTATCTATTTGGGTTTATTATAGATTTTTCAACAAATAGAAAAATAAATATGGGGAATATATAGCTACAGACATGCTACAAACACCCAAAAATAAAGTTACATAGAATTTTTCCAAAACAACACAGGGTCAAAACCATACACTTTAGTCAAAATTGTATGGTATAATCTTGACCCCATTATATATTTTTGACCATGGGGAAATTTTAGGAGTTTTTAAGAATTTTCATAATTTCAACTATATATGCATTTTTTTGCAAAGTTTCACATTCAGATTGCTTAGTTTATATCAATGTAGGGGGCATAAGTTTTAATTTTTTATTCACACTAACACTAAGTTTTAATTTTAGTTTCAATAAAATTGGGGACATAGGTATCCTTCCTATGTTATTGTTGTAGCACTCAACACATTTCATCATTTATTTTAGTTTATACTCAGTTGTTCAAAGCATATGGGGATAGTTTGGGGGCACCTATTCTCTTTGGTACTTGATTTAACCTAAATTGGTTAATATCTCTCTAGGGGGATAGTCAACTAATGGTAGATTATCCTAATTAATTAATTTTTAATTCTAATTGCATAAATACCAGCAATAACCATTAAGAAATGGTAAACAATGATAAGTAATAATAGATAAAGAAATTTCAATGAGAGATCACATGACTTAGTTTATCTCTTGCTATGTGTGATGATCTAGGTTAGATTGATGACTGAAATATGTTGGAAATGACTTTGAGCCTCTTTATTGAAACTATGTGTTGAACTATTACACAAAATAAATTGGATGGAACATGCCAAAGCATACCCCCATTATGGCCCTTTCCATATGCTCATATCCCTTTATGGTTTTGAATCCTATAACTATTAAAGCACAAATGTAACACCCTTGATTTGATAATGAAAGATCAATACTTTTGGATAACATGGGATTGTCTCCAAGTGTGGGACTTGTATCTTGAGACAAAACTCTAGAGAAGGTTGGTTCCTCTACTTATTTCCTAATGCTAACACTAAAACTACCTCTAAGCTAAGCCTATTCTAACACATCTAAGTAACCAGAGAGAGAGAAGAGAAAGGGAGAAGGAAAGCATAATAAAACTAATCTATAATAGAGGTGATAGTACCAAATGGGGATCAACACTCTTCATGAGGGAAAACAGAGGGGAAATGTATAAAGAGATATCACACAAATTTGACACAAATCAAAATTACATTTAACCTTCCATTTTCACACCAAACATAGCAAAATGGAACCTTGCAAAGGAGAAATACATGCACAACATACTTAAAAAAATAAAGGGAGAGACAAGAATGTAATGAAACACAAGTATAGGGTAGAAAGAGAGCCACAAATGCATGATTTTATTTCTAAAGGAGTATATACGAGACCATTACAATGAATAGAAGAAACAAGAACACATTGCAAAGACTAAATGGAGGTTTGTAACTCACAAAACACTTGGGAAACCATTTTTGCATGGTGCCTTTGCATTATGAGGTGTCCCCCCTTTACAAGTGAGATATTTTTAAATATAAGGAGAAAGGAAAAGAGAAAGAGGAGGAAAAGAGAGAGGGAAATGCACCAAATTCCATGCCAACTACCCATCAAACATCATAAATTCCTATAAGAGCCAATGGGCACCTAATGATCCATTCCTCCATGGAATTTTATTTAAGATAGAGTATGGACACAATGAAACATTAAATTTGGGTGGTTGAATTGGTTGTGCATTTTAACAAGTAAAACTATCATTTTTTCCTAAAAACCCGTGTTTATATTTTCACCCTCAAAATAGCCTCAAATCTAAAATTTCTTGATGCCAAAATGAATGATTCGAAGATGTTAGGAAAATATTGTTTTAGTGCTCCATTATTGTTTGGATATTTACCACAGGTAAATATTATTCACTATTTGTTGTTACCGTATGGATGATACGGTAGGTCAGGTTGTTAAGTTGTTACATTATTGTTTTATAACAATAATGTTTATTATTATTTTTATACCTGTAACATTTATTTACGGGTCATTTTTGTTAGTACTTCCTATTAATTAGGAAGTTAGTTTGTTATATCTATGGCTATATAATAGCCATCCACAGATTGTAAAATTGTAGCAACAGTTGATTAATAGAAGATAATATTTGTGTTGTGCTAATTCAACTCTGACCAAATTTTAGAGAAGATACAGATTCAATTCCACTGATTTTATCAAATTTAGAGCTCTGAGTCAAAAGTTATGGCCAAAAACCAATTCTTCTTTGTTTCATGCATTTCTTGTGTGTTTATATTTGCTTAGAAAATTTTACTTGTTACATGACATTTGAATGTTCTCCACAGATCAATATTTTATTTACTTTCTCCATGGCTTAAATTCTTCATTTGGTGGCTTTGTGATGTCCGCAGAACTCTACTTCATGAGAAGCTCATAGAATACCGAGTTAGTGTATTACATCTTCAAACTTTGGTTTCCTTCTAACTTAAATGCTTTTCCCTTACGACCTGTGCAAATTGTTCTCCATGCACCATAGCTTTCGTGAGAAAAACCCATGTTTTGTTTCCTACCACAAAATTCTTAGCTAAATTCATTATACCATAGAGTACTAATTCATGAGAATTCTGAAAAACACTAAGTTAGTGTTTCACAACTTTTTAACTTTAACCACATTTAACTCCATTTATTTTTTCTTCTACAAAGAAATTCTTTGCTTTTTCTTATATCCCGACTCGAAATCTTCCTAAGTCCCAAGCTACCACTCTTTTGTCGACACTGTGGACCAATCTTAATCTAATCTTAGTCTAGCTCTAGAAAAAGCATAGGCTACATCCTAACCAATCTTAGGCCGGGGACTTGATGAGTTGTCCAAAATTGGATGAGTTGTCCAAAATTATGATGGTTGTGATTTGGGATAATATTTTAGTGACCTTCAAGGGACATATACTTGCTAGATGATGAATACTACTAACCTTGAAGAATCCAATAGGCATGGAGTCAAGTATAACCTGTGAGAAAACCGATCTCGAACCTTTAAACTCTATCTCTTGAATCCACGTGAACTTAGCACTCGATTGAAATTGAAATTTTGGAGCTAAATGATATACACTAAAAATTTATCCAACTATCTAATTACCACCATGGAACCTTCTCTAAAGCTAAACTCTACATAACAACAATAAATGGAACATAAACTATGTATAAAGTATGAAAATCATACATGTTCCGAGATGGAAACAGAAAAGTGTGCATACAAAATTATTTTACAATTAACAAACCTAAACTACTCCTAATCTAGCTAGAGGAAAAGGGATATAAACAAAACCAGCAATGATTTGGGATAAATATCTTCCCTTCCTTACAAAATTGGACCATGTTTTATTAGTTTGGAAACTAAAACACATGGTGGAAGTGCTAACATTGTTTGCACTTCATTATATCTAAAAATATCAACCGATAAAATGATATATACCTCTTCATCTTTATTTGTATTTGGATTTGAGAGGTTCTTTCACTTTGAAAATCTCCCTCATGCTCGAATTGAGAATGATCGGTGGTAACTCAAAATTTGAATTTGAACTAGCCAAGTATCTGATTGGGCAGATGTTCTTTTGAACAATTTGGATAATTTGCATGGTTTTTCCATCTTTCTCGCATTTATCTCCAAGAGTAGAGCTGGTTGAGACACATTTCTCTTCATTTCAGATGTTTGTGAGATAATTTGGACTTGGTCTTTCATGCTCGACACATACATCTCAATTTCCACTATAGGGCGTAGTTTTCCTTCCTCTTCATTCTCTCGCTTTGCTTTATTTGCCACCAAAAGTGAAGCAAGTTCAAGGCATGTGAAGAATTGTGTGTCATTTCATTCAGTTTTTACCTTTTTCAATTGGAAAATCTTCTTCCCCATACCCAATGATGTCAAAATTTTTGAAAAACACTTTCTCCTCAACCTACAGTCCATTATGAGACTTTGTAATCAAAGCCACCTACTCTTTTTTTTCACTAGCTACTTATCTTCACAAATTTTCATCTTTCACATCTGCAGTCATATTCACACTAATCTTCAACAAATGTTCGAGTTATCATTCTTGGTAAAATTGGTTACTGAGATAAGGCATTGGGGAGAGGGTCCTCCTGAAATTCACTTGCAAGAAAAGATGATTTGGGTTCTAGAATTTTGATTTGATCAATTGGGGAAGCCAAATGATCCTCTAAAACATATTCTGATCTTTATGATTCCTCCTCTCCATGGAAGTAGAAAACATCATGATCTACCCACCTTGTATGATAACTAGGTTCAGTGTGGGTTGGGTAGAGAATTTGGGAAGTTTTTGGAACACCACGGCTTCTCAAAACATTGTGAAAAGGTTTTAGAGAGTCGGGTAATGCCTTGGGTGGAGATGGGGAGAAATTTTGTAGATCATAGGGGATATTTTGGGCATGATAGACTTGTAGAGCACCAAAAGGGAACTAGGAAGCAAAGGATATTCCTATTTTTGGAATGGAATGATATATTTTTATTGATTTGCACAGGGGGTATGGAGAATTTGAGATGGTGAGGGAAGAATGGAAGCAATGGGGATGGGTTTCCTTTGACCAACCTAAATGAGCATCTTCTCAGCTTGTAATGTAATTAAAAATCCGAGGAAGAGTAATACCTCCTAGGTTTTGGATCAATACAGCCAAATCAACATCAAAGGACCTCAAATAATACAATAATGCCATACCTTGTGAGGGTCTAAATTCTTGAGGGATTTTGAGACATGTCCTTGAAAATTTGATGTTGAAATATGAGATAAACTCCATTGAATCTCATTGTATTGTGCTAAGGTGTTCCATGAGAGAAATAACATCTACATTCTCCTTGAACCAATTGTGTAGTTGTTATCCCAGTTGATCCCATGTGGAAATGGATTGAGGATTCAAATTGTTGTACCATTATCTTACTTTACCTCTGAATGATGAAACAAGAATTTTGAGGAAAATTTTCTCTTCTATGATATTGTGAATGACACAATGGTTGGTTATGTCTTAAATGTGATCAATAAGAGATTGATCTCCATTTCCATGGAAAAGAGGTAGGGTTTTAGGGATAATTTAGTGATTTCATCTCATTGCTGCAAATAGAAGGGATTAAAACTGAAATGAGAGAATGGATGAGCTCTTTGGAGAGCCATGAGAGAAATGGAAACATGAAGATGAGTGGAAATGAGAAGAGGAAGGTCTGTAGACTCATAAAATGGGTTTATTGAACAATGGAGTCACCATATGTGTTAATTTAAAGCCTCCAAAGGATTGAATATCACCAAACACACATCAAGCTTGGTGAAATGAAGTTTTAAATCTCTTCAATATTTTTCCCACCATGCATGTCAGGAATCAAGTTAGAGCACAAAAGTAACACCCTTGATTTGATCATGGAATATCAATACTTTTGGCTAACATGGGATTGTCTCTAAGTGTGGGATCTTCCATCTTGATACAACCCTCCATAGAATATTGGTTCCTCTACCTATTTCCTAATTCTAACACTAAAACTATCTCTAAGCTAAGACTATTCTAACACATCTAAGTAACCATGGAGAGATAGAAAAGGAGAAGAGAAAGCATAAGAAAAATAAGCTAAAATAGAGGTGATAATACCAAAAAAGGGGGATGAACACTCTCCATGAGGGAAAATGGAGGGGAAATTCATAAGGAGAGGCTAGACATGTGTAACATAGACCAAAAATGCATTTAGCCTTCCATTTTCACACCAAAAACAACAAAATGGAACCTCACAAAGGAGAGAAATACATGCACAACATATTAAGCAAAAAAGGAGATGAAAGAAAGAAATGAAATACAATTGTAGGGTAGAAAATGAGCCAAAAAAACATGATATTATTGCTAAAGAAGGATGCATAAACCATTACAACGAAGTAGAAGGTAAAATAAAATGTTAAAGAGACCAAATCGAGGTCTGTAACTCACAAACACTTGGGAAACCATTTTGGCATGATGGCTTCACATTACGAGGCATCCCCTTTTACAAGTGAGATATTTTGTAAATATATAGAGAAAGGGGATTGTGTCAACTCATTTCTCAAAACAATCCTAAGGAATAAACATGTAACATAGGAAAAGATGAGGAGGAGTTTCTGTGGTGTTGTTTGTGAGTACAACTGATGAGTGGTATTCAAACATTGTACATTTCCTAACTAAAGGAGAATGTCATGAGCACTTAATCTCAAAGGAGAAAAGGAGTGTTAAGAAGAGATCATCTAAATATGTTCTTTGCGACAATGGCCTATATAAAAGAGGTATTGAGGGAGTTTTTCTTTGTTGTGTTGATAAGGATTAGTAGGGTAAAATTTTATAATATTTACATAACTTTTCCTATGGAGGTCATTTCTCAACATATGTTACCACTCACAAGATATTACGAGCTAGATATTATTGTCCCATCTTATTATAAGATGCATCTACATGGGTGGAAAAATGTGAATCTTGCCAAAATTCATCGATCAACCCATTTGATTTGACACTTCCCCTGGTCACTGTCGTTATTGAAAAACCTTTTCAACGGTGGGGAATTTATTTTATTAGTGCATTAAACCCTTTGTCTATTGTTGAACATAGTTATGTCCTAATAGCAACCGACTACTTCACGAAATGGGTGGAAGCCATTCATGTGAAACATGTTACTTTTGAAGTTGTTTGCAACTTCATTAAAGAGAACATTATAGTAAGGTTTAGCGCTCCGTATAAGATTGTGGCTAACAATGCTTCAAAATTATTTTCATATGAGATGACTGAATTTTGTTATGGGTATGAAATCACCTTGGCTCATACCTCGATTACTACCCAGGGAAATGATCGGGAGGAATCAAGAAACATGAACTTAGTGACTATAATTAGAAAAAAATTGATGATAAACAAAGGACATGACACAATGAGTTATACGATGCACTATGGGTGGACCATATCACTCCTAAAAGGGCTATATGAATGTCTCCCTTTCAATTCCTTTATGGTGTTGATGTTGAGATTCCCATCTCTCTAGAGTTTTCATCTTTGAGGTTGGCTAAGACAATTGAATATGATACATTTCAAAGCTTTATTGAGAAGAGAGTCATGAACCCGATCAAGTAGAGGACATGAGATCCAAGGTGTTTGACATGACCATAGAACATCAAAGAAAGGTCAACAAGGTCTTTGACAAGAAGGCCAAACAATGTGATTTTCACGTGGGAGATATGGTCCTCTTATGGGAAAAAGAAGATAATTGAAAGGAATACATGGGAAATTTGACTCTTTATGGAGATTTACTTTCAAAATATGCCTCTTGTATGGAGAAAATAGCTTTATTGATCTTACTTATATATAACACATATCTCGTTGCCTCATAATGGGAAATATCTCAAGTTGTTTAGGTAGTAGAGAAAGTTTTCTCTTACTTGTATCACAATGTTCTCTTGTTTTAGCATATGTTTTATTTTTTCAATTTCATTTTTAATTTCAGTTTTTGTGTTTTATGAGTTTTTAGCATTGTCACTTTGATCCTTTTTCTCTTCAACTCCATGGTCCAATGGAAAGGTAATTTTGAATCTAAAGTTCTCTCCCTTTGTGTTATTCATAACCCAAAAGAAGTCCCTAGTCGGAGCAAACTGTTATCCCAAATTTTGATTTTTTATGATAAAATTTGGATAACCAATCAAATTTTCATCTTGGTGGTCTTTTATTTAATCTATCTTTGCAAAAATAATAAATTTATGACTTAAAGGTTCTTTTGTTATGTTTTTTTAATTTTTCGGGATCACCATACACATTTACATGTCAAATGTCAAGTGCATCTTGATCCCCAAAACCTAACACGCTAGAGTATTTTGGGTTTTGGGATTTTGTGACATTAGAAAAGTTAGCAAAACTCATGCTAATTGTTAGATGTTTTTCAAACCATGAACCGCGAAACATTGTAATGTTTTAGGTTTTTGGACTTTCTTTACATCGTAACATGTGATGATCTCGACATGTTTCATGTCATATGTTTTCGAACTCGAACCGTACAATCCCTTTATGTCAGGGTTTTAGGGGTAAGAGACATCTGAACATATCGTTGCTAAAGCATGTCATATGTCAATCAAGCCCGATCCCCAAAATGAATGTAATCCCTTTGTGTGAGTTTTCATAACTTGATAGCATATGAGCAAGGCATGGTTTTTATGGTAAACCTTCGAACCTAGTTAATGCATTTATTTCCAAATTAGATTTGGTCCAACATGTAATTAATGTGATTTTGTTATATATTCAAGATTTTCCACGTCATTTTCAGTTTGTAAATTTGAAATTTTAACTTGCATACTTGTTTTCATCTCTCAAAACCCCGACATCAATTTTATTAGCGATTTGGGCCTATTTTCTCATTTTTCCTTCCAACCCATTTCTTTTCTAGGTGAGTATGATTATTCTCTAAGGTTATTTTGAGTTTATGTGTTGATTTTTACCTGCTTTTTCTCTCTTTTGGTTTTACATGGTTGTTAGGTTACTTTCCACTTTTCTTCTCTTATTTTGCTTTATTTCTTTACTTTGTTGAGAATGATTTCTCAATTTTTTTCTTGTCAAGAGAAAAAAAGAGTGATTTTACCCTAGTTTTCATGCTTTTGACTAAGTAAAATTTTTCACCATTATGAACATGTCTAAAACCTTAACATGCATTTGTTAGGATTTTGGGCCTATCCATCATTGTGTAGACTGACTTAGTGTTTCAAGATTCTTGAATGGTCCGACAAGTCTATAACATGACTTGTTTGTGTCAAACTTTTATGGGTGTGGAAAATTTTCCTTTCCCGACTTGGTGTGTTAGAGATCTTGGAGTGTTAGGAAATAGATAATTTTTCCCATTATATCAGAGTTTTCGAGAGGTGTAAAATAGGAAGAAACTCGACAAATGCTTTGATTTTTTTGTGCAAAACAAAGTATAAATTCCGATGGTGGGTTTTAAGTATTCAAAGGATTTTCCAAGCAATGTATGAGGTAGGAAATAAGAAATCTAAGGGATAATCTTCAAAAGAAGGAAATGAGATCAAGTACAAGTATTAAGGAGTAATTCCCCTCTAACATTGATTCAAATATCAACATCTAGGACTCTAAATTAGGTCACATTGACTTAGATGAATTTTGGAAGAGAGTGAAGAGCCCCAAAAAGTCACCATGGATGCGGTGAATCTATGACAATGGATTACCCCTTGTTGCAGATTTCCCTATCTCATCACAATATTTAGAGTTTGTGCTCACACTGCAGTTGAAAGCCACTACTGATAGTGATTCCGGATATGTAAGGAATCAAGACGGGGAGGTTGTCATTTATCTCGATGTCGAATATTTTGAAGAGTTGTTAAAATTTCTAGATTTCGATGAGCATGTCAATGTTGATATTGATAAGGCACAAAAGGCTAAAGAATATCAGGAGTTGATGTATCGGTGCATGGTAATTATAAAGAGAAATAAATAATTCTTCAAGTAGACAAAAATTATAAGTAACATATTGCATAAACATCTAAGGGAGGTTCACACTACTATAAATTTATACATGATGTATTATTTGACATATGTTATTACGGGTATGAGTATTTATCCCAAACTCAACACTCGGGGATCTCGGATCTCAAGCCGATCTATGAATTCTATCCATAATTTTCCCTTCATGAAAGCCTGTAACATTTCGAAGGGTCAACGATGATTTCTTTAAAACTTTATTATGCAAGCTGGATAGGGAATTCTTCAAGGTTCGATGCACCGACCCAACTTGGATTTTTATCTCTTAATGGGGATGCATTTTCTTACAATTCCCTACTTTCACATACATTCGGGTTGAAGGTTTTAAGTTTCTTTGTATATACTACCAAGGTATCTAGCTGATAAATAGATCTGTATGGAATTGGTGAGGTAATTGTTGGATCTACACAAGTTCCAAGAAAGCAAACATAAGGTGGGAGTTCACTTCTTAATATCTATTGGTTGATATACCCACCTGCAAGTTATAAAGGAAAAGAATGTATCCATTGAAATACGGGAAGTAACACTCAAATCCTTTCAAACACGGACAGCAGTTTTGATTATAGAGTTGTACTTAAGAACCTAAGGACTCTCCAAATCCATGTGCCGATCTAGAATTTATGTATTGATTGCCGCAATGAGGTAGCTATCAAAAAGAAAGACTACATCCGATTGAATCTTGATGAAGTAGCCAAATACAATATTTCAAACATTCCTCAAGCCACGATGGACGATGGGGAAGTCTTATACACTATGTACTAACAAATGAAAGTGAAGAATATGGTTTTTCCCCATTTGATTATGTAGACACCTCTTTTTCACCCCTAGGTGACCCTACACATATTAATCACATTATCATTATTTACACTATTATCACTATCCTAAGTCCATTATCCCTATAATCTAATTTACCATCATAAACACTCATTTACCCACGTATAATCTCATTTACCCTCATTTAACCACCTAAAAAAACCTATCCTAAATTCTCCTAATGATACCAACCTCCTAACCTCTTCTTACCTAGATTTATAACCTCTCATCGTTCTTAAAACAACCTTAATCCTCACATGGCAAGTGGTTTCAACCATTTTCCATTTTTCCTTAGTTAATTTTTAACTTCTCGACCCAATCGATGACAATATGAAATCATTAGAAATAATTTTGAACATCATCAATCCTATTTAAACACCACCTTGCTTCATTTTCAAAGTTAGACGGATAGCGAGCATAGTTGATACTCATACTTTAACTATTCATTTTTTTCAATCCAGGCGGTGTCCATAGCTATTCGCAATAAAGAGAATGATTCAAACAATTCTAAGCATGCATTCACTATTGAATTTAATAAAATATTGTACTTCTCTATGTAATTAATAAATGCCTTTTATTTATAAAATAGAGATTACTAAATTCATAATTGAAATACTAAAAGTGTTGGAATTTACATAAATAACCAAATGTAAAATAACATAGATTCGACGTACTAAAAAAATTAATTCACATTGGAGATGAGTTGACCTTGCTCCTTCCCTCTGATCTAATTTGGAATTATAAATTACACTGGTAGATTTAACTCGGAATGATGCATTGTATTGAATGTAATACAATACTTTCTTCAACAACAACCAACTAACTTTGTAATTCTACTAAAAATTCCTTTTTATATCAAGATTAGTCCTTATCACTCTAAAAAAGGAAAGATTTTTACAATAATTAACTACCGAGTTTAGCTAAAATATCTCTATTTCAACAATTTGCTTGTTAAAGAGTTACAATTTTGAAAGAAGTTAACTAAAAGATCTCTATGCAAAAAATTGCTTGTTAAAGAGTTACAACTTTGAAAGAACAAGTGCATGTTGCACTTAGATTAGATTTCATCTTCTTAACTCTAAGTGGAGTCCTTGATTAAATATCAACTAAGATGATTTAACAATTCCAGAGGATGTCAAATATCATGTATTGAATCCCTTAAATCATGGTGATTACCAATTTTTCTGCTCATTTGTTCCACATTTCCAATCAACTTGGTGGTTAAGTTAGCATATCCACATGAGTCGCATGATGACTAGATGATAATTTGTATTTAATGATATTTTCATCATGGAATTCGCGTGGTGACTAAATTAACTCGCCTCCTTTCCATCCAATTCGTTTTCTTCCTTTTTATGATTCTTGTGCTTCCTTAGTACGAGTCATGTGCTCCAAAGTGAGTCATGTGTTAATGCATGAATGATTCTGCACCAATGTGTGAATGATTCTGTGTTGGGCTATATATGAGTCCTACACTAGGCTTAAGATATGTTCTTCAACCACATTTTTAGCGCATATATAGATTTATTTAACTCATTTGAAGAAGCATAGATAAGATGAAAATAAATAAGGTTATGCACAAAAATTTCCTTTTAAATATATAAAAGTATTAATTACAAAATGTTAATATCAGTCTTAGTACAAAATGATGACACAACAAAATGAGGGTTTACATATGAATTAACAAGGCTCATCACTCCCCCACACTTAAGGGTTAGTAGGTCCTTATGTTACAATATTTCTATTCAGGGCTTCTACAATTCATGTACAATTATACTCATTTGTAAAAGTGATCCATGTTTCATCTTGTTCTGTATTACAAAACCTAAAAAAATTGATCATTGTCTCCCTCCACATTTTGTAGCTCTCGGTTGATTGATCCTATGTGGTGTTCCATCTTGGCATAGGTGTTAATACCAATGGTGGTCAAAATCTCATACTAATCCATTTCTCTTGCATTTCCAACATGATTTTATAGAGGTCCTTTGCTCTTTTTAATGACCACCGGAGGTTAGTTGGGGAAATAACCTCCTTCAATACCTCTAGAAGTAATCCATACCATAGTTGACAAGCAAGGAAATTCATGTTGAAATTCGGGAGTACATACTCTCTCAAGTCGATACACAAGTTGTAGACAATAAACATGGATGTGATACCTCCTAAATAATCTCAATGGTGTTGGGATATTATGCATCATCAAGAGGCCTGCATTAGTTTCTTCTCTTATGTTATCTCCTAGTTGATCACATCAAATAGATTGATGCTTTAAAGTGGAAATAAAATATCTTAATTGCACTTCCCCCATATACAAGTTAATTGGTATTTCCTCTTTCTCAAGGAGAAAAAACTTGTGGACATCAAATTCAAATAACAAATTCTTACCAATTGTATTAGCTATTGCATATGCTCCCACAAATTTCTTATCATTTTCAAACTCTATGGATTCGGTGGAGCAGACTCTGGAATATTTCCATTTGAATAATTGTTCTTTCAGGAATAAGGCATAGAAATTAGAAGGTGTTCTATAAGTAAGGGCTTGATCATACAAATGGCAGAGAACAAATATGTTATCATGAAGTACCTTATTTTCCTCTTTAAATATTTATCACCTTTACGCCCTCCGAGATCATAACATTGCTTCATCCATTTGACCATACCTTCTAAGATAATGATTTGGGGGAATACAAAGTCTGTTTGAATTATTTTATCAGTTGTTTCCTCAGACTATATTTTCTCCTTATCTCCTTGTAAGAGTGAAAGTTTGATGGTGAATTATTCAGTTCTAGACTGTATAAATTGAATTATTTGTTCTTTCTCCTCTACATTGTGATAAAGTTGTTGGATGATCTCATAATTTTTCTCCAATGTCTATTAGAGGTGTTGAGTTATTTTTTCCTTTTCTACCTCCAACTGAGAAATGTTTGACTCTTTTGTTTTTAAGATGAGTTGTAATTGGGAAATTATTTCTCTAGCTTATTGTAGATCATACTGAACCTTAGAAATGGCTAATACTTAGGGAATAACGGTCTCGAAGAATCAATAGATGAGTGAGGCTCACCTTCAAGCATAGGTAATTTTCCATTTTCTTAAATGAAAGACTCTTCAAACAATGATTTTTTAATCAAAAGTAGGTCTGGAGGGGATACAAAGGTAGGTGGAGAAGCAGGAGGTGTTTGGTGTAAGGATTGCATGATAGCTGCAACTTATTGTTCCTTCTACAAAGGAACATTTTTAGTTTGATGCTCCTTTATGGTATGGGTTGACCCAGATGACCTAATATGTTTATTTGGTCTCTCTAAGATGGAGGGCCCTCTTTCTAGAACTATAGCAGTTCAAGGGAATATTTATTTTGGAATTTGACCCACTTTTGGAGCCCATGATGCTTATTAATGAAGTGATGCTTATAGATGAGGTGAATGAGACCTTGGAACTTGAGATAAGAGGAACCCCAACAGAATTTATCGGTGGAAGAGAAACATATTCAAACAAAAATGTGGAAGATCAACTTTTGTGGTCTTTGGCTTGCCCATGGTGTATGTGGATAAGAATTCTCAAGACTGGGCCTAGGATAACTTCATATTGACCCTCACATGTAAAATATTTGATGACCCATTTTGCCACATTTTCCCATGGCTCAAGGAAAGTAATTATTTTAACACCCTCAACCTTCCTTGTATTATCAATCACCATTTCCAGATTTTTGTTTCTTCCTAATAATAAAAAAATTAATAATTTCATATTAAGGAGTCTTGAAATTGACCAATTGTCCTTCCTCTGGAATACCAAAAATTTGACTAATTATGGAGGAGCTAAATAATATTTTCTTACCTTTTACTTTTGAGTGTCCTTCCACAACATTTGTTGTAAATTCTTCTATCATCCTAGGGTTGAATTCCTCATATGCAAGCATGAAATCCAACCATCCTACTTTTTTGAAAACTGCTACTAATTTTCTATCTGAGAGAAATTCAACTAAATTTGTCAGTTCATGACAAATCCTAATACTCATTATTGGTATGGAGCAGAACAAGTAATGGCATAGGACTAAAAGGAACTAGAGCACATGAATAGAGAAAGTGATAGCATATGAATGTAAATCATGATAGTGTAGGAATGCAACAACTAGGGAAGAAGTGAAAATGGGAAAATGGAGGGATGAAAATAGTTTTATAAAAAACAACATGAATTGGGTAAAATTTAACCAATTGTGATGGGATAGCAATAGTATGGGGAATAAATTGGTACATGGGAGCGATTAATTAGGGATGTGCAAAAGATTTATTGGGATGTGGGATGCATGTAAAAGCATTGGAAATGGGGAGTCATCATTTCACACAAGAGTAATAATTAACACCTTATAATTAAAAATTTTAATATTTGAAGGAGAGTAATGACACGTACCTTGTTAATAATCACTAGTCAAATTTCTACTCAAAGACCGGATTATCCTTTTCTCTCTCTACATGTTGTTATTGTATTAAAAATACATTTTCTCAATAATTAATGCAAGCATTAATATTTATTTTTCTAACATTCCTCCCGTAGTGTTTACATGGAAAGAAGCACATCTAAAAAACTAGAAACAGAATTGTATGCCTCCGCATACTTTTAGGTTTGCATATTGTTGGCTTGGATCTTTCTGTCTGAATCTTGCTACACATGACCATCCGCTTCACCACAATGAATCCCTTACCAGATGATCACACTTCCACCAATACACTTGCATACGCGAACTCAAAAGTTACCACTTTCACTTCTAATGAATGCTATTTCACCGCCGATTGATGAAGAAGTCCGACAATCGAATAATCTTAGCAGTCAGAGGATCACTCCGGTTCAACTTCTCTCCTATACAATTATTCTCAGATTTCAAAATTCACATTATTTTTTATTCAATCATAACATGGGAAGGAAACCACATACTATTTTATTTTGCACACACCACACAACTGAAAAGAGATGCCACCATACCAAAATGTTGCCCCGTCATTGGTGACTGACGAGAGGCGTTGATCGCCCTCCATCCTTCAATGTCATGTTACTAACTTAGCCAAATTTGGATATGAAGATCAATGATTTCCATATTTTTTTATTTTATATCCCCCCTATAATGTGATAACATTTAGTTTTTAGGACATCGGGTTACACCAAAAATGTGTCCATAAGGCAATTTTTTTAATTTTTCAACATTTTGACTCGAATCTTAACAACACAACATTCAAACAACACAAGAAGATACTTTGATAACATAACATATGACAATTGAATCTTAATTATGATTATCAAACTACTTGATTACTTTTGATGGGACTCTTGAAAATTGTAAATACATATTCGAGAAAGAAATTAAAGACTTTGACACTTAGATAATAAACTTTTTCACTAACACAAAATTTTGACTATGGCTTTGTTGTAGTGAACCCTTTATTACTTACTACTAATAGAACAAATGGGTTTTTATTATAAACGCTAACTATAAGCTTTAAACATAATATGAGATAATCCATACATACCTACGACTCTCTAAAGGAATAGTGGAAGACTCAGATGGAGATTTCCACTCACCGTTGGAAGTAAAATATGTTAAAAATGATTACATGTTGGATAGGACTGCAACGTGTTGGATGTGGGTTTGACTCTTATTAAAGGGTCGATGTAAAGAAAAAGAAAACTTTGACAACTGCAAACCAGAAAAAACTCGTCCCAATACAATACCATGTAGTTTGTTGTGCATCTACCTTTATATCAACCCAATCATAAATTTAGCACAATAAACATGATAATTTAGGTTCTTTGAACATAAATACCGATATAATGGACTTATGAACATTGGAGGTGATGATAGGGGCTAGGCGTCAATGATAACTATAACTCTTGTATATAGTCAGGATGAAGAAAATATGCATTCCACTGCAGAAATTCTATGAAAAATCAAATGTAAGGCACGCACAGTTGATTTATCAAGCCCACATATTTAATGAATCCTATGAATTTTCCTTATCCACGTCATTCGCTTCAATACAGGCCACTTAGCACATGCGCTCATTAGAAGCCAGATCCCTCTGCCAGGATGCTACGTAGATGGATTTAGGACTACAAATATATAATGTTCATGTTTGGGTCTGCGCACCAAACACAACACATTCTCCTCGGTGTATGTGTAATGCCTTTGTCGTAATTGATATCATAACTTGTTTCTTCAGTTGTAATGAGAAAACGAATATATACGATTACTGTTCTGAGATTTTTACTCTCTTGACTGATGGTCATGTTTGTTGATGATTAAATAAAATTAATTTCTAATCCTGTTGAATTCATACTATAACAGAATAGTAATAAACATTGGAATTTTATTCATGTGCTCACTATACTGAGATTTGGAGTATAATCGGTATAACCAAATGGATTAAAGTAAATTCAGTCCTAAGGACTATGTTGGTGTTAGCATATGGATTTACACACATGTAAATGACAAGAAACATTGGGGGAACGAAGTCCCTCCTCAATGAAGGTGAGGCTGCCTTTATTGAAAGCCAAAATTGTATTTACATCTATACATTCAAAATTGTATGTGGGGGGTGTTTTGGAACATCAATGGAAAGAAAATTGAATGAAGGAGATGGAATGGAATGAAGGAAAGGAGTGAAATGGAATGAACTGAAAGAACATGCAAGAGTTAGGTAAAAACAGAGCCTAATATTGCATGAAGAGGAAAGATGAATAACCAACACAAATAAAACGAAGTTTGAGTTAGTCAAACAAGAATGTGTAAAAGGGAACACACATGAGCAAGTAGATAATCAGAGCTTGATCACTGTGAACTAGAACAACCGATTAATAATGTTGACAATAAGATCAAAGATAATATTTGCATGCAAGATTCAAACACCTAACATCTAATGAACATAAGAACACCAAATGTTACAAGAGACAATGAATGAGACACAAAGTTCGTATTTCATTAACTCCAAAATGTTTTTCATAAAGAACACAAAGTTTCTTCCTAAAACAAAGCTTGCACAAAAGTATTTTCTTCTCCTCTCTCAAAGTCACCCTTTACAAATGAGCCCCTCACTTCCTTTTATAACCCAAAAGTTGGTTACAAAGTAGTTAGGGTTTTACATGATCATTAAATAAGACCCTTAAGTGACCTTTGACTTTTTCTAACCAACTTTATTAAAAAGTGACTAAAAATAGAAACCACTTAAGTTAAAAAGTCATTTAAGGAAAAATACATAAATAAAAGAAATGGGTACATGTGGACCCCACTTAAATGACTTGGATGCACACCTAGAAATCCTAGTCAACAATGCGCCACCTAGATCAAAACACCTATGGTCAGTGCCTTATCCATTGGGCTAAGAGTCCACCTATCCCGATCGTACAGAATGAACTCATTGATCATGCTCTGCAATCCTCCAAATGACAAGAGTGTCGAGCTTGAAACTTGAGCAATTCATCCACCCCTCTGTCTGAGCAATATCTTGGTGTGAGAAAATTTGTCTTCATTCGTATTCACGTTCATAACTACACACAATTCTCCACATGCTCCAAGTACCTTTCCATGGTGAATTATTCATTTGTCGTGAGACCGTAGTCGTTACGCCACCTTGGTTTGTCAGAATCCAGCTTCTGGTCTTTCGCCATTGAGAAGATCTCCAAGAGCCAAAATTACAATTCACCTCCTAGAGTTATGTCTTTTGTCTTTGTCACCATCCCGAAGTGTTGGCATTTTGATTCACTCACGATCGTCCAATTCGAGAACAGAACAACTTAAAGACTGGTCGATGAAGTATTGTGCACTCGCTAACTGAGAGCTGACAGGGACACGCTTGAATGATGTGGCCTTGCTTGATGATCCGCACAATTGCACCTGTCGTTGGTTTTGGTTTGTCAATGAATAGATCCGCCACAATGATCAAGTGAAAAATTGATGTAGACAAGATTCTCCCATTATCGATCTCTGCCGATAACAATGACTTTTGACTCGAAGAGACCAATGCCAATAGCTACGACTTATACCGCATAATGAGGAAGTTAGGGGTTGCTTCCATTTCAGAGCCATTGGAGTTGAATCGCCACACTATGTAGGTTTCATGGTATATCCATGCAAGTGATGACCAATTCAGAACAAGCGTCGGGAAAATTGTGACTCGCCTTTGGTTGATATGTGATCGCAGAATCAACCTATGTTGATGTGTCCCAAGTTGGTATCGACGATGTTCTCATACTTTGAATGGAGCGTTGAGGTAAGTAGAGTTCCCTGGGACCTATACCGCAACATCATTTTGTTTGGGAATGACATGACTGTGACAGAAACGTGATTTCAGGCTATTACTTCCATCTTACAAAATTGCACAAATTGCCTTAAAAGCGCCCTAGGAAAAATAACAAACGTCACCCTGAGCATCTACAACTTGGCAAGGAAGCATATGAAGGTGGGAAGAACTGAACGAAACAATTATTTTCTCTTGAAGATCATCTGGGTTCAAAATATCAACTCTCAAAGTGAGTCACCTTGACAGGCTGAAAACTGCGCGTGCAGCGAAATCATGCAAACTGCATTTTATTTGGCTCCATGAAAAATATCAAACGAAGTGTTGTATATTTGAATTTTTTCAAATAAGTACATGAATGTGGTATGAATTCAAAAAATCAAACCGTTTCTCTTGACAATCATTTGGGCTCAAAATATGGATTCTCAAAGTAGGCCTTCTGCCACACTGAAACCGCATGCGCGACAAAAACAAGGAAACTGGGGTTTTTCTTGGGTTCGTGAAAAATATCAAATGAGGTGCTGCGCATTTGAAATTTGGCAAAGGAGTACATGAAGTTGGGAATAATTCAACGAATCAAACCTTTCTTCCCGACGATCACTCAGCTTCAAGATATTGAGCTCCGAAATCGATTACTTCGACGGATAGAATCCGCGTCACATTCTTTGCGCATCTATCATTTTCTTTATTAAATTCATTTTTTTTTTGTGCCGATATACATCGGTAATGCGTTTGAATGCGTGATATTTTTGTCTGAGTAGCTTGGAACGTGATTTCACGCTATTGAAATCTTTTTATTAACAACTGCTTGGAAATTGATGTTTTTAGCCAATGAGTTGAAAATAGATCTCCTTTGTTGAGACGTGAATGCATACTCCTTTTAAAAACCTGCGTGAAAATTACTCTTGGCTGCATTGAAACTTCCTACTCTCTCTCCCTATTGCGTTGGAAAATTGTTGTTTTGTCTTACTTCATTTTGGACTGTTCTTTTTACCTATTTCCTCTTATGCATGTGTGGGATCTTCAAACGGTTCCTCTTTGTCTTCTGCTGCGTGGAAATACTTATCAAAACAAAACAACTTATTATTTCACTCCCCTCTCTCTGGCTGTGCGTGGGAACTTTGTTCTTTGCTGGTGCTTTATTACTTCCCAATCTATTGGGCGTGTCAGAATGTTTTCACCATTTCTTTAGCGTGGGCAGATTCTCTGGTGTGGATTTTTTTAATATCTTCTTTGGCAACATATGGATCTCCTTTGCTACATGAGAAATTAATACAAAAACCTTCCTTTTTAATTACACACAACTTGGAAAAAGATATGTTATTTCTGCATATGATGCGTGGCTTTCTCCCTTTGACTTCTTGATTGCTTTTGGAAAATTTCTTGCTTGGCACGTGAGAAAAATCTGTTATCTTTTTGTGGTGGACATTTCTTGTTTTGGACTGCTCTCTTTGCCAATGCGTTGAAACTTTGTTTTTTATTTTATTTTATAATATTTTTGTCCTGCTTGACTTGGGCGTGGGATTTTTAGAACTGTTCTTTCATATTTATACAGCTCTCTCTCCTTGACTGCGTGGATATCTCCTTCAGGCTGGGGCGGCTTCTGCTTTTAATTTTCTTTGGACTGTTCTTATTTGTCCCAGGCCTCCAATGCGTGGTATTCTCCTGAATGAATATTTTTAATTACCTTTATTTTAAAATATGTGTTGGAAATGGATCAAGCTGGTGCATGCGTGGGAAGTTTCTTTGGTAAAAACCTGCGTTGAATACTACTTTCTTCAATGCGTGGAGATCTCTATTGTTTCGAAACAAAGAAATTTCCTTGACTTGCGTGTGTTGTATTGTGGGATATGACAAAATATTATGTCCTTCAGAAGAAATAAGAAGCATTGAAAGCTTCGCACGACTTTTTCCAACGAGTTTGACGGAGGAAGTTATGAGGATTAATCCAACTTCCTCTCTTCCCGGGTAGTGGGCTTAAGTGCCAGGGGGAAATGGGGAAAGCAACAGACAATTGCCAACGGGAATGGCAAAGTGGGTTGGCAATCCCCATTCAATTTCCCCATGTGGGAAATTGGGGAATTTCTTGCCCATTAGCCAATCCATGATTTGGCAATTGGTGGAGAAAATCCCACGTGTGGGAAAATTGAAGAAGATTTCCAGGAAAGGGGAAATCCAGGTTCGGGAAGCCAAATTGGCTTCCCGACAGTTGGAAGCGTAAGCTTACTTCCTCGGCAATTTAAAATTTGTCGAATGAAATTTTAATTAATATTTATTTAATTAAATACTCTCAAGTTATTTAAAAATTAATTTAATCAAACAAGGAGCAATTAATTAATTAAATATTAATTAATTAATTTTAATGTATTTTAACACGTTTTAAACCTCGTGCGGAAGAGTTCTTGCCCGAAAAGGACAAAACGAAGACCGAAACGATCACAAAAATGAGACGATTGCAATGAGGGCAATGAACCATGCAAAGTAACACTTTTCAAAATTTTCAAATTTTTCATTTTTTTAACAATTTTGCGAAGTCAAAATTGGTTGATGCTGTTGTAAGATACTTAAGTTTATTATGTAATGTGAACCGTAAATTTATTCTCTACTATTAAAGAGATAGTCATACCTTGGATCAATTTCAGTGATCTAAGGCATGCCTTCAATCAATAAATGATACAATCATTTTTATTATTAAGTCTAGTGACTTTGACTTATTTTAAGCGTGACATATCTAGCCATCATGAATGAAGAGATGCCACCTGGGCACCAGGAAGCATCATGTAATGCACTCTTGAAGAAATGATCACTTTGTGAGGTGATCGCATGTTAGAAATATTCTCTTTAAATGTTTAATTTGATACATGTGGTAGAAACCTATTTGAAACTATATTAAGGTGACATTTATTATTTTTGAGAACCTAACTTTACTAAGGCTTTAGATCTTAATCTAAGATGGGAAGTATTTTGGGAAAGGGGATTCTAATTCCTAACTACCTAACCAATTATTTTATCTTAAGCTAAGGTTTTTAATGTTTAAAAGGGACCATAGACCTAAACCTAAGTAGGACTTGAACCTAACCTAGACTAAAAACTAAGGTTACTTAAACCCTAAGGGTTTGAACAAAGTAGTTGGGCACCACCCCTAATAGTATTGTGGGAATTGAATGTGGTACAGAATGTTTAATAATGGTCCTACATAATGTTTTGTTTCTAACAAAATAGCTGCAAAATTAAAAATAAAAGCTGGAATAATTGAAAAATCATGGACTGTCAATTATGGTAATAATGTTGTCCATATTGTTAGTAAATATCTTTTTGGTGCAGTTTTAGAATTGCCTAATTTTTCTATAGAAGTAGATATGTATGTGGTTCCTTTAGGGTCATATGATGTTATAATTGGTGTAAATTGGCTTGTTGATCATAAATCCAAAGTTGACTGTTATGAAAAACACATTAAATGTCTTCATGATCTACGTAAAAACAATGACATACAAGGGGTAAAAAGAGACATTTCAACAGAAACTAACCGCATGCAGCCTAAGTAGGCCAAAAATAAAGGTTGTATGTTATATGCCATAAAAATATCTGAATCAATAGATGAAAACAATGATTTTATGGAAAAAAATTGTTTTTACAAGATTACAGTGATGTGTTTCTAGAAGAACTACCTAGTCTTCCACCGAAACAGAATTTGACTTCACAATAGAGATCAAACCTAGGATGGAGCCTATTTCCAAGGCACCTTACCATATGAATACAACTAAATTAGTGGAACTTAAGGCATAGTTACAAGAACTTTTGTCTAAGGGCTTGATAAGACCGAGTGTCTCGCCTTGGGGAGCACCAGTCATTTTTTTCAAAAAGAAAGATGGAACACTTAGACTTTGCATAGACTATTGAATGTTAAACAAAGAAATAATCAAAAATAGATATCCTCTTCCTAGGATTGATGATTTTTTTATCATATGCATGGTGCATTAGTTTATTCAAAGATAGATCTTTGATCTAGATACCATCAACTGAGAATTAAGGATGAGGATATTCATAAAACAACTTTTAGAAAAAGGTATGGACATTATGAATTCACTATTTTACCTTTTGGTTTGACAAATGAACCATCCGCTTTCATAAATTTGATGAACAATATATTTCAAGAATACTTGGAAAAATTTGTTCTTGTATTCTGGATGATATTATTATCTATTCTAAAAGCATAAAAGAACACAATGAGCATTTAAGGATTGTACTTGAAATTTCGAGGAAGAGAAAATTGTATGGTAAATTGTTAAAATGTTCCTTTTACAAAATAGAAGTACATTATTTAGAACATTTCATAAGCAAAGATGGAAAAGTTGATCCATCAAATATTTTTACCATAATTAAATGGCCATCACCTAAGAATGTTCATGAAGTTAGAAGCTTTATGGGGCTTGTTGGATATTACAAAAAAATTGTTAAGGATTTTTCAAAGGTTGTTGCCCCAATCACTTCATTACAAAAGAAAGATAAAAAGTTTGTGTGGAGTGATAAATGTGAAGCAACATTTAAAACTCTAAAGGAACAGCTAACTACAACACCTATTCTGACTATTCCATATCCAAATGGAAGCTTTACAGTAGTTATAGATGCTTCGGAGAAGGTTTGGGAGGTATATTACTTCATAATGATCATGTTATTGCTTATGAAAGAAGAAAACTCAAGTTACATAAGTTGAATTATGCTCCCCATGATTAGAGCTTGTTGTCATAGTTCATGCACTTCAAGTATGGAGACATTATCTCTTAAGTAAATCGTTTGGTTAAAAACTGAACACCTTGGGCTGAAGTATATTTTCACTCAACCAAATCTGAATGCAAGACAACAAAGATGGTTAGATTTTTTATCACAATATGATTTTGACATAAGTTACATTAAAGGTAAAGAAAATAGAGTGGTAGATGCACTAAGTCGTAGGAAACATATTTCCACACTTGTAACTTTGAAAACTCAGTTTAAGGATGAAGTAAAGAATGCAATGAATTATGATTCGTATTTTCAGCAAGTAAAAATAACGCTTGTTGCAGATCCTAATGATGCTAGATACAAAGGTTTCAGTTTTTATAATGAAGGAATCTTAAGGTATGAAAATCAGTGTATGTACCCTCAGAAAATGAGTTAAGGAAGAAATTGATGATTGAATTTCATAACTCTCCTTACTCAGGACATCCTGAGTTACAAAAATGCTTGTTGATGTAAAACAAAAATATTTTTGGAAAGGGATGAAGAAAGACATAACTAATTTTATCTCACATATCTGGAATGTCACGAGTTAAGGTTGAACATATGCATCCAATTGGTTTACTTTATCATCATAGCATACCGTAGTATAAGCTGTCTGTAATAAGTATGGATTTTTTCAGGAGTGCCCATGTCTAAGAATAAACATGATGTTATTCTAGTTGTGGTTGATAAACTAACTAAGGTAGCACATTTTATTACTGGTAATCTTAAAGATGATTCACCTATTCTAGAAAAAATATTTGTGCATGAAATTTTCAGATTGCATGGTGTTCTTGAATTAATCATTTTTGATAGAGACTCAAGGATGACCTCACGTTTTTGGCAAACACTTAACTCAGCCTTAGGAATAAAACTAAATTTGAGTTTGCAAGGTGGGAAATAACTTCATATGGTTAATAGGAAAGAATTATATGTTTATATTTTGTTACGTTATTGCTAAAGTTAACTCATGGTTGGTGGAATTGGTGAGGGACTATCAAATCGTCCTTGCATTAATTAACTTTGAACAACTCGTGGAAACCACCTTGGAATTCACTAGGATGGTTTGGGGGAAAAGGAAGTTAGTGGGTTTTGTTCTCCATTTTTTATTTTTCGATCTCAATGGATCTACATGTAGTTTTTCCATTATTTTAACACTTAGTTCGATTCTGCTACAAATTTAAGATTTCCATTACATGGCAAAAATAATACCAAAATTTATTGAGAAAGCTATAAAAGAAGATAAGAAGAAAATGGGGATTTTTCGTGAGGTTACGGTTTGGAGTTTTGGTGGAAATCTTGCCTGGAACTTCAAGAAGAAACGGAAAACTTGGAAGAAAGAGTTCGAGAGCACTACTAGGAATGATAGGCTCTAACCCTTTAATATATTTTTCCATGTTTATTAATCTCGTGAAAATAACTCTTCTCACTCTCTATTATTGTTTCTGAGTTGAATCTTTTGGTTGGAAAAAAATTGGGTTGTTTGTATCTTAATGGTTTTCTATTAAATCTTCATGAAAATCCGTATTAGGTTAAGAGAAATTATCCTTTTTCTTATTTTAGCAACTATTAAATCTTCGAGTATATTTATGATTCAATTTTTAGGACTTAGTTGCAAGTTTTGATGAGCAAATGGAAATTTTATGTAAACTAGAGCATGTTTTTCTTCCGATCGTATTATATATGATTCTTTGTTACCTCCTTTGTGTTTAAGATTTAAAGTCATCTTTAAACGAATTTGTAATAAGATGATATTATGGTTGATTATTGGTTTAGTCTATGACTATAGAAATCCTTTGGGGTTTTTAAGGATGAAGATTTCAAGTTAAGCCATTCAAGGTAAGGCTTGTCGGCAAACAAATCTAGGTTCGTTACCTTCCTTAGCCATTTTTGTTGCAGGTTACTTTTTCGGTCTTCACAACCATATATGTTTTTGATCCTATTATGAACCTAAGGGATAACGAAGTCATTTTGAACCACTCATGGTTGTGTTTACTCAAATTGTTCGATAGGAAAAACCTTTATTCATAACATCGATTCCTTATTCTAGGTTGTGTTTATTTGGCTTGAAAGTTAGCATATATATGGACTATTAGGTTTCAGGGAATGATATTCTTATGTTATTCTTGTTGTTTCCTTATAAAATTTTGGATTCACCATTTCTCCGAGATACTCAACTATGGACTGTCATGCTAGTTTGTGTTTGGTGTTCTTGGTTATTGATATGTTTTTTACAACCACTAAGTCGATATTATTTTGACACTATTCGTAAATCTTTATATTATATTTAAACATGTTCATTTGTATGTAGTTGGATGTGGAAACTACTAATTACTTCCTATATAGGTCAACCGTATCTAAATGGTCTGCAATGATTATAATACTCCTTTGATTAATGTTTTTGCTCCATATTTATTTGGATATATGTCTGGGTATAGTTGAATGGCTTATGTTTGCTATCAGTTGATTCTTATAGAAGATAGAGAGGTAATTGGACCTGAAATGCTTACTGAAATGGAATAGCAAGTGAAATTAATTTGTGAATGATTAAAAGAAGTTGTTGATAGGTAGAGAGTTAATGACTGACTGAAAAGGGTAGATAAGAAATTTGAACTTGGTTAAAAATTATTTTAGGTGTCAAACCTAAAAATCTTGATTACTTTTGGTAAGGTAGCTAAATTATCACCTCATTACATAGGAACTTTTGAAATTGTAGAAGTGATTAGCCCTTAAAGAGCTTATCGCTAAGCATTACCTCCCACATTAGCACAAATGCATGAGGTTTTTCATATTTATTTACTTAAGAAATACGTTTGATTTATCATGTGTTAAATTAGAATTCCTTACGGATATAGGACCCAGAATAATTGTGATTGAACCCATTAGGGTGTTGGAAACACACAAGTTACACTTGCGAAATCATGAAAGAAACCAATCTAAGGTTCAATGGGACCAGTTTAGTGAAGAGAATGCAACTTGGGAAAATCTTGAGGACATAAAAATTTGTTTCCTCATCTTTTTAACATAATTAATTTCTGTTTTTGTGATATTTGACTTTTAATTTTGAAAAATATCATTAATTTTTCCCTGTTTTGGGCAAGTACTTATTTTGCAAGAACTAAAATAGGAAATTGATGATGTAATAAGTTTAAAGAAATTTGAATTTTTGCAATTTGATATCATGTTTAAGAATTTTGATGGATAAATAACATATATTTATGCATATGTACTTAAAATGTGTAAGTTGATCATCGGGACAATGATACTTTTTAGAGGGGAGGCATGTAACGCCTCTATCATAATTAATATCGTAATTTATTTCTTCAACTGTAATATGCAAATGAAGATATATGATTACTTTTCCGAGACAATTTACTCTCTTGATGGTGGGCATGTTTGTTGTTGATTAAATAAAATTAATTTCTAATCGTTTTGAAGTCATATTGTAATGAATAGTACTAACATTGGAATTTCATTCATGTACTCACTATGATGAGCTTTGGAGTATAGTCAGTATAACCAGATGGATTAAAGTAAAATTAGTCCTAAGGACTATCTTTGGTAAGATAGTTAAGTTCATTATTTAATGTGAAGCATAAATTTATTCTTTTTATTAACAAAAAAGTCAAACCTTGGAGCAATTTCATTGATCCAAGGCATGCCTTTGATCAATAAATGATACAATCATTTTTATTATTAAGTCTAGTTGACTTTGACTTATTTCGAGTGTGAAGAGATGCCACCAGAGCACATGGAAGCATCCTGTAATGCACTCTTTGGTAAGAACATATCACTTTGTGAGGTGATCACATGTTGGCAATATTCTCTTTAAATGTTTAAGTTGATACATGTGGTAGAGACCTATTTGAAACTATATTAAGGTGACATTTATTATTTTTGAGAACCTAACTTTGCTAAGGCATTTGATCCTAATCTAAGATGGGAAGTATTTTGGGAAAGGGGATTCTAATTCCTAACTACCTAGAGAATTCATTTATCCTAAACTAAGGTTTTAATGGTTAAAAAGGACCATAGACCTAAACCTAAGTAGGACTTAAACCTAACCTAGACTGAAAAATAAGGTTACTTAAACCTAAGAGTTTCAACAAGGATGTTGGGCGCCAACCCAAAAATATTTTGGGAAATGAATTACATTCAATGCACATCTTGTGCTAATCTTAGAGGAAGCCAAGATAAACATGGCGGGCACTAACTCCAGATGGTTAATAGGAAAGAATTGCATGTTTATCTTTTATTAAGTTATTCTAAAGTTAATTAGAGGTTGGAAAAACTTGTGATGGACTATCAAACCATCCTTGCATTTATTAACTTTGAATAACTAGTGGAAACCGCCTTGGAGTTCACTAGGATGGTTTGGGGGAAAGGAAGTTAGTGGGTTTTGTTCTCCATTTTGATTTTTCGAGCTCAATGGATCTGCATGTAGTTTTTCCATTCTTCAAACTATTAGTTCGATTCTGTTAAAAATTTAATATTTCCATTGCATGGTAGAAATAATGGAAAAATTTATTGAGAAAGCTATAAAATAAGATGAGAAGAAAATGGGGATTTTTAGAGGTTCTAGTTGGAGTTTTTGGTGGAAATATTGCTCTGGAACTTCACAGAAGAAATGAGAAGCTTGGAAGAAAGAGTTAGAGAGAACTACCAGGCATGATAGGCTCTAACCCATTAAGATATTTTTCCATGTTTATCAATCTCATGAAAATAACTCTTCTCACTCTCTGTTATTGTTTCTGAGTTGAATCTTTTGGTTGGAAAAAATTGGGTTGTTTGTATCTTACTGGTTTTCTATTAAATCTTCATGAAAATCCGTATTAGGTTAAGAGAAATTATCCTTTTTCTTATATTAGCAACTGTTAAATCTTCAAGTATATTTATGATTCGATTTTTAGGACTTAGTTGCTAGTTTTGATGAGAAAGTGGAAATTTTATGTAAACTAGAGCATGTTTTTCTTCTGACTGCATTATATATGATTCTTTGTTACCTCCTTTGTGTTTAAGATTTAAAGTCATCTTTCAACGACTCTATAACAAGATGATATTATGGTTGGTTATTGGTTTAGTCTGGGACTATGGAAATCCTTTGGGGTTTTTAAGGATGAAGATTTCAAGTCAAGCCATTCAAGGTAAGGCTAGTCGGCAAGAAAATCTGGGTTCGTTACCTTCCTTAGCCATTTTTGTTCAAGTTACTTTTTTAATCTTCATGACCATATCTATTTGTGATCCTATTCTAAACCTAAGGGATAACGAATTCATTTTGAACCACTCATGGTTGTGTTTACTCAGAGTGGTCGATAGGAAAAACCTTTATTCATAACATCGATTCCCTATTTTGGGTTGTGTTTATTTGGCTTGAAAGTCGATATATATATATATATATATATATATATATATATATATATATGAACTATTAGGTTTTAGGGAATGAGATTCATGTGTTATTCTTGTTGTTTTCTTATGAACTTTTGGATTCACCATTTTTCCTGAGATACTCGACCATGGACAAGAAAACTAGTTTTGTTTGGTGTTCTTTGTTATTGTTGGGTTTTTTACGACCACTAGGTTGATATTATTTTGACAAAGATTTGTAAATATTGATATTATATTTAAACCTATTCATTTGTATGAGGATGACTATGGAAATCGCTAATTACCTCCTATAGAGGTTGACGTATAATCTAAATGGTCTACAATGATTAAAATACTCCTTTGATTAATGTTTTTGCTCCAAATTTATTTGGATATAAGTCTGGTACAGTTGAATGGCTTCCTCTTGCTATTAGTTGATTCTTGTAGATGATAACTTGTTGAATATGGTTTATATTGATTTATTTTATTGATTGTATATGATCTTCAACCTATGTAACAAAACGTGATGATAGCTAGCAAAAGAGGTCACAAAACGACTATTTTAAGTTTATTGGTATTGCTAAATCATTTCTTATAATGTATGAAAACTTAAAAAGGTTAAGTGGGTCAAATGGACAATCTGGGTATTATTATAGTTTTCATTACATTGATTATATTTCCTTAATATTATAGAATACTGAGTTGATTGGTAAAGTCTTATTTGTCTACTTGAATTACATTCAATATCTTTCTGGCAGTAATAAGTTGATTATTAGATGATGGTAATTGAGTTTAATGGGTATAGTTTGGATCCCAATCATGTAACCTTTATGATTACCTGATTGTGATTCCAAACCATTTGACCATCCAAATTGATTGTTAGATCAATGTTTTTACTTGAGGGATCTCTAACTTTTTTTAGATAAGGAAAATGGTACATAAAAGGGTACATGTGGCTTCCTTCTCTTAACTTGGCATTGTGGTATTTTTGACATGCTTTTTGGGAAAGGGAACTTAGAACAATTTCATGGAAAGGAAGGGTTCTTTTCATGAAATTGATAGATGTTAGCATGTTGTTATAATGTGTTAGTTCTTATCATGCTCAGTTCTCATGAATTGACACATGCTAAAAAATGTGTAGATGGATTTCGTGAAAAGTGAAAGGTGAAAGACTTATAAAAAGTTGCACTTGTTTTACTGATTGAGTTCATTTTATTCTGATGTAACATTGTGAGGAAAGGCTCTTGAAAGGAAAAATGTTTGAAAATCAAAAAGGGCATAAAGCCTTAGTGATTGTAATTTCTTTGAAAAGTTGTCATTATTGACTGCAAAACTTATGAAATGTTTATTAAGTTTGAATAAAGAGAAATCTTCCTTGTTTGATTAATTTGAGATATGATTGGAATTTGATGACTTGATTTATCTACTTTGTATGATTGTTGTAATCTGATTACAAAACTTAGATCATAAAAACATTTGACTTAGTAAGTTGACTAAGGTTATGAGAATTGCATAAATGGTATAGTAAGTATATGTCAACTATAGTCAGGACAGTAATGAACTATACTTAGATATAATCCTAATATGTTAGTCCTTAAATGGAGATGGATAATAGTATCAAATTAACTTGAAATGAATGATGTTAATATTATTACCCAGTTAGTACCTCCTATTTTAGTTGTATGTTTTGGTTTAAGATAGTTGATCTTAAAATGGACATAAGGGTAATACACTACTTATAGTAGTTGATAAGATAATAATGAATAGACCTTACTTATGTTGATCAATTAGGTCTATAGTGGAATGATTGATTCATCTACTACTTAAGAACCCTAAAACACAACAATTCGAAAGATAATAACGAAATATAGGATGGGTTGAAAGTGTTTCATCAGATTTTTGTAGAAAATGAAATAGATAAGGTAAAAGGGTCAAGGAGGAATACATGTTATTACGTTGATTAAAGATTGAGTGCACGTGCTTCTAATTTCTTATCCAAGCTGATTGTGTGAGCTTCCTTTTGGCTAGGAGGAACTACCCGTAATACAAAGCAAGACCACAAGATACAGTTAATAGAAAAGGTTAGTGGAATACCTAGCATGAGCTGGATCTAGGAACTATGATACTTCCTTGATGGTTTTCAATCCACTGATATATAACTCAATATAAAATAACTAAACATGCAAATAAAATAACGTAATGTTAGTGTTCCAATTTAGGTGTCTCATACTACTATTAGTGTCAATCCAATTAAATGCTTGATAACTAAATTGGTGAAGGTCCCAGGTCATGTTGCAGGTTGGGTAGGTGGTATGATGGTCACAGACGGGGTCTAGATAAGATTTGGTGAATTTTGGGTTGATTTTAGATTATTAGTAACCTTTCTAGTCTAAGCAAGTTTTACTAGGCACGGAGACCGATGTCGGTATAGGTATGACCTATGATGGTTTAGGATGACTGATATCAATTACTGTGGGAAATGGCAGAATGTAAAAAATGGTTGTTCAAGCCCTTTCTGTGTCTGCACACAGATTTGGGAAGGTCTGTTGTGAGGTTGTAGGTGGGGTATCAGGTTTGGGTGAGGTTTTGTGGGGTTTTGGGGATGTTAGGGGAAGTTGAGTGAAAATTGACATAAGACACATTGGACCGACATCGGTCCCGGTGACCGAAGGTGGTGAAGACGAGAAATTGAAGATGATTAAGGTGACTGGTGTCGGTAGGGGAGAAATGGTGGTAATTAAATAAAATGTAGATTTGGACTTCTCTGTGATTACATAGAGGATGAAGGGAGGATGGTTGGGTTCATAATAATGTCAGGAAGACTCAGGAATGCATAGAGGTCAAGTATGGAGAGCTAGAAGGTTGTGGGTGGTTGGATGGGTAGATTGGTAAGAAGGTGGGAATGGAGGAATGTAAGAAAGAATAAGATCTAATAACAAAATATAATGAACCTACACTTTAAGTACAAAATGATGAAAATCAAATATACTTACTTTTATTTGCAGGTCTAGTAGGTGAAGGAAGGAAGTGGTTGATCCATGAAGAACTTTGTGGTTAGTGTTACGACAATACTTCCGGAATGCTCCCGTGAATGTTCTAATGCCTTTGGATGAGTATCATGTGCTTGTTTGGGCTTGTGGTTGAGTATATTTCATCGTCTGGATGTTGAGAAGTCTCTGGTTCATGCTTAAATGCAATAGATCTCTCAAAACTTAGAATGACCAACCTAGGTAAAAGGTTACAAAACTATATATAAAGTAACCGATGACGGTTAATGTGACCGACATCATTTGAGGGTTAGCTGGCATCGGTTAAGGCGGAAAATCCTAGGTTTTCTAAAATTTGGCAAATATTTTCTATTCTTGGTGTGCTCTAATTATCGATCCTGGGTCTCAAGTGAGGGTTAGCACTTAGATAAGTGAGAGTGTTGTTGGAGAAGGAATGTGACTTTAATTTTAGGTTTTGAAAGAGTCCCAATTGGTTAAGATAACTAAATACTCAGTCTTAGTTAATTAATAGACTAAGAATAAGTCCATAGTGAGGTGTCTAGGTGATGTGGCTAGGTGAGGTGTCAATTACCTAAATTAAAGTAATTAAATTAATTAATAATGTGAGGATGAGCATTAATTCAATTGTAAGTAATTAAATTAATATGAATGTGGGGTAAGGGGTCATGGTTAGGTGAATATGTTACGTTAATTAATTAAAGGGGACCAAGGGGAGTGTGACCCAAATTTGGTGTCTACATTTTCCCCTTTTTGTCGCGTAGCTTGTATTGGTAAGTGATGCTGACAAAAACAGGAAGTGGTTGCCCCAAATATAAGTGAGAGTGGGGTTTCCCTAAGTAGGGCTGAAGGTGAGGTTTCCCCAAGTGTGGGTGGAGGTGATCCCCCTCAAACCAAGAGCTGATGAGGTGTTAGATAGAGTCGGTGAGTGGTTTGATAAATGGGTAAGTGATGAAAGTGAGGGTAGGTGGGTTGTAGGTAAGGGTATGGTCACTTTGGGTAATGGGTAAGGGTCATATTGGGTAATGGGTAATGGCAATCAAATGCACACATGCATATATATTTTGATACAATGCATTGTGGAAGAGTTTGCAAACTCTAAGTTGTCAAAAGGGCGATAGGGTTATCCAAATGAATTTAAAGTGATTCAGGTATCCAAGGTATAGGATATGGTCATGAATCACAATGAGATCTAGTGTAGGAATGGGTAATAGGTATTATTACATGGCACCAAAGGTATGGTTAGGATAAACATCAGGTCATTAGGCAAGGTAAGGTCATTATGCTAAATAACACGGGTAACGGCATCGCAAGGTATAGCGAGTACACGAATTCAAATGTCATAACAGGTGGTTCAAGTAAGGGTATGTTGGGTAAGGCTCAAGTAAAGCCAAGGTATTGGTAAAGAACAAGTCCCTAAACATAGTTAAGGAAATGTATATGTAGTGTAGGCTTGTGGGTAGGGTGTAAGAGGTAATGGTAAGGTTAAAAATTGTGGGATTAATAATGTTTTTAGGAAAAATGGGCATGAGGTGACTCAAAAGGTAATGGCAAGGGACCGATGTCAGTTATGGTGTAACTGGTGTCATTTGGCTAGGGCACAACATGACCGATGTCGGTCATGTCGATTTAGGGCTTGAAAAAAGAAATAACCATGTTTTACATATTCATTTTGACTTTGCCACTTTTAGAGAATAGAGGAGAAGATGAAGAAGACCGGAAAATGATAGTATGAGGCATTGAACTGAGTTAGCAAGCCATGTAACAGGAATTTTCTGTTCGAGTAGCGGTTTACGAGATCAATTCAATTGATTCAATTCATTTGGAGGTGAGGATTTGATTTGGTCATGGCAGAGGTGGGAGAGGGAGTGGGTGGACCACGGCATAGTGGCCAAATGTGCCACCACAAAAATGGCAGGGTAGAGGTAGGTGACAATCTAAATCCCTCATTTGGTTGAAAATAGTGTGTGGAAATTGGTTTCATTGCAAATTTTAGTGTAATTTTTAATTTGAATTTGTGGGTAAAATTGAAGGAAATGAGGGGTGGGAATGTCATACGTAGGTTAAATAGGATGGGGAATGAAGCTAGGATAGGTTTGGGTGGGTGGGAGTAGGTATTTAGGTTGTTTTGTGAATTTTTACAAATGGGGGATGAGTTTTGTATTTCGGGTTCCACTGAC
This sequence comes from Taxus wallichiana var. yunnanensis, assembly GCA_018340775.1. Lineage (NCBI taxonomy): Eukaryota > Viridiplantae > Streptophyta > Pinopsida > Cupressales > Taxaceae > Taxus > Taxus wallichiana. The sequence continues at coordinate 452,744,073 of CM031237.1, read as the reverse complement.
GAGAGACCAACATTGGTCTAGGTTTGGATGACGTCGATCGGCTTTAGCGTATCAGAAGGTCTTAGGTGACCAACACTGGTTAAATGGAACCGATGATGATCAAGAAAAATTGGTGATAGTCAAGGTGACTGGAGACATTTAAGGTTAAGAGTAAATAGGGGTAAGAAGGGCTAGGTAGGAAAGTAAAATATGTGAAGAAGGAGTATATGAGGGTGAATTTAGGGGGAAGAGGGTAAAATGTGATTGAACGACATGGGATAGGTAAGTAAGTGAATCGAACTAAGATAATGGGTAATAATGATAAGCATTTGTAGGTTTGTAGGTGAATTGGTTAAAGGGGGGTAGCGGTATGGATGTGGTTGGGTATGGTTTGGTGGGTAATAGGTGATTTGAGGTAGTCAAGTCTTGAAAATGTTGTGTTAGATGATGCAAACGAGAGACCAGTTGAGGATGAGGGACAGAGTACCACCCCTACTGGTACAGATGCAACCCAGTGTGACTACGGAGGAGTGGGAGCACATGACCGAGGTTGGACTTAGTGTGATCCAATGCTATAGGCGTATATCCCGAGATCATAGTTTGATGGTCACTCTCATCGATAGGTGTGATTCCACGACCAATACCTTTCACTTACCAATGGGAAAGATGACCATTAACACGGAGAACATGTACCAAATCCTGCAGCTACCTACCTATTACTTGGGGAGCCAATTTTTTCCATTTTGTCGAGGCATCGGTGGAGTCGATAGTGATTGTATTTGGTGAGGCAATGGGTGAGCTAAGGTATCATAGCGCAAGTCTCACTTATGGAGATATATACGCAGCCTACCCATAGGCAGGCGACCGGGTTGTCATGATCGATGATGGAGGTGGTGGGATGTTTTGCATTGCCATTTGAGGGTGGTAGGTCCCCACGAGCACTTATGGGGTAAAATAGGATATGATTGAGAAGCGTATACAATTTTCTTGGGCACCGTCTTTCCTCGTTCGATTGTATAGGGAAATATGGGCCTATGGGATATTAAGGATATTTGGTATGTGTTGTACTTATTTATTACACTATTGGGAATACAAGCACATCATATGTGTGCACCCATTGCTTTTCCATGACATGATTGGCTCAGGTGACTTTCTTAGAGTTGGTTTCAAACGATGGGTACCGATTGCTAGGCAGATCCAAGAGTGGTGAGGAACACATATGATGTATCATACTAGGCGGTGGTTGGAGGACCTTTCTATGGTTGATATTGTTTGGAGACCATATGTGGACTATCCATCCTAAAAAGGCATAGCTAAGGAATTAGAGGAGATTCATCTACTTTGAAATGGATAAAGGCGTGGCGAGCCAGGGAGCATGAGATGATACCTATACACAGGGTTAAGTGGCAGTTTGGATTATGGAAGGATGTGCCCCCGCCATTCCCATAGTACCAGAGAGATGACATGGAGAGATCCATGTCTCCCCCACATCCGAGTGTATCAACAAAAGGAGAAGCATGCAGTAGATAGGTAGATTGATGATGTTAGCATCGGTGATGGGTATAGACGGTGGTGGGTGGCACAGTTGTGGGTGGCACCACCAAGGCCAGGACAGCTAGATTTAGCCAATGTCATAGTGCACGAGGATACTTTACAGTCAGTCGGTGGTCACCCTTCAGCACAAATTACATGTTTACGGGGGCAGCTCACATGGTCAAAGGCATAGGTAGCCACTTTATAGGCTCGGATGATAGCTCTGACAGCCCAAGTAGCATAGGGATAGGTGCCATTGCACGGGAGGTAGAGATGGAGATGGTGGAAGGTATTTACCTTATAGGTGCAGTGACAGATTTACATGGCTAGCTAGTGATTGCACAGCACAAGTTGTGGCCTTACATGTCCAAGTTCTAGCATAGTTACAGGTACCCCCACAAGTCCAAGGATAGGGTCCCATATTACAGTGCACCTATACTGAGGCAGGATGACATACATCAAGGTAGAGGCTAATGCCAATATTAGCAGGTAGTAGAGCTCAAAGGTTACAAAGTGAAACCCATGGCACCACCACAAACTATGTCAATGGTGAGGTTCAAGGATTCCCTTAACAAGGCTCGCTACTATCGGGATCACCGATGACTGCCCGTATAGATGTCCGTTCATATTCTCGAGTACATAGCCCAACAAGCAAAGCTAGTGAGTAAACAAGATCTAGGACTCACATTTTAGGAGTACAGAGGGTTGTAGATCCTATGGATAGGACCAGGGAGAAGTGACGAGTTCTTGGAGGCCAAGCGAGCAAGGGCCAGGAGGATATTAGACCGAGACCCATGGAGGGTGTAGAGATGTTAGCAGTGTGGGAGACAAGTGGAGAGGAGGAGAGACAGGTGATCTTTGGATAGAAGGATATCATGTGGGGTGATGATTAGTCACGATATGTGACATTTGTGATTTTTATAGATATATTGGCCTGCATGTTGAAGACGTGAGATTGTATATGAGATTTTTTGAGATACTGGTATTTATTTGTATCTATGTATATATGTATTGATACATAGACTCTCCCATTTATATAGTTTATGATGTTGACTAGATGGATGATGTACTCGTTTTAATTTCCATTTTTATTGTGTATTAATGGAAACTAGGTGAATTAGGCATGATTGAGTGGAGGTGAGTTAGGTATGATTGATTTTAGGTCATTTAGGCATGATGGAGTCAAGGTTAGTTAGGTAGTTGAGGTCATGTAGGCATGATGGATTCAGGTATAGGCATGGTGGATTCTAGGTGAGTTTAGTGAAGATGGAGTCAGGTATAGGCATGGTGGAGTCTAGGTGAGTTAGGCATGATTTGGTCAAGTTTTGGGTTTGATTTAATTTCCAAGTTATTGGTAGTATGGAAAATAAATGATGATGTATATGTAGGTTGTGTAAATTTCCAAATATTTGATATCATGGAAATGTGAAATGATTGAGGTATGATATGATGATGTGATAAAATGGTAGGTATGCATGTTTTGTATATTTGTATGTTTGTTTAATTTCTAAGTGTTGTGTAAAATGGAAACTAACTAAGGTAGCATGTGAATAGAAAAAGGGGAAAATTGGTTAGGGTAAAGAGTGGCTAAGCTAACCTCCAAGGGCCCCATGCCCTCGAAGTGTTACCTACATAGCCCCGACAAAAGGGGCCTCAGGCCGATGTAGTTATCCCATAAGCTAGGGAAGAATATGATGAGGTAAAGGGATGGGTTGGTAGGTTTTAGGCATGATTGAGTCTAGGTCATGTAGGCATGTTTGAGTCTAGGTCATTTAGGCATGTTTGAGTCTAGGTCATTTAGGCATGGTTGAGTTTAGGTCATTTAGGCATGGTTGAGTTTAGGTCGTGTAGGCATGGTTGAGTTTAGGTAATTTAGGCATGGTTGAGTTTAGGTCATTTAGGTCACGTAGGCATGGTTGAGTCTAGGTCATTTAGGAATGGGTGATTTTGGTGAAAGAGGAATTCCTAAAATGTAGGTATCGATGGTCTGGTCCTATATAGGAGAATCAAATAAGTAAGTAAAAAGGTGAATGGTAAGAGGAGACAAAAGTGTCACCTAATTGTTAAGAACCCTGACGAGTATATCATACCAAAGATTGGCTTATAAATGTAAGATCCTAAAGGCATTGCATGATTGACTTTTCTAAGGGTGAAGAAAGTCACATGATCACAAAATGTCATGTTTGTGGAAATTCCCTTGAGAAGGTAGAAGAATAGAGAGTAAAGGTGGTGAGGTGAAAGAATTTGGTCTAGCGTAATCTGGTGTGAGACAGCATGCCTACTTCACAAGAGACCCAAGATCAAAATAGACAAGTCCATGATGAAAAAGTTATCTTTTTATTTTTTCTTTTGTTTTAATAGACTGATCGATGAGGGAATTCTATGTGGGATAAGTATATTATCTCCTTGATGTCTTCATGAAGTTGATCGATGTGGGAAGCTTCAGAATATTTTTATTTTATTTTTACAATAATTATCATCTTTTTGATATACTATGTACAGTATGGCTAGCTTTGTATAGTTTTCCTTCGAGGGAGCAGTCTATTTATAGTAGCAAGATAGAAATATTAGATGTCCTTTTTGAAGGAGTCATCTTTTTGCTAGAATTTTGACTCAAGGAGTTTTGAATTTGAGAATCCCATATATTACTTTTGATTTTTTTGGACTTTTAGGTCATGGACAAGACTATAGAGAAGTATAGTCTTCTTTTATGAAGACCTGCACCATAGCACACAGAGGTTAATTATGAAAGAGATGGTTTTAAGTGATGAATGACCATGGGATTCCATCTTGAAAAAGATGAAAATTATCCATGAGAATTATGCCATGAGTAGAGCCGTGGTACTCACATTGAAGATAAGGTGAAAGGTGACAGGTAATCACATGATTCTTAGTTAATTGTTAACCCTTAAAATAGGTAAATGGAAGGTGAATGGTGCTTTGAAGGGATGAGCATTTTTAATAGAGGAAGGTGATATAGGAATTTATTAAATAATATAATGGTCGAAGATGTAAGGCATTGAGGGGATCAATTTATGGTTTACCTTCAAGTGAAGACAAATGATAAGCACCTGATCCATAGGTATGAGTAATGATATAGGGTCCAAGCCAATTAGGATCAAATTTTCCCTGTTTAATTTTCTCCTCTTTTTTACATATTGATTTTCCTTCAGAGAGCGAGTCACCAACCTAAAAGGTTCATTTATGGACACATTTTTGTAGGCACATTTGATACGTTTTGGTAGATTTGAAGGTGATAGAGAGCATTGAGATGACATTCGTCTAATAAATTGAGTTGTTTCATCATCATTGAGCATATCTTTAAGTGAGATATGAAGAGATGGAATTTGGACTTCAAAAGGTAGGACAACCTATGTACTGTAGACGAGAGAGAAGGGCGTGGTAGTAGTTGAGGTTCAAATACTAGTACGATAATTACATAAGGAAAAAGGAATGTGTGTGTGTTAATACTTTCCAGTATCGCCAACCACTTTCATAAGAATTTTATTCAAGGTTTTGTTGTTTGATTTAGCTTGGCCATTTTTTTCAAGGTAATAAGGTGAAGAAAAGCGAGTTGAATGCCGAAGGCCTCACAGAGTTTCCGTAGGGTTTTGTTTTGAATTGTTTTCGGTTATCGGTGATGAGACGGTGAGGAACACTAAAGCAAAAAATTATGTGATGATTGATGAATTCACATATTTTCTTAGATTTCATAGAAATGAGAGGTACTGACTTCCACCCATTTAGTGTAATATTCGGCATACAGTAATAATGCATTGATGACGTTGGGAAGAATGAGGATTGATCTCTCCGACAAAATCTAAATCCCATTGAGATAAATTCCAAAGGTCTCGTGCAACCTTTGTAAGGTGTGACTAGGGTTTGATGAATATTAGTATGTTGCTAACACTTCATACAATACTTGACATAGTCACAAAAATCATGGTTTAGGGTTGTCTAGTAATAGCCTAGGAAGAGAATGCATTTGCGGACAACTAGACCACTTTGAAGTGACCACCACAAATTCTGTCATGAACTTCCTTGATGGTATATGGGATTTCATATCTTGTAAGGCATCGTAAGAGGATACCATCAATGCCATTTTCGTAAAGAAGACCACCCGTGATGACATAGTGAGATAAACTTTTCAGAACGGATCCTTATCCATCATGAGTAAGATCCAAAAGCAATATTGAAAGGGAAAGGTAATCAACAAACTGTTTATACCAAAGGTCACGTGGGTCAATTTCAATGGTTTTGACAAGGTTGACATCTCAAAATAGATAAGAAGGTGATTGCAACCTTTGTACTATGAAAAATATTTTTGAGTTGGAGGGCGAAGTGGGTATCCGAGAAGCAAGGAAAGCCATGGTCTCCACCAATTTATTAGTGGAACACGGGGTGGTTTAAATTTCAATGAAGTCAAAGGTAGTCAAAATTATGTTAACTTGATGCTTATACTTTTCAAGTATCTCGTTACGAAACTATTATATACCATTAACTTGGTTAACAACCAGTTGAGAATCGCCAAAGATATTAATTGATTTAACGTCTAAGGTGATGGTGGCTTGAAGACCTAATATGAGTGCTTCATATTCGGTGATATTATTAGAACAATCAATAGCTAGTTTGAAATATAATGGCATAGGCTCATTGTCAAGAGGAATGAGGATAACACCGGCACCACCTCCACACTAACATTTGGAACCATCAAAGAAAAATTTCATCTGGTAAATGGTCTCGTCCAAAGAGAGGGTAGCAATGGATTCATTCGGGAAATTGAAGTTAGAGGGTTGATTTACTGGACAGAGGTGCATCTGCAAGTTGGTTAGTGATGGTTTGTCCTTTGACATATTTTTGATGGATGAATTTGAGTTCTAGGTCTATAAGAAGCATGATCCAATGTGTAGCACATTAGTATTGGTAGGGCTTAGCATACATGTAATGTAAGGGGTCAGTATTGGTGACAACAAAGGTTTTTTGGTTGAGTAGGTAATGGAAAAGTTTATTGGCAACAAAAACTAAGGCTAAGCAAATTTTTTGGCATGATTATATCTAGTTTCATAGTCTAGAAGCATATGACTTAAATGGTAAACCGCTTGTTCCATGTGTTGTTCATCACGATGAGCAAGCATGGCACCCAAGGAATGATCAGTAGTAGAAATGTAAAGGTAAAATGGTTGGTCATCCTTAGGTGGCATGAGCATAGGTGGTTGGAGGAGGTATTGTTTTATGGCGTCAAACACCTTGTGTCATTCAGCATCCCATTTGTAGGAGACATCCTTTTTTAGGAGATGATGAAATTGGTGGTAGCGGTCAAAAATCTATAAAATAAAGTGATGAATAGATTACAACTTGCCTTACAAACTACGAAGTTGATGAAGGTTAGTGGGTGGAGGAATTTTAAGAATAGCCTTGATTTTTTTGGAACCGACTTCTATGTCATGCAAAGAAACGATAAAACCAAGGAGCTTACTGGAGATAATAGTGAAGACACACTTCTTAGGTTGAAGGTGAATGCAATAATTGATGAGACAATCAAATATGACCTTCATGATGATAAGGTGTTCGGCCCAATGTTGATTTGGCAAGAAGATTGTCAATGTAATCTTCGAATATGCAATGCATAATTTCATGAAAGATATAATTCATATCCCAATGATATGTATCACCAGCATTTTTAAGGCCAAAGGGCATGATACGATAGCAGAAGGTCCCCCAAGGAGTGATGAAGGTGGTTGTTTTTTGTTATCTTCTGGGGCAAGTAATATTTGGTTATAACCAGAGAAATCCTCCATGAGTGATAGCATCTCATCGTCGGTGGTGAGATCAACTAGTTGATCAATACTTGGGTAGAGGAAAGTTGTCTTTGGGGCAAGTTAAGTTAAGGTCACGAAATCCATGCAAATGCGTAGTCCCCTATCACTTTTTGGTAGGAACAATGTTAGAGATCCATTGGGTATAATCAATGGGTAGGATGAAGGAAACTGAAATAAGGTGTTGGAGTTCTTCTTTGACAAGAATGGAAATGCGAGGATGCATTTTCCGCATGTTTTGTTTCTTGGTTTGGCTTCATGAATAGTGATGTTATTGTGGAACATAATGTTTGGGTCAATGCTGAGCATATCAGCCTAGCACCAAAAAAAGACGTTGTTATGATCCTGAAGGAAAGAAGTAAAAGCTTCTTGTTCAGCAGCATCTAAAGATTGGCCTATCTTTAAAATGTGTGGGTCATTTTGAGTGTTGATATTGATTTTGATTGTTGATTCGTTCAACATGGTTTGTGTCTCAGAAGGTAACGACCAGTGAATATAATAATCTTCTACACCAAGGTAGGTGAGAATAGACTCATCATCATGACATTTAACAACGTTAATAGAAGGTGTATCATCATCAATCATGTTAGGATACAAGAAGGTAAAATAAGAGGGAGCCTCGCCATGTCATTGATAAGTTAGAGGTCCCAGGGAAATGGCGTTCACAAAAAAAAAAAGGAAGGAGGAATGGATTATGGATCCATAGACTCTATGGGTGAAGGTGGTGAAGTAGGTGAAGAAGGTTTATCATCCTCAATGAGTTCGACTCAGGCCTTCTTAGGAGACGGTTTGACAAATCCAATACCACTGTGGCCTTTATGTTTATGAGTGGTGCATGGGATGAATGTATGGAAGCCTTTTTCATAGAAACCAAAGCAAAATCCTTTCCATGCACAATGATGGAGAAAGGTATGGGAAAATCTACGCTTGGTGAGGTATTAAAGGTTAGATGAAAATGGTTGAGTTTCGGAAGGTGGTTTGGGTGGGTAGGTAGAAGCGTCAAGTCACCCATATGTTAAGTTGGTGTGAAGGTGGGGAGGACTATAAGGGAAAACCTCGCCTATGTGGTGATCATAGTGGGGATGTTGGCAAAGGTTACCATACTCTTGAGGAGTAAGGAATGTGTCAATGTTGTACAGGTGGTACTCCCCTAGAGTGAGACATTGAAAAACACCTTCTAAGGGATTGGTAATTGATATGTGGGTAGCGGAATGGAGGAATTACTAGACGGTGAGGAAGAAGAAGTATTGGTTAGTTGAGAATTAGATGGGTTAGAAGATGGGTCACCGCATTACACGAGGTTATGGCAAAGTAGTAAGGATAGAGGAGTTAAATGTGGGAAAGGTAGCGGTAATGTTAGTGGATGGGGTTGTGGGTGAAAGAGAAGTGGCGGCGGTGGTAGATGCCTTAACTAGTATAAGGACATCATTAGGTCGATACATCATGTTACAAGTTTTGAATAGTGAAGGGTCAATCTGAAATGGTATAGTTATGTCCTTCATGTTCAAATTTTACAGTGGTGTAAGGTTGAAGGAACACAACCCATGACACACGGTTCCAAGGCCGGCTAAGTAATAGGTTATCTTTGGAATTCCACCTTTAAGACATAGAATAACTCTACGGAATAGTACGGAGGCCCAGGAAAATGTGGAGAATGATGGTGTCAAGGGTGGAAGTGATGGCATCATTAAATGAATGCAACATAATTTGGTTATTATGCATGTAATTGGTTGGGATGCACATTTGGTTGTATGCGTGGGAGGAAATGATGTTTATCTTTGGCACCGCCATCGATCATAACATGTCGAACGTGTATATTATCAATGTAGATGGAAATAAATAGGGTGGGATCAGGATCATCGATTGGAGAGGTATAATCTCATCATTAGAGAAACTAAGAGTGGCTACTTGATGAGTGGTAGCAGAGTGTAGAGGAAGGGGATGAATTGGTGAGAGAGGCCACATGGTGAGGAGTGATAATGGAGGCCACAGGCGTAGGGTTGTTAGGTAAAACCTCAATGGATTGTAGAACCTCCATGAGGGCATGTCAATGAGACTCAGAGGTTTGGACAAGGTTGTACAAAGACATTTTTAGATGGGATTAGTGCAATTATTTAATCATTGTATGATGGGAGATCTCGTTAGAAATAGGGTATGTGGGTCCTCGGATGGTGATTTTAGGTGTAGGTGTAGATGGTATATTGGGCATAGGATTGGTAGATGGGCTGGTTTTTTCTCCTTTCCTTCGTCTTTCTGGGTGTGAGTGGTAATGTAAAACATATTAATATGGGTTAAAGGAGCAGTTGAGTGTTGATAGGTGAAGCGACAAGATAGGAAAAATTATGGTGAGGGCATATCTTTGGTGTTGTGATAATAAGGCAACGCATTGAAATTTTAGTAGAAGTTTGGTTAACTCTCTTATGTGGACCATATTGATCTCAAAAGGTTGGAGGAGGATAAAAGGGTTGTGGAGGTGGAGATGAAGGTCATTAAATAGGTAAGGGGTGAGGATGTGTGGTGATAGGTGAAGGTGGAACAAGGTCCTCATCTAAAAGATCATCATCATCAAAGTTTTCTTTAGGAGGACATAATTGGAGAAGAATGGTCTTAAGATCCTTATAGTTTTCCACATCATGCCCTGACACACAATGGTAGGAAAAAAATTTGTATCGTAAACTCCATGTTGGTTTGGGTTTGAGTGGGTCGTAAGGTCTAAGTGGTGGCAATGTGATGACAGAGGTCTCTAAAATATTTGCTAAGATGTTGGCGTAAGACCCTGCCAATGGATCACAATGTGAAGTAAGTGTGGGTCCTGGATGAAAGTGTGAGTGATTTTGGTACAAGAGGCACCATGGGAAGTTGACTCGGAGGTGGAATAGGTTTGACCACTGGTTTGGTAGGTAGTACTATTTTAGGTTTGGGTTGTACCTTCTTGGGCATAGATGTAGCGAGTGAATTATAGGTTGAACGTGTTGTAGGTTTAACTACCTTTTTGGAGGGTAGTGGGTTTTGGCCTTTGGTTACACCTTCTGGGTAAAGTTGAAGAAGGAGTATGTGACGTAGAAGGGAAGGTAGATGGCGAAGGGGACGGATTAGACAAGGTGATAATGGAGGTGCGGCTGAAGGTTGATGGCGAGGCGGGGTGGAAGGTATGGGTTGAAGAGAAGGAAATATCATAGGTAGTGATAAGGCTACTAGAAGTGGTGTGGGTACATGCAGTAAAAAGGATGTAGGTGACGATGAAGGCATCACATTGTATAGGTAATTTGGGTGTAACAGGGCTCGTGATGAGGAGGTGGGTTGATGTGTTTTTGTTTTACCTTAGGTAGGAGGTTGTTTGGCTAAGGTTGATGGGTGAGGTCCTAGGATACATGGAAGTGGTGAAGGTGAAAGAGGGGTAGTAGGTAAAATTGGTGTATGCGGCCTAGAAGTTTGGGTCTTCCTCCTAGGTGGGGGAATAGTTTTGTGAGGATGTGGCTAAATCCATTTTGATAGGAGGATGGACTAAGCTTGATGTCGGCATGACTCCCAATGTGGCAAATGAGTCGGGACGTAGAGGAAGGTGTAGGTAAGGATTTAAGCATAGGAAAAAGTTTGGTTGTTGGTAAATATTTAGGTTTGGGCGAGGGTGATGAAGAAGAGGTTGCTTCATCTGGTATGGGCATCATTGGTTTGGTTATCTGAAACACCTTTGGATAAATCATGGAAGTATCTACAAACAACATTTGTATCGGGTCGAAAAAGGTATCCGAAGGCATCCCTAAAGCATGGAATTATCGCATAATCCAAGCGGTCAGCCGGACGTGAAAATGGAACTATTGTAGGAAGAGATGATGTTTTGGTGGTGATCCCTATAAAGAAAGTTTCTGAGACATGGAAGTGGTTGGATTCGGACTCTGTGGGTAAAAGAGTCGAAATCATATCAACAAGATCTTTGAAATCTAATGGAGAGTTATCACCAATCATAAGAGGTGCTTCTAGAGGATCCCCTATGGGTAGGGGAGATGATGAGTAGGATGTGGTAGGTTCCTCTTTTGGTGAAGAGGAAGGTGAGCATGACTCTCCCGTAGGTAGAAGAGTTAATATTGTGGGTTCTTTGTTAGGTTGATGGGCACGTGGGGAGACTTCATTGCATGAGATATGGTGGACTCCTCCATGGGTGAAGGGGGAGATAAGGGAGACTCATTTTTGGATAAAGGATTAGATTAAATAGGATCCTCCATGGATAAAGGAGCTCGTGTAAGAATATCCTTGCTAATGAGAGTAGGAGGAAACCTAGGAAGAGCCGGTATGATGTTGAAAATCACATGGACCTCACAAATGTTATTGTCATTTTTTGAAGGTTCACCGGTTTGGTTAGATGATGGGGTATGATTTGGGAATGGTTTCTTGAAGATATGAAGGTTCTGATTAGCTAGTGCATTAGGGGTATCCAAGATGAGATATCCATTATCTAATATTTCTTGGAAATTGTTTTTAAAGGTTATACAATTACCATCACTATGACCTTTAACACAATGATAGTTACAGTAATCATGTTCTTTATACTATGCAGACATAGGACAAGAGGGGTCGAAACCAAGTATGTGATTTGTGGTGGAAGAGTGATTTCTCCATCTTTTAGAAAATTTTCTAAAACTGAAGAATAGGGTTCTCCTATTGGAGTGTATTTTCATTGTTCCCACTTGAACTGGAAATCTTGAATGAGAGAAAGGTTGGAACAAGGTTTTGATTGATTGGATGGGTGAGATGGGCCAGCTTTGAAAACTACCACATGGGCAAATCATTTTTCTTTGGAATAATTTTTTGGGGTTTAGAAGATGAAGAGGTATCATTTGATTGAAATGCAGCTTTTTTGTTACGTAATTATATCTTTTTCTCTTCAATGGCATGAATTTAAAGTTTTCGAGCCATGGTGAACACTCATTAAACATGCAGAAGGTTTCAGAGTTGGTGAGATGTATCAGACACAAGCCCTAGTAAACAACTCTATAAGTTTGGTTTGAGGTAGTTGGAATGTGATCTAGTTGATGAGGCTTTGCCAATGAGTGAAAAAATCTATGATAGATTCGTCTTCGTATTGTCATGTTGAGTACAAGTTGGTCATGGTGACCTTCTTGATGATATTGATCGAAAAATGGTCCTGGAAGGCTTGAGCCACTTGGTTGAATGAGTAAATAGAATTCTTAGGTAGACCACTATATGTATGTCTTGTCGAGGACATTAGGAATGTTTGTAAGAGTAAATCATGATCATGAGCAATCAAATAACATACATTTATGCCTATGTTCTTAAAATGTGTTTGGACTAAGTTGATCATCGGGACGATGATACTTTTTAGAGGGAAGGTATGTAATGCCTTCGTCATAATTGATATCGTAATATACAAACAAAGATATATGATTCCTTTTCGAGACAGTTTACTCTCTTAAGCGATGGTCATGTTTGTTGTTGATTAAATAAAATTAATTTCTAATCCTTTTGAAGTCATATTGTAACAGAATAGTACTAACATTTGAATTTTATTCATGTGCTCACTATGATGAGCTTTGGAATATAGCGGTATAACCAAATGGATTAAAGTAAATTTAGTCCTAAGGACTATGCTAGTAAGATAGTTAAGTTCATTATTTAATGTGAAGCGTAAATTTATTCTTTGTTATTAAAAAAAGTCATACCTTGGAGCAATTTCATTGATCTAAAGCATGCCTTCGATCGATAAATGATACAATCATTTTTATTATTAAGTCTAGTTGACTTTGACTTATTTTAAGTGTGACATCTCTACCACGCATGAATGAAGAGATGCCACTAGAGCACCTAGAAGCATCCTGTAATGCACTCTTTGGTAAGAATAGATCACTTTGTGAGGTGATCGCATGTTGGCAATATTCTCTTTAAATTTTTAAGTTGATACATGTGGTAGAGACCTATTTGAAACTATATTAAGGTCACATTTATTATTTTTGAGAGCCTAACTTTGTGAAGGCAATAGATCCTAATCTAAGATGGGAAGTATTTTGGGAAAGGGGATTCTAATTCCTAACTACCTAAGGAATTCTTTTATCCTAAACTAAGGTTTTTAATGTTTAAAAGGACCATAGACCTAAACCTAAGTAGGACTTAAACCTAACCTAGACTGAAAACTAAGGTTACTTAAACCCTAAGGGTTTGAACAAGGTTGTTGGGCACCAACCCAAACAATACTGTGGGAATTGAATTACATTCAATGCACATCTTGTGCTAATCTTAGAGGAAGCCAAGATAAACATGGTGGACACTAACTCCAGATGGTTAATAGGAAATAATTGCATGTTTATCTTTTGTTAAGTTATTGCTAAAGTTAACTGGAGGTTGGAGGAACTGGTGAGGGACTGTCAAACCATCCTTGCATTAATTAAATTCGAATAATGAGTGGAAACCACTTTGGAATTCGCCATGATGGTTTGGGGGAAAAGGAAGTTAGTAGGTTTTGTTCTCCATTTTGATTTTTTGAGCTCAATGGCTCTACATGTAATTTTTCCATTCTTCAAACTATTAGTTCGATTCTGTTAAAAATTTAAGATTTCATTGCATGGCAAAAATAATGGATAAATTTATTAAGAAAGTTATAAAATAAGATGAGAAGAAAATGGGGATTTTTCAAAGGTTCTAGTTAGATTTTTTGGTGGAAATATTGCTTTGTAACATCGCAATTGAAACGAGAAGATCGAAGAAATATTTAGAGAGAACTACCATGCATGATAGGCTCTAACCCATTAAGATATTTTTCCATGTTTATCAATCTCGTGAGAATAACTCTTCTCTCTCTGTTATTCTTTACGAGTTGAATCTTTTGGTTGGAAAAAAATTGGGTTGTTTGTAGCTTAAAGGTTTTCTATTAAATCTTCATAAAAATCCATATTAGGTTAAGAGAAATTATCCTTTTTCTTATATTAGCAACTATTAAATCTTGAGTATATTTATGATTCAATTTTAGGACTTAGTTGCATGTTTTGATGAGAAAATGGAAATTTTATGTAAACTAGAGCATTTTTTTCTTCCGATTTGTATTATATATGATTCTTTGTTACCTCCTTTGTGTTTAAGATTTAAGGTCATCTTTAAACAACTTTGTAATAAGATGATATTATGGTTGATTATTGGTTTAGTCTAGGATTATGGAAATCCTTTGGGGTTTTTAAGGATGAAGATTTTGAGTTACGCCATTCAAGATAAGGCTTTTCGGAAAACAAATATGGGTTCACTACCTTCCTTAGCCATTTTTTTACAAGTTACTTTTCAGTCTTCACAACCATATATGTTTTTGATCCTATTATGAACCTAAGGGATAATGAAGTCATTTTGAACCACTCATGGTTGTGTTTACTCAAATTGGTTGATAGGAAAAACCTTTATTCATTTGAGATATGATTGGAATTTGATGACTGATTTATCTACTATGTATGATTGTTGTAATCGATTATAAAAATTAGATCACATAAACATTTAACTTAGTAAGTTGACTAAGGTTATGAGAATTGCATAAATGGTATAGTAAGTATATGTCAACTATAGTCAGGACAGTAATGAACTATACTTAGATATAATCCTAATATGCTAGTCCTTAAACGGAGATTTATAATAGTATCAAATTAACTTAAAATTAATTATGCTAATATTATTACTCACTTAGTACCTCCTATTTTAGTTGTGTGTTTTGGTTTAAGATAGTTGATATTAAAATGGACATAAAGGTAATACAATACTTATAGTAGTTGATAAGATAATAATGAATGAACCTTATTTATGTTGATCAATTATGTCTATAGTGGAATGATTGATTGATCTACTACTTAAGAACCCTAAAACAAAAAATCGGAAAGATAATAGAGAAAGATAAAATGGGTTGAAAGGTAATGAAATCATTAATTAATCTAACAACTTTATAACCTGTTGTATCACATATAATGGAATTAATCAAAAGAGACTTGATGATGTCCTTACTAAAATCAGATTTAATTTTAAGACTCAATGAGTTAAGGACTATGAATAATGAGATCATGATCAGGTATACGAAATGACCTGCATACCTTCAATTAGTGTAAAGGTGCATTACGATCCTTTTCTTAAAGGAATTATCGTACAAACTTAGTTGACCTTCTTAGATATGATGTGTCATGTAAATTAACTTAATTAATAAGCGGAAGGTTAATTAAACTAATGACTCATTAAGTATGTCAGTTCCGTTAAAGGAACTTAGTGGGTTATTGCAGTGTAGTTGTTGTTGCATAGTACCCACTTAATGATGAAATTCATTAGGTGGATACTATGAAGTAACCACTATACCTCAATATCCCACTCAACTCCTCTAACTCGATTGTCATAAGTGGAATTTTAGTTCATAGTTTTACTCTAAACTAAGATAGGCATATAGTCGAGTGTAGTAGTCAACTCATGTTGACCTAGGGTGAATAAACACACCCGAATCAACGTAAGTTGATTCGAGTATGTCTACTTACCCTTAGTCACCATAAGTAGACTACAACACTAGTGTATGTGAGTTATTCTTATTTAGTGTAAAGACTTTGATTCGAATTGGTTAATGGAAGTCAAGGAAGACTAATCTAGATAATAGATAAAGTGGGGTGAAAGACATATTCCTTTCAACGAGTATGTCATCTAGGAATGTAAGCATGGTAAACATGTTTAAAACTTTGGCCAAAGTATCACAAGCTATTGGTTACATTGTCTTATGTCACCTAGTCTAAGGTTGTGATATTTCATATGAGTATCAGTAACAGACACTCAGATATGCATCTTAGACAATAACACTTGAATGGCCCATAAAGGGTAAGGAAACCAAAGTATACTTCATATACATAAGAACAAGTAAACATGAGAGATTGGTTTTTAACCAAGTCATGAAATGAGAGATCGGTATAATACTGAGTCATTACAATTGCATATGGTTTTCTATTATGTGATGGATTAGCAAAGGAATGTGTGTTCTAAATTATGTAAATTTAGAACAGAGAACATTATGTGTTTAAAAAAATCCCATGTTTTCTAAGTCATAAATGAGGATGTTACAGTAGGGTCAGATCCGAATCCTTTAAATTCTACACTATTGTAAGATAACATGAAGACTGTTCTAATCTCTTCATTCACAAGGGGCAATACATAATATAGTTGCCCCTAGAGGTTCGATTATTCCATCATAGGTAGAGGAAAATTGCTTTGAAACTAAATGTATTAACAAATACATTTTCTCAATAATTAATGTAATCACTAATAATTATTTTCCTAATAGTTCTAACACATTTATTGATGACATGATTCCTTGGTTACCATCATTGTTGGTTTTCAGCCACCTGTATTTTAGTTTTTATTTTTTTTTATTTTTTGGAAGGAATGGTTGTCATTTCTGGTTTTCAACCACTCCTTCAAAGGATGGTGGCCACCATCTTTGGTTTTCAACCATCCCCTATTTATTCTTTTTGTTGAGGATTAATTTATCTTTGAGTTGACTTGGATAGGGCAACCTTATCTAAGCAATTCTGAGTTACATTCTCTTGTAACATCTTTTTGAACTCTTCCTTTGATGTTGGATTTTGGTATAACCTCAATCTATGGCCATTAACCAACATTACTCTTATTTCACCATCAATTAGAATCAATTTATGGTCCCATTATTGAAGACTTCATCAATTTGGTATGGACCCATCCATCTTGTTTGTAATTTCCCTTTAAATTCCTTGTACTTTGAATCAAATAGAAGAGCCCAAGTCCCCTTTTTGAAACTTCCTTTTCTTAATATGACTGTCATGCCACAATTTTCTTTGATGTTGGATGATTTCTATTTGGTGTAGTTCTTGTAACCTCATCTCATCTAATTCATTCAACTGAATAATCCTTGTTTGTTGTGCTTCTGATAATTCAATTCCTAATGCAGCAGTTTTCCTTAAGGTCTGAATTTCAAATTCTATGGGAAAGATAGGTTTCTTTCCATAGACCAAATCATAAGGAGTGAATCATGTGGTTTTCTTCCAAGTGGTGTTGTAAGCCCATATTGCCTTAGGTAATTTCTGAACCCAATTTTTCCTTAAGAGATCTATTGTCTTAGTTAGAATGTTCTCTAATTCCTTGTTAGTGACTTCAACTTGACCATTAGATTGAGGATGGTATGGAGATGATTTCTTATGCCTTAACTGATATGTTTCCACAAAATAACTGATTACACTTGACATGAATTGTGGTCCCTAGTCTGAAACAATGGATCTTGGTGCTCCAAACCATTGGAAGATGTGTTCATACAAGAAGTCTGCAACTTTCTCATCCCTTGCATATTGGAGAGCTTGCACCTCATCCCACTTTGTAACATATTTTGTACAAACTAAGATGTACTCCTTTCCTTGAGAAGGTGGGTCAAGTGGTCCAATGAAATCCAACCCCCACTTCTCAAATGGCTCTAAAACTACTTGAGGTTGGAGTGGCATCTCAGTTGTAAGTGTTGGCTTTCCCATCCTTTGACATTGATCACATTGTCATACATACTTTTTGACATCTTTATGCAAAGAAGGCCAATAATAGCTAGCTCCAAAACTTTGTGGATTGTCCTTTTGATTGAATAGTTTCCCCGATGGTTCATCATGACATGCCCTGAGTATATCAAAGATATCATCTTTAGCTACACACCTACATAATACATGATCATGTCCACATTTGAAAAGAATTCCATTAAACCATGTATACATCAAACTTTTTTGATTAATTTTTATTTTTTTAGGTGTGAGGAAAGATGGGAAATTCCCTATAGCTAAGTAGTTATCCATGTCTACAAACCAAGGAGAGACAATTGAGATTGCAAATAGATGTTCATTTGGAAAATCATCATTGACCTACTCCTCTGTACTGAAATGGTTAACCTTGAGAGAAAGTCAGCTACCACATTTTATTTCTCTGGTTTATCAATAATCTTTATGTTAAATTCTTGCAATAACAAAATCCACCTTACAATTCTGCCATGCACCAAAGGTTTATTCATTAGATACTTGATAGCTAGAATGATTAGTATGAACAATTACTTCATATCATATAATGTAATGGTGAAACTTGTTAATGGCATAAACCACTACAAGAAACTCCTTCTCTATGGTAGTGTAATTCCTTTCAAAGCATGGGAGAGGTTTTTGCTAATATAGTAGATGGCATGCATTTCCTCTCCTTCCTCTTGTTTTCTAAGCACAACTCCCACTACCTCATTGGAAGCATCTGTTTGTATGTGGAAGGGAAGATTCCAATTTGGGCCTCTTAGGGTAGGGTATTTTTCAATTTGTCCTTAATGGTGTCAAAATATTTCGACACACTTTTGTCCATTCAAAGTTAAAGTTTTTTATTAGAAGGAAAACAATGGAGAAGATAACTTACTTGAAATCTAAAATGAATCTTCTATAATAGCCAACATGTCCCAAAAAGCTTCTTACTTTAGTTTTATTTTTGGGGGATGGAAGTTGCACAATGATGTTGACCTTATCAGGATCTACTTTGATTCCTTCAATGAAACATGGTGGCCTAATATTATACCTTGTTCCATCATGAATAGACATTTCTCATGGTTTAAATATAATTGATGTTTCTCACACCTAAAGATTATTTTTCTAAATTATCAATTTCCTTTTGAAATGTTTCCTGATAAACTATGAATTCATTCATGTAAATCTCCACACAATCATGAGTGAGATCAATAAAGATTGCTAACATGGATCTTTAGAAAGTAGCAGGAGCATTACATAACCCAAAAGGTAAGACCCTGTAGGAAAATGTCCCCCATGGGTAGGTAAAGGTAGTCTTATAGTGGCCACCATGATTTGATTGTACCCACTGAAACCATCAAGGAATGAGAAATACCTTTTTCCAAATAAATTATCCAAGACTTGGTCAATAAAAGGTAGGGGAAAATAATCTCAATGTGTTTCCTTATTCAACTCCCTATAATCCACACAAACCCTCCATTTACCATTATTTTTAGGCACTATAACTAATGGAGAAACCCACTAGCTATCTAAAATTGGATAGATAAATCCTACTCGAAGAATTTTCTCAATCTTAGTTTTTACAATATCTCTTAAGGAAGGGTTTATCCTTCTTTGTGGTTGCCTGACTGGTCTAGAATCAGTTGTGTAAATATGGTGTGTACAAATATTGGGATGAATACCCTTCATGTCACTATATTCCCAAGAAAAAGCTTGAGGATGAGAGCATAAAATCTTGAATATGGTATTCTCCTCTTGACTAGTTAACCAAATATTGACTACCAGTGTTTTACCTAGGAAAATGGGTAGTTATTTGGTGTTTAGGTGGAGAGAATTCACCACAAGGTATTCTCTCAATAATTAATTCAAGGGGAACCAAAATGGAAGCAATTTATGGACTACAATGATGTTGTGAAAGATACACTCATTTAGATATATGTTTCATGAGAAAGGACAGATTATAGGTTGATTGTTTTCATCTATCATGTCATCCTTTATTTCAATTGGTTGTGAATGCAATTTTGAAGGATCCCAATTTTGGATATGTTCTGAATGTTCTTGAATTATGACCATAGCTAAAGATGAAACCACATCCTTTACTTCCTCTAGGTCCTTCCACCATTTTTTACGCTCAGTGGCAAAAGGTTTTGTAGCTAGATAAATAGATATTTTTTTTAAATCGTGCCCATTTGTATTTAAGGGCACCCTAGAAACAAGGGATATCCAATTTTCTTATTCTTTGTTTTGATAACCATAAAATATACTAAGTAATCCCATACTTCAATTTTTATGGTTACATCCTATATTATCCCCTTAGACTTAGATACAAATTGGTAATCCATTTGTAACACTATTGAAGTTGATTGTGGTTCAGGAAGAGACAATGTGGACAAAGTGTCAGTAGTCATCACGTTAATTGTAGCCCTAATTCAATTAGAACATTTGGAATCTTCACATCTCTAATAAAAACTGTAACAATTGGACTCCTAGGGTCACCATATTTTGGAGGGTCATCTTCCCTTCTAATATGCTAGCTAATTTTCCATCAACATGGATTGTTCTAGGCTGATTTTTCCTTCTACCTGGAGTTTTAACATAGAGCTCTTTGATAGTTTTATTCAACTCTGGGATATCTCTAAGAGCCTGTAACAGAGGGATTCTAATACTTATTTTTTTAATCCTTGAATCAATTATGACTCTAGTTTCTCTTGGATTACAAAGTGTTGTCTTTTTCCAAAAGTCTAGATGGAAATGGCATATCTGAGTTTGGTTCAAATGTTTCTTCAAGAAAAGGTTTGGGTTGTGTTTCTTTTGATTTTTCTTTGTCTTCAGGGAATTCTTCTATAATTGGAGATGATGGTTTTGAAGTAACCTTCCCTGACCATAACAGTATATTTCTACAGTCCACAGAATTCATTGTGGGGTTCTTATCATATTCGATGGAGTATGTTGGATTACCCTACCTCACATTCTTTGAATTTTCCATAGTTTGAGCTAGAATTTTTGGTTGGGCAGGTTATTCAGATGGGATGGCATTTGTAGGCCTTGTTAAAAATCTTGTTGTCCTTGTGGTCCTCTTGGATTATAATATTGTTGACTCAATCTTTGGAGTACATTCCCTGATGTTGAAATTGAGAATTAATTTTTGGAATGGTGGAATGTTTGAGTTTGGATTCCATGGTTACAAATAATAGTTTGGTTGTACATTCCACTAAGGACTCCATTCTTTTGGGGATTTTTGTACCCAAGGTTGAGGGTATGACCATGGTGTGTTCCACTAATTTGGAACCCATTGTGTTTTTGGTGCATAGGGTTGGTTTTTATTTGCTTGAAAATTCTCTCCTTTTCTCTTATCCACATAATTCAATTTAGCTGCGCTTTGTGTATTTTATTATAAGTGATTATTTAGTACGGGAAATAGTCCACATTGATCGGTGACATGATTTAGATGTCAGACAAGGTAGGTGTTTATTTTATCTAAGGGACAGTCCTTAAGCCCATGTTTTTTCCTGCATCTTGGATAATATATGAATAATGGCTTTGTATTCCTAGATTTCTCCCTATCCACAATTGTGTTAAGTTTAACTAAGAGATTAAGTCTTAGATTTGCAATATCTTCTCTTAGTTTGGATATGTAATCATTGGAAATCTTTCCTTTACGCTTTGAAGGTTTGGGTAAGTCTCGGGATTGGTTCTATCAAGGTCAATGATATCAATGAATTCCAATTTGTTCATATATCATTTTCCCATTATATTAAAGGCTTCTTGTGTGTCTTCATCAAATCCTTTAAGGAATATATTTTTAAAGAGTAATATCAATACTTGTTCCACGCCTCTTGTGAAGGAAAAGTTATTGATCAAGATATTCCCGACATTCTCATCCTCCTTTTGTTGTATCCTAAAGAGTTCTTCCTTTAGTCTCTTGCCCTACAATAATCTTGGTATTTATCTAGAAAGATTATTTCTATCTCCTCCCAAGTGTGTATAGATTTGTGGTTTAGGCCCATAAACCACCTCATCACTATATCCTTTAAATTTGAAGGAAATAACTCAAGCTTTTGGGTGTCTTGAGGTATAGTCATAGGTTTGGCACAATACTTTAAACTAAATAGAAATTGGTCAGGATCTTCTGAGACTAGTCCCCTAAAGGTTGGTAAAATTGAAGGAGATATGTTCTTCATGGGGGCTTAGTCATTAGGGTCCAATTCTATGGGATAGGTGAATGTCCTTCCAAGTGGAGGGTTTCCATTATTTACACCATTGGGGTTTTCCACTCCATCAACCATCCTTTCTTGTTGATCAAGTTTTTCCATAGGTTGATTTTGAGGGGGGTTTTATAAGTTTATTCTAATAAATCTACCTCTATGGTCTCTAGGTCTAAACATAAAATCCTACCATGCTTAAAAACAATTTCCTAACTATAAGTTCTTAACTGATTGCTTGTGTTGCACATACTCTAAATCACATAAAAGAATATTTTTGTCACTATAAGGTCTTTTATTTCGAAAGAAAGAGTTATGGAAAAGATATTTCTAATCTGGTTACTTATTAGGCTATCGGGAAGTATGCAAGTTCATACCTTGCTATTTTTTAACACCATAAAAATATCCTCGGAAAGCGGTGCCAAAAAGTGATGATCATTGTTGATACTCATACTTTAATCATTCATGTTTGTCATTCCATGGCAGTTTCCACGGATGTTTACAATAAAGAGAACAATTGAAACCATTCTAAGCATGCATTTACTATTTAATTTAACCAAATACTACCTATAAATGTAATTAATAAATGCCTTCTTGTTGTCCAGTGTTTTTACATAGGTGAAATTCACCTGAAAATAGGACAACCATACCCTAGTGTCAAAAAAATTCTATATCATACCTTTCCAGACACCCCCAGATTAACCTACCCCTTAGTGTCAAGTCTTATCATGTACTTTCAGTGTTCCATTTGTAAGTGTCATCCCTCCCCATAGGTTATGTAGGAAAAATTATATCCTTTAAGTGCCTTTGGAAAAGTATCTCTCAAAGCGGTTTTTCAAACAAGCTTAGAAAGGGATATCATTAGCCTTTCTAAGACAATTACACATCAGTGAGCAATTTCAAAGACCTATATTCATCATGGAGGTGTATTTAGGAGAAAAAATCATTTAGGAATATTTTGGGAAGTTTCAAAAGTTTAGGATCTAGTTCAATAAAAGCAAGTTTTGAGGTGAAGGAGTTTGCACTATAAAAGAGTACCTGAACTTCAAGAGGTGATTTCGTGAGCTCTAGAATGAGTTTTGATCCCAAAAATATATCATTGGAAATAATTTTTAGTCCCCTACATGGTGGTGAAATTAGATTTACCCAAAGCACCATGCATTTTTCAATACAACTCATTCTTTCCAAACACAATTGGTGGTCCCGAGAAAAAGGAGATTTTAGAGGGTGTTTTAGTTAGAATCAAGGCATGGACCCATCCCATAATTCTAAAAATTCCTTTTTTATGCAAAATCATATCAAGAAGTATGTAAAAAGTCATCCAGGAGCTGAAGTTATGGTATTTTCAAGTTACCACCCAAGGTATGCATTGCGATAGTCAAATTTTGGGATGCCACATGGCATCATGAGGCTAAGATACCTTTTTTCATCCTTTACATCCCTCACCAAGGGGATAATAGGGGAAAAAGAAGGTTCCCTACCCCCTTTTGGCATGTTGACCACCCCAACGACCCTAAGAACCCAAGTATAGCCCCCAAGACCAACTTTTCCAGCCCCCTCTCATTGCATGCATGCACGACAAGTGGCAACACCAGGATAAGGAACCTTTCTATGTACCTATTTTCCTAAAACATGGGGAAAATGGGGGTAGGAAAATTTTCCCTCCCCATGTCTCCTTTAAGTCACACATGTGATCATTTGCTAGCAATCAGGAGCTCATTTTTAGCCCCCTCTCCATTTTTCTCATCAAATAAAAAAATGCCAAGTGTCAAGAAAAGGATAAGGAACATTTTCTTGCACCCATTTTCCCATTCCAAGGGGATAATAGGGGTAGAAAAAGGTGCCCTCCCCCCTTAAGCCTTTCAAAATCTATAAATTCAATACTTAGACATTTTTTTCTCGTTTTCCCCACAACTCTCCAAACGCGTTGCTTAGGAACTCTATCGGATTTTCCCTAGAATTTTGCATCCATCATTTTCATCCTCCATTAATTATCCCATCATCTAAGAAAATACAAAACATAAAGAAATCCATATTTATGAAAAACAAAAATGAGATTATTTTCCAAAAAGACTTCGAAACCCACAAAGGAAATTTTCTCATATCTCACAAATCGAGTGCACAAATATTTGTGGGGTTTTTTTGCATTATTTTGCATTTCCAAGTGCCTTGAAGTTCTAAGTAGATTTTTTCACATGCATTCTCCATATTTTTTGCAGAAAAGAAACCCCAATTTTCCACAATAAAATTTTAAAATTTAAAATCTTGCATTCTAGAGATCGGATCGAGACAAAACTTGAGAGGTGCACTAAAATCAAAAAACCCATATCAAAAAGGTGGTTCATCAAACCGAGGTCTAGAACACCACTTTCTAAAAATAGTAAGCCTCCTACACATGCACTTTCTATTTTTAGTAAGTCATCACAAAGGGCAGTTTTGGTGGAAGCAGTGTGCATAAAGGTCATCCAAAAGGTCAACTTGAGTGGTCGTAGACAAAAAGGGGTGAAATTTTTCATTTACTATAAATAGTAAACCCCCTTCTGTGTGTAGGAAAGTGTCTCAAGAACCATGAAATTTGATTTTGTAGGTATCAAGCCAGCCAAGACTTTTTCATTAGAGTATGCAGAAGTAGGGGAGAGCAATGTCACCCACATGGAACTTGATAATCTCAAAACACACATGCTCGGCCACCCAAGGGAGACTATCGAAGACAAAGTATTCATGAGTGGGTTTTATGCAAAGGGTGGTCATATTGTATTTGTACAAATCATTGAGTTAGTGTTTATATGCTCTCACCACTATGAAATTGAGACGAGAACCATTTGGGTGAATGATGGCTTAGTTATGGAAGTGATCATTCCTAAGGCCATCTCATATTCCATGCAAATCCCTACTTCGAGTAACATGGTTGTCATCTCAAAAAAAATGGCGGTGAAAGAATGGAATGACACATATTCATACTTACAAGGTCTTGCACTTGGATCATGGTTGAAATCAGAGAGAAATCCCTCTAGAGTGTCAAAATCTCTCTCATGAAGTGAGTTTCATGAGGGATATTAAGATGCAATCACCCTTCTCAGCAGGGTGATGGGAGATAAAACCATGAGGTATTTCCAAGAATGGATGTCACTCTTCATACCGACAATCATTGAAAGAAAAAAAAATAGACTAGGGCATAATCAATAATGACAACTTGTACCATCAGTTGCTTTAAGTGCCTATATAGAAAACGTTTTTAATGACTTCTTACTGATGTATCTTCTCACCATCTCATAGTCATTCAAGGGGCTAACACTTGTAAAAATATCTCTTCTAAAGCCCCACCATTTGAGAAGCATCTACATTTGGTGTTGAAAGAAATTAACATGTATTTCACTTGCATGAATGATGCCTTCACAATGTTCATCATCAGGATGTTAGAGGGAGACCTACATTCAAGGATATCACCACAAGCGGCTTCCTTGATCAAAATATATGGCTCATTCTTCATCTAGTTCTTTAATTTTTCATAAATCCATGTTTTGGTTGTGACCATGTCCCACTGAGGTTACCTCGGTACCTCAGTGATCAGATTTCACTATTTGAGTTTTACAGACAATTGGTATACATGTATGGTAAACTCAAAAACCAAAAAAAGAAGGCAATCTCTTTCCTTATCTTACTAGGGATCTTCACCTGTAAAAGCACCAACAATTCATCACAATTAGAAGTGGACTTATCTCCCTTGATCTTGCATTCATACACTCTAAGGATTGATTTCAACATCGAATGGATCTGAATACTTTCCACCTTCCGAAGTCACATCATGTCCCATAGGTTGAATATTAATAGGACAATTGCATAGATGACTACAATTTCAGGGAAAGAGATTACATGAGGATGACCATTGGAGAGATGAATAAGTACATATTTCCTTGGTATGAAGATGGCATTCAGGATGATGGTATGGAGATATATGACCTAAATTACAAGGAAGTGAAGGCTTCACCTTTCCGTCGGTGAATTTGAGTGTGCAAGAGTCGGTGAAATTGTTGAAAGGATAGAGGTAGTGATCAAAAGAACAAGAGAGTGGTTTCAAAAGAAGAAGGTTTTCACCCTCATGTCAAGAAATTTCCCCACACTCTAGATACAAGCCTCCTATTATTCATCACCAAGATGCATGGAGGTAACTTCAAGTTTGGTTCATTTAGAATGAAGCTCAAAGCGTAAGACTATAGGGTTGGGATCTTCCCACTATGAGATATTACCCAAGAAATTCAAGACATAAGATCGCGTAGTAGAAGCACAAGTCAAAAAATAAAGATCCATTTTATATCCTAGTTCCCAAACAACCTCGGGATGTTCCACCTCTTGTTGTTACTCCTGCCTCTCCTATACTAGAGGAAACTCTTCCACCCCAACAGAAATGATCAAGATGGTATTTGTAGAGCCGAAATAGGTGAGATGTTTCTTTAGATGAAGGAAATGATTTTGGAGGAAACTCGTACCATCCAACAAGTCATAATTCTTGATCTATCGGTGATAGCATCATTGGCCAAAGGAAATAAGAAGAAATTTTCTCAAGCAGCCTCTCACTTTTTAGCGCAAGTGCTGGTGAATAGTATGTTGAAGTGGTCGACCTAAGGTAATCAAACCAAGTGGTAGAAATGACACTTTGAATGATTATGAAATGAGTATGATTCCTTTAGGCCCGGCCACTCATGAAGGATATGAGAATATGTTTTAAGAGTCTTCCTATCACCTCATTGTGAGGAATCAAGAGTGCAAAAATAAGATTGATCATTTGGAAGATCAGGTACAAACACTCTCCTCGTACATACAACATCTAGTGGACTCGAGTACTTTATCAATTCCAATTGAATAAGTGGCTCTAATAAAGCATGAATTGATCCGAGTCCATCCAAAGAACTCGGGAGTTCACTATCCGGGGATGAGTTGATAGCGAGTGGATGATTACAATCGTGGAGAAAGAAAAACATTAATCCCAAAGGTGATGTTACTATTGTAATACATGTGTGCAACTACAGATAAATCTCGGATGCTCAAGGAGGAAGTGGAAAATAAAAGGAACATTTGGACCCGATGCATCCATTAGTGGTGGAGATGGGGATACTCACTCACGAGTATTTATAAACAAAAATATCTTTAGTGCCCCATTTGAGGACTTATCACGTGTGTGGGAAAGGACTATTATAACCAAGTATGAAATGATAAATCAGGCTATCAATGAATTAGAATCGAATAAGTAACGAGCTTACAAGATGTACGATCATGTCAATAGCAGAATTCAGAAGCTTGGAGTTCCTTTTATGGAAGAAAACACTACTACGAGATGAGTTGATCAAGTCTGTTTGAGAATCATGTCAATAAATCATCTTAATACTTATTGTCTTTCATGAATACACTTTGGATTCTCTATCTAGGATTCGAGCCACCATTGCATTCATTGCGGAAAAGCATCAGTTGTGGTTTGAGAAATGAAAGGATATCAATGATGCTTTTGATGGTTGGATGAGAGTCTCTAAGTTGTGTGTGCATCCCTCATGTAGATAAGGTTACATTTGTAACAGCTTGATTTAGTAAGGAGTTCAAGGGAGTTGAAATTTCCCTAATGGATCTTGGAAGAGATCGGTTAGGCAAGTGAGGTGAGATTGGTAGGAGTGGATTCTTCATCGGCATATTTCCCTCTCTTCTTTCTCTCTCTTCTCTTCCTCCCCCTTCTTTCTCTCTCCTTCATATTCTAATTCTTTGTTCATGTTGCAATTTTTCATAATGCCTTTATTTTAATTAAAAAGTGACTTTATGATTATAATGTAATAAGTTACCCTTATTTTATAAAAGGGGACTTAATCTTTTCCTAAGAATGTAAAAAGTCATAAGTTGTGAAAAGGCATATGAAAGGTCATGTGGGGGGTAGGCGAAGAGTCATCTTTCAGTTCTATAAATTGTAAAGGCATCCCTTTTCCAAAGGGTTGTCAATTTTGTGTGTTCATGAGAGAGTATCACTTGTGAAGAAGCAAATAGATAGCATTTCTTCTACTTCTCATCTCTATGTTCTTCCCACTCTTGCTATGTACAATTTTTCTCAAGCATCAATGAAGAAAGGATTTTGTTGCCTTTTTTGACTAGGAGATTTATTGAAACTTTGTGCTCTAAATCTTAACTAGTCTTATTGTCATTTGCATAATTTTTTTTCTTCTAATCTATGTGTGTTGGAATTTTTTGGTTAATGGGTATAGGAATCTAATTTTCTACCTATAACATTAATCCATCTCTCTTTTTCTCACTCCCTTTCCCACTCTCCTAACAAAGTCCTCTCTTACAAGCAATTGCAAGCTTTCAACCATAGGCTCAATGGAGTGCCCATGTCGGATCCCCGACCATAAGGCCACTTCTATATCAAATTTCACACATGCATACAAACACAGAGTTTTACTATTCAAGTAGAGGGACTTAGATTCTCATAGCATTGGCAAGATATACACCAATTTGTCCAGCTGACAAATTTTCTCACCAACACTTCTATTGATAAAACATAGATTACTAAATGCACAGATTGAAATGTTGAAAGTGATGAAATTTGCATAAATAAACAAATGCAAAACAACAAATATTCGAGTAAAAAAACACCCTTCACGTTGGGGAGGAGTGGCCCTTACTCCTTCCCTCTAATCTGGTTTGGAATTACAAATTACACCAGTAGATTTAACTCAAAATCATGCACTTTATTGAATGTAATACAATACTTTCTTCAATAACAACTAACTAACTCCATAATTCTCCTACAAATTCCCTTTTATATCAAGAGTAGTCCTTGTCACTCTAAAAGAGGATGAATTATTTGCAATAATTAACTACTAATTAACTAAAATATCTCTATGCCAACAACTGCTTGTTAAAGAGTTACAATTTTGAAAGAATTTAAATAAATGATCTCTATGCTAATATCTTCTAATTAAAGAGTTATAACTTTGAAAGAACAAGTGCATGCCACACTTAGATTAGATTTCATCTTCTTAACTCGAGTGGATTCCTTGATTAACTCTCACTGAGATGATTTAGAGTTCATAGGATGTCAAAGATCATGCATTGAATCCCTTAAATCATGGTGACTACCAGTTATTCTATTCATTTTTTCCATGTTTCCAATCAAACTGGTTGTTAAGTTGGACTTTCATAATCCACATGAGTCACATGATGACTACATGATAATATGTGTTCAATGATATTTTCATCATGTAACTCGTGTGTTGACTAAATCAACTTGCCTCCTTACCATCCAAGTCCTTTTCTTCCTTCATACAATTCATGCAATTATTTAGAGCGAGTCATGTGGTCCAAAGTGATTCATGTGTTAATGCATGGGTGAGTCATGTGTTGGGATTAAGATATGTTCTTCAATTACATTGTTAGTGCATATACAAATTTATTTAACTCATTTGAAGAAGCATAAATAAGATGAAAATAAACAAGTTTATGCACAAAAATTTCCTTTAGAATATATAAAAGTATTAATTACAAAATGCTAATATCATTCTTAGTACAAAATGATGACACAAAAAAACAAGGGTTTACATGGGAATTAGCAAGGCTCCTCAACGGATCATACATATTGGAATTCTTGTGGATTTCGAGGCGTTACACGACATGAGAACATTAGAGGACATCCCCACACTATTTTTATCCTTTGGAAGCTCTTGTGAAACATTCAAACAACCAATTGGAGCCCTATTATCCTTCACAACATTCAACAAGGTTAGTACATTTTTTTATCATTTTCAATCACATTTTGCATTAGCCATATCCTGCATACACTCATCTTCACTATCCTCTATAGCCATTTTGCATTATGTCTCTTATTTAATCATTTGATCAAGTTTTAGTATATTTTTAATTTTATCAAGAATCGTCGTTGATCTCAATCGTCGTCGATTGGTGTCCTATTTCCTTATGTCTCTCATTAGCCCTTTAAACAAATTGCAATCTCAGTTTTCTACATCTTCCATGTTTGTATAATCCCCTTAGTCATCTTAGTTTTTTCAACTCTATCTTACATCAAATGCAGTTTTTTTATCATATTTTATTAAAATAGACCACTTTGTCCCCGACCCTTTCCGATTCATCGATCATCTTTGATCCCTATCATTTTAGTATTTTTATCGGTTATCATATATTTATCAATTTGTTTTGAACTAATTTGTTTTCTTACAATATATATTCTTTGTAGATGATAGTTTCAAGTACATCACACCCCATCACAAGAATATACAACATTCTAATCGTGTAACATCCTTTTATGTGGGAGCAGTTTGATATCTCACATGAGCTTAGCTTGTGTGTCATTTTTGACACCTAAGATTGAGGACATCAACTAACAATTGGAAATCATACGTGAGATACAAGATGCAATAAAATAATCTTTGTTTGAATATTTCTTTGACTTCGAGCTCACTATAGCCCTATCATGGGCCACGTCACAATGCAGAGCGGGATCTCTCCATCCCTCTTGAATTCTAATCTTATTTTCATTGTCTTATTTTATTGTCATATCACTTATTTGCAAGCACGAGTTAACACCCTTAAAGGAATACCTTTGGATTTCAGGGATCGGCATTTTTGAGAAACTCGTTTAATCATTATCTAATATTTTTCTTGTCTAGTTGTCTTTGTATACAAGTCTTCTCACTTGGTGAAAGGAGACTCTTTCATTGTTCATGTACTCATTTGTCCTAACATTGCGTTTATCGATGTTGGTATCAATAAACCATGTTTTATTTATATTTTTTAGTATTTTAGCAAAAATAGCAACTAATTGAAATTCACCTTAAACATCTTGGAATACCCAATGGGACCTTTAGTCATTTTTTATTAGATTTTTATCTTTTTGTTTCTTTTATTATGAATGGCATCCAACCTTTTAGCTTGGAGTCACTCACTATTGTTGTTTAAAAGCACGCTAAAAATTAAAATAAAAATAAAAAAGGAATAGTGATCACTGAGCACGCCCTTTATCTTTCATTCTTTCTTCCAACATTACATTTTGATTCTCTTGTTTGCATCAAAGTAAAAATTTCCTTTTAGATCTTAAAACAAATCATTCTCGCTTTCCCATCTAGTCTAATTAGGATTTGAACAAATTAAATTCACAAAAATCCCTTCAAACACAACCAAACTACATATCACATAAAATTTGTATTTAAACAATCTCTCCCTGGCAGACCTACTTAGTTTTCATCACCAAGAGGATAAGTTGGTGAGTGTTTTGGCTAAGTATAAAAAATATGGTGGGTGGTATATTTTCTAAGCACCTAACACCCATATCGTTGTGGGACCATGAAGTGAGGGGGTAGGCCCCAATACTACGCCTTGTATTGACACCAACACAGATCTAGGCCTCACGTACCTTTAGGTATATTGAGGACTCGACCTTAAACTCACCCTAAACCAGCCTTAGTTGACCTTTTCTTAGTACCTTTCAGCCATTTTTCTCATTTCACACTTTTGTAAATTTATCAAGATAATTAAAAAATATTCTAATGATTTGTTCTTAGTTTTTTTAAACAACCATTTTTCTTTTTCATCATTAATTGTGTGATTAGTTCATGGTTTTAACCAAACAACAATCCTATCTTCAAACATTGACGATATAAAAACCATCTTCAATATTCCTGGACTCTCTCAAGTCCCACCTTCAATACATTCCAAACATAATTGATCAATTCGATGACCTCTAAAGACCGATCAAGAACCCCAGATTCTCCCAAGTACCCATTCAACTACATCATAAATTTCAAATCCATCTAGCCCATGGTCCTTTAATAGTGGTGATACAATCTTTATAGAAATTTTGGATTCTAAGCCGATTTCCCTTAATGCTTACCTTTCTTATTAGGGTATCCGTCTTTGAAAACAGAGCCAAAAAAATAGCCTCGCATGACCACTATCACCATTGATTATACCCTACTCATTGATCTTGTTCATGAGCCTGTTATCCAACAAATCAACCCTTATTCCATTTTTGGTGAATCAAGGACATCGGTCCTCATCAGCCCCTATCATTAGTTTCAATCTTCACTCTATCTCATCACAATACACATCCAACCAACAATCACCTATGTCATAGAATTATTTGTTTATCCTTCCAACCTCACAAACTAACACCACAACATCTCCTTTTATATCCAGTCCCGCAACCTCCAATGCTCCTCCTCCACCTCCTACAAGATCAATTGGTATTCCTCTCACTACGACCCTTTTTATTGTATCACAAATCATCCCATCAAAATAACCTACATCCTTAATTATGAATCAACTATTGTCTATCCCTACATCTATACCCCTCATTAATATAAGTTCCATCACTAGTACTCACCCCTTTCACAATGCAGGACATCCACTACCCATGTCTCACAATATAACACCATCCCTTCTCAGTATATACCACAACCATCACGACCTCTTATCGACACTTCCATTCCTATTCCTTATTAATACATTTAACCTTCATAGGCCTTATTTTCTTAACATCCCCATAATATCCCTATGAGTACCAATTTTCATCATAATGTCTCGTTACCGTATCGGTTGTATCAACAATCAAACTCACATATCTATAATCAACATTTCTCATCATACTCAAACCTTCAAAAACCAACTCAAAACGATCCTTTACAAGCAATTAGAATAGGATTGTAAGTCTTGAAGTCGCCACTATGGGTCCTAAGAGCACCCTTTCCTATGAAAAAATTGTAACAAACCTATCCACCCATCAATACCTTTTAAGGCCTATCCCCCACACTAGGAACTCTTGAATTTCATTAATTTCTATAGTAAGGAGTACCCATAGCAACACATTAGATCTTGATTCCATGCATGTTATCTCATCATCCATGACCAAGATCTCATATTGAGGGTGTTTCCCATGTCCTTAGCAGGACTGCCCTTAAATGGTACAAAAACATTCCACAATATTTCATCTTCTCTTCCGCACAACTCACGTAATTGTTCTTATAGCATTTCTCCATCAATATCACTAGTAAAATATCCATCATTGATCTATACTCCATTAAAAAAATTGAAGACAGTTCTATTGCTGATTTTGTCACCAGATGGAGGGGGTTTATCAATCAAATATCCTTCTCTATCCCAAAAATTGAGTTGATCGAGTTATTCACTAGATCATGCGCTAAGCATATATCGTTAACACTTCAAATACAATCCTTCCAACCTTTTGATGAAGCCTTATTATGGCCCAAAACTGGAGCTTTACGCTCTTGAAGATGGTAAAGTTAAACTAAGATATAAGAAACCCAAACCCTGATTCCACATTTAAACCTTCTTCTAGAAACAAAAATCCAAAAGATCAATAAACGTGGTTTTTGTAAAATCCACATATGAGGGTCATTCGTACTCCAAATGAACCCGAACTCAACGTAAATACACACTCATTGGGAATTCTTATAATGTGGTTATTTATAAACTTATAGCTACGTGCATGATCAAAATTCCCCCATTCAATTTATTGACACATCTACGTCTAAACCCTCATGGTATCAAGATAACAATTATTATAAGTACCATTGAGTCGAGGCCAAGACATTGAAAATTTTCCTTCATTCAAGAACATCCTTCAGGATCTTATGGATAGAAGTGACTTGAAACTTGACAATCTAAACGTGCCTCTAAATCAAAACTTGGATGTTTTTAAACAACCTTTTCTTAATCATCCCCGCCTACCAGTCAACCCCAATATAACATTGTTAACTTTCATCATACCATTAATACTATCAAATATCTCTCACCTACACCTCAACACCTAGTGTTTCCACCACGAAAGCACTAGCCGAATCATTCAACTCTTCCGGTCTTGTCACTACTAAGATCAAGGGTCTTCATACATTTAGCACATCCTCTTCACATCCACCCATTGCCTCTTCAAAATCTCCAACAAAGAAACATGTCATAGAAATTTAAAAATATCTTTCGAAGACCATGTCACTCGATACCACATCAATAATCTTAATAATCCTACTACGCAACCCAAAAGCATTCATCTAAAAAAATGGAAGTTATAACACAAAATATTTATATAAACTTATCATAAGATACACAGCCTTTTCCTTCCATCTTAGGGCATCATCACTCATCTAAGTTCTTAGTCACACATTATCAAAGCTAAGGTCATTCCTCGACTGAACCTAAACATATCACATAGAATATGACATTTTCAGCTCAAAACTCTAATCATTAAATGATGTACATATCCCTTCACATTCATCATCATCCCAGATGGCTAGGACATGATACTATACTAGCATCCTCGAAAATCTTATCTAATCATATACCATAGCATTACCTCCTATCTCTTTATCTATATCTAAGGGGTGGAAGCCCTCTGTACAAATATGAAGCATTATGTGCATACCATCGACACCAAAACACTCCACTTTGAGATTTGCAAGGCCCTCCATACTATGGTTTGAAGCCTTTCTAGAAAATGGCTTCTTCCCATGAATCGAGAATCATTCGATACAATAAAATATATCCATCAAATCAAATCAACTCATTAGACATTTTAAGTTGTTCCTTCTAAATCATCACCCAAAACCAATTCCACATCCAATAAGAGTGAGGATTCTTCTAGTAAATCCCCACTCCATCATATAGGCATTTTTTGTATAACTACAAGAGAGCATGCAAAAGACTCGAAGGCCTCAAACCAAAATAGACCCAATGTATTTATCTCCCTCTAAATCACCTAATCTGTCATCTTATAAGGCCAAGGTGTTTATCTTTTCCACCCCACACACCCAATCTACCACATCTATACAAAATATTGTCATTAAGAAATTTCATCAAGCTCATAGAAATATGTTTCTCTATGAGCTTGTTCAAACTTCTTCGTAGACCGACAATAAATAATTGAGGCTCTCCAATCTATCTCGGTACCATCGGTGAATCTTGAACATTCACCACCATTTTCAACACCCTTAAAATTTTCACCGCTATCATATTCGATGACTCTAAAATCCTATCCTTACAAAACTAAATACCATGACCTTTCATTCTTCAAGATTTATCACCCAAATTGACGATAATCTCGTCAAGAGATTTATGATTGAAAATTATGCCGTATGAAAATCATATCCTCTCGCGCCTTCAAAAGACTTGATTCGATACCATCATTTTCCCAATCACCTATTTTCATGCACGCCTTTAACAAAACCATCACCCCTATATTAGGCATGGTAATTTTACCCATCAAGGTAGGCATTAAAATCCTTCATGAGATATTCTACCTTGTGGAAGGATAGTTTTAGTAGAACAAGTTGTTAGGATGACCTTGGATACACATTGTATGTTGTATATCAACATTACATCGTTGTCTAAAATATGAAACATGAAGGCAAAACCATTATTGTTGCCGCTAACCCAAACCATTTCAAATCATGTCAAATGACCTACCAGCCTAATGACATGCTCATTCCAAAGACAAGCTCGACCTCTTTTGAAAAATCCTCTACTAGCTCTTTCATCTCTACATCTAAGCTACCAGGTGATTACTTCTTCGAAGATGTTATGTAACATATTTTTCTAGGGAGTACTTAATTCTAGCCCTCAACGTGATCCCTACACCTAAAGCATACGAGAGACCCAACAAGTAACCCTGTGTATGAGTAAAATTTCAAATATATCATTCCCTTTGGTCTTCCCCATATGAGAACCAACCTTTTTTATGGAGGGATTGATCATACCATGAAAATAAACATCATGCTAAACCCTTTATATCTTATTTCTCATTCTTATACAACCAATAATTGTCATAAGTGTACCTCATTGTTGCACTTGGAAAGGTTTTACTTTAGGTCATTACAAATAAGGCATACATGACTTGGCCTTGGAATAGTATTAGAAGACTCATGAAAATTTAGACTAGGTTTCAACAAGCCTTCCTCGAAACCTTCGCAACCACCACACCTGAATTCATGGTAGAAATAGAGCCATCTTCTTCATCTTATCCCGATGACTCCATGGACATAGACGATACCATATCTTCCTCCTAACTTTTTTTTAATCAATACAATCACCTTAGGACCACTCACTTATCAAACTAATGATGGGAATAAGACCCTTTTCTAGTATTACTTGAAATGGTAGAGCAAGACTCTCCTACCATCTATATTCTTAATTACCATGATGATGAATCCATATTATCTTACATGAGGGCAGAGGACCATTATCTTCAAAAGACTCTACCACATGACATGTCTACACTCATTAAAAAATCCACTATCTAAGTCCCCTAACATCGTTGTCCACACTATTGTAATTATTCCTAATATAGATCTTATTAAGAAAAAGTTACGTAGGATGCACCCTCGTGTATCCATACTCATCAAAGAAGAGTTATAAAGTCTTCTCTCTGCTAACTTCATATTACCCATTAACTATCCACAATAGTTTTTTAGTATTTTACCCATAACCAAAGCCTCTAGAAATTTATGTATATGCATAGACATATGAGATATCAATTTGACTTATCCTAACGATGACTTTTCTCTTCCTAACATCGATCAGCTTGTGAACCTCACAAAAGGGCATGAGATGTTATCTCTTATAAATGGTTTTCATTTGTATAATCAGATCCTTATCACACCAAAAGATAAACATGAGACATATTTCATTACCCCTTGGGGGACCTTTTATTACCAAGTTATGCACTTGGGTCTGAAGAATATAGGGGCCACTTATCAACACACCATGACTTATATCTTCCATGATCTCATCCATAAAATTGTAGAATACTAAATTGACGATATCTTAGATAAATCCAACCATATCATCATTCTCGACGTCATCTTCACCCACCTTATTCAATACTTTCTCCACCTTAACTGGACAAATGTGTATTCGGTGTTCTCACTGGAAAATTTTAGGGTTTATCATATCTATGAGGGGAATTGAAGTAGACCTCAAAAATCAAATTCATCATCGATATGCCTCCTCCTTTTAATATCAAACAACTTTGTAGTCTCCAAGGTATACTCCAATCATTCCACCGCTTTATTTCTCATCTTTCAGATCATTGTTATCCTTTTCATCATCTCCTACGAAAGGATGTCCATTTCAAGTGGGATGGAAACTATCAAAAGTCATTTGAAGAACTTGAAAACTATCTCCTATCACCACTTGTGCTCATATCTCAATGCAAGGGGAGTCATTTTATCTATACATGTCTTCCACCAACCATGCCCTAGGCACTATTCTAGCACATCAAGATGAGTAGGGTAGAGAGTAGATCATCTATTACATAAGCCACACACTCCATAACTATGAAACTCGTTACACTAAAGCAAATAAGTTATGTTATTCCTTATACTTCATGACTCCTAATCTTCATCACTATATCCTTAATCATAAGGCTTATTTCATCACCACTTCAATCCTATCAAAGTTATGCATTACAAACCATATCATAGTGATCACATCACCGAGTGGCTTATGCACATGACTGAATTTTACATAGAATTAATGACATAGAAATCTATCAAAGGGAAATTCATCACCAAACATCTCATGAAGCTCCCTCCCTAATAATAAATAACCTCATGAATAATTTCCCAATGAGTATATCAATGCTATCAACCAAGAATACACTCCCCTCAAAATGAAAATCTTCTTCGATGGTTCTAAATTTCAATAGGGGAGGTTCAAGTATCATCATCATACCTCATTAGAGGACTCTTATTCCTTTATCCTTCAAATTAAATTTTGAATGCACTAACAACATGGCCAAGTATGAAGCCCTCATTATGGGTCTCTAAATTGTTTTCATGCTTGATATTCAAATCTTGGACATCTATGGAGACTCCTAGCTTATCATCAATCAAATAACTTTTACAAAAATACAAAAACATCATCAACTTTCTCTTGGAAGCCTTTGATCATTACACAATCCAAATAGTCCCCTATTCATCCAAAAAATTCACAGACACTATGGCTTCTCTTGTGTCACTTATCCCCTTATCAATCAAAGATTCCAATTTGTTCATTGTCGTGCATAGACTTGATCAACCATCTCATACCAACAAACTTCCCTTTGTCAATATTTTCGATAATAATCAATCAAATATTTAGTACATTCAATTATATGACTATCTTTCTCAATCTAAAATCCCATTTGATCTATCTAACAATGTTAAACAATATTTTCTACAATATGTGAACCGTTATTTCATCATAGGAAGTTCTTTGCAAATGTGCATTTGATGGCCTCCTACTTCGATGCCTCAAATCTAATGAATCTAACAAAGTTATCTAAGAAGTCCACGATGACATATGTGGTGGACTTTAGCGATTTGGTTTCGTTAAGTGCATCCTACGGATGGGTTATTATTTTTGTAAATAAGGACACCGAGAGGAGGTGAATCAATGTAAATTCAACCTTTCAAGTACAATTCAAAAGAAAATAATTATTTTCAACTTATTATGAAGAAGCACCACACAATTTACATGCAATCAACAATTAAAACACATAGGAAGACATGATTTCAAGTGGGAAACCCAATATGGGAGAAAAGCCCACTGAATTAATGCACTATGTCAAATTGATTGTCAATGAAATATTACAAAGGTTACAAGTTTGTTGAGCACCCACTCAACATGAAGCACTAAATTCAATATGTGATAAAGTGATCCATAAGGATCTAAAGAAACACTACTTCATCATAACAACTAGTACTAGAAGATAAATTTACCAGCTTGAATAGTAGATTGTAAGTTACATAACCACCACTCGTGCGAGTATTGGTTGTGTAACCACCCCTCTACACACAACAATAGTTACGTAGCCGTTGCGGAGGTCGCAGCCACCGTCTATAAACATTGGTGGTCCTATCACTAATGAAATATAAATAAATAAATCTACGAATGGTTGTGGATTTGAAACTATTTGATCGTGCCTCTTCCATGGATGTATCTTCCCATTCTCAAGTGATGAGAGGACATGGAGAGAAATATATTTAAGTGAGAGGACCGGTGGAATTAGATCATCAATCCATGGGAAAAGTGAACAAGAAGACTTTTGTGCTAGATTTGAATTGTAGGAGTAAGGTGTGTGAGGACAGAGCAAGCAAGCAAGTAGTAGGGTGGTGACATTGTTTACCTTTCTTCATCTTATTGTAATATGTATCTTCTACTAATTAAATTGGCCAATATATAAAAGTGGGAAGAAAGAGTAATTCACCCTTCCGACCGATTTTCCCTCAAGGGGTTTCTAGGATTAAAATTTGGCATTGTGCATTAATTTGTCCATTATATTCGTTGCAAGTAGTTCTAAGCACTAAGATTCATTCACTAGATTTCAATTTTCTGTCA
Organism: Taxus wallichiana var. yunnanensis; assembly: GCA_018340775.1. Lineage (NCBI taxonomy): Eukaryota > Viridiplantae > Streptophyta > Pinopsida > Cupressales > Taxaceae > Taxus > Taxus wallichiana. The sequence continues at coordinate 452,704,653 of CM031237.1, read as the reverse complement.
TTTTCAATAATTAGAAGTAGAAACAATAATTATGTGGTCTCGTAGATTTCCAAACTAGAGATTTATAGATCATCAAGCACCTACTTGACTCCTCGCAAGTTGTAACTTGTATGAAAGCACCCACTTTAAAATTTTCTAAGCTTCTACTTAGACTTGACTCCAATTTTGATCACTCACTTGACATAGTTGCTAAGACAACAAATAGTGATCCTAAATTTTCTCATACATTATCTCCTAGTTGCACTAGCCTCAATACATTATCAGCTCTCTCACTTTTCAACAACTTCATGCATAGAGACTTTACATATATAATAGAATGAACTTCTCACATGACTCTAAAACTTCCACTTCTCACCTATACAACTTCTATGACTTTTCAGCTCATACAAGGAAGACTAATTGACATAAAAACTATAAACTAGCAATGATTACATTTTCAAAATATTAGATGCAAACTCCTTTGTTTCATGAACTTTCATAACCCCTTGTGCACTAATGGAGAACAAGAAAAATGTCTCGAGCTCTAAAAATCAGTTACACTTAAAAAATATTCTAAAACAAACCTCTGCAACACCCTTTTGTAATGGTCATACAGTCCTTGTCTTATTCTCCAACAAGTAAGCCTTATCTTATAGCTTAAGGAGTACTCCTTCAAGTGTTTTCAACATGATGGAACATTACAAGAACCTATAAATATACCTCATAACCTCTATACATTCCTTATTCTTCATCATTTAGCTTTCAAACTTCATCGGAGCACATAGGAGAGCACTAAGTGCTAGAATAAGTTAGCATAGTCTTGAACTTGAAGGAGAAGACTTATGAGCTCAAATCAAGCATGCATTTAGGATTATTAGGTCTATAGGAGGTCTAATTCAATAGAAAGAGCTTAGATATCATCAAGACAGAGTATAGATCATTTTTTACATCTCTCCTTCACAACCATCAACACACAGTCATGGAGGATTGTATCCTAGTTATAGAAGAACTTGAATACATACAAGAAAAATTCTTCAAGAAATTATCTAAGCTTGGACATGATGTTTTAGGTTTGAAGACACCCTTCAACTTAAAAGATGAGGCGAGATAATCCTCATTCTCTTTATGGAGCATGCATTTGAGGAAGGAGTGTACTAATTCGCATGTACATTGAAATATCTTCAAGGATTGAACTAAACCATGCATTCTCTCAGTTATAAAAAAGAACATTTCTGAAGGGTATTGATGTTGGACAACTCACCAAGGTTATACCTTGCTTCACTTTATATCCAATAGTTTAAACTTGCATGATCTTCAAGACACATCGGGAAGACATTAGAGCATCAAGAGATAGTTTTCAAAAGTGAGTTGGTCTACTTATGTAAACCTTTGTCCATAAATTCTAAGACATTTTTTTGAGGATATCCTTTCCTTTTGAAACTTAACACACTAAGTGAAATCATCAACTCAATAGATATGGCCATGAACTTTACTAAATTTGGGACTATATAAATTGGTTCTTGAGGAACTAAAGACCAGTCTTGACTTGGAGGCTTATTTCTCATATAAATTAACTTTTAGGAAAAACCAATGCCACAAGTACTTCAAATGGTATCCCTGCTCCATCTCCAACTTCTTGTGAGCATGAGTTGTGAGAAGAAATTAACAAGAGAGTCTTTGTTTCTCGAGTCTTCTTGACTAGTAAAAAAATTAGTTATAGATTAAGAGGATTTAGACCTCAAACCCCTTCTCCATAGCAAATGATGAGCTCCAACATGTCACCTTTAACTGTAGTAGATGTTTATATTCATTTTTAACCTCGGCATTAGGTTTATATATAAAACCCTTCTCAAACCCTCATGAGTGGTTTAACTTAATTACCCTTTAGTTGTAGGAGGCAAATATTGACTAAGTTCACACCAAATATACAAGGAGCATGCCTAAAAATATTTTAAAACATCAAGTACACATCACATAGAAGATTCCACGACTGGAAATTCATCTTGCAACATTCTAAACAAGACTGTATAGTAAAAATATTGAAAAATAGGGTCAAACATGTATGGAAGAATCATGCCTGAAGTACAACCATACCATCACCTTAGAATAAAAGAAATTTTATAAAACCCTTAGAATTTTTCCTAGCTTGCTCAAGTGATTTGAGGACCCAAAACATCATTTCTTGTCCATCGCTTTAGACTTAGGGTTTGGGAGGGTTTTAGACAGTGCCAAAAAAATGGATAGAACTTTCTTGTCCTTCATCCTTTTGACTTCAAGATTTTTTCAAAATTTATGTCTCATTATGCTCTTCAAAAATTCTCTTATGATTTATCTGAAGAATTATTTTAATTTAGATCAAATGCTAAGAATTCAAGGCATTGTTTTGGCATACCTTTCTTAGCTTGGTTTTGACAAAACTTTAATTTCTTACACAAAATTCATCCTCTAGTCCTTAAATTTGGTCTACACCTTCATGAATACCTCCTCCATTATCTCCAATGGCTAATTTTTCATGGTTCACCCTAGAACTTACAACCCCATCTCATTTGGGCATCATTTGGTCTCATGTCTTGAGAAATATTTCTATATAGACATGTATAAGTGCTCAAAATGCCTCCTCATACACTTTTGAAGTCATACACATATCACCTATACTCATATCATGCTCATAAAATTCTTGGTTAGCATCTCCATACCTTGAGTCATCATCTCATGCCTTGCTTTCTTGGAAACTAGCTTGGGATTACATAGACGATCAACTTTTAAAACAAACTAACTTAGCTCAACATCATCTCATCATATGGTAGCCTCACACAACATGTATACCTTCCTTATAAATCATCACTATACTTATACTTCCCTAACTAGACTTGCATAACACCATACACTAGGATGTGTTAGAAATAGACCTTTGAATTAGACCTAATTGAGTTGCCTTCCATCAAGAGAATGCAAAAATGCCATCATGCCCTTCGTGTTAAGCAATTATAATATTATTCACGTCCTTAACTAATCTTTTCTTTACCAACACTTTTTCTATCAATTCCATATGACACTAATGACAACACCAATGCTACAAGGTTTGACAATCTCCCCTTTTTCATTGATGGTAACACACTCAGAAACATGGATGGAAAAACAAGCACACAAACAACATTCAGTTTTTTCACCCTTTGACATATATGACAAAGGTTCATACACCCAACAACATCCAAGAAGTATTGATAAAATATAGGCATACCTCAGGAAGCTCCACCTTGGATTAGACTAGTAATATTGTCACTTACGACTTGAGAAGATGCATGGATTTCTTCACCAATCAACCTCACTTCTACCCCTAAACCTATCATCTTCAAAAACAAACTTGTCACACTTTTCCCATGCCTTTCTTTGGTCTACTTAGCTTATACCTTGAGCTAGTGAACTATCTCCCCTGTTTTGACACTTCTTGAGTCTTCTTGGAGCAGATATGGCACATGAGTTACTCCTCCTAGGTGACTTGAGGTCTTTAGTGATTTCTTGGGGCATAGATTACCCCCAATTTGTGACTCAAAAGCTCAAAAGTTGCTTTTAGTATAGGTTTGGTCATGATATCAGCTACCTCCTCCTTTGTTGAGACATGTTCAAGCTTGATTCTTTGTTCACTCGCTCTCTCAAGAAATGGTACTTGATTGGTATGTGTTTTTTCTTGGAGTGCAGCATTAGGTTCTTGGACACACTTATAGCACTTGTGTTATCACAATACAGAGGTATAGGACCTTCATTTTCAATTGTATAGTCTTCAAGTGTTTTCTTCATCCACATCACTTGAGTACAACATATGGCTACTACTACATACTCAGCTTCACATGTGGAAAGTGCTACAAGAGACTTCTTCTTACTCAACCAAGACACAAGGCACTTACCTACAAAGAAAGATCCACTAGTTGTGTTCTTCCTATCATCAATGTTTCCTTCCCAATCTGCATCTATGAAGGCTTTGATTTGGAACTCATTGCATTTGGATACCAAAGTCCATATTCCATGGTCCCCATGAGATACCTAAAGATTATTTTGATAGCTTGAAGATGAATTTGTTAGGAAATATAATTTGTTAATGCTCGCATTTGTATGGATTAAATAATATTCGTAATATATTATTATTATATGAGTTTATAACTCAATAATAATAATATACATATAGTGTGTGAGTGAAATAGTATTGTTAATATTTGGAGTGTTAGTTGTAAGATATAATCTCACGTATTTTATATTTTTAGATTTGTTGAGTAGTTTTAAACAACTCACATATTTTGGGTAGAGTGTTTCTAGCTCCCCTATTTTGTAGGATTCATATTGCCTATAAATTAGGCAATCCTTTCCATATGGAATATATTGTGAGGTATTATTATATTGTTTTGTGTGCAAATTTGGCCTACCAAAAACATTTGGTATCAGAGCATGGTAAAATTTGCAATGAGAGTCTTTTAGGATTCTTTGAGATTTGCTTAGAGGCTTCGAGTTGTTCAAGATCTTATTTGGCATTTAGATCGAGCTTTGTTGATTTTATTCATAGGTTATAACCTACAACATTATATTCCCACGCAGGCCCATCGACACACACAGATTTGTGATTTGCATATTGGTTAAAATTCAAAGCCAATATTCAAGTTTTTATTTGTTCTGGGATCGGGCTAAACACTAATCAAAATTGACAGCTTAGCCCCGTGGAGACAGAGCCGCAACCTGAGCTCATTCCAACTCACTCGACAGCTAGTTCATGGAGCACTTGGGCATTGTGATCTGAGCAGACCATAGCCAATACAAGAGTTCATGAAACTTTTCTGCCTTGATCCTAGCGGCTTCATAACAGAATTGCGTAGAAGTATTCCTTTCATTCAATGACAACTGTTCTTACATGCCAAGCATTACTTTTCAGTCACTTGGATCTGTCTACTATGTGATTCATGTACAGTCTTCTTTGGCTTGTGGAGTTTAGCGTCACAGTTGGAAAACAATTGTGGAGAATCAAATTTGATTTGCTCATATTTTTACTTTTGTGGTTGATAGACCTGGATCGACCAAGATCTCCTATCTACATGCACCGTCGACTCTACTTTCGTATGGAGTGACCAGTCCATCTTCATTCATGTGCATTTATCCATCTCCACCTGCATCTGTCCATGCGCACAAGTATATTCTTTCAAGACCCTTCCAAAATTTCCATATGCTCTATAACGGATATCTTCCTTAAAAATCAAAGTTGTGCCTTTTTATGTTTTTGTCATTGAGTTCTTAAGTTTAGTTTATTAGATGCTTTTACTATTTATAGTCGGTCCATAGTTGATGTTTATTTCAAAATTTAAAAAAAAAAGATCTATTTAATCTATAGTTAGATTAAATATAATAATGGTCTTGTTATTTTGTTGAGTCTAAGTCAAGTCTCATGGTAAAAGAGTCAGTTGGTGTATATATATATTATGATGTGTCCATAGTGTGATTTAATTTCAAGTCGTTGAGTTATTGTTATCAAAATTGTGTATTTGTCGTCGTTTAGTGTCATCATCAAAATTCTTGTAAAATATCTAAATAGTTGAGTCGTTAAAAGAAAAGTATTTGTGTTGTCAAGAACATTAAAGTCGTATTTTTTGTTTTTCAATAGAGTCAAAAGTGTCGTCATCAAATTTGTGAGTTTTTCATTGTTTTTAAGTATTGTCAGAGTCATGTAACAACAATTCGTAAAGTTATTTTGCGTTATCAATGTGGCAAAAATGTCATTGTATTGTCAAGTTAATCAAATAGGTGATTTTAGGATTTTTTTATTGTCTAGTCCAAATTGTCAAATTGTCAAAATTATAAAAATAAAAATAAAAATCCTTATGAACGCATTTTTGGCAATGACCGACATTTGATTAAGGTTTGTATAATTGATCCCCAAATTCTAAATTTGCTTTGAGTTAGCATCCATACACTTTGGAGGTAGGAGGAATCGGAGGTTGGAGGTCATTCAGCGACCTCTCGTCAGTTGCCAACGATGGGGCCGCATACTAGGTTTAGTGACATATGTGTGTGTGTGTGTGTGTGTGTGTGTGTGTAATTTGATTTTAGTGCTTCCAGTGTGGTACAGTTTGCATTTTTCAATAAGTGGAAATTTCACATTAAGGGGGGAACATGATCCAATGTTCCATTTCCATTATGTCAGTTTTTTCTATGTATGTATGAGCAAATGATTTCAAATGCAATTTCCTATGTTATTCCCTACAGTGAGATGTGATGAGGACTAAGAATAGTACTTGACATATCATGATGTGGTTGTAGGTAAACCACTTGAAAACCTTCATTTGTGGTTTTTGGTAAACCAATAGCAAAACCACCATTCTTAGTTGTTGGTAATCCATTCGCAAAACCATCACTTTGTGGTTTGTGGTAAACCAATTGCAAAACCACCATTCTCGGTTTTTGGTCAACCATTTGCAAAACCATCCTTGAGGTTTGTGATCATCCTGTGAAAATCACCAGATCATGAGCAAGTGCAAGTACAAAGGAAAGTTTTCCCCATGTTCGCACTAAGGTGGGGAATTTAGGAAATATAATTTGTTAGTGCTCGCATTTGTATGGATTGAATAATATTTGTAATATATTATTATTATATGAGTTTATAACTCAATAATAATAATATACATATAGTGTGTGAGTGAAATAGTATTGTTAATATTTGGAGTGTTAGTTGTAAGATATAATCTCACGTATATTGTATTTGTTAGATTTGTTGAGTAGTTTGAAATAGCTCATGTATTTTGGGTAGAGTGTTTCTAGCTCCCCTATTTTGTAGGATTCATATTGCCTATAAATTAGGCAATCCTTTCCATATGGAATATATTGTGAGGTATTATTATATTGTTTTGTGTGCAAATATGGCCTACCAAAAATAGAATTTCCCTGGGATAATCTTGAAACCTTCTAACCAAACCAACTATGTGCATGATATCGGGCCTAAGATGCGGTTGAATACAAGAGGTTGTTTGTCATAGATCTATATGACGTCTAGTTTACCTTTGGTGAGATGTCATCCTTGCTGAGTTTGTATCCTAAAATCATTTGAGTGCTTACTGGATTGTAATTTTCCATTTGAAATCTATTGAGCATCTCCTTGATGTAATTTTTCGTGTTATGAAGATACCTTCTTTGGATTGACTGATTTACAACCCTAGGAAGAATGAAAGTTCTCCAAGCATTAACATTTCAAAATCCTTAATGGCCTCTTGAAAATCTATATGACATAGTCTCACTATCACTTCCAAATATTATATCATCAATATAGAAAACAACAAGCAACAAATGGCCTTCTTCCTCTTTTATATATAGATTGTTATCAACTACTACTTTTCTAAAACCTTGATCAACCAAGTACTTATCCAACCTGTTATACCAAGCCCTAGGGGCTTGCTTGAGACCATATAATTCCTTCTTCAACCTACAAACATAATCATTTTCCTTAGAGAAAATCCATCAATTTCTTCAATATAGACTTCCTTATTCAAGTGCCCATTTAGAAATGTTGACTTTATATCCATTTGATATAATTTGAATCCTTTATATGTTGCATATGCCAAGAAGAGCCTAATGGCCTCCATTCTATACACAGGATAAAATGTCTCATTAAAATCCACTACTTCAAACTGAGCATATCCTTTTCATACCAGCCTTGCCTTATTTCTTGTAACTTCACCTTTTTCATTCATCTTGTTTCTAAACACCCACTTGGTTCCAATGATGTTATTGTTCTTAGGCCTAGGGACAAGTTCCCAACTTTTTATTTTTCTCTATTTGGTCCATTTCTTCATTCATTGCTTTAATCTAATGGTGTTCCTTGTTATCTTCCATGAAATTCATTGGTTTTATCTTGGATAAAATGGTTATGTTATCTTGATCCTAAATGTTCTTCAACCTTCTTTTTGTATACTTGCCTCCTTGTTCCCTATGATCTGATAAAGAGGATGATCTCTCTTAAATTGTCTTGAAGGATCTCTAGTATCTTGTATTTCTTCATCTTCACTCTCATCTTCTTGATCAAATTCTACAATTTCATCATCATCCCGATTTTCAGTACTTTGGGGAGTCTCCTTGGGCTGATTTTTAGTCTTCCTTGGATATGATTCATCAATTGTGACATTGGTGTTCTCTACTATCTTTTGTTGTCTCTTATTGTAGCACTTATATGCTAAACTAACTGTTGAGTATCCCAAGAATATGCCTTCATCACACCTTGAATCAAACTTACCAAGATTGTCATCATCTCTTTTGATAAAACACTTGCTTCCAAACACTCTTAGGTTATTTACACTTACAGGTCTTCCTCTCTAAATCTCATAAGGTGTCTTCTTGTTGTTTATTCTGATTTGATATCTATTCAAGATGTATACTATTGTGTTAACTTCCTCCTCCAATATCCATCTAACAATTTTGATTCATTCAACATGGTTCTTTCCATTTCTTACATTGTCATGTTCTTTCTCTCCACTACCCCATTTTGTTGAGGTGTTCTTGTAGCTAAGAATTGTCTTCTTATCCCATGAGTCTCACAAAACTCATCAAACTCATTTGACCAAAATTATCCTCCTCTGTCATATCTCAAGCTCTTAATCTTTACATTTTTCTCATTCTCAACTAGTGCTTTGAATGTCTTGAACCTTTCTAGTGCTTTTGATTTCTCTTTGAGGAAGGAAACCCAAGTCATCCTTGTGAATTCATCAATCAATAGCATGAAGTATCTCTCTCCTTGAATGCTTTTAGTTCTAGTTGGTCCTACAAGATCAGTATGAATTAGCTCTAGAGGCCTTGTAGTAGAGTAATCTTTGGATTTGAAACTTCTCCTAGTTTTTTTCCATGTAGACATGTTTTACAAAGTTTATCAGTTGGTTTAGTGATCTTAGGCATGTTTCTTACACATCCCTTGGAGCTGATTCTAACAAGGTTTTCAAAATTGAGATGTCCTAATCTCCTATTCCAAATCCAACTCTCATCCACCTTGCTAGTGAAACATTTCTATTTGTTTATTTCCTTTAGGACATACATATTGTTCTTGGTTATTTTATCCTTTCCAACCACCTTACCTAACTTGTTCTTCCTTATATCACATCCTTTGTCATGAAACACCACATTGTATCCTTGCTTGCACATCTAACTCACACTTAGGAGATTATGCTTCATACATTTGACATATAAACAAAATTTAGGGACTATATTTTCTTTGTCAAGGCTTAGTGTTCCCTTTCCTACAATGTTAGTTGATGTATTATCACCCAATATCGATTTTCCTGATGTATTTTCTTCCAAAGAGATTAACTTTCCTTGTTTCCATTCATATGAATTGAACATCCACTGTCTATATACCATTCCATATCTTCACTTTAAGAGTGAAAGGTAGTTTGGGCTAACAAACCTTGTTCCTTCTTACTTGTAGGATCTGATTTCACTATGTACACCCTCTTGTCTTGCTTTAGAGGTTTTTGATAGCAGAATTTTTCTATGTGACCATACTTTTGACAGTTGTAGAAAATTAGTTCATTCTTGTTTCTCAAATGATATGAGTTGAGGTGTATTCTATGACAATTTAAATGTCTCCTACACCTTAAAGATTTGTGACTAAACATATTACATGAAAAAAATAGTTATAGAAAGAATGAGCATACCTTATTGCATGGGATTTCTTGCTTGAATTGTATCTCTTCTTGACATCGAGATTCCTTGCTTTGGGTGGTTCTTGAGTGGTCTTAATCACATTCTTACTTATTGGTTCATTATCTTTATGTTCTTCCTTAAATCCTAGGCCAATTTTATCATTGAAATCTCTTTGCTTGCTTAGAATTTCATCTAGATCATTTGATATATTCTCAAATTTTTATTAGCCTTTACTTTGTTTGAATTATAATCCAATTGAGTTCGCAGCAGGTCTAACTCTTCCTTGATTTTTAGATGTTATTCTTCTTTGGTTTTTAAGAATGCCTCAATTAATGTTATTTTTGCTTCAAGTTCCTTGACCATATCGTCATGTTCTTGAGAATTCTTGTCTTGTCTTTTCTCAAGAAAGGTGATTTTCTCTTCATACTCTTTCACCATTGATCTTAACTTTTTATTCTTCTTTATTTGGTTCTTTAATTCTTTTAGAGAACTGATTAACTTAGCTTCAAGATTCACATCAGCATCCTCCTCATCTGAGTTGTCATCTTCAAACTAATTTTTACCTTTTGAGTTGCTTGTAGGGGATACTTCTATTTCCATGAAGAGAGTCTCAGCTTGAGTTCCTCATCTTCACTTTCAGACTTTCTTGAATCACTAGATTCAAATGAGCTTGATTCTTCTTTGGTATAGAAATTCCTTTTATTCTTGAAATACTTTTTCTTACCTTCATGTTTCTTGAATTTATTCTTGTGATTATGGGAGGTTTCTTCATCATGCTCATCTTGATCTCCCTTGTTCTTATTAGGACACTTGGATGCAAAATGAACAACTTGTCCACAATTGAAACACTTGAATGGTAGCTTTCCCTTGTACTTTCTTGACCCTCTCTTTAACCTTCTAACAAATATGGCTTCAATTTTATCATCATCATCATCCATATAAAATTCAATTTTTTTCTTCTTATCTTGGGATTCCTTATTAGCTTTGAATGTTGTTTCTTTCTTGACTGATTTTGACTCAGTTGTTCTCATCTCATATGCAATTAAAATACCATGAAGATCATCCATTTAAGAGTGGTTAATTCTTTGGATTCTTCCACAGCTGACACCTTAGAGTCATATTTAGGAGATAAGGATCTCAATACCTTTTGGACAACCACACTCTCCTCCATATTCTCTCCTAAACCTCTGATAAGATTTATCACTTCATCCACTCTTTGCAAGTAGGATGCAATACTTTCACCTTCCTTCATTTTTAGGCTTTCAAATTGAGCACGGTAGGTCTACAACTTGGATAACTTAACCTTATTATATCCTTCATATATGGTCTTCAATTTGTCCCAAATATCTTGGGTTGTGGTGCAATGCATGACTTTTATGAATTCAGCCTCTGACATTCCACATAGGATAACATTCATAGCTTTTGAATTGTTTTCACTAGCTCTTTTACATGTTACATTAGTTAGAGGTGAAGTTGGTGTAGACATCAACTTTTGATTGCCATATGTCAAAGCCTAAAGACATGAGGTAAGTCTTCATCCTAACACTCCAAAATGCATAATTTTATCCATCAAATAGAGGTGCCTTATAGGTAAAGAAACCACTTTTTGCTTAATTGTTAGCCAGAATTGTAACATTTGGATCTCCTTTGAGTTGTTAAAATCATTGCAAAAGGACAAATATTTGATACCAATTATTGGAAATCATGACACGGAGGGGGATGAATCAGTGTAAATTCAATTGTTGAAGTATGATTCAAAATAAAACAATTTGTTTCAACTTGTTACAAATAAGCAACCACACAATTCACATCCAATCAAAAATCAAAAGACATAGGAAGACATGATTTAAAGTGGGAAACCCAAGATGGGAGAAAAACCCACTGAACCAATGCACTATGCTGGATTGATTTTCCAATGAAATATTATAAAGGTTACAAGTTTTTTGAGCACCCACTCAACATGAAGCACCAACTTCAATATGTGATCAAGCACCTACTTGACTCCTTTTGCAAGTTGTAACTTGCATGAAATGCTATGTACCTTGGGATATGATAATATAATATATATGGGTTGATGGAGATGCCGACATGTGGCATACATCCCCTTAGTTATGTGTATGGGTTCACATGGGATATAATATTATAATGTATATGGGTTGATGGAGATGCCGACATGTGGCACACATCCCCTTAGTTAGTTATAGGGGCTCACATAGGAATTAATTATATTGGGTAATGGGTCGGCCTACATTGGGATTAGGTGTTACCCATCCTATTTAAAGGATGTGAGTATCATTATGAGGGAGGTATGTATGAGTTAAGTCTTCTACTTGGTAGAGGTATATTGGAGGTGTCCCCCTCGAAGTGGATTCCCATCTTGGGAGATTGTGGAGTTACTCCTTCCTTAAGGAGCATTGTATGGTGTTGCCCTACCTTAAGGGTATTATTCTGAATATATTGATATTAGGGAATCTTGGCCCCCATATATCTGGTGTTGTGTTATCTTCTGCAATTTATTGATTTATTATATGCAAAGTTCTTATCAAGTGGTATCAGAGCAGTGATCCGGGCAATTTGTGGGATGAAACCCTAATTTTGGTGATTCGTTTATATCTGGAGATCGACTTGGAATTTTTCAGATATTTTTTTTGGGGAGTGGATACATAGTTCAAGTGATCTTCCCTAAAAATTTCAGACTCTTTGGAGCTGATTTGCAAAAGTTGTGTCCGTTTTAGGGTTGAAACCCTAATTCTAAGGTTTCATCTATATCTTCTGAATAATGACGAATTAGGAGATTATTTTTTTGGGTTGTTGGTAATATATCAAACGGTGATACCACTGAAATTTTAGAACTTTTGGATCTATTTTGATGATTTATTTCAGTTTTATTGTTTTTCACTATTTTGCTCCACAAGCCGCAATTTGAGGAATTTTTCTGAATTTCTTACATTTTGGAAATCTCTCAAAATTCTAGCATGGGTTACTTCTTTGTGATTTCAGATTTGAGGCTGACTAATTGACAAAATCATCAGGTAAAATATTGGTCAAAGGAGTAAGTTTGTGAAACCCTAATTTTTATGCATCATGGTTATACCAATTTTCTATGGTAATGGGGAAATTGATGCAAAAAAATGGTGGATACAATTTAAGCAAATGTATTGTGAAGAATTTTTAGTATGGGTTAGTTTTTATCTTCATCTTGGTGGGAAAGCGCGACATTGGTATTCTTATTTGGATATAGATCTATTGGATTGGGATTGGGAGGAAATGGAGGATATTTTCTTAGCTAGATGGGCAACAAAAAAGAAACATTATTTTTTTGAAAAAGAAGAAGCAGAAGAAGAAGAAGAAGAAGAAGAAGAAGAAGAAGAAGAAGAAGCTAGAATCAGAAGAAGAAGAAGAAGCAAAAGAAGAAGAAGAAGAAGAAGAAGAAGAAGAAAATGTTGATGATGAAGCTATTACACATGATAGTGCATCTCCAAAGAAGGAAGCTTCAATATTTCAGTTTGAAGGGTGTATTCAAAGAAAAAAGGTAATTGTTTCCATAAACCCTAGCAGCAAATATAACTTCATCAATATGGATGTAGCTCAAAATCTACAGGTGCAAGCCAAGCATATCAAGGAATCTCAAATGGATGGTAAGCAGATTCAGGTTTTTGAAGATTTAAAGCTTTCTATGGATAAATATGTTTTACATTCAGATTTTTATGCTTTAAATATGGATGGTATGGATATTGTTCTTGGATATCCTTGGTTAGAGAGCTTGGGAACAATTAATCTTAATGTACAAAAGAAATTCATGAAATTATGGTACAAGAGAAAGAAAATTACATTGCAAGATATCACACTTAGCAAAGAAAAAAGTAATGTAAAATTGGATCATGAAGATGAAGTTGAAGATGGTGAAGAAGGGAATAAGGATGAATCAGAAGGAGAGGATGAAGAACATAAAGTCACAAATAATTTCTCTACTCAAGAGAAAAAAGAAGTAACAAACAAGGTGGAAGAGGACAAGAAAGTTGAGGAAAAGGTTGATAAGGTTGAGTATACAAAGGTGGCACCATATAGACACCCACATCATCATGACAGGAAAAAATCATGGAGACATGCCAGGCCACACAAGGGCAGCAATCTATATGGATATACAGGGAATTGGAGGAGTAATAATTTTGGCTATACATGGAATCAATGGAACAATAATTATATGCCATGGAATCACATGAATAATAATTATGGATATACATGGATGCCGAGGAGGAACACATATGGACCAGGATGGAATCAGATGAGCACAAGGGAATATGGAATCAGGTTTGGAGCAGCATCACCCCCTATGATTTCATATGGGTGGTTGGATGATCGAGCATGGCGACAAGTGTGCAATAATTTACAGCGCACTCATTATATGGCTTCTTCTTATGTTTCGGGGACGAAACATGTCAAAGAGGGAGGCAATGCTATGTACCTTGGGATATGATAATATAATATATATGGGTTGATGGAGATGCCGACATGTGGCACACATCCCCTTAGTTATGTGTATGGGTTCACATGGGATATAATATTATAATGTATATGGGTTGATGGAGATGCCGACATGTGGCACACATCCCCTTAGTTAGTTATAGGGGCTCACATAGGAATTAATTATATTGGGTAATGGGTCGGCCTACATTGGGATTAGGTGTTACCCATCCTATTTAAAGGATGTGAGTATCATTATGAGGGAGGTATGTATGAGTTAAGTCTTCTACTTGGTAGAGGTTTATTGGAGGTGTCCCCCTCGAAGTGGATTCCCATCTTGGGAGATTGTGGAGTTACTCCTTCCTTAAGGAGCATTGTATGGTGTTGCCCTACCTTAAGGGTATTATTTTGAATATATTGATATTAGGGCATCTTGGCCCCCATATATCTGGTGTTGTGTTATCTTCTACAATTTATTGATTTATTATATGCAAGGTTCTTACCATGAAAGCACCTACTTTCAAATTTTCTAAGCTTCTACTTATACTCGACTCCAATTTTGATCACTCACTAAACATAGTTTCTAAGACAACAAATAGTGATCCTAATTTTTCTCATACACCATATCCTAGTTGCACTAGCCTCAATACATTATCAACTCTCTCACTTTTTCAACAACTTCATGCATAAATACTTTACATATATAAGAGAATGAACTTCTCACATGACTCTAACACTTCCACTTCTCACCCATACAACTTCTATGACTTTTCAGCTCGTCTACAAGGAAGACTTATTGATATAAAAACTATCAACTAGCAATGATTAGATTTTCAAAATGTTATATGCAAAATCCTTCATTTCATGAACTTCCATAACCCCTTGTTCACTTATGGAGAACAAGAAACATGTCTCGAGCTTTGAAAATTAGTTACGATTAAAAATATTCCAAAATAGACCTCTACAACACCCTTTTGTAATGGTCATGCAAAGTATGTGTCTTATTCTCTAACGAGTAAGCCTTGTCTTATAGCTTAAGGAGTACTCCTCCAAGTGTTTTCAATATGATTGAATGTTACAAGAACCTCTAAAGATTCCTTATAACATCTTTACATTCCTCGGTCTTCATAATTTAGCTTTCAAACTTCATTGGAGCACATAGGAGAGCACTAGGTGTTAGAACAAGTTAGCACAGTCTCTAAATTGAAGGAGTAGACTTATGAGATCACATCAAGCATGAATTTAGGAGTATTAGGTATACGTGAGGTATAATTCTATAGCAAGAGATTGGATATCATCAAGATAGAGTATAGAGCATTTTTACAACTCTCCTTCATAGCCATCAACACATAGTCATGGAGGGCTATATACTATTTATAGAATAACTTGAATAGACACAAGAATAAGTATTCAAGAAATTATCTAATCTTAGACATCATGTTTAAGGTTTAAATACGCCCTTAAATTTACAAGAGGAGGTAAATAATCCTCATTCACTTCATGGAGCATCCATTTAAGCAAGGATTGTACTTGATTTACATGTAAACTGAAATATCTTCAAGGATTTAGCCAAATCATGCATTATCTCAATTAGACATGAATTCAAAAGCAAATTTCCTAAGGGTATTGATGTGGGGAAACTCACCAGGGTTATACCTTTATTCACTCCATATTTAATAGTTCAAACTTGCATGATCTTTAAGACACACACAGGAAGACATAAAAGACTCAAGAGCCAGTTTTCAAAAGTGAGTTGGTCTACTTATGTAAACCTTTTTCCATAAATTCTAAGACATTTTTTTTAGAAGCACCTTTCCTTATAAAACTTACCACACTAAGTGCAATTATCAACTCAAGAGATATGGCCATGAAATTCAAGAATTTTGGGACTATATAAATTGGTTATTGAGGCTCCAAAGACCAGTCTTGACTTAGAGAATTATCTCTCATTTAAATTCACTTTTAGGACCAACCAATGCCATAAGTAATTCAAATGGCATCCATACTTTGTCTCCAACTACTTGTGAGCATGAATTGTGAGAAGAAATTAACAAGAGCATCTTTGTTTCTTAATCTTCTTGACTACGAAAATAGAGTAGTTGTATACCAAGAGGATTTAGACCTCAAACCCATTCTCCAAAGAAAATGATGAGCTCCAACATGTCACCTTGGACCTGTAGCAGATGTTCATATTCATTTTTAAACTCAACATTAGATTTATATACAAAACCCTTCTCAAACCCTCATGACTGGTTTGACTTGATTGCCCTTTAGCGGTAGGAGGAAAAGATTGACTAATTTCACACCAAATATACAAGGAGAATGCTTGAAAATCTTTAAAAACATCAAGTAAACATCAAATACAAGCTTCCATAACTGGAGATTCATCTTGGAATTTTCTAAGCAAGATCAGCTGTATAGCTAAAACATTTACAAACAAGGTCAAACTTGCATGGAACAATCATGCTTGAAGTATAACCATACCATCACCTTGGAATAGAAGGAATTCTCTAAAACTTGAGTGGTTGTATTAGCTTTATCAGGTAATTTGAGGACCAAAAACATCATTTCTTTTCCATCACTTTAGACTTAGGGTTTCAAAGGGTTTTAGAGAGTGCCACAAAAATAAATAGAACTTTCTTAATTTTCATCCTTTTGACTTTGAATTTTTACAAAATATCTATCTCTGTATGCTCTTTAAAAAATTACCTTAATATTTATCTAAGGAATTATTTTAAATTTAGATCAAATGCTCGAAGTGAGGTCACTGTTTTACCATACCTTGTGTATTCGGTTTTGACAAAACTTCAATTTCTTGCACAAAATTCATCCTCCAATCCTCAAATTTGGTCCAAACCTTCATGACTACCTCCTCCATGATCTCTAATGGATACTTTGTCATGGTTCACCCTAGAACTTCCAACCCCATCTCATTTGGGAATCATTTGGTCTCCTGTCTTGAGAAATATTGCTATACAAACTTGTATAAGTGCTCAAAATGCCTCCTCAGACACTTGTGAATTCATGCACACATCATCTATGCTCATATCATGCTCATACACTACTTGGTTAGCATATTCATACCTTGATTCATCATCTCATGCCTTGTTTTCTTGGAAACTAGCTTGGGATTGCATACGACAGTCAACTTTTGGAGCAAACCAACCTATCTCATCATCACCTCATCATATGGGAGCCTCACACAACATGTGTACCTATTATACACATCATCACCATACTTAGAGTTCCTTGATTAGACTTTCATAACACCATATACTAAGACCTATTAGGAACAATAATTTCAATTATACATGATTGAGCTACCTTCCATCAAGAGAATGCGACAATGTTTTCATGACCTTTATGTTAAGCACCTATAAGATTGTTCATGCCCTTGACTGATCTTCACTTTACCAAAAACTCTTCCATCAATGACAATACCAATACAACAGGTTCAACATTATTGCCTAACCTTAATCAATATTATTTTCAATACGTCAAGAAATGTGTCAAATATCAAAAACACTCCAACCTCACTCACATCCCAAGTCAAGATCTACAACCCACTTAGGATTTATGACCTTTTTCATAATGGGGACTTGACCTCATTGGCCTCATCAACCCTCGTTCATCACAATGACATCACTCTATCATCACTGCTATTGAATACTTCACAAAATGGGTGGAAGTTATTCCCCTCATCTTTATTAATGACAATAAGATTATCGACTTCATCCACCATCATATTATCTTTCACTTTGGTATACCTCATAAAATTATCACAAATAATGGAAAATATTTCAAAAACAAAAAGATTCAAAAGCTTTACGACACCTATAACATCAAGCTTAGCTTTTCATCCCCTTACTATCCACAAGAAAATGGTTAAGTAGAAGCTTTTAACAAAACACTCAACAAAATCCTCATGAAAACCGTCAACTAAGGAGATAGGAATTGGCATCTCCAAATATTGTTTTCCCTCTGGGCCTATCGGACCAACATCTCGCATTCCTAAAGGCGCTACTCCATTTTCTTTAGTATGCAGATCTAAGGTTATCCTTCCCCTTGAAGTCCAAATTTCATCTCTTTGCGTCTCTCTCGGAGATTTTGTTTCGATGAGAAATATCGTCAAGATTACTTAACACAACTTGAATTGTTAGATGAACTCGCCTAACATACCTTGAGCATCATTATGTCTATCAAGAGTGAATCAAAAGAGCATATAATAAACATGTCAAAGAATGTGACTTCAATATTGATGATCTTGTCCTCAAAGATAATCAAAATGTCACTACTCTGGAAAGGAGTAAATGTGTAAAGTTTTCTCTGAACTGGATTGGTCCATATATCATCACTCATAAATATGTGTTTGGAGCCTATCACTTAGCCTCCCTCGATGGTAAAACTGAAAAGAAACCCTTAAATTCCTTGCACTTGTGAATTTTCTATTGTTAACACATCCATTTTCACGAGATTAGTTACATCAAAGATATCATTTCATCACCAACCTATCATCCACTATCGTAATGATTGGGAATTATGTGGTCTCTCTTCGATATCCTATATTCACAACCTTAAAAATAAGCATCACGACTCTACTCATTGCATTTTTCCACATGGACAAGTTCCTCTTTAGTGGGAATCTCGCAATCATTACTTCCATCTTCCCCTTATCTACCAACTAAAAACATGTTATAGGTACACATGTGTAGTTTGTACATGCATATTTTCCCCTCCACAAATTGTCTACTAAGCCTACCCTCAGCTCAAATAAAAGTCAAAAATATATGTATGGATGTACGCTATCAAAAATATAGACTGGTCCGGTCCTTGAAGGATAGCTATTAAGATTTACTATCAAAATACAAATTGATCCCTCGAAGGACAACTGTTAATCAAAATTACATCAAAATATGGTCATCTAAAATAAAAAATAAAAAATGTAAAATACTCCCCAAAGGATGGCTACCCAATAACGGCTACAAAATGCTTCTTGCATTAATCAGCCTTCATATCAAAAGTCAAAATAATCAAAAGCATCCTAGGAAATATTCCCACATTGATCAATTTTCCCATAAAAATATTACGCTTCTCGTATTGATCAGTTTGTAAGGAACAATAAAATATAGTTGGGGCACAAGCCTACAAGTCATCAAAAGCGAGCTTATTCCCCTGTTATCCAATTTTGCACGCATGGAAAAATTAGACAATGGGGTCTTGTTGAATTTTAGGTCTTCATGGAAGAACTTGGGGCCTACAGAAAATTTTGTGCTTCAAGAATTTTTACGGTGTTCTAGGATGGTTCAAGATCATTTTTGAACTATTTTCTCCTTTCCCAGGTTCTAGAGGCCCAAGGTTTTCTCAGGGAAAGAAAATTGGCACTTGCGGGCCCATCTCCAACTGGCGAATGCATAGATGGTAATAATTGGATCACACCTAAAAGGGCTCTATTGTCATTTCATAATCTTCATGGTTCAAGGGAATGGTGGAAATTCAGAGGTTTTGAGGTCAAGTGTGAAAATTCCCATGAAGTGGGTATTTGAGCTCAAATGGTTCGCCAAGCTAAAGAAAAAGTTGTAAGTTTTCAAGATACATTGGTAGCTCAGTTTGAGCTCATGGATTATAACATGTTACCAAGGTAGGAATTGAAATAGATACTTAACAAGCTCGAGACATAAAAATGTGCAAGTTCCCACAAAGATAGGCTCATCGTATAGTAATGTAGAGCATCATTTTAACAAGGGTCTCAGCATTGGACAAGGTTGGCTTGGTCAACATGTACACAAGTAGGCTCGGCTAAAAGATCATAGTGTGAATATGGGTGATTCTTGTTATACATGCAAAGCAAGTTGTTATCAAAGGGTCGCAGTGATGAAGAGATGAAGGAGTTGAGGGAGAGTTATGGGGATTGGCTCGGGCCTAGTGTTTGGGATGCTTCACAAGAAATGGATCGACGAGCTATGGGAGACCAGATGGAAGCTCGTAATCAAGCTTAGAAAGTGGTAGGTTGGTCGTTGTGATAGTGAATGATCAATACAACATGGGAACTCAGCATTTGGAGCATTGATAGTTCATCGTATGGCTCGTGTGATGAGTTTTAATCTAACGTTGACAAGCTCATATGTTAAGACCGAGAAAGGTGAAGCTGAGACATATTTTTAGGTGTGAAGCTCGAATAGATGTTCAGGTGAGTTGTAAGGATAAAAATTGAAGAGCTCAGCTGGAGGCACAGGTCAATCACGAGCTCTAAATCAAGCTAAGGGTAATGCAAGGGGTGTCGATAGGCCAAGTCGTTATGGCTCACATAGGTAATAAAAGAGCTCATTGGGAGGTCAAGAGCCATTTCATGGCTATCTCAAAGTTAGGGTGGAGATTGACGCACATGGAGCTCAGGTGGGGTGATCCACAATGAAGCCAAGCTAATCAATTCAATGCAATGGAAAGAGTTCGTGGGGTGAGCTCGAGCTAGTGTCGATAAGTCGCATGCATTTGGTGATCACACGGGTTGATGGAATATTGGCTCAAACAAATTGGTATTGATGTGGGCTTGGCACGAACTAGGAATAAAGTGGAGGTAAGCCCGGATATGGCCGAGCTGCGAGAAAAGTGAATGGATTGAGCTAGGTAGCGGCACAACTCAACTCGAGAGTATGAAGCATCAAAGGAACAACCAGAACGACTCGGTACATATCTATAGGAATAGCTCGGTTGAGCTAAGCCTTAAGGATGAGCTCGGTGAATCTCAGCCATGATAGTAAATGAACTCGATGTCATCCTAGTTGTGAACTTGTTGGTAGCTCATATTAGAATCTCGTACTAGGGAACATGTCAAATTATAAGTGGAGCTCAGGTGGTCGAGTAGAGAGCTCGTAGCTTGTTGAAAGAGTAAAATGGCCCGGAATATCCATCCATGGCTCAACATAAAATAAAGGAGCTTGTGAATGATAGGTTTCAAGCTAGGACGAGGACATCTACAAGGAAAGTTGGTGATTCTTAAGTCCCGAAACGGAACTAGGTTCTCATTCTAGCTAATTTTGGAACTCAACTGTAGAGCCCACAAGAATGAGCTTGATCACTAGTGAGACATTTTAGGAGGCTAAATGATTTACTTAATGATGAACTAGTGCGAAATAAGGAGAGCTCGTTGTGTTGAGTGGATGCTAAATTAGACTGAATGGATGGCTTAGTCGATGCAAGGTGAGCCATGAGGATTGAACATTAGGCATTTCATTTCAAAAGGCTTGAAAGGCTCGAGCTAGTTTCCTTAGGCCAACCTGAGTCAAATGTGTGCCGCAGATGAGCTCGACACGACAAGTAAGATTGGCATTTCATGGGTTGATGTATGGTTTACGAGCTCATCATGAGTGAGTCACAAGATAGTCATGCCAACTCGTAGGAAAATTTGAGTTGAGGCCAAGGTAGGGGAATTTTGGGGCCTACGGCCATGATGGAGATGATGCCATGACAAGCCAATATGATATTTCCATGCGTGGGAAAATTTCATGATGATTTCAAGTGGGTTTTAATTAATGGCAAGCCAAATCATGAATTCCACATAGGAGAGGTTTGGGAAAACATGGTCAAGTGGAATATTAATGGTGGCAAGCCAATGAAAAATTCAAGTTCATTTCTAAGTTGTTAGGTGAGTCATTAGGGGAGCTAAAGCATGTTTTTATGATTGAGCGATTTGCGAGATAAGATGGTGAGTCATCCTCCAAGAGATGGGGTAGGATGATGGTGAATCACATGGCAACGGTTGGAGAACATGGTCATGATGCTTGAAGTTTTACACATAGGAATGAGTCAAATGGTGGTTCGATGCATCACCAAATTTTAACTCGGTAGTGAGCCCAACGCGTCTTAGAGGAGCTCGGTGAAAATAATATCATATCGAAGAAGAAAGTTCGGTCGTCAGCGAGGGCCCGATGCATGGAAGGGTCTTGATATTGCAGAAGCTCGGTAGCTTGATCTATACAAAGACAACCAACAAGAAGAGCTTGATATCTTGAGTTAAAGTTTGAGCTCAAATGCATCTCGTGGACTCAATGATCAAATAACTTGATGGTCAAACCAATGTATGAAGGGTTCAACGGATCTCAATAGTAATCAATAGGAGGAGCTTGACTCAATATTTGTGGTGATGAAGGGTGGTTCGCTTGGTAAAAATATTTTTGAGCAATTTAGGGTGAGTGATTCATTGCATAGTGTGTTAGAGATACTTTCATACACACAGATGAGTCATTCAGAGGCAAGGCTGAGTTAGGGTTAACGGGATGACAAGTTCATGGGAACCGGTTTCACGTAACTTGGTGTTGAGCTTGGTGTTTAGTCAATGCATGACAGAGGGAATCTCAACTCGTTGAGTTAGCGGATGTGTGAGGTGAAGGGGATCTCAGCTTGATCATGGAGCAAAAGACAAAGCTCATTTTGGAGCTCGATGCATCGGTGGTGAGTGAGTGAGTCTATGATTAAGATGAAAGAAGGAGCTCATTCGATGTGATGGAAAAAGGAGCTTAGAGATTGATTATAGCGAGCTCATGCTTTGAGATCAAGAAACTTGGAGAGGAGCTCATGACCAACTTGGTGAGTTGGCTCGGCGAGCCAACCACCGAGTTGGGCTATTTTGGTCTTTTCCTCATAAATTCCCCTTGATGAAAACCAATTTTCGAGTGGGGCCCACTATAATTTAATTAAATTAATATTTTTTTAATAATATTTATTATTATTATTCAAATATTTTATTTAAATATTCTTTTAATTAATTGATAAGATTGAGTCAAACTAGGAATTAATGATACATGATGGAACCTTCTCAAAGTGGTTCGACCAACTGTAATAAATACATCATGTGCCTTCAATTTAGGAAGGGAATTTATGAATATTTCTCTCCTCTCTCTCAACTTCTTCTATAAATGTAAGTAGGAAGCTCATTCGAAGGGGTTCCAATAGGTCAGATAGGTTGGACAGTTAGACATCTTAGGCAAGTGTGTGTTTTTCAAGAGTCCTCTTTCTTCTGCAAGTTGTCATTGTATGTTGAGAGAAATTTCAAGCCTCCTCTTCAAGACTATAATGGAAACCATTACCTCTTCTGAATGTATGATGTATGGTGCACATTATTAAAGCAATAAAAGTGTATGTTTTGTGACTAATCTCGGTCCTTTCATCCTTATATACTTCTTTGTGCCTTTTCTCATGCTTGCAGGTACACTGTGCAAGTTCACGTTTCTATTGTAGGTTCTTGGATTTTTGTGCTTATCAAGTGGTGGATTATTGCATGCAGTTGAGTTGTGGTGCTTATTCACCCTTCTCAAGTTCATCCTTCTTCTGGAATATTGATAACTTGTTTGTCTGATCTAGTTTAACAAAGGGGACATGTGCTTCTTATTTTGTGCTATTCTATACCCTCTCTAAGTTGCAGTAGGTGAAGTTTACTTGTGGTGCACACACCCTCTTCAAATTAACCCTTCCTGAGTTTGGAAATACCATTTATTTGGTGCATCACCATCCCTAGTATAGTTTCATTTCTTGCAAATCTCTTTCCTTAAAGCCCATGAAAATGTTAGCATATGTCTAAATAACCATTTTATTACACTAGGATTAGTACATAACTTAGTTTAGGAAGAGGAAGTTGGCCTTCTCTGGAGGTTCACCTCGAGCCCAAGTCCCATAGCTTGAGAGGTGATCCCATGTGTCCCAATAAAACCTAACGTTGTGTTCACATTCTAGCCATTCAGAGGGTGCAATTATTTGGTGATAACACCCTCTATATGGCTGCATATGAACCTTTACCATATTTACAGGAAGGTATATAAGTTCTTTCCATATATATCAGGATCCTAAATATGACTAATTATTGTTGGTTATGTGTTAACATTTGTTATAAGGCCTCAAGTGCATTGTCATACATATTAAATTTACATCGGATCATATATATATATATATATATATATATATATATATCAAATCTAGTTAAAAAGCAAACATCTCAAAAATATGCTCAACCAGGATAAAGTGCATTAAAACATACAAAGAACAATATATTTAAGTCACATCACATCAACATCAAACATCATATTAATACATATATCAAAACATCTCAAAATCTCAACACAAACTCATATATATTAAAATCAATCGTAGCACATGAATCCAAAATCATATATATATATACACACACACACACATCAAAAGTTTATACAAAATTCCTCAAAAGGGATTTATACATCTGAATCATATAAAAATCCACATACTATGCATTAAACTGAAAGTCAAACAATTTGTCACCACCCTAGCCTCCCTTTGGTCCTCCATCGTGTCCCGAATCTCTTTAAGGTTGTGTCACACTGTCAATACTTGCCGAGGTGTCCTTTTAAGCTGATCTACACTCACTCACTCTATGCTCTATGTAGTGAGGTGCATCTGGGAGGTGCTCTGTCATAATCCTCTCGTAGTATCACATCTCATCTCCTAATGTACGATACTACTCTACGGTCACAAAACCTAGATGTCTCATATGATCCCCACCTGTAGTTGGCACTCCTCCTACAAGAACTATGACCTACTTTTCACTTTTCCCCCTTTTATGCTACACTCCTTTATGCCTCGAAGTTGTCCCTATCTATCCATACTTCACTCGTAGTGCCTCCCACTACCGATGATATATATTTTATGTTACTAGAAAGTATCAAGTTCTAATCATTCTGATCCTACTCCTATGTGAGCATCCCTCTTCTAACGAGTGGTATCTAGCTCCACTACTAACTGATCTCTCTCTAACTATGACACATTAAAAGCTACATATAATCTTGCCAACTCCTCATCACCATCACCCTCCTCCTCCACCCCTCCACCTCTATGTCTCTGCCCCACCCTATCTCCTCGGCCACCTACTACTACATCAACCACTCACTGAAGCCCTATAAAAATCTAGCATCATCAACATCCACACCCCTAGCTTCCCCTCCTCAACTACATATTTTTCCTCATCTATCACGGGTACTAGCAGGTCCTCTCTCGATTCATATCACCATTATACAATTAGATCACCATGTATCGATGTGGGAGTCAAAACTTCCTCCACACCACTGGGAACTGTACCACCTCAATTATCTCTACCCTATACCCCTTAATCCACCATAACCATCTCAATCCATCCAATTGTGCGTCCATACTAGGTCATGCAGGAAATCTAATATATGGCCTTTAAACTACATCATCTACAAATAGACTACGTATAAACTCAACATAATATGCCTCATCCCACTCTATGCCATCATCTCTCATCTAGTCATGTCACCATATCATAAACCCCACAACATACTCTGTTAGGTCCCCCACTCTCTAAGGTAGACTTGGTGGCATCACTATAACTATGTGCTCATATGTCCAACAGTGCAACAGAAAACCCACATTCATACCAAACCTCTGACTAGTAACATACATCCATAGCTCATGGTATACTTGAGCCAGCAAAGCACACCCCATACATACACTCGATGGTTCTCCATGATCTCAACTATGACACGCTAGTGTCCACGGCTGCCTCCTCCTAAGTGTGGTAGTGCATAACAATAAATTGCCAACATAATCATCAACATCGGTCGTCTCCCGACACCTCCGCATAATAGTAACTCTCAATATGAAACCCCCTTTTGTATACCTAATATCAAGGGAATCATCTCTATACAACCACTTCATGGTATCTAGAAGAGCCTCCTATGTGATGGGTACTATCCTATCAACCGAATAGCTAATATCAAAATATGATACACATCCTCCAATGTGATCACCATATCACCAGTATGGAACTAGAATTTCCATGTACTCATCTAACTAACAAAGCTATCATCAAACTAACATCTCTCGTAATCCACTTGCTAATGATGGAATCATTCCAAACTAGCAAGATATTTAGATGATCAACTCCGCATCTATCACATATCCCCTAACAATCTCAAACATCTCTAGGATTCTATCCTAAAGGTATATGGTATCTCTCTCCTATAAAAACAAAGTAAAATCACATCAATAAGAAATTTCATCCAAAAATACACCAACCACCACTTGATTGAAAAATTAGAAATGATTTCTTCATTCAAGTTGATGGTGATTGACCCAATTTTCGATGATCGCATGATCACCAACGATTGTTCATTCTTACCTAAAACTTTTCAAAAACATAAAATAAAAACAAAACTACAAAATGTAAAGCTACTTACCCCTCTCTCGTCTCTTGCCTCTTATGATTGCTTTCACTTGCCTCCATCTCTCAAAACCACTTAAAGTCAATCAACTAGAGCTCTCAAATCATAAGTGAACATGTGTAAATGATCCATTTGCGCACCAAAATCAGCTTATATAATTTCTATTTTTATGAATGTTAGCAACTGTAAATCATTTTTGATCTCCCACCCTAGCCGCCGATGATCAATAATCGTCATCGATATAATACCTTTTACACACCTTATTAATTTTGGTCACCTAGACCTTTTAAAACACACTATGACACCATCAAGAGCTCATATTCCTTTGTTTTGATGCCTAACACCTTGTCAAAAAAAATTGACCATACATTTCTTTTTACACACATTATGGATGTTTTCCTTTAACCCCTTGGTCCCATGGCTTCACACATCCACTCGAGAGTGCTCTATTGGACCCTCTCCTTATAGTGGTCTTCTTGAAGCACATATTTTTAGGATATCAACTTTAGTGTCACCCTCCTAAGGCCATATAATGTCCCCTACCAAGTGTTTCCAAGATTACTACCATCTCTACATATTCCTCTAACATGGTCATTGAAGACTACAATCAATCCCTAGAGCATCTTTAAGCAAACCTATCCAATTAATCTAACTCATTTTAATCCAATAACCAACACAAATGGCCATTGGCTTGAGGTGGGAACCATATACTTATCATAAAACTTGGGCATCCTCACGCTATTTTTTTTGTCTCGTAACCTATGCCAACAGACATTTGAACAAAAAGGACAAATGTAGACACTGCTTTTTCACCCCTAGGTGACCCTACACATATCAACCACATTATCATTATTTACATTATTATCACTATCTTAAGTCCATTATCCCTATAATCTAATTTACCATCGTAAACCCTCATTTACCTGCGTATAATCTCATTTACCCTCATTTAACCACCTAAAACCAACCTAACCAAAATCACCCTAACTATCCCAATTCCATAACATCCTCTTATCTAGATTCCTAACCTCTCACCATTCCTAAAACAACCTTAATCCTTGGATGGAAAGTGGTTTCAACCATTTTGATCTTTTCTTATTTTTTTAACCTCTCTCGACCCGATCCATCGTGATCAGCAATCGTCAACGATTGTTAAGGATGTCATCGATCCTATTTAAACACCACCCTGCCTCATTTTTAGTTAGGCAGATTAGACATATTGGGATGATGATAGACTTAGACTTATAAGACCCTGCATGACATCACGACATTAGAGTACATCCTTACTCTATTTTCATCCTTTGGAATCTCTTGTCAAAAATTTAAACATCCATTTAAATCCCTATAATCCTTCATAGCATTCAACAAGGTTAGTACAATTTTTTTATCATTGTCAATCACATTTTACATTATCCATATCCTGGATACACTAGTATTCACTATCCTCTATAGCCATTTTTCATTTTTCTATCTTTTAATCATTTGATCAACTTTTAGTATATTTGTAATTTTAGCAAACAATCACCACCGATCTCAATTCGTCATCGATTGGAGTCCTATTTCCTTTTGTCTCATGTTATCCCTTTAAACACATTGCAATCTCGGTTTCTTGTATCTTCCTATTTCTAGAATTCCCTTAGTCATCTTAATATTGTCAAACTTTTTCCTTTATCAAATATAGTCTATTTATCAACTTTTATTAAAATATACCCTTTTGTTCCCAATCACCTCCAATTACCGATTGTCATCAATCCCAGTCATTTTGGTCATTTTTATCGCTTATGTATTTATCAATTTGTTTTTTCCTAATATGTTTTCTTGCAAGATGTATTCTCTATAGATGATAGTTCCAAGTACATCACACCCCATCACAAGCATATATGATGTTCCAATCATGCAACAACTTTTCATGTGGGAACAATTTGATATCTCACATGAACTTATCCCGTGTAACATATCCTTGACACCGAGAAACGAGGACATAGAAGAACAATTAGAAATCATACGTGAGATAATAGACATAGTTAAATAAGTTTGGTTTGAGTATTTCTTCGACTTCAAGCTCGCTACATCCCTAGCCTAGGGCACCTACAATGTAAAGCATGATCTCTCCATCCATCTTTAATTCTAACCTTATTGGCATTGTCTTATTTTATCATCATATCACTTAATTATGAACATGAGTTGACACCCTTCAAGGAATCCCTTTGGATTATGAGGATCGTCCTTTTCCAAGCAATTTGTTTAATCTTTATCTAATATTTGTCTTATCTAGTTTTCTTTGTATACATGTCTTCTCACTTGGTAAAAGGAGGATTCTCTTACATTTTTCATTACCCATTCATATCGATATTGTGTTTTTGGACACATGTATCGGTAAACCCTATTTTATTTAGAGTTTTGGTATTTCAGCATAATAGCAACTAACCAAAATTCAGCATAAATAGATTGTTCAATCAAATAATTCACATCTATTAGTGAGTGAGCTACTCATATTTTTATTTGAACAAACTATTAGCTTTATTAGTCAAATATTCAAAGCTAAATATTTCAACATTCCAAAGGTGAAGACAAATACTTTTTTGAGAATAGGGTCCCTCACAAAAACCCAAGGACCAAGGCAAGGTGCTTAAAAAGGAATGAGATTTAAAATGGTTAGAAAAGGAGGTAAACCTTCCTCTTCCTCCATTCCTTGTGCAACCATCGTAAATGTTTACTCTCTTTCTCCTTAATAGAGTCAAAGATCCCAACTCGCACCATGGCTTCTCCATTTCCCATCACTAACATCATTCCCCTTATAACCTTGGCTCCATAGGTGTCCTCTACCCCATAATCACCTCCTCATATTTCTTTTCTTCCTCCCATCTATCCTCTCCATCTTTCTCCATGTCTTCCTTCTTTATCTCCTCCCTTTGTTCCGGTGGTGTATGCTTCCACTCCCCTATTTTCCTTTCCCTGCACCATCTCTTCTTATTCCACCTCCTCCAATTTCCTCTATATTTGTATCTTTGGCACATGTTTTCTCCTCCCTTTTTATGTTTTCTTCTAGATTCAGTATTTCTTTAACCTCTCCACTTACAATCATCCCTTCTCCATAGTTCACCCCAACTCATGTGGTCTACCTTCCTACAGTTTCATCTCTCCCTTCTCCTTTGTCTATGGTGGCCTTTTCCACTCCTCCATTGATTTCCATCTTTCCCACTTCCTCTAGTGTACCCCTATGAGCTCATCCATCCAACACCAGTCTCCTTCCTCTATCCCATATTGGTTAGCAAACTAAACCTCTAAAAAGAGAAAGAAGGTTGTCCTTCCTAAAGCCTTTGATTTTAGTTTGTTGGCTCTTGCTCCCTCCTGTGCATCCAAGAAACCCAAAATGCTCTCCCATATCACAATTGATCATTCAAGGAGAGGTTTGTAGATATTACCATGTCGATTCTTTGACAAAAATAAAAAAGGAAATAATAACTACGATTGCTAGATCTCAAAGGTTATATTGGGAAAAAACACCATAGAGGGCATCCAACAAGACTTATAGGCAGCCTTGGATGATTTATTTGGAAAATTCAAAATGACACAAAGCTACGAGGTATGATATTAAAGAAAGGGTTGAGAAACAAACAACATTTATAATTAAAATCACTCAACTAAATTCATCATCTTTCCTCATAATGACTAGCTTTGATACATCCTCCATATTTGCGGTTGAAAAGATCAAGTAACAAGGCCGATATGTTAGAAAATGGGTTGAAGGCTCCTTTTCAAAGGCTGGAAGCTCATTGAAGAAGTGAGAGAGAAGAGGTGGATCTTTGGAAAATGAATGATGAATTTGTTTAAGAATTCAATAATTGGGATCTCACTTTGGAAGCCTTACAAAAGCTTTGAAAGGTTGATCCAAATACTCTTATGAATGATAATATCACTAAGGAGTGGAGGAAGAATTTTGAATTTTGCAAAGCCATTGACTT